>OX451345.1:2335275-2935275 GCA_949629155.1 Myopa testacea | reverse complement strand
CCTTCCCCTTGAAACTCTAACCGTGCCCTGTAGTTCGTCATCTCGCGGTTCTCCTACACTACTGAAGGTTCTCCTAAACGAGGAGGAGAAACCCTCTCAGGTTCGCGTCGACTGTTTGCTCTAATCGTGGTCTGAGGTCAGTGCATTTAAATTCATGCAAAGTCGCTTAATTAATGGTTGGTATTAAAAATATTTGCATATTTTTTATGTTTATGTTGGACGCGTGCGCACGCGTGCGTTCGTGTGTGCGAGTCGTCTGTCCATCGGCTCATAAATCGCCGCGGGACTGCGAATCGTTAAAAATCGGTCGCTCTTAAGTTTCGCTGCAACATGCTTTCTCGAGAACATGGCAACGCTGGCAATTAGTGTTGCATATAAACGCCGCCACGCAGCCGAGCGCTTTCCATTCGTTGCATTTTATTTTCAGTCCTTGTTTTTTGTGTTCGACTATTTATGGCGGTGCGAGAACAAGCAAGTGTTGCTAATTAATTTCATTGCTAGCGAATTTGTGAGGCCAGCAACCACTTGTGGGTGCCATTAACGGGGCGAATAAACTGTAAACCGTCGCTCGGCGGGAAGAAGAACGGGCAGAACCCGCTTAAGTAACTGAATTCTTTATAATTTTATTATTATTGCTATTATTATTATTTTGCTTGCGAAAATATGATGAGCAATTTGAAGGAAAACATTGCAAATTCAGAGAAGGAAAACTTCGCTCAGTTTAGATGAGATGTTAAACGTAATCGGATTATAACTCGAATGCGACGGAGTTTTTTTCCCTCTTTTTTGTGTGAATTGAAGCATCAGCATTCTTTTTTCGTTTCTTAAAATGGATTCCACGCGCTCTGAGAAGATGTCATTTCTTCCTTCATGTCTTCTCTGACAGTTGAGCTCTTCTCTCCCTCTCCCTCCCTCCTCTCTCCCTCTCTCCCTCCCTCCTTCTCTCCCTCCTGCTTTGGTTTATTCTCGACTTTAATCTTGGTTCCTCGTTTTGAGCGATGTTTTCTGTTGCTCGGATTTGCTGCTGTGTTTCTCTTTAATTTATTTTATTTGCCTTTTCTGTCCCCGTCTTCTTCTTCGAGCTCATCTCCACCTGTTGTATTGTGTCGCTCTTCTTTTGCTCTTCTTCATTATTTTGCATTTTTGTTCCCTCCTCCCCCCCCCTATCCTCCCTTCCTACCCTCCTCGTGAACAACAGCAGCCTGTTCAAGTTCTCAAATATTCAAAAGTCGCTTGAATTAGTTGAGCATACAGACACTTGCACATATGCTTCGTATAAACACAGGCACATACACTCATACACACACACACACATACACTCGAACACTCCTACACTCACACACAATACAAAAGTTTTGCCCGTTTACAATACAAATTTGTTAGAATGACATTTCTTTCCTGTATGAATGCCTGTGTTTTGCTTTCGTTGTTGTTGTTGCTGTTGCTGTTGCTGTTATTGTTGTTGTAGTTGCTCCCTTTTATGTTGTTGCTAATGTTGGTGGCCCTGGGGGAATAACGGTAATAAGGAAAATGGAACATATTTTCATTACTTTAAAAAGTCATTAAAAACAAACGAACACACACAAAAGTAACAAAAGACGCCGAAAAAAGGACAGAGGAGGGGTTTCAGATGGAGTAGAAGAGGGGGAGGAGGAGGGGGAGAATGAAGACACGAGCAGTGACAACTACAATACACCGTTATAATGAGCATCGTAATACGAGGATGTGACATGTTCCGCAGTCGGGTTGGATGTCAGGTTGTCGGTGTTCGGTTCGGCTCGGTTCATAGGAGTTACATTCATGTGAATGGAGTGTACAAAGTTGAAGAACATTTAATAAGGTAAAAAACGGAACAACAACTACAGAAATATACTCGCATAAACTGAACTTCAACTGAACTAAACACCTCTTTAAGCAGATGTTGCAGTTAATGTTTCTGGAACTGAAAATTATTCACCATAGTAAACTTAATAAAAAATTAATTATTCCGATGGTAAATCGACGCATTAAAGAATGATGAAGATAGAGATACGATTAATAAGAAGGATTAAAATAATGTGCTGGGTTGGAATAATATAACCTCTTAATGTACGAGATCTACGAGTGATTACGAGGGAATGACTGATTCCTAGAGAATGAATGTGACTTTAGAGGGTTTATCTGGAAGCTGTATATAGTTCACTCACTCCGTACCACTCTATATGGGACTCTGATCGGATTTTTCAGTGTGAAAAACCAATGAGTCCCAACCTCACGAAGGTTAGACAAGAGATTTACTAGTGATTATCTATTTAAATTGCGCCTCAAGGGTATGCTATGTTATATTTTAATTGCCTACTCTAACGAAGAATAGCAGAATACTGTAATATTTAGCATAGAATAGAATATTAATTTTAATTAAGAACAAGCACAGTAAAGTGACTTCTATAATATTAAAGCGACTTTTGAAATCTCCGATCTACGAGTTCCATTCTTCTGGTCGCTTTTTACACGTCTGTCTAAATTAAATGCTCTTTCATGTGGACGCTTCAGTTTAAAGTTTAATCTATCGAATTCGGTGCGCTTGGGGACTTCAAAAATGTGCCCCACTTAAAATCGATCGAAAAACTTAGCAGAGCGTAAAATGCTACACAAATACTCATGAATGTGCGATATACGAGTGGATGCGTATGTGTGAGTATCTCGCTCGGTCGGTTGTCTGTGTGTCTGTGTCTGTGGCTGTGTTCGCATTTTGATTCTGGTTCTACATCATCATTACTTCACTTGTATGCTCCACACACACACACGCACACACCAACACACGTCCCCTTGTGTCCCAAATGTATTCAAAATTTTTATTTATTTCTAAACAATATTGCAGCAACAAATCAGCAGAGCAGCAGAACAGAACAGAGCAGAGCAGATCTCACTGCACTCGGGGAAAAGCTTTGAAGTCTCTCAGGAAGCATTCATTCATTAGAAGCAGGAGAAGAGGACACGAAGGGAAGAAGAAGAAGAAGAACAGAAATAAATAACAGTAAACACGGAATATTTTGTGATATTCTCGTATTTTTCACAAAACTTCATTCAACACAACTTTCAATGTCCACGGATTTCTCTCAGTGTATCGCTGCAGCGTGGGGCTTCCACTCAGCGTGTGAGTGTGTATGTGTGTGTGTGTATGTGTGGGTCTCAATTACCAACACAAGTTCACAGTATCTGCTGTCACCGTATCTGCTCATCTGAGGCGAAACATGTTGCTGCTGCAGACAATCAAATTTTCTGACAATTTGTCTTGACAAATTCTGAGTTGTAAATTATTTGTTCTTGAGTAGCGTCGAAGAAACGCATCGCTGGGCAGGCGAGTGTGTGTCTGTCTGTCTGTCTCTCTCTGTGACGTCATTGTTGTTGTTGCTGCTGCCAATTGTCAACTTTGCTCGTATTCGGTTGCAGATACGATATTTTATGAAACAAGTACGATGAACAAATGATAAATTTTAACTTAATACCGAACGAAGCTCGTAGTAAGTAATTCTGAGTTGTATGTAGATGCATTTCGATGCGTTCAAGAATTGGCACAGAGCACTCAGGCCACCATCCCCCCACGCCCCCTCCCCCCCCCCCCCCCCCCCCCTCACCATCGCAAAACTGCATCCTACTCAGTTACTCAACAAACTTATGAAACTTCTTTCTTCGAATTCAATTCCATGGATACTTTATATCATTCGACAATATTGCAATTCGATTACATTCGACACACTTGTGAATGATGGGGAACGAGTCTGGGAATTGAAAAACTTGTGCAGAGAATAACTAAAATAATAGAAAGGAGCACACAACAAGAGAGCAACAACAACGGCTCTTAATTGCAAAGACGATGTAAAGACTCCAAACTATCGTATACTGTAACAGAATTCGACTCTGCCTGCGACTGACAACAAGAATTGATGGATAATTAATAGACTTTGGCAATTTTATTGATTCGATTTCGGTTTCGGTTTTATTGATTTTCTGATTTGATGTTGATATTACAATAAAATTTTAAGCGGAATAACGAAGAGAATTCATCCGGAGATGGCAAAATATTTCGTCGAAAGTCGAGTCTGTGAAAGAATGCATTAAAAACAATATATTATATTCATATATTAATTATTTTATAGAAAGAAGTCACGAAATGTGTTGTCCATCTAAAATAAATGGCTTCAGAATGTTCAGAGACAACTCATAATCTAAAATCGTCTCTTTTTAATGCAACCGAGAAAGCTATCAACGCTAACTACTCGTGGTCACTCTGGATTCGTGGGGTTTCCGCTCCGCTTCGCGTGTTCAAGGGCAGCACCACTGAAGAACCATCAAAGTGCACAAAGCATGCCCCGTAAAGATCCATACTCACTGATAACCTAAATTAGTGGAGTCCAAAACGGCCGAAATTTAATGGGAGCTGATTTGAGTAGTGAACTAGTATCAATAACAGTGGTAATAATATTCTACCAACTAAAAAAAGGGAGACAAAGCGGCAAGGAGTGAAAGAGAGAGAGAGAGAGAGAGAGACAGAGAGACAGAGAGGCTGACAACAAACTGTGGGAAAGAGAGGTTGAAAGTGAAGTGAAGTTAAGCAGTATATACGTAAGTACTCCTCTATTTTAAGAAATCTTGATGTTTTGACCTTAACAACATAAAATAATGACTTAATGAGGATAATAACATTAGATTTATTAAAATCAATAACTATTATTTTATCCAACTGATTAGAAACATGATTCAAATTCACGGATAGGTTTTTGTGCAACACTGTGTTGCTATAACAGTAATCATTCTTTTGTATAAAAAATAATTCAATGTTTTTATACAATATATTGAACGAGTTTATCCAGAAACAGAAGAACAGAATCTGTTTAAAATGAATGCTTTTATAAAAAGAACCAAAAAAAGAACCATCAAAATAGAGAACTCGTTTGCATCGTTATTTCGATAGACACCAATACACACTCCCTCTCTCTCTCTCTCTCTCGCTCTGTTTCTCTCTCTTCCACCACATGCATCATTCGTGTCCATAGAAATATTGTTTATCGCGTTGATCGTGTTGTTGTTGTTGCTGTTGCTATGGTTTAAAGTGTCAGTGAATATAGCTTAGAAGTGGACTCAAATCTCTGAATAAAACAGAACCGACATCGACCAACACCGAGCGGAATTCAACAACAAACCGCGAGAACGGACCAGAAACCGAGCCGAAAATCGTTAATCAATTCAGTGTGAATGCAGTGTGTGTGTGTCCAGCACACGCAACAGACGATTCAGCCGGAGCGGAAGCCAACAATTACGCCGCTAATAAAAACACCGAGCGACACACCAACAACAGCAACAAGAAGCGGCCTCAAACCCCCAGCCTCGAGTTCCAGGAAACAGGAGAGAAATCAGGATGCACAGCCGTAAACTGGCAGCGGGATTAATTTTATGCTTCCTCGCTGCGTGTCATCCCAAAGGTAAATATTTTGACTTACTTTCGGGGGCTGAAGGCGGGGTTCCGAATGAAGTATTTTTGGCGGTGGACGAATTCATTGACGCCTGCACGACTGGCATGCTTGCTGATAAAGGATGCCTCCTTTTCCCCTCCCCCCATGACATCAAGTGTAAAATTTACTTCAGTATAGATGCTTGTACGATGCCCGTAGATTCATCCGTCGCCGTCCGTCGCCGTAATCCTTTGGAACACTCAGCTGTGCTTTAATCTGTTGTTGTTGCTGCTCAATTGTTGTTCAATAACATTGTTCTTGGGATCGATATTGTTTTGATGCCGACAACAATTGAGCTGAAATTATTTCGAATTTAGCGTCATGTTGTTAGTGATGCCAGCCACCGTTGTTGGTGTCGATGAGCTGCTGCCGGATTTTAACAGTTCTCATTTTAAACTGATGGGTATTTTGGTAGCAGACGAAATGGAGCAGCCGAAGTCATTTAGGATTCCTATTTTAGACATGTTAGAAACCTCGCTGTCTTTATAGGGTCCAAAACTACTCCATGGCTCTACCATTTAAAGATCAGATCGGGTCCTTGTCTCGTTCGTCGATCCCCTGATCATATTCGGTGTCTTCATTCTCTCATCTAAGAAAGGAAATTTGATCAGTAACAATTTCAGGACATATTAAACCCCATGACAAACCCATTCAGGTTACATCAGGTCCGTAGACAGCACCGTCTCTCTACTCTCAACCAATCTTATTGCAGCTCCTGATCTTATACAATCCCTTGATGGGAAACTTTTTCATCATCATATTTTGATCCATCACATTATATGTCAGGGTTGAAGGTTGTATTTGTGCATCGCAAAAACCTATCTACTCTTCTTCTTATCACTACTTATAACACGTCATTATTTTCAGCTGAGTTTTAAAACTTCTTGCTTTGTTCGGCAGCTTCTTTTTTTCACCCATCCAGATGTGTTAATAATTAAATGTCAGAAAACAAAAGCAGACGCCTGCCTGGGAATCTGCTCAGATCGCGTTTGCGAAATAAATCAGGTTTCACGTAAGACGAAAGTGTTCTGGCTGTTGTTGTTGTTGTTCTTGTTATTATCTCTCTCTCTCTGTCTCGCTTGTTTACTGTGCACATCGTATGCAAATTTTACGAAGTTTACCCCGAGAACAACGCAGGAAAAGTTTTTAATTTTTAAATGTTTTTCGTGTGCAGTCATTGTTGCTGTTGAAGAAGCAGCAGCGACTTGTAATACTGGGTTTAATGGTAATTAAAGGATGTGCTGGGTGCTGTTCTGTAAAGAGTTTTGACAGCATTAAGAAAGCGATGGCAACATTAAGAAAGCAAGACTTTTTAATTAGCGCCCCTTAGCGATTATTGAACTTATGATTATCTCTATCTTTCAGGAGGAGAGGGAGCCCCACCCCTGCCAGCAGCGGGTTCGAGTGGTTCCTTTTCTGGGGCCAGCAGTAAATCCTACGAACGCGATATTAATCTCGGTCGTCTCGAGATCTCGCGTGGTGTTTCCAAGTCGCACGCTGTGACCCAAGACAACGGCGGCTACAAAAAGGGTGGCACTACCAGCGTCGCCAAGAGCACAGCGGTTTCGCGCGAAGTCAGTTTGGCGGGCGGCCTCAACATCGGCAGCACTGTCACACTTGCGGAAACCCGCACGAACGGAGCCGTTTCACGTGGCATCGCGCAGGAGGTCAGCATCGGAAAGCTGGGCATCGACACGTCGCTGTCGCGCGACAATCGCAAGAATGGCTTCGGCTTACATCGTCAGCCTGGCGGTGATCTCTCACTAAACGTCGGTGCCCTTAACGTCGATTTATCGCGCAACGCTCGGCCACAAAGCGTCGCCCAAACGAATGCTGATGCTACTGCGGAGGGCAAGAATGCCCGAGCCACATCGAGCAGCAGTTCACACACGCAGCAGCAGAACTACGGCCGGGTGGGCGTGACAAAAACACGCTCGCAATCGACCGCCCTGGGACACACTGAGTTCGGACGTACGCAAGCAAACACAGCGGGGGGAACGGGAAGGACTGCCACTCAAGCTGCTACGTCAGGCGGGACTCGACACAGACGTGGTACAGAGTACTCTAGTAACGGGATGAATAAAGGAATTCGTAAGGACAGCGGTACCTCTAGCAGTAGAGTGGGCTCCATTAATAAGACCCATATTAGTACACGAAAAGCGGATGGGAACAACGCAGGGAGATTCGAAGGTTTCCGCTGGAGAGGTTAGAATAGATTTTTTTTGGTAACCACCCTTATATACTCACAGATAAACGGTAAAAATAAAGTAAGACACTCCTCACATCCCAGCACACTTTTTTAGACACTTTATTTACACATTTTATTGTGCACTCTACTAATTAAGGGTAAGGAAGCTGCTCGCGGTTGCATCCAAGCAACATCGCATCGTCGATGCATTATTTAAGGGTTTAATTCTTGGGTCTACCCTTTCTGTATCTTTTATTGTAGCAAAACTTCATCATAAACGACAGCTTTTTCATGCCGGCTCCTCGAAATTCAGCTCATTTCTAAGCCTTAAAAACTCATCTTTCGATATATTCAGCCAACCAAAGAAACCGAACAAGGAAGCGACAGAGATAAGTGACCTCATAGGTTCCGGATACAACAGGACTTTGTCCACATCAACCGACGCCATCGCCAAAAATGAACCTCAGGGACGCACGTTTTACCGCCTGATCAGCGACTTCTTCGTAAACTTGTTTCGAGATTGCGTCCGTCCCTGCACATTAGAAGCGTTTCAACAAAATCGCTGCTGTGAGAACGTGTCGCTAGCAGCACCCTTGATTCTACCTCGCCCCCTCCCTCTTCCGGCGTACCGACCGTCAGCTATGGTGGTATCGCCTCCGCTTATAAGGACCCCGATCTACTGTTGCAATGTATGCAGTGCTTATGTGTTCTACGGACCGCCGCCTTGCATTCGACCCCAAGCGGGCAACGCTTTCTTCAACTTCGGCAGGACTTTAGTGCGAAATTTTGCCAGTACAGGTTACGTAACCATCAACGCGGTCTCCTCGTATTTCGGGTGAATGCGATCAAGCGGGATCTACGAGGAAATGATCGCATTTCGGGTGTAAAATAAGGAAATATTCTGTAGTTACAAATAAAATGTTACTTATTTTTGGACAGTTTTGTCGACTTTGTGTTTTATTCCAAGGTTTCGAAAATTTTTATATCTTTTCTTTCGTATTATGTGTGGTTTTTAAATGATGTTAAATAAATTAATCAAGCATCACTTTTCTAAAATTTATACGATTTCCTTCCAAGGGTAGTTGAGCGGCATCTAAGGACAGTTAATAATATTCACTGCACAAACCACTCTTTCAATATTTCAACAATAGAATAGAAGACCTTCAGAAATGCTTGAGCAGCAGTTCCTGGACCCTTATTAAGTGGATACAATATTATCTCCTTCCTTCCAGAAGCAGCTCAAGCAACCAATTCTTGAGCTATGGACGTGTGCCTAAAAGGCTGCAACGAAATATTATCCGCTGCTGGTGGGAAGACGATGGCTTGGTTACCGGCACATTATTCAAGTGAACAATAGACCAGCAAAGAATGGCAAAACAAGGCCGCTGTTTTGGGTACCAAACAAATGGCCACCTTTTCAATTCCTCGCAGGATAAGAATACGCGTCAGTGTTACGTGTAGAGCGACCTGAAGCCAAGCCGATATCAAATGTCGATACACTTGTGTTGAGCAGGGAAGGAAGCCGCTAACGGCAACAGCAACAGATAGTTCTTTTATAATTCTACGTACTCGTATCTTTTTTCTTAATAAACCGACCACGTCTGATGATGAGGCAACATGGAGGCATTCACAACATCCCAACATTGCGAAGAGGAGGCTTCTGCAGAAACAGAGCAGAAGCTTTTGGTTAGTATCAATAAAAACAGTGATTCATGGTTTGCCGTATCCATTGAAGCTGAATACAGTGTCGACTAACATTTTTCCATCCTCCTCTCCACATTTTCCCCCTCACTCTGTGAGGTGTTCCAACCAACTCTGAATCAAATGCAAACTTTTACATGCGAAGTGATTTGGCCAGAGGTAAATCGAAGGAGATGTCGACTAGTCTCTACCTGGCGGTGCTACGATGATGCACCCAATGGGACTTGATGTGGATTTGGTCACACTCACGTGAAACTTTTCTATTTTTTCCATGTGTCAGTGCTTGGAGCCACCGTAAAAAACGAAACTTCTCAAACAAATGACAGTCTCCTCGGTTGGGAGGAGAACGAAGAGAAGAAGGAATGGGATAGAATGAGAACGAAAAGGAAGGAGAGTGAGGAAAAAGAATGCTGAACGCGTTGAACTTCATCGACCAGAGCTCAGTCTGGAAAACAATGGAGTCCAAAGAAATACAAGTAGTTTTAATTCGGAAAACCGACGGCTTCTCTTCCGGATCCCCACCTGTTTCATGTACGAGGTTTTGTGTTCGTCCTTCGGTTTTTGTGGTTCATTGAACACTGCTTCATTTTCAGCCGATTTCGCGCTGTACCCTGATTTCGCATGACGAAGATTATTTGTTCTTTATTCAAAGACATCTCCATCTGAGAATCTATGCCAGTATTTCCACTTTTAGTGTAGCCAGAAGATGCTTTCAATTTATAGTTGATTATGTATTTTTTACAAATACTTTGTACATTTTGCTTTGAATGGCATTTCAGAAGCTTCACAAAAGGACTTGTAGAGGAAGAAGTATCACATCAAATTCGACTCTAAACTTAGACCAAAGATTAAAGAAAAAGTAACAAACAACAGAAGCGAGAGGAACTACTTGCCGATATCGTATAATAAAGCATTTTATAATTGGTACTTTATACTTTCTTATAATTTATATGATTATTTATATTATATTTTATCTATAAATAAATTTAATTAAAATCAGAAATTTATTATGGAGATTTTCTTCGTTTTCCTTATTAAATTCTTGCCATTCGTGGGTATCGCGGGATGGAACGGGATGGAAGCAGAAAACAAGAAGGTCCCAATTAATTTAAGTACAAAAACGAATGGATTTTTACATCTACCCTCGTTTATGAACCACGAGTCATAACTTTTTTAGTTTACTACTCGTACTTCGCATAGTTTTTAGCGTCTCCCTTTCGTTCTTTCTTTCGCTCCCTTCCCACACTTCGCATTGTAAACACCTTTTAATGAAGCGAAAGCTTAAAAACCGTCAACAGCGTTATTTGACAAGCATGAAATTAATTCAACAATTTCAATTATGTGATTGTTAGTGATTTCTTCTAAAGCAAAATGTTTACCCAAGATTTGAGATTTTCGAAGTGAAAATGATGCATGAGTTTGCGTTTTCAATACATCAATACTTCAAAAAAAGTACTTGAAAATATGTGCGTCGGGGTCAGTGACCAGAAAAATGATCTGCGAATTTAGAATAAGAAACCCTACGAATTTCGAGTTAAAGGAAGAATTGTTATTTCATCATAATTTTAAAATATTTTAATTTCGACGATAATTATTATTAATTGGATGTAATTAATTTAATTTGAAGTTGAAACCTTTTTAAAGGCTTCATTTTAGATAACTTTTGATTGATGTTAACAAATTTATGCAAATTCAATTGTAATTTTTGATGTGACCACTGAAATTGTGTGGAATAATATTGAAAAAATGGCAAATTTAGAGAATATTTGGATAGAATAAACACAGAACCCAATAAAACAACGAATGAAGAAGAAGATGTGGAGATAATAATATTAACCTGTATTGTAATGGATCTTGAAATTTGGATGGAAACCTTTTCATAAGGGTCCATAATTGCTCAGTTGCTTGATTCGCGTTGAATCTGAAACCCAATCATTATAAAACACAGTTCACTCGCCGGTTGAATGACCGGTCAGTGTGCCGGTCACTGCTTCGAGTCTGGTTGTGGTCTAAAAGTTTATTGGCACCGAAGAATCATTACCGCAAATCATGCTGAACATTTTGAACTTAATAATTATATTCTGCCGGAAAGCAAATCTAATTATTAATGTGATGAAAGCACGGGGTGATGAAAGCACGGGGTGATGAAAGAACGGAGCAGATTCACAACTCTGCGAGCCGGCGGAGATGAAAGGCAGACAGAAATCCATGTTTCCAACTGCGAAACTGACAATAATAACGTCTTTTTAATTTGGGTGGATTATTAAATACGAGTGATTTTTATTACTCAGAATTCACGAAGAAGTCTTGATACTCTTTAATTGTTGAATAAGTGAATAAGTTCAAAACTTATACAAATGACACAAGGAATGACTGTAGATCAGTCTCAATACCAGATTTGAGCCCATTCTTTGTTCTTCCTGCACTTGAATTTCAGCATATAAACGAAAAACCTTCTTCACTTCGGACAGTTCATCTGGAGTTTTCCAAGATTTGGCACAATCGGCGTGTGTATAAAACCGGAGAGTAGAAATAACTATAAAACAAAAGCTACGAAAGAAAGTTACAAACTTAAGAAAGATGATGAAAACAGCCCTCGTATTATTGCTGTTGTGTGCCGCATCAGCATCCTCAGGTTGGTGATCACCGATTAATGTAATCGGTGTATGATTCTGGTCTACGGTATTTTAAGCATTTCATACTGTATCTCTACCCTTTTTCCAGAACCACTTGTTGACCAGCAGCGCGTTACGATGGCCCGAAACCGTTTGGCTGCATCCAGTCATCCATTATTTTTCCTTGGTCGAAATTCAAGAGGCATTCTGCAGGGTTTTCGCGCTGTCGATGAAGATGATTATAGTGATAAAGAACCTGAAAATTTTGAGGAGGCTGACGATGAAGGAGATACCATCTACGAAGATGATGATGGTGATGACAATGGCGCTAATGGTGGTCACAATGACAATGATGACGATGATAGAGAGGACGATGATAGCGAGGACGATGATAGTGAAGAGACTCAGTATAACGACAAGGATGAGAATAACAAGAAGATCGAAAACTTTAGATTGCAGCACATAAGAAAATATATCAAACCAACGGAGTTATTATCACATGAAGATTTGATGGTTCCCAATGATGACGCTATCGTTGAATTCATAGTAAAAAGCGTTACAAATACGAAGAGCGGAGGAACGGCGGCTCTGTTGGTGCCGTCGGACGAGACCGAGTCGCCGCGTGCCCAGCAACTCATTGTGCATCGTTCTCCCAAAGGATCCCACCCAAATGTTATACGTTTGCATATCGGAGGGACTGATCGTGGTCAAAAGAGTAGAAGACGACGTGTAAACAAGCCGAGAAACATACGCGTCTATGTAATCAATGGGAAAAACAGGCGTGTTGTGGGTAATAATGGCATTAAAGTGATTCGTCTTTAAGCAGATCTTCAAATCTTCGACATTCAAATTATTGAATTTTAAGTACTGATTACGTTTAAAATTAAATATAATATGTGAAAGCAAGAAAACTCGAATCCCGTGTCTTTTACTATATAATAGGATCAAGTGGCACTATATTCATATTAGGATAGCATCTTCATGAGTAACTGATTGGTTCTGAGACTCAGTATTTATCTCTTATCCTGTCTTTGTAATGAAAATCATTCGAATGTAAATTATTCATTGTTTCTGTGCTTCGAGGAATTATTCTAGAAATTGATAATGAAATACCGATATATAGTCTAATTCCCTTTTTACGTTTAATAAGGAAATGAGAGATATTTTCAAGAAGAATTACCAATGATAGAAGAGAAGAAATCTAATTATAGATCATGTTGCCATTATGCCCCATAACGGTATATTGTGATATTTCTTGATCTCTTCTGTGATTTAGTATCTTCACTTTAACATAATTCAAAAATTATTTCGAAAATTTCCCCCTTTCTTAAGCTAAGTTTAATAAATATTTAGTTAGATGTCAAGCGTGTCACAGGTTTTAAAGGCAATTAAAGCAGTCCGACAGTAATATTTATTGGTAATCATACTTTCAACATATTTATTCAGTAAATAATTTTTCAACAACATAAAAAATGTTCGCTATTATTAGGCAAAGTCAGAGCCAATTGAAGATCACTCGCTAACAGCTCAACAGATATTTCATCAAATCTGGTATGTGTACCTTTTATTGCTCTTCTGAAGTACCTCATGTACTCAGATGATCTTCCTGAGTAGCATGTGATTAGAGAGGGGAAAATAATAGCAACAAAGCCTCGTAGAACGCTTATAAACGCTGTGACGTAGCATTTCTGAGACGACGAACAAACACACGAACACGTTGTTAACAACGTAATACGTTGCCTCTGATAAAATAGCTTTCTCTGGTTTCGTCCATTCAATCTGCCTTCTTTTCTCCTCTTCATTGGTCTCACATGATGGTTTTTTGCATAAATACAATTGGTCAATGAGGCCCGGCCATTATTCGAACCATTCTCGTGTTTCGTATAAAAGCCGATGAGTTCTGCAAATTCAGATCATATCAGAGAAGTTCTTCTGAAGAGTTAACCACGGGTTCAGCTTCAGAACAACATAAAAAGATGAATTTCTCCATTTCCGCTTCAATCCTGGTGGCCTTTTTGACGGTAGTCGCACATGGAGCGCCAGAACCGAAACCGGAACCTGCCAGAGGTGTTGCTCGAAACGGTGTGGTAACTATAACAAGTTTTTATAATTTTGTTTCTCTTTCTTTTCGAAGGTAATCCTGATGAGGAGCTCGGCAATGCGTCTCAGAGTCGTTTGTTTATGAAGAAGTTCTCACATTTCAGCAACCTCTTCGGTAATAAAAACCAACAACAGTTACAACCGCAACCACTACCACCCATCATCATCATCACCGGAGGAGGTTCTGGCACAGGCACCGGAGATTCTGGAACTGGTACGGGGCCCACAGCCACCGTTACAGGTACTGGCAGTGCTCCGTCTGCGACTGGAACCGTCACAGAGACGGACCCCGACGAACCTGAGGTGGATCCTAAGCCGGAACCTGAGGTGGATCCTAAGCCGAAACCTGGCATGAGGTCTGGCTTGAAGTCCAGTGATGATGATGACGATGACGCGATTGAAGACGAAGTCAACGGCTACCAAGAAGATGATGAAGCGGTCGTGAATTATGCAGCTCTTAAGACTTCATATTCACCCAACTCCCAGCAGTACGTCATCACCACCGAAGACGTGGAGGACTCCTACAATGGCAAAGCCACGGGACAACCTTTCCGGGTCAATCTTCAGAGAGCGGGCGGGAAGAAGGGCGAAACCATCACCATAAGAATTCCGCTTAAATACAAACGCTTCTTCCAGAACGGACAAAAGATCACGCTTGGAAGTCTCAACAAAAGCGGCAACAAAAAACGCGGCAACAAGAATCGCAAAAGGGTCAACAACAACAACAAAAACAAAAACAAGAATAGGAGGAACAAGAATACTCACATCATTGCGCTTTAGAAATAATGAACAAGAAACTCATGTAAATTGATGTCCGTAAATTAATAGCGAAAATGTTGGTGAAAGCAACAGAAATAAAACGAAATAATACGAAAATTGTTAACACTTTTTTTAATATGTTTGTAATTCAATCTATTGAAGAAAATAAAAGGTTTATTTTATATTGAAATTAGAACTAATTTCGTTCGAATCAAAGCTGCACCATTTTAAGCTTTATAAAGTGTGGCCCATCGGTTGGTTTCCTTTTAAAATTGATTTTCTTCAAAAAAATTAAAATTTTAAAAATAAAATGTAGATTCGTATTGAAAACCAAAAGAATTTGAAAATGAAATAATCTGATGGACAACCTTTTATATTTGTTGTATGCTTCTTTTTCTTAACCATGACATCGTTCCGTTTTAAATCGTTGTTTAGCAAGAATCAATGCATACTTTTAGGCTTATATTTAAGGTAACTGAAAACTTCAACTCTGTTAAAGCGCTGTTCACGAACGGCCTTCTTGACAGCTGACAACCGTAAACAACAAAAATGTGCAAAATAGCACAGTAATAGCACAGGATGAGTTCAGCAGTGTTGCCGCTATTTCAAAAATAGGTGTGTCCTCTGCTTCGGAAAAATGTGTCAATTAATAATTGACACATTTAATTCAATGTGAAATAAATCTTGTTCATTAAAAACTTTTTCAATAAAAAGCTGTGTTCACTTATCTCTGCGTTGAGGAATTTTCTATGCGTAGTTATACTCACAATAAATGAGTCCCTACTCTTAATGAAATGTGTCCTATTCCAGATAAATGTGTCCATGTGTCCATTTGAAATGTTTCTATTTGGACACATACATACGAGTATATCTCCAAAGCGTAACCTGGCAGCTTTATTATCAGCGTGAGCAGTAGCTGTTCTGTTATCGCATCGACTGTTGCTCAAATAAGTACAACAGAGAGATCAGTTCTACGAGTGGGGAGACTTTGACGTTTATGGCTCCGTGACTCTCCTGCTCCAGCGCGTTGGTTCTGTCGATCTCGTTGTGTTGTGAGTTCTGCCGATGCAGTGAATTCGTGTTCATAAATATTGAACTTTGTCTTTAACAAGTGTTTTCAGTGAAGCGATTGATAAATGTCAGGATCACTGAGTGGCAAATTGGCCATTGTTACAGGTATCTTAACCACAATCACAACCACAAATGTTCTGCAAATTGCGGGTTTTTCACTCTTTTGATGTCTCTGTTTTTTTGTTCTGCAGGCGCCGGCTCTGGCATCGGCAGAGCAACTTGTCGCCTTCTGGTGCGCGATGGAGCGAAGGTGATAGCAGCGGATCGCAACCTCAAAGCGGCAGAGGCGACTGCACAACAAATCGACGTGGGTGAGACACCATAAACGATCTGAGCCTAACTCTAGCTGTTAAACTCTTTGGATTGACTGCATTCCTAGCTGCTGCTGCTGTTGCTGCCCATGAAGTTGACGTCGCTTCACTCGAGAGCATTACGAAAGCCGTCACCGCTGCCATCTCGAAGTTTGGCCAGGCACCGAGCATTGTTGTGAATTCGGCGGGCATAACACGGGATGGCTATCTGCTGAAGATGTCCCAGAGTGATTACGACGATGTGTACAATGTCAATTTAAGGGGCACCTTCTTGGTGACGCAGCAGTTTGCCAAGGCCATGATTGCGCAGAACGCGAGCGCCGGATCGATTGTGAACCTGTCCAGCATCGTGGCCAAGATGAACAACATTGGACAGGCCAACTATGCAGCCACGAAGGCGGGTGTGATTTCATTAACCGAAGTGGCCTCGAAGGAGTTCGGAAAGTTCGGCATACGCGTTAACGCCGTGCTGCCGGGTTACATTGACACACCGATGGTGGCCACGGTGCCGGATCACATAAAGCAGCAGGTGATGGCCAAGTGTCCGCTGGGCCGCTTGGGCAGGCCAGAAGAAGTGGCGGAAGTCATCGTTTTTCTAGCCTCCGACAAGGCGAGGTACGTGAATGGAGCGTCGATTGAGGTTACGGGGGGCTTGAAGTAGGCGGCGACTTCCGGAGATTCTTGCATTTATTCATTGTATTTGTTTATTATACGAGTAGAAATACTAACCAAATCCGATTAATAAATCCAGTCGAATGAACAAAAGATCATAACGAAGGTGATCACAGATGTTTGCTTTATTATTGTACTATCAACAGAGGGTTGTTTTACTAAAAACACACTTGCAATATGTGGTCTCTTGGGCCGCTTGAGTCATTTGTCAAAACAGACTTTTCAACCCCAATCTTCACCGTTATACCACCCTCCCTTATGGGTGGTATAACCCTGGTAAACAACCGAGTTTACTGCATGGAAACGCAGCCTGGCTTATTTTTGTACACAAGCGACAAGTGACAAAACGCCCAGGACATGCGATGACTAATTTAGTGCACTTTTTCAGCCAGCCGCTGAGCCAACACAACCACCAACCAGCAGCCTGGATGACGGGTAAAAGGAGCAAATTTAAAAATCGCGTGTTCGCTGCTTTTATTTCATGCGTTCGCTTTGTGTTCCTGCGGTAAAAATGTCACTCCTTTAAATATATAAAAATCGTGGACAATGCGAAAATCTTCGAGTTGCATATCGGAAACTTTTCATAGTTGCATTTATCCTTCACCATCATTAAAGGGCAACTTTAGTGTCTCTCTTTTGAACCATGTCACAGAATCATGAGCTGGGCAACTGGGTTAAAAGTCAGGTCATTTAAATTAAGTGTGGGCGAATGGAACAACGCTCGGTCATGTCCCAACACGTAACAATGTTTTAATGCCACATCATAGCACTGTAAACGTAAGCTACACGAAACGGTTGTCATCCCCACGGTGACGTCATAAATTTCGCGCAGTGCACAAACGTTGTGAGCTACCGTCGCACTTGGCCAAGAAATTAAACGTGACTTGTTTAAGATGCTGAGTCTCCTCCTTCCAGCGGTTGACCCGGCGGTAGAGACGCCAGTGCACTTTGGCTCGTTTCGCACCTGCTCCGTGAAGTGGCACGGATCCGAGTTTAAGTTTAAAAGCTTGTTGCTGGCCAAAAGGCCAACCGGGAGCAACACGGAGGCCGAACACGAACAACAGACGCTTTTAATTGTTGTTTCGTTCATTTTTTGTCCTTGTTGCTGCTCCCGGCGAAAACAATTGTTTGAATCTTTTATTGTTTCTTTGTGTTCCGTCCCGAGATTGCTGCTTGGCCTTTTTTCACCTCTTGTAGTTTAATGTGTACAACCGGAGCGGATTCTTTAGGTTCGTTCCGGTCTAGAAAATTAAGTACTCGTGCGTGTCTTGAAGCTCTTCGCCAGAGTGGAAAAAATAAGGAAAATATACTCTCGGAAACAAAATTAGGCTTTAAAATTTTATCATTCTGTATTAATTTAATTGTTCATTCATTTCAAGGAGCGTTCTGTTAAATTTTTGTAGTGGTTTAATGAGGTTCCAGGCTCAAAAAAGGTTAATGTCGCATATTTCTCGTGAATGCTCTACAGTTTAGAGGAGTTCACAGCCAAAGTATCAGGACAACTTTCCCAAAAGAGTTCCCGACAGAGTTAAACAACAGAGACTCTCTGAAGATAAATGGGCTTTATTTATATTTATAAAATCCGATAAAATATAATCAAGAATAATTGCAGTTGAACTAAAGCACGATTATGGAAGTCGACATGAAGATGAATCCATTGACTACGTATAAGTGTTGTGGTCCTTCCGTGACCCCAGAAGGACGAAGGCATGTCATCCACCCCCGCAATATTCTATAAAAGAATAAAAGTTTGTTCCACTTGAGATCTTAAAACTCACCGTTGACTTCATAACTGCTCCCAAATTTCGGTGTTTTTTCACCCCTGTCGACTTTTAACTCCATTACTTCAACTCCCCGCAATCCCCGTCAAATCTACGATAAGCACATTTGTGACCGATGGAATTAACTGAGCCAGCAAATATTAATCCCCGATCCCGTTGCCAGACGATAAAATATCACTAATTTTTTATTTTCGGCACGTAGCTGCTGGCACATGTATTTATTCCATGAACCGCTTTATCGACCCGTTAAGCGGTAAGCCTTCCGCTGTCGTGTCTGTCGCTCTGTCTGTCTGTCGTCCGTCTCTTGTCTGCTGTCAGCTGTGACATTGCAGTTGTTGTTATCTAGAATATAAATTTTGTTAGCAGATATTTTTTGTCCTAATGATGTTGGTAATTCGGTCCTTTTATGTTCCAAATCCAAATCGAAAGCACAACAACAGCAACACAATACTAAACGTCGTACGTCAAACATCGAAAAATGTTGAGGGTCGGGCGCGATTGTAATCCGACAATCAGACAGAAGGACCCCGATTTATACGAGCTACTAAACAGTTGATTTTTTGTTGCTCCTGTTGTTTGCCTTCAACTGTCTCAGGTTGGCGCAGGGTTTCGTTTTATGTGTTGTTGTTGTTTCACTGCTTAGCGGGGTGGATTTCGTCGCTACACAAGACTAACTTCACCCCCCTCCCTGAAAGCTTTTTAAGTTGCTTTATTTGCATGAGTGAGCAGCTCGTTCTTTTGGGGGGTGACATGAACCTCTACGTCAAGATTTTAATTAGGGTAGCCGGGTCCCTTTATGAAGTGAAAGAATGTACACAACACATTCAAATCGTGAGGTACCCCTGCTTTTCGACAACATGCGCGTATACGTTAAGCTGAAGAAGTGTTCTGGAAAAGGAATTCAGTTCGGTTTTTAGCAATCCTCGCAGTGTTACTCAATCCGTTTAACTTTCGGTGTGTTTCGGTGTGTTTCGGTGTGTTTTCTGGGAGAAGTGACCCATACCCACTCTTGTTTTATACGAGCATATATCCCTTGTGTCACCTGGAGACAGCCTTGGCAAAGTTGCGCTGGGGGTGCTTTCCTCTACCTCATTATTAACTAATGACTGACATTTGCGGCGTCTTTTTTTACTTTGCTGTCTGTTGTGTGTGTGTAGATGTCGTTGTGTCGCGTGCGTGTGTGAAACTCGAAGCCGAGGGAGTGTTTTTTATTTAATACGTTTGTGACAAACCTTGGAGTTGCCAAACAAACAAGTAGTTGAGTCATTGCGGGTCCCAGTTGGTGTTTTCCAACTAAGAAGGGGAAGAAGGAGACTTTATTTTACTGTCACTGCGAGTGGTGGAAGAATAGTAAAAAGTAACCTCTTTTTATATGTGATTCTGTTGGTAACTCAATCCATTTACATTGACAGGGTGCAGGTTCCGCTGCAGTTTTAAGTAATCGGATTTGCAGCTTATTAAATTAAAATTACTTACCTTTTGAACGTCGCAGTCAGAGTAGAGTAACCATAACCCGAGAACCTTCATGTCTCAAAACCCTTCAGTATTTTTTTGTAATTCTTGATTTATTTTCTATCATTTATGAGTACACTTGAAAGAATATCTTACAGTTTATTCACATCACGCATGCAGAACTCTTCGACTCTATAAAACACTATAAAAATATATCTATATGCTAAAATATACCGTAAATTTAGACGCGTGTACGTAGTTATGCAGGCCAGACTTAAGACTTAAGCTTAAGATTTAAGATAACATCTAAAACTAAATCGAGCACAAAACAAACTGCTTAGCAAACTTAAGTTAATGTTAAAGAAAATATATAATAAGTAGTTTATGGCTAACTAAAGCTAAGCTTCATTTATTCTTCATCATCGTGTTCTATGCAGAAACTCTTTGAAAGAAACAAAGTCGAATATTGTTGCATACCTCCAGGCACTCGATACGAAACGGCGAACAAAACGTATGCAAAGCGAAATGCTCTGTATTTCGAAAGAGTAAAGAAATGAAAGAAAGTTTTTTAGTTTTAGTTTCAGCAAAAAAACAGCATTTCGCAACGCTTTTCGATTAGAATCTGAATTTCGAGATTTAAGACACTAAAAGCTCTTTATATCTAGTATATACAAATCGTATTAATCCAACTTAATAATGCGTAATATTTATGTATTTTTTTTTGTTTGTTTTCTAATTTTTTTAAGGGACTTTCTTCATGTTTTTCTTTCTTTTGTGAACTTATAAATCTATCAGGTACGTATATTAATCATTGAAATTTAAGCCTAATCAAAATTAGCGACGAAACGACTGCACATGAATCAGGTTTCATTTTTTTAGGTATTCAGAAGAGTTCTCATTTCTTTTATGGGTACTCGTATTTCCCCATCGGAGAGCTCCGAGCTGTCTGATTCTACTGAGACCCTGATGTTAATTAAGATCAAGTTTATAATTGTTTTTATTTAAACTTGTTGCTCGCTATAAATTTGTTGGGATTTTGGCAATGTTGTCAATTGTTCAAATTATCTTCTGTTCTTCTACTCTTCTACTTATCTTTAAACTTACATACAGTCTATAAAGTTGCTATAAATCCACTTACAGCAAGTCGTCTTTATAGCTTTCTATGCTCTATAATGTATGTTTGTATATAATAATGCTATACTTGTTCAGATCTAAATATAAATCGTCATGTAGTAAGCTGCTTAGACTATAATTGATCTCAATTGCAACAGTTTTGAGGTTTTCAACTTTAAGTTTACACTAGATGTAAACTATCTAAACTTAAACTAGTTTAAACTAACTTCTGTTTAATAAATTATTTAATTTTAACACTGTTTTTGGTTTCAAAACTTAAAGTTTACTCCTCGTCTAATTCGATTCACCAAATTTTATGGTGCTATAATAGTAGTAAATTCCTCGTAAACCGTAGTAGATAATGCATTAACGGTTTCTCGAGTTCAGCTAGTTTAGGAGACGGTAAACTGACTTTCAGATTAATCGATAGTCTTCCCGTTATGTCGGTTATTCTGTCCGAATCCTCCGAATTGTTGTCCGAAAAGCAGTCAAAGCAAAAAGTAGTACAACCGACGATTAGTAGTATTTTCAGGGCTTTCTAAACGCTATTTAAAATCTTCGAAGTTCGAAGTGAACCATCCACACTGGTTTTTGTATTTGTTTTCATCAATCTTTGAGATCAGTCTTAATTTATTCGTTGTTATTTCGGTTGGCTCACCTCAAATCTAGTAAATCGAATCGTGCTCCTATTTATTGTAAAAAAGTACTAAATCTACTACCTTGCAGCGACTTAAACAGCAGTCGGCGGTGGCAGCAGCGATGCGTTGGACGTCCGCAGATACGGGTTGCCGTATATGGCGCTGTAGCGAGGATCCACGGCGACAGCCATCGAGCTGGGCACGACATGTGTTGCTGTGCTGTTGTTGCTGCTGCTGCCGTTCGGCGAGGAACTCACAACGGATGCCGTCGTGGATTGCAGACTGGGCAATCCGTTGTCCTGGCGTATGTCGCGCGAGCCGATGATACTGCCGGTGAGCGAACCGCCTCCTCCGTTGGTCAGAAAAGTCATGGGCAGACTTTGCTGTTGCTGTTGCTGGTGGTGCTGCTGTTGTTGTTGATGCTGCTGCTGCTGTTGCTGTTGCTGTTGGTGCAGGTGATTCTGATGGTTGTTGTGCAGAATGGTTGAGCTACCGTTGGATTTGGTGGAGCAGGTGGTGAGGTACTGCGGCGGCGGACTGTAGTGAGTGCCGTAGTCGCCGTATGGAACGTAGCCGCCCGAGATGTCCACCTTCAGATCGCTGTAGTTGGACGTGCGGTCACCAGGCTCCATCTTGTCGACAACTCCGCCATTCTTGGTTATCTGATGCTCGCTGATGACGTCGGCGGGTGGAAGCTTGGCACGTTTCTTGCACTTGAAGTAGAGGACGATGAGGATGGTCAGCACCATGAGAATGGCCACAGCAGAAATGCCTCCAACGATGGTCATTAGCAGGGGAACGCTTTCTAGAGGTAAGAAAAGAGGAAAATAATTATAATTTTAGAAAATGTAACACTCAATCATTTGGAAGATAGAAAAAATCATTAAATGAATACTTGCAATACTTATAATAATAAATAAAGTAAAACGGAAAAAAAGTTGGTTCGTTCTGGGTTTCGAGCCCGGAAACCATAGCTTAATAACGGAGAACAGCTGCGCCAATAACAAGGAGTACATCCCTCTCTGTTTCTCTTGCGTAACGTTCTCACAGGATAAAAATAGTTATTTTCTTTAACACGGGGTAGGGTAGGGTTGCCAACCCAACGCCAAACACTGTATACCCAGAGATGAAACACTTTTTTGTGGTTATTCAACTCATCAGTTGAATTGTTGCGACTTGTTGCTTTATTTACCACCTGTTTTCTCCCCCTCCCCTCGCCACACACAGGGTGTGTGACTTCAACTTTATTTTCCTTTATGATTCATACTTACTTTGTGCTTGTAGATTGATTTCGGCCACATCGTTGCCATAATCATTGACCACTGTACAGTTGTATTTCCCGTAATGATACGATTGGCTGTCCCGTATGATTAGCGTCGACTTGACGCCGCCAGGTACCGCATCCACGAGTATCGAGTAGTCGTGACCCGATTCCGAGCTAATTTCATGTCCATTATAAGTCCAGGACACGTGACGCGCCCGCGGCACTGACGTAGCGAAGCACTCGATGCGTGCCGTGTCGCCAAGTAAACCGTACTGAAAGCGCGCCGAGGAGATGGACGGCGAACCCTTCAAGTAGACGTAAGCGTCGGCAGATATCTCAGCATAACCGGGAACATTGGCCTTGCAGTAGTACCGACCGGCGGTTTCATTGCTGACACTGAATGTGAGATTCGAGTTGCCACCGACCACCTGACCGAAAGAAGAATGGAAGGATTTAATTAGTTTTGTATTCAATTTCAGAAATAATTGGGCATAATTTCCGATTTTCAATCGATTTCAGAAATTGATTGGGGAACAATGGGACTGGGAAATGATAATTCTTTAAACGAATACAGACACGAGATATGCACATGTATCAGGGTTGACACGATTACCTACCCTATCTATCGGATGTTGTATCCACACAATGTCCGGTGTGGGATTCCCGTCGACCTCACAACTCAGGGTCACCAGGCTGCCGATATCGGCTTCGATTGATTGAGGACGCTGCTTGAAGTTGGGCGCATCTGCAGTTCGTGAGGATGAGGAAGGACATTAAAAATTATTGTTATTTTGTGTTGAGTCACAAGAGTGTGTCTCCATGACATGAGCACTTACAGCTAATATCGAGCGTCTCGCTGTCCTCGCTTTTGCCCACAGAATTCTGCACTTCGCACTTGACGATGGCGTCATGGAACTTCCGCGTTATGTTTCGAATAACCTGAAATGACGTAAACGATGCAGTTGAACGTAAGACATGAGCTGGTCTCAAAGAATGTGCAAAGGAAATATAAAAGCATTAGATGGCAAAAAACCCATCCCAGAGCTGAGAGAAGACCACTCTTTAGAGCCATTTAGCAGTAAGAGCTGTTAAGTGTGCATTTTTCTACACCTCGGAATTAAAATTGAACTCGAATCGCATCCACGGCGAAGATGGCAGCAGCTGCTCTTTGCGAGAAGAGTAGAGAGACGATAATGGTTGAAATTACATCGAAAAACTAGAAAAAATCATCCAGTTAGACTGGTCCAGTGCTTCGATTTGTTACGCTACTTGAAACATGCCACTCCCCCTATGGATTGCGTACCCTGGACCCTGGAATGGAAGCCTCTGTCACCAACGTAAAACTACGATGGTGGCGATGATGTGTTTCATATACGCTCTGAAGACAACACTTCTCAACACACGCCAGACTTGCTTTTGACAAGCACGGGGAAGACGGCGAAAGAGGGAGAAGGGGGGGGGGGGGGGGGAGAATAGAATGAGATACGATAAAGTGAACATTTAAACTTGTTGCTAGTGAAGCATAAATATAAAATATTATGTTTAGTTTATTAATTTTGCAAAAAATAGCCTAGTCGCTAATTTGCGGCTCTGAAAATAAGGATCGCAGCGTGATTCACTGAGCCTCCACACCTCCCCTACCACCGGTCTGATTGTATATAATTTTATTTTAGTTTTCATGTAGAAAATCTTGTCAGCTGAGACTGCGATTGGAGATGTTATCTGATCGGTTAATTATTAACCGGCAGTGAATTAAGTGGCCCAACTGGTTCTCTCTCTCTCTTCTCCGGCTTCCATTTCCTTTGAATCTGTAGCAGTTCGTCTGCCTCCGTCTCTGTCCCACCCAACTTACCATCTCCGTTTTCTGTCCGCCATTAATTGGCTCCTCGTTGATGTACCAGCGATAGCGGACGTCGCTCGGGTTGGCATCCGCTTTGCATTCTAAGCGCACCGGAGCGTACTCGGGTATGCGGCCGTCAGATGAGGCGCCTCCTATAACGTTAACCTTGACTTTCGGGGCGTACTTGACCTGCAGATAGGAAATCATACAAAAGATTATTCTCTGAAATTAAAATGTACAAAAAGTATGAATGAAGCAAGCAGAATCTGATGTGTGCCAGTCATTCTCCCTAAAAGAAGTTCTGGGTTTTGAAAAATAACTCTACATACTCTAGAATATGTGTGTATATCGTTTAGCGAAACTCAAGAACCCCCTAACCTAGGCCCCTTTCTCATGTAGTCCCCTTTCACTTGGACATTCTTATCCATTCGTTTAACAGAGCAGAATTGTTAATCTGCGTGCTTCTGAAAGGACGTTTAATCAGCCTTTCGGCCGGCCAGCTGTTGTAAATGAAAGACGTGGTATCGGCATCGGTTTTGTTGGACTTCGACTGCAATCGACAGTCGTTAAACAGATTCGTGATCTGTTAATCACCACTCAACTACTGTCGTCATTTCAACGCCTGCTTGCATCATCCGGAATGCATTATTGAGGGGCATCACCCGAACCCAACCCACCCACCAACCCTGCACTTACCTCGACGCGAATCCTGGCTGAGCGATACGTTCGGTCGGCCGTGTTCTGAGCCTGACACGTGAAGTTGGTGTTGTGATGCTCCTTTTTCGGTGTGAGTCGCAGTATCGATTTCGCCGTGAAGCGCCGCAGGTCGGGCAGCGGAATGACGCTGTAGTCGATGTTCTCTGTTATAACGTCGCCGAGCCCATCAATCCATGTAATCTGAAAAGACATTGAAAGGACATTGTGAGTGAATGCGAGAGGAAGCTGAGGAAAGGGAGGGGGAAGTTGAAAAGAATAACAGGGATGGTACCCGAATTGCATCGACACGGAGTCCCGGCGGAGAGAAGTAATTGTTTGCTGCTGGTTTGGAGCAGAATTGTTACTGTTGTTTTTGTTGTTGCCATCGAGTTTGATTCTCGCTAAAAGGATCCTTTCAACGATGCGGTAGAGCGGCGCTTACTTTGGGGAATACAAGCATCATGAGGATGGGTTTCTGTGCATCACAGCGACACAAGAACACGGCTGTTGAGTTGATGCAAGGCTTTTAGTCGGACCGATAAATTTTTTATTAACACAGATATTCGGGGAAAACCGTATGGAAAGCGCTGTACTACGGAAAAAGCCGCAATTCTATCTTTTGACGTGTTTTGATTTTTATTTTCGGAGTTGCGTTTAAGTTGACTTTAAAAAATTGATCTGGGTTCTTTTTTCTTACCTCTGAGGCCGGTTTTCCACCCACCGACACGCACTCGATGTCCACCTTCCGGTCTTCGGTGGTGTAGATAACCTCGCCCTGTGTGATTTTCGGCGCCTCGGGTGGCACCAAAACGTTGAGTGTGGCGAACGTCGAACGTATGGCCGGCTGTCCTTCCGGCCCTGGACTCACTTGACACTGGTACTTGGCATCGTCGTCCAACATCACCGGGTAGATGTCCAGCGAGTAGTCGCCCTCCTCGTCGCTGCCCACCATCGAGTAGCGCTCGAAGCCGCTCAAGTCCCGCGAGGTGCCCAGGCCGAAGTCGTCTTTGGTCCACTGCAGCAGCCCCTGCTTATTGATGACACGACAGGGCAGCGTCACGCGCGCCCCCACCACCGCTGTCTGGTCCTGCGGCTCCATGGCGAAGCGTTGATTGTGGAAACTGACGTATGACGAGGAGGACAACGATAACGGCACATGTTTGGCATGTGCGATGCAGACAATGAGAGGCAACAAGAGCCATGGCGAGCTCCGAGGATTCGCCTGACTGGCGAAGGACGTCATTGTTGTTGACGTGGCTATGATGTGGCTGTGATGTGATGTGATGAGAAGCGATGAAGTGAAGTGCAATGATTTGCTCCTGATGCTGTTGTTATTGGAAGGCGATGATGATCTTTCGGTTTAATTATCTGAAAAGAAAGAACGAAAGCGTGTGAGATTCTGTCGGAATATAAAACACGAGTATTTGTCCATAAATCGAGTGTCCCCGACATGCAACAGTTTTGCGAGAATCCGCCGGGTCACGAGTTCCGCATGGATCCACCGTAATTATGCCGGAATCCTTACCGAATCGCATAAAATGTTCCTCGACAGCAATAAATATTTGCGAGGAAACATTTTCGGCTGCATTCGCAAATTAAATACATGGCACAAATCCACACAGCGTGCCGCCAAACGAACGACCTCGCAGCCGCAGAAGCTTAACGGTAACCATAATGAACGGATGCAAAGCCACTAACTCGGGCGCTGGTGGCGACGATCGCCGGGGACCGGAGGAGGAGCCGACGGGAGGGAGCACCGACAGCAATAAAAGCAACGGAAGCCGCTATTGTTGCAGGCAGCCCGCGTGCGAAAGCTGTTAAAAATTAAGAATTAAGCTGAATAAAAGTGCGCGCTTCGTCGGCGCCTGGATTCGCACTCCGAAGTCCACCCGAGCACGCACACAGCCAGAGACAGAGACGGAGACGGGTAACCGACATTTTTTGTCCAAAGTTGTTCCAACACAGAAGCAAACACAAACACACACACACACACACACACACACACACACACAAACACAAACTTGTATGCGGTCGTCGTGTGCAGCAGCAGAAGGAAGAAGAAGCAGCGGAGGAGCGTCGTTGAGATCGGGGCTTAAATTCTCATTACTCCGTGTTGGCTTCTCTGTGTGTCTGATTGTGCTTGGCGAAGAGTTCAAATTAGTTGCACTTGTTTTTTCTTCTCACAGCGTAATTTTCGAACTTTCAGACTTTTTCAGTAGCATAATTTTTGGCGGTCGTTTGAACGTTTTGTTGCTTTTTTTTGCTCTTTTTTCGATTCCCACTTTTTTTCAGTCGTTAGTGGACAACAATAAAACATGTGTTGCTTTTGTTTTTGTTGTTGTGTTGTTCTTGTGACTGCCGCTTTTATTGCTTGCTAATAATTTCTTTAATGAGCACAAAGCCGACACCACGGAAACGTGGAATGAGAAGAATTGTTATTAAAGTGCTTTGTTGTTGTTGTTGTTGTTGTTGTTGTTGTTATCACAACATCTGGTTTTTTCCCACCGCGGCGGAGTGCGTCTGTTTGTTTAAATTTTAATTTGTTTCGCTACAAATTCGACAATTAAAACAGTGGCAGTCCGCGATTGCTTTTCTTTTGTCTTGTTGTTTTTTTACTGTTATGTCTGTTGTTGTTCTTTTCATAGCTTAATTTCAGTTGCAGTTTCGAGTTGTTGCTGCTTCTTTCTATCTTTGAACTATTCTTGGTTAATTCATAACAACAACAACAACGACAAAGTCCGACTTGACTCCATCCACGAACGATTCACCTTCCCACCACCACGAACGATCTCATCAAAATAACGATTATGTTTACGACGCGCCGTCGTGTAATTTTGATGATGATGATGATTATTTTGATATGAGAAACGGCAGCAGCGTCGATAATTACATTGTTTAAAAGAGCATGAAAATCGAACATCAATTTGGCAGCACTTTGCGAGGAGAAGACGAGCGAGAGAGGGAGATCGCATGAGAGTTGTTCCCCCCAGTTCAAGCGTTCAGTTTAATAAACAGTGATGTAAATAATAATAGTAATTGGGTTGTTATTTTGCATATACTCGTATATACATAAGTACATAGCGTGTATAAGTTTCGTTATAATGAGTATAATGAGTGGCCCCAATGTTAAAAGGAAGCCGAAATATATTCAGTATTTCAAGACATACTATACACTGAGCCAAATGCAAACCGAGTCATGATTAAAGGAGAAACAGCGTAAAAAGCTTAACTAATTATAAGACTCCAGTTACTTCGGTTAACCATAATTTTATGATTTTTTTATTAGTGAATCAGATCACATCAGATGTACTCGGAGCCAGTTTTTCGCTGAGAGGAAACTCTACACCTGAAATTAATTTCAATGATAAACAACAGTGATTCCGCACAACCCGAGCCACTGCCGCTGTTATTAAAAACAAGTCTTTTAAATGGGTCAAATGTACACGAGTGCTGCTTCGATTCCGATCCGCAAGCTTTCAAATCCACCAACACACGAACGAAGCGCAGTATTCCACGATGTAGTAGATTATTTGTTGTTGGGTTTGTGTGCATGCTGAGTTGAATGATAGTTGATTTGGTGTAATACAATTACAACAACACTGCTATACAAGGTGGGTGGAGAGTAGCACCTCGCGAAGTACCCGCTGGAGGTGTGAATAAAGCGAAGCATCGATTTAAGGAAGCATCCGGTTCTCCACGTTGTTGCGTAAAAACAGAAACTGTTTTATGACGTCACTCGCGATCTTTTACGACGCAAACTATTATTACACCATAAAAAGGTGAAAATTAAATTTCGCCACTTTGTTGCATGTACACCGTGGCGAGCGTTGCTGGTGGTCGTCCTCTCCGGTTGTCCGTGCTTCAAACAACAACAACAACTGAAAATGGTTATTTATATAGTCGCCTATCGTGAGCCGTATCGCTTCGCAGCCAACAACAACACACACACACACACTCTCCCAGAATGCAATAGATTCCGGTCGTTGGTGAAGCAGGTGTTTTTCTTCGCTGCTGCTGCTGCTGTTCTCACGAGTTGCTCACTGCTGCCCCGAACGAGTCCAACTTGTGGCTGACTTGCATGCCACATGAGAGGCGCTTCTGTGATGAAAACTACTGAAACGAACCAGCGACCTACCAACCGACCCACCGACCAACCGACCCACCAGCCCAGCGATTGCCAGCCTCTAAAAGTGTTAATTTCCGTGGCTAGTTTTCTTGGTTTATTTTCCTTCGTTTTTTCTTGAATTGTTTAATCCGTTTTTCGTATTCTTTCGATTTTGTCAAATTTGGCTTTTTTTAAATAATGGTTTTTATTAATAATGCTGTGGTTTTTATTGCCGCTCGTCGTGCTCATTGTTGTTATTGTTGGCCGTAAAATGTTGGCTTTATTCTTCAGATAATCTTAGTTGGTATTATTAACAGGCTTCCCTCACGACAGACGACAGAAATGTCGACTGTTTGGGGACGCGCCTGAGTCGAGCCGAGTCCAGTAAAAGCGACGTTTTCACATAATTAAATTGATGAAGAATTAGTTGCGTGTCTGCATGCATAATTTCAGAGATGTCCACAGTGTTTGTGGAAACGCACCGGGTTTGTGACGCTTCAAGAGTTGGGAGACCAGCCTAATTAGCTTCGGTCTCCGGTTGGGCACTTGTTAGGTGAGGAGACGAGACGACGACGAAAGGAAGGGGCTCAATGGAGCAGAGAGGCTCACCTTAAAAACTGACAGACATCAGCAACTTGTTACTAGAAACATGCTCCGTATTGGCGCCGCCGGGCCACAAATCGGACTGCCTTCTGTGGGCAGGCAGTCATCGCCACTTGAAGGTGCTTCCACAGTTTCACGCAGACGCTCGCACGCTCAGCTGGAGTGTTAAAAGCGAATGCAAACCAGTTTGTGCAAAATATCAATCGACTTCTGCACGGGTTAATTAGCGGCCAGCAGTGTCTCATTATTCGGAAGAGGCTCTGTTGTTGTTGTTGTGATTACCAGTCGCAGTCCTTTGATCGCTTCGCTCAAGCATCGTTATTCAAATGATGAGCTGAACCGCAGCCGAGTTAATTTTAGCACCGTGTTGATGCCGATGGAGAGCAGTTGAGTGACTTGGAAGCTCCAATTAAAAGGGTTTTTCCACGTGATATCGTTGTAAATTAAAAACAGAAACCGGCAGAACTTGTAGCAGATCCATTTTCCGGTCTGCATCAAGTGCCGAAGTTGTTCCTGAGGAATGCAAATTATGAACCAAGTAAAGGATCTCTTTTTGGTCTCTTTTCTGTCGTCGATCGCTTATGAAAATGTTTTAGATTTACTCCTAGATTCGTCCATTTTGTCTCCGTTTAATCGCAGTCAGCAGTTCGTGTTGCGTTGCTCCGGCGCAACGGCCGACATGTGAAAAATTAAATGTCATTTCCTCCGTTATTAATCAACTCTACGAACCCACCGTAAAATATAGAAGTGTCTCAACTTGTCGATTGCAGGCAGCCGCCCCACCGACCGCCCGACCGCTCGACGGAGCCACTTACAAGCTCCAGCTACGTGCTCAAAGGCACCAACAGCCACAGAGCCCAGGCTCGAACCAGGTGGGTTTCATTGATTTATTGCCGCGTTCGTTCATTCGTTCAGTCGTTCGGTCGCTGCAAGTGCGAGTACTTGTTTTTAAGTGGCGAGGTTGCTGAACACCCGCCCGATTGTGAGTCGCCTTCTCCCCCTTCGCCTCGTCATCCACTCATTTGTATCCATTCTGGCTGTTTGTTGGGTTGGCAGCATGAAACAGGGCAGGAAAAGCACAAGAAAAACATTTGTTTCGCAATATTTGCATTCAAACAGAGTCGGGCAGTCGGTTGAGCAGTCACTTGGACAATCGGTTGCCGGGTGCTCACAGCTTTATTGCTGAATTTAGCGCTGGTCTCAAAAATAATTAGAAAAAAGCAACACTTTTATGGGGTTTTTTGTCTGTTTGTCGTTCTGAGCATTAGTTTTATGTTGCTATCCACACATCGGCACCCTTCGACTGCAGAAAGCATCCATCACGCAAATAACTCCATTCAAGCGAGCAACAAACCAGATTGTGTGATTGAGATTCAGACCAGAAGCACCTGTTCGACGCTATGAATACGATTACAACCGGGGAAGGGGCCACTTTGGAAGGAAATCTGAATCGGATCGGATTGGTTTGGATCGCTGGCTGCTTCAATTATAGCTCCCAGGTTTTAGACTTAAATTGATCAGTGTCTGTGTGTGTGACTTCAACTAGAAACAAGATTGTTGTTGTTGCTGTGTGAGATGAAGCAGCATAAGTGGGGACCCCAGAAGACGCAGCTTCAATCTTGTGGCCCGAGGAACGCGCACGAAGACTGTCGATTTCAGTGCATTCGATCGCGATGCATACGACGATGGATAAAAAGTGGCCGGTTGGCGAAGATTCAAGCGATAAGGAACATCGAAACAATTATCCGAATAATGCGTAAAACAAAATGCGAAAAGGGTCCGATATCAGAGAGTGAAGGGTACTGAAACACAGATCCGTGTTGGCATCTTTCGATATACTGTGTCTACAAGAAAGAAGAGAAGAGAAGAGAGAGAAGTTCACTCTCTGTGGCAATGAAAATGATAGAGACGACTTCCGGTTTCTGGATACATGATTTATTGAAAAGAATGAGAGAAGCAAAGAGTGAGAGAGAAGATTTAATTTTATTTTTACAAACACCAAATCCAAGGAATTAAAATACTCGATAATCTGCTGTTCGCAGCGATTTAAAGCGCCTCCCATTCAGCTAATTATAAAGTCTGTTTATTCATTTATGAGAATAGATTTCAACTTATCACAAAAGCACGACATTCTTTGTTTTCATTCCGAATGTCTTCAAATTGGAAACAATCGAGTTTTAATTTCCATATTTTTACACACAACGACGTCTGAACACATAAACTAGTTTTTATGGCCCGTTTCGGCGCCACTGTCTTTGCACACACCCCCCTCCCCTAGTCATGGCACAAACCCAGCATGCTTTTGTTTTGGTTTTTTTTTTTTTGTCAATATTCAGTACTCATGTTAATTCGTTAAATCAGCAAAATATTATAAATAAAAACCAAATTTGTATGCAAATGGATTTGCTCGGAGAGGAATGCAAAAGTGGACCGCAATTTGATTTATTATTATAATCGGGCCATAATAAAGTTGTAAACACTCACAAGTTTGGCTCGGCAACTTCTCGGCTTCAGCTGAAAGCGTGTGCGTAGCTCCAAACTTGGTCAAAAGTAATCATTTCATTCAAATTCCTTTTCTTTCTGGCCCGAAAGTTTCAATGTTTTTCAACGATTTTCAAATGTAAACACGTCATTAATTTGATAAAACTTGATAAGGTTTTTTCTTCATTTGTTTGAGATTCAAAATACTTCTCCAAACATTCATCGCTGCGACAGGCTTGAAAGCAACCTACACGGGTCCGGTTTGTGTCTGAGTGGGCGATGGATTATCGGTGTGTCGCCTGCGTTGTTGTTGCCTTTATTTTTAAGGCACCCATAAGCTATGCTAAGAAAGTTATTCGGGTGAAAAACTTATTGAGAATTATGTGTGGAGAAGAGTAGGATAAACAATACAGTACACAACGAAAGGGAAGGTGAAGGAAGCGAAACCGTTATGGGATGGTTTCGAGCACTTAACGGAGCACCGCTCTTGGAGTGGCTGGGATGGGATGGAAGCTTGTTATAGAAAGAGCAGCAGTCCAAGAAGAGGTAGGAACTCAAACTGCTTTCAACCTATTTGCCAATCAATTACAACAACAAATTGGCTTCAGTTTTTCCCATTACGAAGTCCTTTCAGAAGTTAAAAGCTATTTCCTTCCTTTCCTTTCCATGACGAGAAGCTTCTGCAGTTGCGGCAGTTTGTTGGAATGAACTTAACGAAAGTAGTTCATTCAGTAGTCGGTGTATTTAATTATTCAGCAGAGCAAAGAAAGCACCGAGTGTCCTTCGTTTTTCGGACAGAGAGTACAATAGTGGGTCCAACAAAAATCATTGCTCTGAATTGACTGCTTGACAATCTGCTTGAAAAGCTGTTTTATCCCCGAAAAGGGTCATCATCGAAGAGCAAAAGAGTCGGCTGGAGGGCACCAAGTCTCCTGCTTGGCAGAGCGTTAATCTGCTAACCAGTTCGGCAACAAAAATCTGGCCATCTTGTTTTTAAAGCCTATCATTAGCATGTTTAACCCAAGCAGCGAGCCAACCCCAGGCACTTAAGCTGTAAAGTGGCCCCTTTTTTAGTTGCTCGAAATCAGTCGAATGCGTGGCTTCAAATTTTGGGTTCATCTTTTGGTCGCTTCGGGTACCGAATCATCAACTGATCTCGAATGCGGTTGTTCCCTTCATTGAGTTGTAAATTTTTTCATAACTTGCCCTTTTATAGTTGTTGTTGTTGTTGTTGTAAGATGTTGTGGTGTTCTTGTTGCACTTCTGTTTTGTGCGCTTCTTCTCCCCAATTTTAGAGCGAATTGCATAAAAAATCTGTTCGGTGATGTTCAGGTGTTCAATGTGCTTGATTGAAATGCCGTTTCTTTGCCGAGCTACACAGCCACATACTCGCACATTAAAAAAAAGAACAAGTGTTCGAATCAAAGGGAGGAAGAAGAAGAAGAAGAACAAGAGTCCAGAAGTCGGTTAATTGCTCTGTATTTAGAGGCAAGATACAGCTACATAAAAGCCCATGAATTCTTTGCGAAAGAATCGAAGAAATCCGAGGAATCTTTAAAGGAAAATCGTACGAGCAAAATAAATGCTTCTGAGGGTAGATAAAGCATGATCTCACATGGCCTCCGTGAGCCACAAAATATTTCATATTTGAGATTGTGTTTAAGCTAAACGTAATCCTCTTAAACCGTCTTTAGCACCACTTCTTCAGTTAAACGATGCTGCGAATCGTTTCTGTTTTGTTCTTGTGAACAATTTTAGTGAATCCTCTCAAAAGGTTTTCTAATCCCTGACATGCGTAATTTTCTCCCTTAAAAACACTTTCCCAAGTCTTATGTGCTGACTGACACTCGTACGTTGAACGTACGTCTGTCTGCCCGCCTGCCTGCCTGTTTATCTGTCAAAGCGTGTTAAGGCTCTTCAATCTGTCACGCAACTTTATGCGTTGCTTTCCTCCTCCTCCTCCTCGGAAGCCTGCTGCTAGAGTCGGCAAGTGGAACTGATTAAATGTCGAAATGATAAGCCGCCGCGGCTAACGACGACGTCGCCAGGGTTGTCCACTCCACTCCAGCAGCAACTATTGTTGGCTGCAAACGTCATCCGTTTTATCTCTCTTGACGTGATAAAAAGCTTGTCACGAGAAAATCTCCCTGAAGAACTCCAATTTACGGTCTTTTCTCCAACACTATTCAGTGAGTGAGTCCACATAAAGCGGTGTTTTATGAGGCCGGAGATAAGAACGGACACTCCAAATAGATTTTACAAAGAAAAAAAAACAGTGCTGTTTGCTGTTCTCTTTTAAAGCTGTACGATGACGATGATGGATACTTAATAACTTCTCGGAAAACTTCGAGATTAAAAGTAAGAATGAACTTGGAAATCTTTAAAAATAATGCTTCGCTTTCTTTCCGAGGAGGAGATGAAAAGAGTATTGAACTCAGTAAAAGTGAATCTATAAATACAGTTGAAATAGAGACGGTTCTCGTTAAAAAAGTTGTCTCTTTTCAATATTTTTAAGTATTCGAGATACAGTTTAGGAGATGTTTTAGTTTCTTCTGTCTTCTTCTGTATATAAAATTTAACGAGACGTCGTTTTTCGTAGTCTCCGAAAATCTACAAGACGAAAAGCAGATGTAATAATGAGTTACTAAAGTTGCTTTACATTAAGAGACTTGATTGTATTTCCTATAATAATACGATGTTTGTGTCCCTGGGATGATTCTATTCTACTTTTGACCATTTTTTAACACATTTTTAATCATAGAAATGACACATTATTGTAGTTTTTGTTCCTTATCTGGTGATTGTTGTTGTGATATATTGACTTGACGGAATTTCGTGCCTGTAACTAGTTACAACTTTAATTTTGTATGATTTTGAAATAAAGTTTTATTCTGATTTTATGTAAATTTGTACCCAGTTACATTTACGTTTATGTCCGTAATGAAATCGGTATAATGGAGGTTGTTGTTGCTAGTTTTGTTTTAAGATGTTGTCTTTGAATATCAAATAAGGTCGAAATTTGATACCGTGTTTTGATACTTTAGGACGAATCTTACGAGGCTTTATATACCGCGATATAAAAACGTATTGATCTATAAAAATAGCTGGTTGATTTAAGTTTCTAAACTAGTCTAATCGGAGGAACAAAACTTATGAGAACCAGAACCGGTTTCGAATTAGTTTCCGATTTCTCCACTCTTAATGCTAATTTGTATTTTCCAGTTTATATTGTAAGAGAAAAATTAATAATTACACTTTAAATACTATCTAAAACTGATCTGGGAAAAATAGCAAACTGTTTGGATTTTTAAGAAGTAAGAGGTTCGTCCCAGAAGTCTCCAACATTGACGTATAGATGGCGGTTGTTCTCTGAAAAATGAATATAGTCGAAGGTACTCCTACCATCCCTATTAACTTAAATTTGAAGACGCTGCGATGTTTAGTATTTGTTTGCAGCCATCGAAACCCTTTCGTACACTTAAAAAAAAAAATATCTGTTCAAGTAAATTTCAGAATTTTAATAAATAATACGCTACGAAAGTGTTTCGAAAATTTTTCAGATTATTCTTCACTTTGTTTTCACTCTGTTCTTGACTACTCACAGTATTCATAGTTTATATTAATACGTCGCTAGTAGATAGATTTAATAGCATCGCATAGAGTGCGATACATATAAACTTCATTATAGCTTGTGGCATAAAACCAATATTTTTGTTGCTCATAACTTCCTAGCGAAGTAGACAATAAAATGTCTACCAAAATGACTTTATTGCTTGTCAACGCCTGACAGGAGCTGCTGCATGGAGGCTCTCCTGCTTCGTACTCCATTATGAGTGCCACACGACAAAAAAGGACCGAAAAATAATGACAACCTGCAGCGGGAATCCAGACGCACATAAAAATCCATTCTACATTCTGCACAGCAAGCACTCTGAAAAGAGTTCAGTATAAAATGCAAAGTGGAACCAAAATCGGATTAAAACTAATTATAATGGAATCCACACCGAACGAAGCAGTACGTCGGCACATGTCGCAATGTCTATACAGCCGGACGAACAGACATACAGACAGATATATGGACGTCCAGACTCGTAGTACCACCGCAGACAGACTCGTAGTACCACCGCAGACATACACAGCGACAGAGTTATGGGGCTATGAGTGGGTGTTGGGGGTGGTGGCCGGGTTGCCGACGTTGATTGCATCAATGTTTGTTTTGACGTTTCGACTGTTCCTCGTTGTTCGACTGTTGCGTTATTTGATACTTTTTTCGATTGAGCTTCAGTTTTTTGCACACTTTTTCGCTTCATACATTGTTGTTGGCTTTTGACAGCAGGTGAGAGAGAGTTCTCTCGTTCTGTTTGGCTCCGTTGCACTGACAAGCTGTCAAATGTACGAGTACAACGTGTCATTCAATGTATTGTTTTACTCAAATGACTAAAGTTACAGACTTCAAACCTTAAGCTGTGTCGTAACCAGAGTGGGGGCACTCGAGTCGTCGCCGTTCGTGGGCTTGGGTGGAGTGTGGCAAACAAATCCTGGATTATTTGACACTTCTGTGATTTCACAAAATATGTCAACTTTAAATTGTAAAAAAGAAACATTTTTATGGGGATAATCTTTATGAGTTGTTTTTATGAAGTCGGTGGATAAAATGTACTCAAATACTGTCGATTGAAAGCTCAGCTTAATCCAGGAATTCTTTTCAACTGCGAACCATTTCATTAGTCTTTAGTATTTCTCCTTATGATTTCTTTAATGCACTCCAAAGTTTCTTCGTAAAACTGTTTTTCTTTTTCATCGACTTAAAATAGATTCGTCTATTTTTATATTTGTTAATACTTACATATTATAGAAGAGTGTAGCCGGAGTCTTGCTGCATGGAGTACTTCCCGTCTGTGTGAGCCGCAAGAGTCTGCAAGAGAAACAAAATGTTTCTTTAATATTTCTAAAGGAAGGGACATCAAAATGAGGAGAAGCCGCTCCTAGAATTCACAGCGTCTCTGGTTAACCACAATTCGTGCAGCAAGCAATCCCATGTCGAGCGTTGTTCCAAAATTAATCGATACGAAATCGATTGGCGTATTCAGAAAATGGAACAAAGACTGCTCTCTACAAGCACAATGCGGGGAGGGGGAAGGGATCCATAGCAAAGAATGAAACAATAAAAATGCATAAGTTCTAACATTCTCTTGACTCTTGAGTACCAAAACAATTTTATTCGGGAAGCAAACAAGCTAACAGCTCTAACAATAACACTAAAATACCCATCGTGGAGGGGGCGAGGGGGGGCAGGGTGCGGCATTGAGAGCCAAACTTATGCCATATGATTCTCGTGGTTTCTCGTTCTTTCCTAACATGCATCCAGTATTTATTTAGGTTTTTCCTGCTGTGTGGCTGTGTGGCTGTGCGGGGTGGGTTTCACTACCCTCTCAACCGGACCGATGCGAACAATACGATGGCGACGCCACACGCTGCACGTCCGGATGACTCATCGTGGCTGGCTGGCTATCCACAGGGATTTGACAATAACCGAGGCACGTTCGACAACAGGGACGGGCTGCGAGGGGGGGGGGGGGGGGGGGAAACATCAGCTGAATTTCATTTAAGATATTAAAATGAAAGATTTTTACATTCGGGATGTAATTTTATACGAGTACACAAAGAAACATGTTTGGTCAAAGGATTGGGGCCAAAAGAAACGGCGAAGGGATGTTGAGCCAAGTTGAGCAACGAATAATCGCAGTGACATTAAATTAGTACCGAGTTCACCGAGTTCTGCATCACTATGGGACCCTACGAGGACTCGTGATGCTCAACTCAATTACAATATGTAAAAACTTGTTTGTGAAATGGCTGTCTTCATCATCTAAATGTTTCTCATTAACTCGCATTTGTCAGGAACAAAGAGCGCCGCATTGAACGACCCTCCACCCGAGCCCGCTCCTTTGTTGCTGCTCATTTGTTTGCCTGCCACAAACAAACCCCAAAAAGCAAAACACCGAATCAGGTCCCAACACGGGATACAGCTCAACTCCCGCTTATGAACTTGCTTTACATCCTCTGTTCTGTGTTCTAGCGAGAGTGTCCTTGTCATCAACTTTGTCACTGTCTCAAGCCGCGTGCCAGTATGTCGCCGTCGTTGGGCGCCTGTCTCTGTGCCAAAGTTGTCGAAATCTGCCCCACTTTCAGCACCCAACCCATTTTCACAGAGCAGGCAATCTCAATACTGATGACAACGCGGACGGAGTTTAACTACAATATAAAAACATGATCTTGTGAGGACGAAGGGAGCACCGTCGTGCGCGGGAGGAAGTCCTTCCATTAATCGTGGATGGGGCTAAAAAAATGATTATGAAGACGCTTTCGGGGTGCAAATGTGTATCGGGGCTTAAACGGAAATATGTGCATAAATTTATCAAGATTATCAAGTGTAACGTTAGCATTTAAGTTAGTTGCTTCATGTTTGAGAGGGAGAATAATCTAATAGAGCCGCATAAACAGTTACAAAGAGTTCCAGATTGAATTTATATGGATTTTAAGGTACGTTAAGGCGACCCCGTTGCGTTGGGATGTCATTTTGACGTCACCAACCTATGGATCGATCCGAATTCGCGTTTGATCTCGAAATTGAATGTTTCTGTTTTCTGTTGCTGTTTCTAATCTCCACAGATTGCAATTTATATAAAAATTGAAGAATGGCTGCCATTCGAACACGCATCCACCATTTTGCAAATTTTCTGGGCTGCGCACCGTTCGTTCGTGATTAAATGCCAGAAAAAACGCACAAACTTCAACTAATGATTGTGTTAGCATTCGGAAACGATTGGCAGCCATCACGTCACTCGCAATCCTCCTTTACTCCTCATTTCCGAGGAGCCTTGAAAAATCGCATTCAGATTGAAAGAAAACGCGTAGCAGAACCAAAAGTGCATCAACACAGCGAGGACGCGGTGAATGTGGAGCCTTCGCGGAGTTTTTGAGGCGCCCAGAGAGTCATAAATTGAAATCACAAAACAAAAACAGAAAGACAACGTATAATAAAGTAAAATAAAACTCATCAAACTGGCGACGACGACGTCAGACGTTTGGCATTCGGTGACATTTATTTTGGAATACTATTCATATTCAACGATTTACCACGCCGAATGTGAAACTTCTAATAATAATGAGTATACTAAGTAAATGAATGGAGTAATGAATCGCCAGATGTTTTAAAAAATTATCACAGATTATTTGCGTGATTATTATTAACTGTTGTGGATATGGACTCATGGAATTTTTCATGTTCAGATAACTACGAGTATATTTAAAAATCTTTCAATTAGTTCAGCAGTTTTAGCAGGGCTTTATTGAGGCTGATAGAGGTCTCCAACTGAAGAGGTACATCTTGTATATCAATCCCAAGTAGAGTCACAAAGACCCACTGATTTTAGCTCTATACTATGTACCTAAATGTGAGTAACTCTCAATATATACGATATAGATCTATATGTGTATTTCTTTAAGGACCTTTTATGATCGTAAATAATAGAGTATTAAAAAAAATTTATATTCTGCGTTTTTCTACCCATTTTCGGGTATTTTCGTGTGTCTCTAAACTCCTTAGTAGAATATGTACACATGCATAAACCATTAATGTATCACATTTCGTTTTTTCCGAGTACAGAGAGCACTTGAACATTTTTAATTTTAGAAAAAAATTAATTTTCTGGAACTTCTTGTGTCTCAGACTCCGACAACAGACACCAAGCAACAGATACGAGACGAGAGCTGCTCAAAGTTAAGGACACTTAAAGTGATTACTGAAAAACCTTAAATTGGAAGACGTGCTTCATATTTTGGAGCTGCTGTTGAGGCGCCACATGTTGTTCGGTGCTCAGTTTCTGCTGGCAGAGAGGGCAGCAAGCAGCAAATTTTTGACATGAACTGGCAAAAACATGCAAGCAGTACAGAGGAAAGAAGAAGCTAATGAAAACCTCTTGAAAAGAATTTGATACTGACGAACGAACGGACAGACGGACGGAGAGGACAGAAGAGAAGAGGAGAGAAGAGAAGAGGAGGCTGCCTGCAGCATTCTGTTGTTTCAACGAAAGGACTTAACAACAACAGCTACAACGCCAAGCAAAAACTACAATTTTTGGTATGCAATTTAAGTTGAAAGGAGGGACGGTTGACGGGCGAAGACATGACAGAGAAGGCAACTTTTTTTAGTTAACACAGTTTAAAGGTTTTTCATGTTAAACGCAGTCTTTCGGGATGCCGGATCCAGCAGTAGGACTCCAGTCGGCACGCAGTTTGGGTCAACTCATTGAACTCCCCTCTCCGCCCAGCTGTTGCCCCGAGCTGCTCTGGTTAAGTGGGCCACAGCCAGTGCAACATGCTGCAGCTGGGGCCACACGGAAAGGTCACCTAGCAAGGAGTCTGGTCCACTTTCAAGAGCACCGGCTGCAAACAGCTCGAGGCAGACGATGTCGATGAGGATTCCGGTTGCCACAACAGCAGCCTGAGCACTGGCCTGAAAGGGTTAAATACGACTTCTCTTTCAAACACTTACGTCGACTGCAACAGGAACAGAAACCGAAACACGAAAAGGTTATCCAAAGCAGATTTGCATTTCAGTTGTTCTCTATAAAATACAAAAATAAGACTCTTTTTAGCCACTTTAATTTGAACCGATGTCGAAATGTAACTCGGGTGTTTGTTGTGTTTTTTGTGGCGATGAACTTTTAATGTTTCACTTTTAAGGTTTCGAAATGAAACTCTTTCACTTTAGCACTTTAGCACTTATTTTTTCAATCTCACTTCGCTGCTTCCTGCTTCTTATTTTTCCAAGATTCAGATTTCAAATCTGTTGTGTTTTTTTGGTTTATTTGTTTGTTTTCTTGTCTCACTGGTATTCCTTTCCTTGGATTAACTTTTCTTTCGGATTTTACAATCCGTTTTTTTTTTCAACTTCCGTCCAAGTGTTTGCTGCTCTAAGTTTTTCACTTTGAAACTGACATTTCCACTTTGTTTAAGTTTTTCCAAATAACTAATCCAAAATAATTGATCTGCGTCTGAGTGACGGCTGACGTAGAACGCGGACACGACACGCATTCACTAATCGCACTCGGATCGAAGCTGAAACGATACGCACAACAGCTCTGTTTCGAACGTAATGAGCGCTCATTCCAGCCACATGTGCGCTGGAGGCCGACAAACACAACCGCAGTCACTGGCGCGGTCGCAGCGACGGCAGCAGAGGACAACCGCCAGCAAGCACACATATAAACAAGTCAAGAAAAATACCATTCGACGTCTCTTCGGAGGTTTTTTATTCGAGTTTGTATGGAAAGAAGTCAACAAAGAGTATCGCAAGAATTTAAGAGCACCGAAGAGTAGCCGCTCGCACTCTCTTTCGAGCGGCTCGAAATGGTTTTCCTTGGCTTGATGATGACTAAAAGTGAAAACATGGAAATGTATTGAAATATATATTTTGAAGTTGCGATGGTTTTTCAGTTACTGAAGAAAACTGGTCCAGTCGTTAAGACGACGGAGGGAGCTGGGACGCGGGCAGGTGAAGTTATGAAATAGCTTCTCATAAGTTTTAATAATTTAGATACAAATAAAAGAAAATTAAACTCAAGAAAAGTGGACGGCGACTGCGACCACCAACGGTTTTTTTGCTGGATAGAAGCAAGTCTTCAGTTTGATGCTCAACTAATTGCATTGCATGAAGCAACAACTGTTGCTCTTGGCTGCGATGACTTGAGGTCATCTGCAACACGTTGACTGACAGTCTTGCATGACGGCGGCACACCAGCAGCTGCTGCGCAGATTAATTTAAGTCCCAGATGAAGTGAAGCGAGCGCAGAAGTGCCACAAGTGAGATGCAATCTTAAGCCATGCAAATCTGCTGCCGCTGGGAGTCTCGAGTTCTCGAGCAGTTCTGTAGCGAGGAGGGGGAGAGGGAGGTGCCGAGTGTGCGGCGGTAGAAGCTTACGTTTCGGTTCAAGGCAACCTCTTGAGACCTCCACCAGCTGCGATGCTGTCTCCAATTAAGTATGTGGTCAGATTACTCCAGCCTGCTGTGCAGCTTGTGTCACTCCGGCACTCAGTCGTGCAAAATTATTAAAAACTTCTAAATGCAGCGTTTAGTGGAAGCACGCAAGTGAAACGACGTGCGTTGAGTACTCTGCAGATGAACAACAGTTAAGTTTACATGCCCCATTGAAGCTGCGGGCTCATTCGGGCCATCGTAATCGTTGGACCACTCAAAGAATCTAAGAATATTGTGTGAAATGGAGGAAAACAGATAAACTTTAATTTGTTTTGATGTTTAATTTGAGTTCTTTGAATCACTTTGAATTTTAATTATGGACTTTCTTAAGCGACTCTTCTTGCTTCGTTTGTCTGTAATTCCTTCATTCTACTTCTCTCCCATTCCTCAAACCTTATCTTGTGATGCTTTCTTGCCAGCCTTCACTCTGTTCCCAGCTCGCCTTCAATGTGTCGAGCGAAACCCTGGAATAATTATGTTCCTTTGAGAGCCCAATATTAACACCTAATCTCCCCAAATTGAATAACCTTCTGCAGTCCAGCGATAATCACTGTCATCCTCCCTCCACCGCCCTCTACCGCCCCCTTCCGCTCCACAACCTCTTCAAAGTCACTTCGCGCTGGAGTCTTGCGTCTTCGCCACTCCGGGACGACGACCGTCGCCGGCATCCTCTCTAAAAATAACTATGCTAATTCGGGCTACAAAATTTCGCTCTTCGCTGTGATAATTACACGTCTTCTAGCAGACGGACCCCGCCCCCCGCGCGCTGCAGCACCGAACAAAGTCCATCCGAAGAACCGGGCGCGGCGCCGGGTCTTCGGTGGATGTTTGTTTTTGCGATGTCACCGCATCAGACGTCAGCTGTGGCCCGTTATTTGCTGCTTCCAATGTCTGGGAATTGAATTCTTTCACTCCGCTCCGGTGAGCAGTCGCTGGGTGGCAGCAGTCACGAGCCACGACTGCCGAAACGGGAGGAGTGGCGAAAGCGGAGCACTAAAAATAATAAAAACCAAGTATTTTCATCTGGATAGCATTCGGCTCTGCCGGGGGACGGAGCGGGAGGCGAGCGACTGCAGTGTTCTCGCTGCATGCATAATGCAAGCTATTTTCGGGCGGCATCGCCTAGCAACAGGAAGCCGCGCTAATGGCAGCCATGTTAGGGGATCATTGCATCGGCTGTTGTCACTGTCACCGTCGCCGTCACTGTCACCGTCAACGTCTTGTGTTGGAGGTCGCAACAGCGAAGAGTCGCAGTGCTATTTTCGGAGATGTTCTCTGTTGTTGCCTATCTTTTCGCCATTTTTGGGGGGCCGCCAGTTAATGAAAAACTTCGCCTGCTCCCCCCTCTCTCTCCATCCCGTCGGTGGACACTCTAGCAGCCTGTCAGACGGTGCTAAAAATGCACTCTTGCTCTTCTGTCCTTGAGGATTCCTGCGCTCGTTTTAGAAGCTGCGGTTTGTTTTATTTGCAGAATGGCGCTTTTTGCTCTGTTGCCAGAACAGGAGTTAAATTTAGCAGCAGCATTCAACGGCGTCCTGAAAAGAGTGGAAATCATTGGAGCCGCAGACGATAACCATTTCCACGGGGCACATGAAGTGTTTCGTTTGCTGCACGAGCGGAGGAGCATTTTTATTATCCATTCGCAGCGTCTGCCACGTCAAACGTGGTCCCGGAGATGCGGCATTCGATGGGCACACGTACTCTTCGAATATACAAACCCGAACTAAATATAAACAGTGTCGAGCAGCGGATTTGGGGAGGCGTTCTTTTGGCTGGGAAACGGAACATCCACGGAACTGAGCCCCGCTGCATCCGGTTCAGTGCGCTGCTGCTCGTTTGAGTGTGAAGAGCGGCGGCAGTTCGAGTTCAACGCCTGCTCGCAGCGAAGAGGATCCGCGCTGAGCACCTACGGAGAAGAGATGAGCTGCTCCTCGTGAACTACTGTATTTATGGCTAACGGCTGTTCGACGCTCTGTCGAGGGGTGCTCAAAAGGCGTGCGTGGAGGGTGTGTGCGAGGTGATCATGTGAGGAAATCGTAAATTGAAAAACATTCTAAACCATTTCATTTCAAAGACGTGTTTCGTGATAGAAGAATTCGCCTCATTCGGCATCACTTGCAAGCTGGGGGCATCGTTGAGGCATGCAACAGCTGAGCACACTGCGAAGCGGCGACCGGGCTTGAAACGTAAGCAGTATTGAGTGCTTCCTTCGTGGAAATCGCGTTAAACGGAAGCGGAATCGGTTAACCATATCAAATCCGATTCAGTTACCGTCCGCTGCTTTCTCGGGAAATGAAGAATAGGCAATTCGCATTATTTTTGAGAAGATAGAGTACACGGAGCTATTTATAGCTATCCGGCTGTCTCGGGTTGATCTAGCTAAGGCGTTGACAAATCTCCACGTTGTTGTTATTGTTTCGAATCCCGAGAAAAAACTCCCCCACTCGGCGATAATAAATAACACAAAAGATGGCCTCACGCCTGTTGAGACGTCTTTTTTTGTACCCGAACGACGCTTGAGTGTTCTTTTTTGGTCTCGGAGTAAGGAAATAAATTACCGGAGATGTTTACCTTAAAACAGTTTCTAGTCAAGCTTCGTTTCGTGTATTAAGCAGTTCTTTTTTTAACTCGGCAGTTCATTGAATGGTCTTCAGACGACTCGAGGATGTGTTTCGGAATTCGAAATGCAGTGTCTAAACACGGTTGAGTGTATTTTTGAAACATTTCATAATAGAAGCATTCAAGGGAGTTCAATGTAAAGGAGGGGCATCTTAAGATTATGTTGATGCTTTCCCACAAAATATTATGAAAAGTGTTGCTTACTTTTTTGTTGTAGTTGGTGTTGCTTTTTCTACTGCTTGCAGCTTCTAACCTTCTGTATACATGCACCTCCATTGAGTCAAGAGAGCAGCTGTGTTGCTGTTGGGGGGCTGGCGGGGTCGTGGGATGATGGGGATGTCTAATTTCCGTAGAGTCCCATTTAAGTCACGGACTGGGTCCCATTTGATCCAAATTATGTACTGAACAAAATCACTGAGAACACAAAAACGCAATTAGCGACATTTTTTGGGTTCAGAATATATTTTTCCTCGGGGTTTAGGGCGGGGGGTTCTGTCCCCTTCACCGCCATCGCTCCCCATTTTAATCTCCAGTGATTTTATCTACGTAATGAGTGAGTACATCCTTCATTCTACGACAGAGAGCAGTGTCGAAAATGAAGTCACAAGCATGGAGTGATACTTCGATAGTTTATAGTGACAGCGAGAGTAGTTGGGGGCTGTAGGAACTCTAAACTTTGGGCTCTCTTGTATCGTAACTCGAAGCAATCAACATGGAATCTTCGAAAGTCAGCAGCCGTGAAGGAAACGAAGACCAACGAATTAATAACAACCGAATCTAATGAAATTTTCCACAGCTTCCTGATAAGAAACTCTGAGAAAACTTAAGAAAAGTGTAATTATGCCCAAAGAGTTGTAATAAACTCTTAGATTTTATTGTAAAATAAAAAGATAAGCATTGTAAGTTGGTTGATATTATATTTTATTTGTTTCCCTCTTATAAAATGTAGAATTTGCTTTAAATTTGTTAATATTATTATTATAATAATATTTATGTGAAGTTCTGTTATATTAATATTAAGTTATATTATATTAATATTAAGTTGATATTTTAATTTAATTTAAGTTTTTTCCTTATTTTTAGCTTTTGAGTTGTTGTTAAACACTCACTAAATGAGTTCAGTTAAAGTAGAGTCCTGTTGCGCTACTCTCCACCGAGTGCAGCGTGTTTACGTTAAACAGTTGCTCTTGTCTCTCTCTCTCTCTCTCTCTCTCTCGCTTCATGCATAAATATTTAATCATTAAACAAGAGTTTGTTTCAATTTCAATGCAAATATTTTTATGCTGTTCTTGTTGTTGTTGTTCCTGTTGTTTGCTCTTGTTTGCTGTTCTCATTGTTGTTGTTGTTGTTGTTGTTGCTGTTGTTTACTGTTGTTGCGGTGGCGAAACAAGTTGTTGAAGTTGTGTTGGCTGTCTGCTTGATTTAGTTGCCGTCCAGAAAAAACTCATTAGTGAACAGTTTTTAATTTCATAATTTTTCATACAATTGTGGGAATTCTCGGACAGACGGCTGAATGGAGTTGTCACAGTGAAGAGTGGACAGCGATTTTCCCCAGCTTTGTTCACTTTCGCGGAACGAATGAAGAGTGAAGTACCGACCAATGAACACATTTTCCAAGGTTTTCCCCTGCTTTAAATCACCAGCGTAAGTCGCATTTGTTTCGGGCTTCTTTCGCCGTCAACATTTCAATTTATTTCACTTAACATCTGCACTGTTAAACAGCACTTAAAATGACATTTTACACATTTTAAACTTGTTTCGCCACAGGAAAAACTGTCCCATTGTTTGGACCAACAACAAATATTTATGCAGTTCGAATATGAGTTGAAATCCCAGTTAAACGAATCGCAGCATCGAAAATATTAAAAATAAATGCAAAACTTTTTGTCGCTGCTTTTTATAGCTTTATAGTAATTTTTTACTTACTCGAAAGCAACCAATCGAATTTTTTCCAAAGTAAAAGTTTAAAAAACTGCCAGCAAATTATTTATTCTGTTGCGAGATTTAAAAATTCGTTCAAAGTTGGATTATTTTTGTTGTTGTTGTAAGCAATGAATTGCATGTTATTGTTAATGCTATTGTCGTTGTTGTTGTTGCTATTTCCATTGATGTTTAAGTGTCAATTATGCACCACAAAAAGTATGTACTCAATATTGAGCCTTCTCCGGAAACGGAAGTGAAAAGAAGAGGAAGAGGGAGCGAGATATTTCCATTAACTGTTCGTTACTTTTTCCGCTAAAGCTCAAGCATTAATTAGCATTAAAAAAAACATGAACTAAAAGCTTTGTGACTGCTTTTTAACCAAACCAGGTACTAAAGTCTGGAAGATTGCTCTTGGGCACCTACTTTCACAATTCAACCGGCGATTACTGCACTCTTGCCCTCTCTTTCTGTCTCTCTCGGTCTCCCTCGCTCTCTCTCTCTCCCCTCGAATTCCCACAGACGCCGCCTCTGATTGTTCACGCTGATGTTCATACTTAATGCGATAAAATTACCTGGTAACTAACAGTTAATTAAAAAAACGAATCAAAGTTTATTTAGTGAAGAGTTATTTGCGAATACAATTTTAATGAAATTTCTGAAATAATAGTAAAAAGTTTCTAAAAGACTGTGTTAGTCGTAAACATTTTAATGCAGATTGCGAGAGGCTGGGAAAATAACTCGACAGTCACTTCTTGTGACACTCCCCTCATCCCCTCATCCCCCTCTCCAACATCCACCTCCTTCCATCACCCTCTTTAACACTCTTTCTTTTGATTCAAAACAATAACACTTAAAAATTAACGGGGTTTTTTCGCTTAACAATTCTGACAGTTTTAATAATTAACTTTTTCACAGATGACAAACTATTTTTTCAAATTGAAGAAGTTTATAAAACAAAACACCGTTCAGGAGGCGTTTTTCGCGAGTTCCTTGAGTTGAAGATCTCTCTCAGCGACTGGCAACTGTGATGGTCGCTTGAGTGAAACGGATTCGGGGCGGTCTGGGGTACGTTTTAATACAGTAGCTTAAGGATATCCTCAGCACTTGTGCTGTGGAGTGATTTGGCGATTGGAAACTGATTTCCATCCAGTCAGCAGAAAAACTGCGGCTGTCTTGAAATCTACCAGCCCCGTCCGTTGACGTTGAGTGGTGCCACACGCACCCATCTAAGGACGGACTGCCACCGCAACCACAACCGCAGCCGCAGCAACCGCACCAGCTTCGTGCATCACTTCGGACGTGATAATTATAAAGGGTGAACTACAACAACAGGAACAAAGAGCGTCCGAAGTGCCTCTACGTGATTCTTTTTGGTGGACCGATGCTTCAAATGGGACGGACGCCACACTCTGTGGATGAACCCCGCTATGAATTGATGTTGATTATTTATTCGATAAGATTCGTCTTCTCTACCAATTAAATGCATATACTATGTATACATGGTACATGCATCTGTGTGTGTGTGTGTGTGTGTGTGGATAGGATCAATAAAGCATCATATACACTCTTGAATGCTCTCGAAAATCCAGCGTGCTAGAAGACGTCAATGACGCCTCATACAAGAAACACAGAAGTTCGTTTCTTTGGGGTGAAATGAATGTCTTCCACAGAAATCGCTTCCTTCGGCGGACGAATGCCAGCGAGTGTGTGAGCATCGTATAGAAAAAGAAGTCTAATGGGGAGTGATACAGAGGGGCAAATACGCTCTTACAGTGGGGCAGATACTCCAAACTACGATTTAGATAGCACTCTAAAGATGCTTGGACTTTGAAGAAGTGAGGAGGTGATAGAGAGGAGTGAAGGGGGAGAAAGAGAGAGAGCCAATTCAGCGAGAGAGTGGAGGACAACTCCGAAATATGGATTTAGAGATAAATGTTGATTTTGATTCATTATTAATTCAAACTCTTGACTTCCAGTGATTTCCCTAGATTTCTGGAATCGGCTTCTCTTGATGACCCAAAGTTCTGTCTGTGCAGAGTTCAGTTTGCCTCACTGTACCCTGATTATCATTCATAGTTCGGGAATCAAGATGTCAACGATACAACGATGTTCTTAAGTCGCTGTCTCTGCCAACCCATCCATCGTTTTCCCTTGTGCACTCCCTTCGGTCCCCCCGGCTTTGATTTTCCATTAACATTCCTTTATCAACATCGGCAACTCAACGGACCCGACTTTTGTGAATGTCATTGATCCAATAATGTCATTAATGTAGCCAAGCATTCGTCCGTCTGTCGCTGTGAATTACTTTCATGCTTTAAAACGCTTCAAATGGGTTTTCATAATTTTCCCCAATTCAAAGTGTAATCTTTCCATGATGATTGTATTGCTTAGTGGATATTTTTTCTGGTCACATGTTATTTTTGTTCCCATTGTATGTTTTTTCTCTAAGCCTCTGGGGGTCTTCTGCTGAGAGGGTTTTCGGGATCATTTTTTCGTGCTTTAATTATCATGACAATGAAAATGTTAATTCTACGAGGGACCGTCTTTCATGGCGATAACGATAACACTTTCGATTCTGAGATCATTGAATTTTTACGTCGATTTACATAATAATTAATGAATGATCCGCTTTAAATGTTAATAATGCACATTGTAGTCAGGTGGCCGGTATAAAGAACGTGTAATTATTGAGAGCAACATGATGGAGTCTTGAGCTTTCATTTGACTGAAAATAAGACAGAAAAGTTTCGGACACAAAACAGAAAAAGAGAAGAGAAGGAGGGGACATTCTTCTCGATTCCCTTCTTTAACCTGACCTGATTTATCAAAGAACTCTGCAGATTCTGCTCATGTGATAAGCATCAATCAGTGATATTGTTCTCTATTAAATACGGATGAAGCTGAAGCACATGAGAGTTCCAAATGCGACGCTATTATTACGAAAATCGAGCGAAGACCAAATCACATGATGACTATGATGAAAAAGCAGCCTAATGAGGCGTGTTATTCATGTTATTAGTGATCAGAACAAAAGTCGCGGTCAGGATCTTCAGTGTCCAAAATCAGGCACCGAAAAGTGACCGCAGCGGTTCGCTTTAAATACAGTAATTTTAACGACGACTCAAAACCACTTTTCTTAAGAAGACTCTTCAAATGCATTTATTCGGCTGTGTGTGTCTGTTGTGTGCATGTGCATGTGTGTGTGTGTGTGTGTGTTTATGTGTGTCTGTGTGTGTGTCTGTCTGCGTAATAATGATGGCCTTCAAAGAGCGGCCAACGACGTGATAACCTCGGCATGAGCTCTGGGTCAAATGCTGGGAAGATTTTCGTTTCTTTCTCATTTTTATACTTCTTCGAGCTGTAATCCAAACACGAGGCTGTTTATTTGTTTGACTTGTTTATATAATTTTTCCTCTTCTTCTTCTTCTTTCCGTCTTCTTCTTCTTTTTTCTTTAGAGGCTGCCTTCCGATAACGACTATTTTTATGTTGTTCTTGGCTACTTAGCAGTTCTTCTAGCAGCGCCTTCTGATGAATCTTCGGCGCTGCAACTTTTAAGTGAAGAATGTGAGGAAAGCAGAGGAAAATAAATCGGAAAAAAATAACCGGAATGATCGAGCCGATCAGATTTCATGATCAGATGAGAAAACAATCTCTCGGTTTTGAGCCGTTTGTGCTCCTGTTTAGTTGTTGAACAGCAGAAAAGGGCTTCTTTTCCGGAAAACGTACAACTTATTTTAAATAAATCATCCAGTTGAATCGATTCTACTTCCTTCAAATTGATGATGCCTCAGACAGCGTCAACAACAACGATGATGCTAAACAATCTACAGGAAGCTGCCACCAGCAAAGAATACGTTGTGGAATTTTTTATTGCCAACATCTGCGTTGAGGTCAAAATAGATTTTCACCGGAATTTTGTCGGGCTGTGTTAACTATTATTGTTGTTGTTGTTATTGTTTTTCTTGTCCACCACTGAAATGGTTTGCATTTGATTACTTTTCAGTCGGTGTGCGTTGCGTGACGCTCTGACTTCTTCGACTTAAGTCAGAAACAGCAGCGACAACAACAACAACAACAACAACAACTAAAACAATGACAGCTTCCGTGAAATCTCTCGGCTTTGCATTGTTAGAGGCACATAAATCCATTTTCACAACTCATTACAGGCCACAATTAAAGTCTGATTACCTTCGCCGGTCGGAGTCGTTATCATGCAGAGGAATCTGGGTACCTGTTGGTGTTGGTAGGGTGCCTGCTGGTGGCTGGCGGCTACGCGTGCACCCGGGAAAGTGAGCATAAAGCGTGAGAATTGGCGCAGAGCAGCGAAGTTTTAGGCTAGAATACAATTCTTTGCTGTGTTCTCATTTCGTGTACTTTTCAGTGACTTTCAACTCTTCACTTTTTGCAGCATTTTTCACTCAGACTCCAGAGGGATGTGGGTCACTTGAAATGGGTCAACAGACGATGTAGAATAGGGTTTACTTTACTTTTTCCTTATAAGAAAGAAAAGTTTTCGCTTTCAGAAGCTTCGCAGGACAACAACAGACCAAACTTTTTCCGAGTACTCAAAATAATTGTGAGGTCAAACGTCAGGTATTCAAATAGTCTGGTGATTTAAGAAAGAAAACTGTTAAAGATGCTTTTTAAACATCCCTATTAGAATAAAAAGTCAAAACTTTTATGTATTTCTATAGTGTTTGTAGCTCAAACCTTGTTAACTGTCTGTCGATGGAATTTCCATCGTGACATCCATCGAAATGACGACAGCAGCCAACTTATAAACTGACCTGAAGTGAAAAACGACCCTTAAACACCTTCCAGTCTTCGGAAATTACGTCTGCTAACAACCTAAAACCCTAACAAGCACCTGACCCTAAGAATAGAATAAACTCAACACCCATCAATCCATCTGGACCTCTCCAGAGTCACAACTGCATTCAGTTTTATTCATCATCATCATCATCCACCCGCGCCCCCTTCCGACAAGCCGCGGAGTTCACGCTAGACAAACACTAATTTGAGTCTAATTAAGTGGAAGGGAATGTGAAAGGTACCAACTCTCTGGAGGGAATCATTGCTGGCTACGCGGCTCCTTTGATACTGCAGCGTCCTGGTCCAAAGTAAACATGATTGCAACGGGGTCGCCCTGCCAGCGCCCGCCTCCAGCAACCGCAAACAAACCGGACAAATTATAGATCCATGCTGTGTGGGAATTTCACAGTTCAAGTGCGAGAGCAGCAGCAAACCGAACAAACGGACGGATGGCAGCAACTCCGAAGCATGGGACTTGGTTTTGAATGCATTCGGGGAGTTTTTCCAGGCACAGGTTCAGTTCACAGGATTTCTGCAGGAGCAGCAGCAAAAACAACAGCTTCTAAGTAGTTGCAGTCACGTGATGAGGTGGCTAGAGGGACGCGTTGGCAGGTACCGCCGCCAGACAGGTACAAAGTGATTTCACACGTCATTCATGAATGAATGCTCAGAGATCCAGCGATGGATTTATCGAAACACGCCTGCGTAAAATCAACATCGAAAAAGTATCGGAAGATAGTCGGGCAGGCAGGCAGGAGGGCAGGGACCAGACACCAAGTGACCGAGCTACCGGAAATGCACAAATTGTTACGTGGAATCGCTTGTAGACGAAGAGACGAGAGAAAAGAAATCCTAGAAGCGATAATTATTTGAGAACTGAAGGAAAAACAACAAGATTTGTAATTAATGCCGAGGGCCGCAAACGACCTCGAAACTGAGATTCGACGGCGGCTGTCTGAAGTGTGAAGAGAGAAGAGAGAGTGAGAGAGAGTGAGTGATATACTGATATTATTATAGCAGCGAGGGGGCTGCGGAAGTGAGTCCACTGCATGGGATGACATGATTGACAGCTTGTGTTGTACTGCACGCCGATTCCAGTGACACGCAAGCAGCAGAGACACGCATCGAATCGTTGAAAGCATCGATCCACGTTAAAGAAAAACGATTTCTGTTCCTGATGATTAACAACTGCAGATCAACGTCGATCATTCGTTGTTGTCTTTTCGTGAACAGAAACCAATAAAGTGAATGAAGGGCAACCCAGGAAACGGGGGCGGAGGGGGCAGAAGGAGCACTGGGTTGTGCTAAACGCTGTGTGCCAGTGATAATCGTTTTACAAATTGTCCTCTTAACAAAAACGAACGAAATGTGAATCACTTCGACTCATTTCATTACAGCAAAAAGCGTTGCCAACAATTTTTCTCATCGAACGTCTTCTTTTTTATCTTCTATCGCAGTGGAAATCGAAAGGAACGCGTTCGTTGCAACGCACTTGCGTCGAAAGCGAGACGAGACGAAAGTAAAATGCTCCTAGAAACCGCTCTCTCTCTCCCTCTCACAGACGTTATTGTTGCTGCCCCGACGTCTGACCCTTTCGCAGTGAAAGGTTCCTTGAATTGCAATGGATTGGAATGGATCCGAATGGAATCATGAGGAATTTCGTGTAGTCGAACGTCTCTCATCTGCTGCCTCTTCTTCCCCATTGAGTGAATGACTAGAATAACTGACTAACTGACAGAATGACTCACCGACTGTCTGCCGGAGCTGCAGAACATCTGCTGAACATGTGGCTTTTGCGGCCGCAGATTTGCAGAGGAACCTGAGACGATGATATCTCGTGATGACTGCAAAGAATCAGCATCAGCATCCAGCGTCTTGTCTTTAAAATTCCTAGTAGTACTCCACATACTCGTGGTACTCTACTACTAGCTGTGGCTCTACTTTTGTAGAGCTCCCTAACCTCAAACATCCTGTTCGGTCTACAAGCAGTACAGCAGTGAAATCAGAGGCCAGCTTCAATGGAATTCCACTGCTTTTATTGCTGTTGTTGTTGTTGCTTTTATTGGGATTCATAAGTTAGTGAAAATGAATGAATTATTTTGAAATGATGACTATTCTGAGGTGGCTAAAAAAGTGCGTCTTTCAGCAGGATCCGAGTTCAGTCAGCAGGATCTGAGTTCAGTCAGCAGGTCACAAGTTTGAGTCTTCTTCTGCTGCGTTTCTATTTTATTGCCGATAGATTGGCATCGGTTTTGACTACACTGGGATTTTACTCAAGTCTCCGTTGCTTTTTCAAAGGAGGATTCTTTTTATTTTGGACCGAGTTAAAAATAAAGAATTCCTACGAATCTTAGAGTTGGTATAAATATTAAAAGTCGCTCGCTACGAAATGATTTATTACACAAAATGATTGATGGAAAAATAATGAAACTTCCAGTGAGATCCTTCTTTTTTCTTGTTATAGTGCATATTTTTGGATTTTTACAGAAAACATGTGGTAATGTGTTAAGTAATCGAAGTGATTTTAACAGCAGATCGATTAAAGAAAAGGAATGTTTTTCTTTTTTAGCTGTAAACCTTCAAAAACTCTAAAATTAAAGAGAAAAACAAGATCGTGCATTATTATAGCGCATTTATTATTATTTATTGCATTTATTGTAGTTTATTTTGTGTTTATTTATTTGTGAATTAATCTTAGTTCATGAATAATTAGCAAGTGTAAAAAAGTGATAAAAAAGCACGTTAAAATCATGATTTTAATTGAATTTATGGCACAAAATGATGAACATTTTAAATGCGAGTACAAAATGTTTAAATATTTCATCAAAATTGGGTGTAATCAACTGAAGAATTATTATTTTTGATGGAATGGAATCGCAGAGTAGATGGAATGAAAGCAAAATCGAGGGGGTTATAATTTAATAAATCATCTCATAAATAATCAAAGAATAGAGTATTCAAACACTTGCTAAATGTTGTGGAAAAACTAAAATAAAATAAAGTAATAAAGTGAAATTGCAAAATAGCAACAACAACGAAATAATATTGAAAAAATCATGTTTCTAATTATTACAAAAAACACGCGGCGAGAAGTGAATAATAATTAAATTCATGTACGAAAATGATGAAGTACGAAATGAAGCACACAAACACACACATTCACACACTCAAAAGGATGCAAATTATTTAAGGCTTAAACGAGTTCATTTAAAATTGAATTAATTTTTCATGAATTCATTTAAACGCTGCAAACACCAGGAAACAAAAACGAGCTTGAAGCGAATTCAAAGCAAAAAGCAATAACAACAACACAAGCTACAACAACAACAACAGCAACAACTAAAACAACAACAACAACTACAACAATCACTATACTCTTCCAAAGCATTCCAGAAGGTTTCAATAATTTTATCCGCTTTAAAGTGGAATCCTCTGAAAGCCTCCCCCCACCGCCACTCAATTCACCCCACCGAACTGACGTAGTCCAAAAATTATCTGCATAAATTTGGAGAAATTTCGAAATTGTTGTTGTTGTTGTTGTTGTTATTCTGAATCCTTTCAACACGCGCAGTTGTAAAAAAACGCTAAATTTATTTACTTCGCCTTTGAATTTTATTTGCTAGCGAGATGAAAGAAGGAGCAAAAAAAAAACAAGAGTCGCAGAGGCAACAACAACAACGGGAATGCTAACAAAAAACAACAACAACAACGTCATGTTATGTTTACGTAATACGTAACGATGTGTGTGTTTGTACGTTGCTACGTACGTGAAATTTACTAAAATTTGAGTACATACCAATTTTTTACCAATTTTCTTTTTATTTATGGAAATTTTATATCATTTTTCAGTGTTCTTTTTTTGTTCTTCGTTTTTGGTTATCGTTTTCGTTTTTTTTTTTTATTTTAAATTTTTTGATGGTTTTTACGACGCATGCGATCAGAAACAGAAAACAATTCCATGGATTAAAATGAATTCAGTTGCTTTGGGATTCATGCATCGATTTCAATATCTTTCGGTGTTGTTGTAATGCGTTGTTGTTGCCTTAGTTGTTGTTGTTGTTGCTGCGAATCGAATAACATAGATTTTGACTTTAAGACTGAAATGAATTTCAATTGAATCGAATCGAATCGGAAGGCTTAAAATGGCTCTTTCAATGTTTTGTGATTGATTGAATGAAGAACGAGCGAAAGAGTGAAGAGCAAAGAAAGAGACAGCAAGAGTGAAATTATTTCTACATACAGTCTTTTAAAAAAACCTAAAACCACCTTCAATATTATTATATTTCAATACTTTATTTAAAAGTTATGGAATTTGAGGGATCAATAAAAGTTAACAGAGAAAATGTGGCGTTTTTTTGAATGCTGAGTTTTGTAGGTGATCATATGTGTGTGAGTATGTGTTTGTGTGTGTGTAGTAGTAGATGTCCATCTGATAAGTACAACAAATCTATATTAAAACTTTTACTTTATCCTTTCCTCTTCCTCGAAATCTTAAATTTTACACCAGAATCGCTCTCAAATATTTATTCAAATGCATAAAAAAACAATTAAAAAACAACAACTGCTTTAAAAACAAATAAAAATACAACAATAACAAAAACGACGAGTATAACGACATCAACAGCACATCAACGAAAGCAACAAATCACTTCAAATCAAATAAATTCTGGACTAAATGCAGCAGTGATTGCGTTACAACAACAACAACAACAACACCACGAGGAAACAAAGCAAAGACAACAACCCGAGACAACAACAACGCGAGGCAACAACAACAGGAGATAACAAAGCAACGACACCAACACGTAGCCGAAAAAAGACAAAAATAAAAAAAAAAAGAACCGAATTAAAATTTATTGACCTGACCGAGTCACGGTGTTCATGTGTCTGTGCGTGTGTGTGTGTGCGTGTGTCATCAGGGCCGGGTACAAAAACAAGAGAATCCAAAAAAAACATTTGTTCGAATTACTCCAGAGATGGAAAAATATATCTAAATGTCAATAAAACACGATTCCCGTTTGTAGACTACGATAAAAAAATTCGGCGTATGAAAAACTCGTAAAAGTAATGAAAAAATGCACAAAAAATTACTACTAACTACGTAAAATGTTAATGCAATGTTTGAAGGCAGAAACACATCAGATCCGATAGAAATTGCATGGAATTTTATATTCCTTTTCGGATGCAAACCCTTTTGATGGCCAATGCAATCATATTACACGTAGCTTTGTCCCTTTCTAACGCAGGCTTTAATATTTAAGGTCGCAAATAAAAAAAAATCGTGTTTGAAGAACTGCCAAAAGGCCACAAATTTAGAAGTATTCTTTTTTTATAAAATAGAAAACAAGCAGTTCAAATGAACTCCCAAAAAACGGTGAAAATCTAACGAATTTTCGTATTCACTCTTTTGGTTGCGTCACCGAAACGAACGAAGTCACTGCGCTGGCAACTGTTTTGGCCCATTTTGTGAATGAAGCCTTCATAAAAACCAAAAAACAAAAACACGGTATTCGCTTTGATCGAATGAACGAGCGTAACTAAAAAGTCAGAATATCCACTCCATGGAATCACTCACTTCTACTCGTTTTTCAGGAATATGATTCGTTTACTAACAGTAAATTGAAAAAAAAGCGAAATATTGATTGAATTTTGGATTGAATGGAAAAACTAAATTAATCAAAATATGATACTGAAATAGAGAAAAACTTAAAAATGAGAGTATCGAAGAATTAAAATCGAAAAACCAGTCAAGAGACAGGAAATCCTTGGAAACAACATCGGAACCCTGCTCCAGAGAGCGTCCTTTACCATGGTTCCCCCACGAAGATGTAAGATGATAATTCTTAGAAAAGCTATTCGAAGATTCGATAATTCTCATGGATAGATTTATGATGTCAAAAGTATTGATTTCATTCTCAGTGAAGATATGAATTCTAACGAGTTGTTCTGAGTTTGAATTCAGATACGAGTTGTATTCTATTTCAATTAATACTATAAACAGAAACATCTAATAAATGAATCTGCATCTAAGCGGAAATCCCTCTCTAAGAGGGTGGCATCCATCTCAATCCCTCGCATTCGATGCTGCTATCCGTGAAGCAAGGGGCACAAATTGATGCCCGGGTTTAATTATTTTCTTCGTCTTTGTTGACTTCCCAAACAAATGCAAACAAATTGACGGCAATTCGATTTAATGTGCCGTTATTTTCGGCACCATTAGATAGCAATTAAACTGTTATTGCTTCAGCTCAGCTTCAATTGGTTTTTATTTCTGAATTATTAACATAACTCGAAAGAGCGTCGAGGAAAAAAATTAGCGAGCGGTGAAGAATAGAAGCCATAAAATTTTATGAATGGCAGAATGAGTCGAGGAGGGGTGAAGGGGGTCTGGACGAAAGGGCGGCCAGGAAAGAGCTTTACGAGAGCGGGGGAGGGCAGCAGCACCATCATTATGATGTCTGCCCTAATTAAAGCGGACTCATTAAGCGTCATTATAATGGATGGAAGCAACCACAATTGATGATGGCAACATTTTAATAATGAAAGCAGCTTCTTTTCCTCCGCTGTACAGAGGTAACTTGAACGTTTGTTAATCTTGTTAATTGATAGAAACTAACAAGAGCAGAAGAGAGAAAGAAATAAAAGCGTGGTTGTGGCGCGAATATAACGGGAATGATAGAGGGAGAGAGGAGAGAGAAAGAGAGGCAGAGAGACAAGGGGAGTTATGGGGGAAGGAAGGGTTCTCCGGAGGTTCTGAAAGTGTTTCGCGTTCGCATAAACATTGGAAGGTTTCGAAAGTCTTCGAGAAGTCAAGTGCTGGGTTGAGGGTTGAGCGGAGGAGCGAAGCAGAGAATCAGCAGTGGAATCAAGCACGTAATGTGACTAAACTTGAATCAGTAACACCCGCCAAGCACTCAGCCTTCACATCCTTTCAGAAGGACGGGATCCATAGAGCTGTACTTCTCCCAACCTCAGATACTTCATAATTACGTAGAACTAGCATTTGAAAGTGTTTTCAACTCGCAGCTCAGCATCTGGAGCCCCGGATCATCATGTGGCTCCCTGCCTGGATGTCACCGGCACCACCTCCAGCAGGTGAGATGAACCCGGTTGTCAGTAGCCTCTGAAGTGTTGGAGGGCCAACGAGTCTCAAGTACGACTTCGCATAAATCACGGGCATCCAGTTGATCGGGGGTGTGAACGGAGAGTGAGAGAGAGAGAGAGGGAAGAGGGAGAAAAAAGAGAGGAAGAGAGTGAGTTCAGAATTAAGTTTCTCAATAAATTGAAGTATGTAACTCGCAACAGCGGAACTCAACCAAGTGCCAAAAAATTAATTTATGCACACAGCATGCAACATTTTTTACACTACATTCAATTTTTGACACAACAGCAACGACAACAACAATAACAACAACAACAACAACAACAACAACAACAACAGCAGCAACAACAACCACAGCATTTGAGCTGCTTACCTTTTATCACTCTGCGCGTTTTTCTATTTAGCATATTTTTAGTGCCTTCCTGAGGACTCGCTTATTTCAATGTTTTATTTATCACTCGCAACGTCGACGGGGAGGGTGGCAACCCTCGCCGCCGCTTACGCCGTGATTCATTCATGAGGACGCCTTTCATTCATGTTCGCAAATCCACTGAATGCCGAAGTGGGTGCAGAGAACCCCGGCGTGACTTCGTAAGTGGCGACCGAGCGAGAGTTCATGGCACTCTTGGAAGGCGACCCTCGCTTCTGTGCCCTTCTGTTTACTTTAGCTTCCTTTCAGCTTCCTTTCAGCGTTGCTCTGCTCGCGTTGCGGGCTTCGTTTCAATGAAACGGAAAAACGCTCCCCTGTAATGCGCTAAAACTTCTTCGTTTCTATTTCTATTCCTTCGAATCCAATTCTCCGTCTTTTATTGTTGTTGTTGTTGTTGCTCTTATTTATTTGCATAAAAATTTGCGGAAATAGTTGGCGGTTATGTACAGCTCACTAGATAGAAGCTCACCACGTGTGCCCAACCTTGACTTTGCGGGGGGCCATGTGGGGTGGAGGGGGGGTCGAGTCACCCCGCAGTTCTCGTCATTGGAGCAGCTCGATTCGGGTTCTTATTCTCGCCTTTCTTTCGGACAGCAGCCCAAGAGACCTCAAGTGCTTCCCCTCCCCCCTCCCCTTGAGCTGCGTTGCCAATTAAAATGCTACCGCGGGGCAGTCTTTTGTCAAGTCTCTCGCTCGTATTTGCTCAGCGTCTGCTGGCGCAACATTTTCTGCAACGCGTGCTTCTCTCGGCGCATCCCGCATCCGGCCGGAGTCGCATTGTTCGAGCGAAGGCGCATTTTAATGACAGCAAATCAAGCGGAGCGCAGTTCCTTGCCCCCGACGAACTTCCTTGGAAGCCGAACGTGTTCCTTGCGAGCGTGGGTCTTGAAAGGATTGCGAAATAACGGATTGCGAGAAAGTCCCCGGATGCGACGAACTCGGAATGTCATCGAGGGCTTCTGTCTGAAGGGGAGAAGCGTGGGGGTGACGCCCACCCGATGGATGGATATTCCGCCAGCACGGAGAGGCTTCCAAGGAAATCCACCCGTCGGACTGTCGACCCGTGACTCACGTGCCGGCAGCTGCTTCTAATAACGGGGTTTACCTGGAAATGAGTCACGTTTCGTGCTTACGTGGCTACCTTTTGTACCCGGTGAATGTTGGGCGTCACCCTCGTAATCAAGACGCAGCACAGACAAACAAACAAACAAACAAGGAAGGAAAAACAAATACTACTTTAAAAAGGGTTGCTGTGTAGTCGACACCCCAAAAAGTAGTCGACAATCATTGAACGGAGTCGAACAGCTGTTGTTGTTGTTGTTGTTGTCTATCGTCAGGCTTTCAAAAGCGCCCCCGAAAAACGCACTTCAATTCAAGCCATCGAAAGCTACTCGCTCTGGAGTGGCACTCGACGCTGTGGATTTCTGACGCGTCTTTAATTCGGCGCACAGCACGCTTTCGGGGGCGAGTAACCCGAGTGTCGTCCTTCGCAGGTTGCAGGACGAAGTAACCGTCGAGGGTCGCAGGTTAATTAAAGCGTCACACACCGCAATTTTTATTCAACTGCGCCGCACCAGAAAAAAAGCCGAACGCATTCTTGGGCGAAACCCTAAAAATTCTGACGCAAGCCGCATCGTAACCTGATGCGAAGAAGTGGGGTGGCGAACAATTGACCCCTTTTCGCCGAAAACCCTCGACTATTTTTTAGGCAAAAACATCGAAATCCAAAGTGTGTAAAAAATGCAGACGACACGAGAGCGTAGCGCAAAAAGCACTGAAAATTAACCACAACGGAGCGCTACACTAGCGCAAAAACACTGCGCTGGCAGCAGCAACATCATTATAACAAACATGTTGCTACCACGGACGACAACCGGAGGGGGGGGAGGTCGGGGGTAGCACACACAAAAACGGTGAAAGAATAATAAAGAGGCTCGATGTCTTGCCAACTTCGGTTGCGTGGACGAGTCTCAGCGGCAAAAAAATTATACTGCATCCAAATCAACACCAGCAACAACAACAACAACAGCAGCGTCATCCTCATCAGCAGCAGCAGCAGCAGAGCGACGGCAACAGCAACAGCGTCACCGTCATGTCAAAACGTCACTCAGCGTAATCAAGCGTTAAGTGATTCTGCAGAAGCACTGACGTTCTGCAGTTGTTGTTGTAGTTTTTGTTGTTGCAGTGATGCTGAGGCTGTTGTTGTTGTGTTTATTGTTGTTATTGTTGATGATGTCGTCGTTGCACATAAACATGATTTTGCGGCTGAAAACGATAAAAGAAAGGTTTAAAAATTACGTAGTAAAAAAAAACCAGGGAAAGGAAATGAAAAAGGCAACAACTCAGCAGAAACGACGAAATAACTCACAAAAAACATAAAATGGCGACAAATACGGAAAACGTACACGAAAGCGACCTCAAAACGCCGTATTTTATGCTGAAAAACCCTTCAATCAACGATGAAAACCGCTCCTTTGAAAACATCAACGATCAACAACCTGCTTGAAGAACTGCGGAAGGTTTCAATACGCATCACTGATGATAACTCATTTAACCGGCCTGCGATAAGATTGAAAAACGTGTACGCACAAAAAATTGATTTCATGCCTCCGATTGGGACAACGGAAATGGAGATGAGATCCGCTCTGATGATAAGACGACGCAGCGACGCAGCGACTCATCGACTCATCGATATCTGGAGAGATTATACAATAAAAAAGCGGTTTCATAGACTCGATTGATCGGTTAATCAAGACAAGGAATCGCAGCGCCACAGGACTTTCATCATGGAGTTTAATTTTAATCTCTGATCTGGATGTGTTCATCAACCGCGGATTTGTTGTCGAGCGAGTGTTCGTGGTATTTTTAGATGATAGTTTGTCGCACTCGTCCTGCGTCCGGCATCGCAGAACTGCTGCTCCTCGCTTACGGTTGGTTTTATGGCTCGTTTTATGGATGCTCGCGGCTGCAGTTTGTGCTCCCCACAAATCAGAATAACGGTCCTGGCTTCGGTCACTCCGCTCGCTCTATTTTGCACTCGGCCAGGAAGACATTAAAACCGAATGGGATAAAAGAAATCATATCATCGAGCAAAAAACTGTAACTGACACCGAAATAACAACGAGTGCAATAAAAGTACTCGTTACAATAAAAGAACAACAACGACGACAACGAGGACGACAACAATCAGAATTGCATGAAACGCCAGTTGATTCACTTCGATGCCGATTAATCTGACTGGAAATGAAGAACCCGTTGATGTGGCTGCCCCCCGCGCCGCCCGGGCACAGAACTGAGCTCAAGCAGGGGAGTTGCGGCAGCCGTGTGCACAGCATCCGCGCGCATCGACTTGCATGCAAAAGTTGCACCTTGAGTCGGTCAAATTGTTGTTGCAACACCGCTCAGGGGACGTTTGCTGCTGATGATGATGATGATAACTCTGCACATCGCAGAGCTGCTGAGCTGAGCCCAGAAGCGGTCCACATTTGCTATGCATGTCAACGCAACGACTCGTTGTTGGCAGTTTTGTGCGTTTTGTTGGCCACAAATGCGAATGATTAAAGTTGCTGTAAACACAAGGAAAACTGGCCACGGAAGGGGAACAAAATCCAAACTGAAAACAAAGAAGTTGCAGGATCTTTCTTCATTTTCTGGACCTACTTAAGAACCTATTCTTTAGTTTAGCATCTTGACCAAAATCTTATTTCGCACAATCAAAGTGTTTAAGATTGAAATTTTGAAATCCGAAGCTAAGCGTAACTTTAGTTGGAGTTCTTTTAATACTTTTGCGTCCTTATCTCCAGCTCGATCTTCAACTGCTTACATCCTTGAGTGCCAAAGAACTGGTTCAGTGCGACGCCGCTCAGTGTGAGAAGCAAACACGGAGAACCACCGACAACAGCAGCGAACGGAGACCCTAACTTGTTATTTTACGCTGTGGCCAGGCAGCAGCCGGTGCCCGGTGCCCGGTGCGTCCAGGTCCAGTCAATGGAATCAATGCACCACCTGTGCGCCGAATGCCGCGCTGCAAGTGCGAGCCGATAACCGGTTCCGCTGCCGATGCCGATGCTGCAACTGGTGCTGCAAGAAGTCGTGCGAATGCGTGTGGTTGAAACGCGCCTCAGCGCAACCAGCGTCGTTTCAGTTGCGAGGACCGTGCAACTGCAGCACAACAACAACAACGACAACAACACGAACAACAACAGCATCATCAGAAACAACTGCAGCTAAATAAAAAGTGGCAAACATCAACGCCAACAACACATGTGGAGCAACAACTCTTTGAAAGGTCCGCCGGAATAAGAAAATCCGAGGTCCTCGCAATCGAGTGGGGCGCGCAGAGGAGAGCTCAAGCAAAACAAAACAACAAGGAATAAAGACGTCTACAGATCGAAAGCAGCGTGTGGCCACCTGGACTTCTGGGCCAATCAGAAGGCAGCAAAACAAATTAAAATCTTTCCAGAGCACAATTTATGGCAGATCAGAAGAGTTAAGTGCAAAAAACAAGACCAGGACTGCCAGAACTGGACTGGGGCCGATCACGATGGATCCAAAGTACAGCAGGTACAAATATAGAAAGGAAGTGGGGAGTGATAGGTGCGGAGTAGCCAGGGTAACCAATAAAATATTCTAACAAAGACATTCGGGAACGCTTTTTGATGTTCGATGGCTTTTACAGCTATCAATTCGAAATTTTAGGACTCTCTTTCGGAGGGGGGACTTTTGACGCAATGATGATGATGTTTTCGAAAAGTAAAACCGGTAAAAAAGTATGATGGAATAACAGATCTAGTGACATATTCAGCGAATTCTACGGAAGAAAGCATGAAATCCAGAAACAATTGCAGCTTTTGGATGATGAGTCCGTGTGTAGATCGTAGATGGTGTAGCTTGTAGATTCGTTTATCATAGAAGATGTGGATAGTGTAAATCATGAAGAATGCTTTCGTAGGTCAAGAATTTTAAGGGTGGTAGACATCACTACTCAGAAAGTTCCCGACACTTGACAGTGTCTTGACTTCCTATCAAGATTCATCCGTCTCCTAGCTTTATTTTCAACAACGCTGTACTCCAAATATACGAGTTTAGCTTAATAATGCACTATATAGCTTTCGAATAGCTGAAATATTTGTGGCATAGGATGCAAGTTTCGCCCTCCAGCGAGGCACTCAAAGCCAGTGAAACGAGTCCTCAATTAGAAACGCTAAAAACTCAAATTAAAACAGTGTCAAAACTTGTTTACTTGTTGATGCCAACAAATGGTAGTCGGACTTGATGCCTCGATGCGAATGACGGTTATTAAAGCAACCAGAGCAACAAGGATGACTTCTGTCCCCACCCTGCGCCGGCCGCTTCCATGTCCACCATCGCTGGGACGCATGCTTCGCGCACTCAAGATGGGCCATTATAAATCTAGGCAGACAGTAAAAAACCTTCGGCTCCCAGGTAATTAGACGGGGAGCAGTTCGACTGGTGCAACAGAAATCATCTGCACCTGTTTATCAGCCTCCGAATGGGATCCACGGTCCGCAGCGAGTCCGCAGCCATTCCGCGTGGCAGGAATCGCATAAGTTGGATAGTTGAGCAGTGTAGTGCTGGGCGGGGACATGGACGCGGTGGCGACTCTGGGTACCACTTAAGGACGTGAAATATGTTTGCGCGCGCGCAACTCGTTCGGCCGCAAATAAATGGTTGCCGTCATAATCGATGGTGGCACATAAACCACGTCGTTGCCGTCTTGCGTCTGTTGCAATCACGCCGTCGAATACTCACTCTACGATTCTATGACGTTGACAGGACGCGCAGTGATGCATGTGACTCTTGTTGTTGCTGTTGTTGTTGTTGTTATTATTTCATGCTGCACTAGCGCATGATTGACGGTTGTTTTGTGGTGATGCTGGTGATGATGCTGCGGCTGCTAGCCAAAAAGTGCCGAGAGCGCACTTCAGACCACTCGGCATGATGTGTGTGTGTGTGTGTGTATGTGTGTGCTTTTTGCTGTTACGTCAACGCGCGCTGAAGCACTGGGAGTGCGCTTTACGAACTGTGGTACGCCTGCAGAATGTGGAATCGTTGAGTGGGAATCGGCGTCCGTCGATTTCGCCATATTTGGAGGTCTACGAAGCGCCACTGCATCAGGTGCTGCATTCTGCAGATTGCAGTTGTTTCGATGTCGTTAATCAGTTGGCACAAAAGCGACTGTTAGTGAGACACAACGGCTGCTGATTAACAGTTAAACGCTAGCAAAGAATGTCTTCGAATGCAGGAGCGTTGACACACAGCGGCTCACGATGACGTCTGAGGTAATGAAAAATATTCTGCGAAAGAATGCGAAAACTGGTATGAACATTGGAGTTAGTATTGCAGCCATCAAGTTAATAATTGAAGCCATCGACTTATTAATTGAAGCCATCGAGTTGAAGCGATACTCTGAAAAATACTCTAATTTTTTCTGTTTCTACGAGTCGAGATTCTAGCGACATCGTGTGCGTCGCTTCCTTGAGGTCGCTCTTCTGGTCGACTCTTCATAATCCGCAGTTTTTATTGACTTCCATGAAGAATAAATATTTTATGGAAATTTATATCAAAGATACGCGAGTATGTCGATCATAACCAATGTTTATGCCAAAGCATGCACCAGATTTGCATTTAAATATAATAAATAAAGAGCTATAAAGTCACTGAAACAGGTAGAAAAAGTTGCCGTATCTTTTCACGGATAACAACGATGATGAGATGCATGAGCGGTGGTCCACTCGCGGTAAAGATTCCCGAGTCTTCAAGTCGACTCGAAACTCTCTGGGAAACTTAAACAATACTCTGGATTCTGGATAAAATTTACATTTTTAAAAGTGTGTCAGCCGGTTTCTCGCTTACCCTCGGTAGGGCGGGAGGGGTACACCCGACCCGCTCCTTCTTGAGTGTCACTCTTAATCTATTCTACGGTCTTTAAATCTGGCTTTTAATTTGGTTGATATTTCTTTATGTTAACGAAAGCTGCTGGTAACACACACCGACTAATGTTCTTCTAATGGAATACTTACACTGCGCCTCGCCCCGTCCTCCGTCTCTTCTGTTCCTCTTCTTCCCTTCCTAGACGCGTAGCTACTCTGCTGGATCGTAATCCAAATCTTCAAATATGTTAATTTTTATTGTTGATTTCTTTTTTGGCCTTTGTTGCTGCTTTTGTTGCTGTGTTCTTTGTTTTGGCTTCCTATGCGACTTTAAGGTTGGAACTCTCAGCAACATCACCATAATAATCATCAGCATCATCATCATGCTATGCCACCAATAATAGTATGGTTGTTGTTTTTGTTTTACGTTCCGTTTCTGTTCTGTCAACCTGCGAGTGCGTGTGGGCAGAATCGCCTTCGACCCGTTTAACTGACAGTCGATATGAGTTGACATTTTGACGTCTTCGATACGTTTTTTCGTAGTCGTTGTTTCGCTTTCGAGGTGCACAACAACAACTGTTCTTGTAACTAAAACAAATGATGTCGATTCTTCCTTCAAAGTTGTTGTAAAAATAGACGTTTGGGTGTTGTTGTTGTTATTGTATTTCTTCGATTCTGTCAAAAGTTATGCGTAACTTCGGTAGCATGTCGCAGGTTGAAGGCTGAACTTTAAACGAAATTCTTCACTCCTCCTCCTCTTCCTGCTTCTAGTTTCATTATTTTCCCCTCTTCGCTGTCTTCTTCTGCTGTATCGGTGTCTGTATCGCTGTTTTTTATTCCCTCACCTGACATATTTTTGCTGTTCTTTTCTCTTGTAATATCGTTGTTTGTTCTTGGATTAAAATAAACAGATTCTGATGTCGTAGTTGTGGATCTCCTCATTTTGTTTGTGTCCGCGAAGCTGTCACTTTAAGTGGCCATTTGAAGCTATTAAAGCTGCTGGAGGTGGTTTCTTTCCATTCAAATCCGTTGAGTCGTTGAACTTGTTTACGAAATTAATTTGTTTTCTTTTTGTTCGAATTCAGTTCGTATCCACTTCACACTGGAGTGTATAAAAATACAAATAAATGGGGACTGAATACAAATTTTATTAATTATGAGCTTCATTTGAAACCGATAATCAAACATGACAGCAAAAGAAGGAAAAAGAATGGGAATAAAACGCACACTTAAACTTGGCCTAAAGACGCGGTTAGTTTAAAAGTTGTTTAAAGCATTCGCCTAGCTTTCGTGGCTGTTGAACTGTTTTCTCCGCAAAAAAACTGGCGTTCTTCAAATATTTACACCGGATTCCGCTGGGGGACAACAGAGCATTCCGACTGCGATGGCGAAACCAGCCGGATCGCATTTTTCAGTACGCAGCACATGAGCAGCGAAGAATCGCAAATAAATTCATTATAATGGAGAAATGCTCTTCTGCTGGCCACAAACGAGGTGGCGGAGTGGGCAAACACCAGCCACCAACTCTGAGGATGGGGCCAGGAACGCAAATGGAATCTATAAATAAAATGCAGCCAAGAAAGCGAGAGAGAAGCAAGCAGAAGAGTCACACGAGGCACGCCTCACTCCGGGCCCAGTGGCTGGAAGGGTGGCAGGGTGCCGCTGGATCTGGATGGCCAAAACGAATGCATACGTCGATTGCAACAGACACACATTCCGCCATCCGACCGACCCACCAACCGACGGACAACCAGTTCGGCAGAGAGCACTGCTTTGACTACTCTGAGAGGCAGTCCGTCAACATTCCCGTGCGTACAACGAGGGACAATCGACCAACGACAACATCGGCAACTGGTTGGAATCGACTATTGGAAAGTACGGTGGGTAGGAGGGGAGGAGGGGGTAGGAAATGTCAACTGCCTCTGCAATTGACAACTCTGACGCATGTGAGTCAACGGATAGAAACCCGAGGGAAGTAGAAACCATTTCGGATTCAATTGAAACTAAACACTTCGAGGAAATCTAATTGAAATGACATAAAGAATTATCAATCGGCCTCAGGAAAAAAATCAAGGACGATCTGGGCGATTTTAAAACCTCGGATATGGCGTGGGTTGTCTAAAGCAAATGCGTCTTCCATGCAATTATGAGTTCTTCAACATTTCCTCAAAAAGACTTTAAGCAAATAACCTTAAATATGCTCACCCTCACCCTCATCCCTAACCCCCTCGTCGCGGAGCGCTTCTCCTTCCACTCGATGCTCCGATCTGTGCCATAAATTATGCAATAATTTGTATAAGAAAGAAATGTTTGCTCAGATAAGAGTCGAAAATTTATGCACAATTAAGTTGATTGGCTGCAAAATTTATATGAGCGACAGACACGCATCCGCAATTCGGGAATGAAGAAGTCAGGAGGGGGGCTGGAACCGGTTGGAGTGAAGAATTGAAGCGAAGAGGGCACGAAGACTGTCATGCTTCTCATCCACGCCATCGCTTGAGAGACTCCTTTAAGGATTAGTTTCCTGAATGGGTTCGTCTTCGCTTTTCGCCGTCCTCTTATCGAATGCGAACTTTGTTAATCAATCAGAGTGAGTTATGTGAACGATGTGGAGGCTTAAATTATTACGTTTCTCCACTCAAGAGTTTCCCCCATCGACTTCTTGACATGCGAAAAGCTTAGCAAAGTGAAGTTTCCTTCATTTCCTTCCACAAAAGATGCGATAAGTTTAACCACGAGTAATAAAAATATTTCATTAGGGATATTGACGTTATTTGTACTATATTCCTTTCAAGATTTGGATGTTCGGTTGTTTGACTGTTCAGTTAATGTAAATAATTACTGGTAACTTGTTAGTTCGCAAATAAAGTGAACTTTATTCGTCTTTATTTTGAGTACATGTGCGTATATCGTTACGTCATCACTCACTGCCTCCGCTGTGTATTTTAAACTTTTCCTGGAAATTCAATCACAGTGCGTAGCCCGGCATCGTCATCGGCTTCACCGCTCGAAAAACTATTCAGATTATTTCCAGCTCAGCGTACTTAATTGAGTTGCATGCAGCTTCGAATCAATCAGAGCTCAACCCATTAAACTTCGGAGTTACTCGCTGGTATGTGGAGCCTCTTTAGCCCCCACCTCCTCTCCACCCTCCTCTCACGCCCAAAAAGCCAGATGCGCCTTCATCAAGTTCCAGGAAGGATGTCGTATATTTAAACAAGTTCCATCACGTTGAATAAGGAAGGTGAGTGGAGGAGAAGAGGAGAAGAGGAAGCACAGGAGGATAGAGTACAGCGATGTAGACCGGAATCAATAGATTAACTTGGCAGCAACACAAATGGCAACATTTAGTGCCGGGACGAGGGAGCTGTTGGGAGTTCAAACACAACAGCGAGTGATTGCTGGAGCTGCAGCAAGTAACAAGTGCCCCTGCTCCATGGCGGAGGAAGCAATCAGATTTAGCAGCCCAGTTGACAGCAGCAATGATGTCGCTGTCATTCGCAGCATCGATGATGAGGTTATAATCGGAATTTCACCCGGGAAGTTCTGCAGGTTCAGCGACGTAGGTTCAGAAAATGACGAACGGTGCAGGTGAAGTGGAAGGAACAATTTTTGCGAAGAACTACGGGAAAACACAGCAACAGCAGCATTATTTTAACTTATTGCAGAAGAAGTTAGCAAAGTAGTTTGTCGTAATACGGCAACGCCAACGACAGCGATGACGAGACGCTATTCACCCCTCCGAAAGGGATGTTTAAACGTTCCCAGTTTCCCGGAACTGCTTTTATATAAGTTAGAATTGGATTAAATATAAACTGAGAGGGATGAAGATGGAGGGAACCTGCTGAAAGAAGGCACAAAAATGGGCGGCCAATCAATAAAGCTGAGAGAAAGAAACAAAGACAAAAATGTCTCCTGTCAGAACTGTTTTTGTTGTTATCGACAAGTTAAATTGTTGTTTCAGATATGAGAAGCTTATAGAAATTATAAGGACGAACATCGACGAGGATGTTACGAAATTCGAGCACGGAGGTGACGGCAGGAGGTCCTCGTTTAGTGCCGAAGTCACTGATTTTGCAACGAGACGAAACGAATGACGGAATGAACGACGGAGAAGGAGCAACAACAGTGTGCAGAGGATGAGAGATGAAGCGTGTGGGTTCTCGAAATGCTTGTAGTGTCTAATTTGATTGACAGGTCCTGGAAGAAGGATTGTTTTAGTTATTGCAAAACAATTATTTGAATTGATATTTAATGAGCTGCAAGAGAGGAAGAGGATGAGCAGAATGACCACAAAATCCATAATAAATGCAACGAGAAGGATAGCATTTGAATAGAACACAATTCAAAGGATGGGTACTTCACTGAAAAAGTTATTCGAGATCAGTTCTTAAAGCTATCGAATACAATTTCAAAAGCGTCACCCAACTGAGCATCACCCAACTGAGCGTCACCCAACTGAGCGTCACCCAACTTGACGTTCGATCGACCGTTATAACCACCGTTACACCACCAACAACAAGAGGACGAAAAACTCAATTAGCCAAACATTGGAGCTGCCATTCAGTTGGTTGCATTTGCAGCCGATTCTCGCAAATTGCAGAACAAATGGTCAACAAAAAAGAAGAATAAAAGCCACGTTAGTTGCCCATCCAGCGAATAGAGCGTGAAAAGCTAGCGTGAAATCCGCCAACAGAAGCGTCAAAAATAAATGCAATTCAAATACATAAAAACAACAAAAAATTATTGTTTTAGAAACAAATAAACAGAGGAAAAAACCGTCTAAAAATAGCATCTGAATGAAACGATTCGCGGCTTAAAATTCAGATCTATTCGTGGGTTTGAGCCAAATTCGGGGCTGCTACAACAACAGAACAATGAAACAGATAAATGAACAAACACAACACAATACAATAGCAAGGAAAAAAAGCAACACCAACAGCAGATGGTTCCAAATAAAATCTGACTAAAATAATCACGAATAAAAGAGAAGCTGGTTGAATTTCCTTCCGGCTCGATTCCGAGCGAATCGATTCGTTTCACTGAAAGCAAAATCTGCAACACAGAAATGTGTCAAAATGTTGGTGTTGTTACTGTCCTCCATCCATTCATTCTACCCATCCATCTAATCCGGCTCGAAGGACCGAAGAAGCTTTGTTTGAAGTTCCCACCCGCCGCTGCTTCGACAAGATTTCAAAATGTTTTGTTTGTTGTTCCGTAGCAATCCAGGCGACCATCCGAAACCATCCGAAATCGTCTCGATGCTAACGGATTGGAATGGCATCGATTAGAATGGAATCAAGTGTTACAGCCGTCAAAACATGCTCGTCCACAACACGTCATGAATGCTCATCGTCGTCGATGTCGTCGTCGTCGTCTTCTTGGACAAAATGTGCCACTATGTGTGGGTTGTTGATGATGTCGTACGATGACGCCAAAGTTGAGATGTTGGTGTTGCTGTCACTGATGATGACGATGGCGATGGCGATGACGATGATGCTTTGACAATAATGAACGTTAGCTTTGGCGTCAGTCGGTGGTTGAAGCTTAGTTTTCTTCGCCTGGAGAGTCTGGCGAGTGCTCGAGAGGATAATCAAACAAAAAACACTGAGTGAATGCCGCCTGCTCAGGTGCTGTGATTCCTGCCTCATTCAGCCGCCTCAGACAGATTAAGAGTTTGTAGTTCTGAGTCTTTATTACTTGAACAGACGCATTACATGTGTTTTTTCCTCAAGTCGGAGGATTACTCGGAGGATTTCTTCGTTTGTCCCTTAGGTTTCTAAAAGTTCTCTTAAATCCTGATGAAAGTATAGAAAACTAAACTTGGACTGTTCAATTCTAGTCTACTACATGAACTCGCCTCGTTGAACTCGTTTGCTTTCAACTCAACTCGCTTCTTTTAATCCGGCTCGAAGGACCGAAGAACTTTTGTTCGAAGTTCCTATTTTGCACCACGCATTGTGGACTACATAATCTACACTTCACAATCAGTTCGTGACGTCACTATAATACCACATGCATTCAGTGTTGCTTGGTTTCGAATACGATCTCCGGCAGACAGCGTCGTTAATAAAGCGTCATTCTGGCCCACAAAAAAACAATTATGGTAAATCATTTTAATGGCACGCCACCGCTGCATTAGCAGCTGCCATTTCAGCCGGAATAAATAAAAAAATTAATGTTCCCTAAGCCACTGTGGGTCCCGCCGTCTGCCCGCCCGTCCGTCCGTCTACCGGATGCCCTGCTCCATGGATACAGCAACACTTGCAAAGCCTGTGATTCTTTCCTGGGCCGGCGTTCACTATTATTGAAAGTAATCTCCGCTAATTACTCTGAAATGAGCTGGCAAAGCCGACTCTTCAACACGCAGGCTGGCCTCTCCTGCTGCATGCTGACCTGTGCCGGGCCTCGAGTGGAAGCACTAAAAACTGTCCAGTTGTTCGCCTGAATGACTTGTCAACTCATTCAAGCAACCGCTGCCGGAGTCGCAGTCGTTGGGAAAACTGGAAAAAGTGCATAAATTGCGAATTAAATTTTAAGCCAGCAGACACAACACACTCGTAATTGCGACCTGGCTCTGGTGGAAGCGAGGAGTTAACAGTGAGAGCCACCGACTCGGCTGATGCTCGGTTAGGAGCGGGTTGCGTGCAGCATCCAGTCGCCGTGGAGGTCTGCACAGCATCCTGCTGCTGATCGTCATGTCTACAAACTCGTCATGTCATGTCACTGCAATGACGAAGGCCCCATCAACTCCTCTGCCCCTTCTTTCCCCGGAGGTGGGAGATCAATTCAAATGTTGTGTGGTAGATGAACTTCAACACCTGCCGCTCGATGAGATCAGTCAGTCAGCTGGTGATATTGTTGACTGCTGTTTTGCGGCAGAGTGGCTCATCATGTGTGAAAAATCAGTGAATTAGCATTAGATGTCTGCCGTTTGAAGAAACTGGTTCCTGCTGAACGCCCCACCTCAAAAAAACCCTCAACTATTAAACATTAGCCACACCCTGTTTATGGACATCTCTTTGAACAGCGCCCCCATCAGCGCCCCCCCCTCAATATTCTCGCTACAACGAATTAAAGACTGGCTGTCTTCAAGTTGTACGGGTACCAACAACCCGGTCGCCCTCGAGCCCAATTTTGCTGGCACTTTTAACTTATAATTCCATGTTGCAAAATCAGCAGAGATGCCAACGAAAATCAGGCTCTCGATTGCCGCTTGTCGGTGGTCACTCAAGCGTGCAGGGCTTCAACTTGATTATGTTTCAATAGCATTTCTTTTGTTTTCGTTTTATAGTCCTTTGTTCTTCTTCTTCTTCTTCTTCTTCATCTTCTTCTTCTTCCTCGTTGTCTGCTTAACCATAAGATATGCATTAACAGCCTTCCTTCCCCCCCTCAGAAATCAAGCTGACGAGTAGCTTTACTACCAGTCACAAAAGTCTGGCATGAAAGTATTAACAAGGAGTCGGTAAACAGGTAACAGAATAAAAACACCAACAACAACAGCACCGGTTTAAGGTTTCCTTCTGGTAAATCGAGAAGGGGAGAACCTGTGAAAAAACCTGTCCGCTTCATCTTCGCGAACTTAATCCTTTTTTCGCAGGGTGGACTAAGATAAGTACAACATTGTTTCACCGTCGCCGCTGCGGTTAGAAGGACGGTTCAATGTAGCAAAGGGAAGGATTGGAATGTAGAGCAAAACGACGACCATCACAAAAATAAAAATAGAAATGATTTTTCAAGGAGATTCGACAACCAGGATACCAGAACATGTTCTCCATGTTGCTGCTATTGTTGCCCTTGAGCAGTGACAGAAAGTGTAGACTGTAGAGCAGAGTGTAGAGTGCAATCCTGATAAAGCGAATATTAAATGTGAATCTCGTGTGAATCTCCGGGACATAAGAGGAGAAAGTTTTGGTCCAAACTATTTGATTAACTGAGAAACTGGGCTAAAAACATAACCGAAAGAAGAACCCCAGCGCTGAAGGCAACATACGGGGTCATACGAAGAAGAGGTCCCCTGGATCCATCTTTCAGGAACTCGAAAACTTATTTGAATAAAAGCTCTTTCGATTTTTTAAGCTCTTCATTCGAATATTTTTTAATTTCTAGTTTTCAAAGTTTTCCCAACATTTTTGCTTTCATCGTACTGAACTTTGCCAGCCCTCAACCTCGACCACGCCCTCCAAAAGGGCGTCATGATATTTTTACCGTGTACTCGTCTTACTTTACTTCTCTTCATCCCAAAGACAGACAGCAGAATCTAAAAGAATAAAAAGGGGAGAAAATGCCAAGCAAAAGATATCTTTTGCTCTGCTAAAACCGCAAAACTATAATCCAAGCAGAGGGAGGACTCGAGGAGTGAAGAAGGGCATCTCTCGTTCGCCCCTCGTTCGACGCAACAGAATACATTTTTTTGTACTTTGTAATTCCTTGCGGTTTCCTGGTTGCATTACAAAACCGAGCAGCGACTGATTTTTATGAATTCACCGTCCTAGAGTGTGTAACACCGACCCTTTGGCTTTTGGAGTTGGAGTTGAGGTGCTTTCAGATATTTTTTCAATAAATGCTGCCTGCCTGCCTGCCGTTTTGGGGACGAGCTGAGCTGAGCTGAGCTGAACCGGGTTGGAGCATAAAAAGGAATACAACAAAAAGGCTACGAAGGAGAAGCTAAAGTCTTAAATGCAAATATCCTTGATGTATACAGATAATGGGCACGCACAGACACACACACTGTACACGCACAGTAAAAGATGGACATGGTGACCGTCGGAGTGACGGAGAGACGGAGAACCGCAGGGGCGGAGGGGGGACGCTTTAGGAGCGTAAGTTTACGGGTCAGAAAGGACGATGCTAGAGTAGGTCACGATAGTCTCTTGGAGAATGGGTACAAAATGAGTTGTAGGTTGATAGGGTATCTTCTTCTTGAAGCCCTCTTTTTACCTGAAGACTCTTTTTACCTGTTTTAGGGAATAAAAATGACTTTTCTAAGGAGTTCGAAGGGTCTCAAAAGAAAATGGTTTGTGTTTTTTCTGAAATAGAAGAGACTAGATTATAATTTAGGAGTTTATAATAACTTTTAGTCGATCTTAAACCGAACTAGTTCCTTATAGATATCGTCTAATGATCATCAATCTGAACTGGATCACTTTTTAGTTTCAGTCAGAGATCCGGATCCGATCCGATTCGAGTACTGATGAGATAAGCAGCACTCTACGAGGAAAATCTCTGAAAACAGCTTGAATAAAATAAGTTAATCTTTCTGTGTCTGTGTGTCTCTCTGTCTCCGTGCTTCTGTGTCCCTGTTTGAGCGCCACCGAAGTAAGCCGTGAATTAAAACGCTTTTTCTTTACGTGTAAAAAAATACAGAGGCACACATAAAAGTCTGGATTCATTTTAACAACAATATTTATGCCAGGCTAAAAGCTTAACCCCGGTACTGTGATTCCTTTAAACATTTTATGAGTGGGCAAGTTGTTGTTGTTGGTGTGTATTCTGTATAACTGTATGTATGTGTGTTTGTGTGCCCTTCTGTCCTCGCACTCGAAAGGAATTTTTATTCATTTGGTTTTTTGCTCAGGTGTGCGAAATTATGAGCTCCATAAAATAGGCTCCACAAACAGCGCACGCATGCACACACGCAGATACTCATTCACACACACACACACACACTCACACACATTAACGTATTGTAGACTGCAATATATTCATATACGGCTGTCTTAATGCCGTCGCTTGTATGCAGCAATTAAATTGGGTCCGCATTTAATTATTTAAAATTGGCGGCGATGAAATTAATGTTAATGACTTGTGTGGACATGCAGCCAGTGTTGTTATTGTTGTTGTTGTTCCTGATGTTGTTGTTGCCCTTATACACCATCAAAATTCATTGTGTATCGATAAAGAAAAATTACTTTTACGGAAATGAAGTATTCGAATAAATACGCCGAAAGACAACATGAAGCAACGTTTAAAAACTTGGCTGAGGGATGATCTACGGTACTGAGAATGCAATGAATGGGATTCGAATAAAAGTTGGAATTTAATTTGGAGTCCCCTGATTTCCATCCAATCCATCTGAAAGTCGATAAAATAATATTTCTTCAATAATTTTTTATCAATTTCTTGGATAATTTGATGTTTTATTGAGTTGTTTTGAAATTAAGTTAGGGTTTTTTAACAGTCCCAATCTCCAGAAAATCTTCAAGCTATTAAATAACTTAAAGTTCAGGAAATCTTTTGCTGGAGTAATAAATTTCATGTCCATTTATTTAGTTGTTTCCTGAATCTAAGAGCCGAATTTAAGTGATTTTTCGATGCACTTCTGAACACGCTTGTTTTTTGATAACTTAAAATACACAAACAACATCAAAAGACCACATCGAAAACCCAAAAAAAACACGGGTTCATTCTCACTCTTCACTGCAGTTGAAGAGTACGAAACTCTTTGCAAAACTTAAACATTTATTTAAAGCTTTCGCTAGGCATCTCCGCCAGCATTTTGGAAAGCATGTTTTTGCAACTCAACTGGAGAAGCCTCAAAATGGACACTCTCGAACACAGGCAACAACAACAAATTGCGGCGAACTCTGACGCATAACTGTTTAACGTAATAATATTTATTCACGTCGAGTTATGACTAAAATATGCATGAAGCTGCAGCAAACTCAGGAAAACTTGTGCTCTGTAAAAGTAACCAACGAGTGGGCAAGTCGGTCAGTCTGCAGTCTGCCCCCCCCCCCCCCTCCACCCTTCTTCACGAACTCTAACAGCAGTTAATTTCGTAGATGAAGAGACGGCCACCGAAGCAGTCGCGTTTAACTACTTCAAACCACTTCACACTGCATACAAATGAAATCAACCTGCATTTCGGGGAAATTAAATTGAAAGCAAAACACCACACAACCGAACACGTGCGGTGGCAACGCTGGCTGGCTGAGTGAATGTGCTTCGTAGTCAAAAACCCGGACCAAGACTCATTTTTAACCCCGTGGATGCCAACCCAGCCGGGGCGCCGCATCTTCTGACCCGGAGTCGCAGTCAGCAGCACGTCAGACGGACCGGACCGCAACAATCCGGGCAGAAGACAGCCAACACATGGAGTTATGCGATGTCTGCTGGCAATCCTATTAAAACTCAACGTTTTCTAGAAATCAAACCCGGAATTTTGAGGCTCGATGCGGCGGCAGCAACTCCGTTTGAGCTGCTAGCCGCAACTTCTGTTTGACTTGCTTCCCGCATTGGAAGGCATCCAACAGCGGCCAAATTTGCGTACGTGTGTCTAGTGTGTGTCTATCCAGGAGCAGTCTAAAGCGTCCAGAAAGCAGAATCACAAAATCGATATTATAAAGAAAACCAAATGCATCATCCGCAGATGATGAGACGCTGAGACACAGAGACGCTGAGACGCTGAGACGCTGAGACGCAGAGACGCTGAGATGCTGAGATGCTGAGGCGTTGAGTTCCAAGTCATGGACACTCCTCCGTAATGAGAGGAATTCTATAATTAAATGCTGAATATTCAGAGCTTTCTTGGGGCGAACTGCAATCGATCGACCGCAACCGCCGCCCTGCCGCACGCCGGCTGCCGTCGCTCATCTCTCACCGCATATTATTTCAATGGTTTCATATGCATGCCAATTCTAAAGCTCACACCCCCCCCCCCCTCCCCACCCACTTCTGTCGACGTATCAAAACACTTCATTACTACGTTCGGATTCTATTCCATGTGGGCAGAGTGTTGAGCTGAACACTTCACTTGCAAACGTCGGGTTTGAATAACTCGAGCTTCAATCTTTCGAAATCCACTCTCAGTAGTGGGCCCCGCTCCGTCGGTGGTGGTTTTACTAGCACCCAACCCGCTGCATTCTCAAGGATTCCTTTCAGCGTCATCGTCGTCGTCGTCGGAGGTTGTCACTGAAGGAGGACAAAACAAGAGTCTCCACGCGACGCTGCAGCAGAAGTGTTCAATGGTCTTGGAAACGAATCTGTGGGTCTGCAAGCAGCAGTGTCTGTGGTAAGGTTGCATGTCAGTGTTGACACCTTCCTGGGACAACTCGCATTCTTATAAACACAAGAAAGACTTCTTCATGAAGTGAGACAGAGAGAGAGTGTGAGAGAGACGGCCATAGATACCACTCCGAACTTTGAACAGATTTAAGGTTACGTTTTTCTTCGTCTTTATCACTAATGATCGCGTTCGAGCAGTTGGAACATCAGCGGAGAATCGGAACACCGTCTCAACACCGTTTGGCGTGTTAACAACCCATAAATAATGACCACCTGAGTAACGGCTTCAATGCAGAAGGGTACCCATTAAAGGCCACATGATTAAGGGCCCAAAAAAGATGTCCGGAAGAAGGAGACGATGGCGAGCCTTCTTGGAAATGATTTCTTGCGGTTTTTGAGGCATCATTACAGTGCGAACGAAATTCAGATGGAAAGGAAGCGAGTTTGCATCGATCGAAGGATGCGTTACATTTCCAATCTTAATTGTATAGCTTCATGGTTGAGTCGTAGTGGTGTGGGCATAAAATAACCCGAGGCTTAAGAAAGGAAGTCGCAAAAGGGTGTCCATCTGGACAATGAACATCTGACCAACGAAACAAAGAATCGAGTGCACGTGAGCAGCCACCGCAATCCGATGCCCGCGGACACCAGCGGAGAGCAGCAATCAACAAGGAGCGCGTTCAGATCGCACTCCGTAATTTTCGCTAATCGCAGCACTTTCGCAAGACACCTCAACCAAGCGGAGGCACCACCAAATAAAGCGCCATTGGTCGGTAACGGGTGCATGTGTAACGCTCCCCATTCTCACAACCTTCCCAAATCACTGCTGTTCTGAATCACTAAAAATCAGTCGACAGCCTGTACGCCAGCGTGATTACCTATGCAGCCATTCGCACTCCATACGATCGCTCCACGCGATCACTTCAACTCGTCCGACGTCCGAACGACACGAAGCTAATCTCTGGGAAAATAAGCCATTCAATTACGTGGTCTTGGCCAATACCACTCAATCAAGTGTAGAAGTCGATCAGCTGATTTAATTTTCGACATACTCGTGCATCGACATGAAATAATTCTATTATTAAACTACTATCATTATTATTATTAGCATGAGTATTATTATTCGACGCGTCCTCTTCTGCTGCGCCTTCGTTCGGCGCTTCCAGTAGCAGCGACTGACTGGCGACTGATCGCTGCCCGAGCGGCCGAATGCCAAGAGACAAGCTTCACTCGATCGAGCCGAGCAGCTGAAGATCGCTGAAGTGTTCACCTGAATGGAAGCCATGCAGCGCGGTGCAAATTATGGCCTGAATAGATTTGTGCCCCGGCGCCGCATGATTGCCCAACACAGTGTCCAGTATGTCGCTCGATGGTTTTTGCCGCTGCTGCTGCTCTCAACTCTAATCACTTCAGTGGCAGAGAAACTGGTCCTCATTGAAGTAGCTCTCCCTCCCTCTCCGCCCCCCTCCACCTGTAATTGTTTTTTGTTTCTTGATCGATTTCGTGTTCGGTTTTTATTACGCGAAAAACTAGCATCGTTTTGTTCTTTTTTAGTACTGTGGATGGCTGTTGTTAGTTTTATTGCTATTGTTGTTGCTGCTGTTGTTGCTACTGATGTTGTTGTTGTTGTTGTTGCTACTGCTGCAACACTTATTTGGAAGCTCGAGTATTTCTGCCTAATCGAGAACGCGTTGCGATACGCAGCTCAACTCTTGTAAAGACGGACATCCGCAGAGATACGATTTTAATTTCATGCACGATGACAGAATAAGTGACGGAAACCCGTTTTTATCTCGGTTTAGAGACATGAAATTAGGATTGTATTGAGATTAAGATACCTTGTGGAACCACAGAAATAATTGAAAGGATCTCAAAAGCTTCTGCGCGAACAGAATCGACAGATTCTTGCAACAGAGAACTCTTTATGGTTGTTCCAGGTTTTAGTGATCAAAGTGGTGAGAATTACAAGTGATTTATTCCGATGGGAGTACTCTGGGTGTGCAGAATATCAAAAGCAAGATTATTTAAGTGATTAATTGTCTTATGTTCCAACTTAAATGAAAAGTGAGTCACTCTCCTCGTTGCGGTGACAATAAACTCATGATATGCAAACCAGGCCACCGTCGAGGGGTGGGGGCGGTGGTGGGGCCAACGTACGACTTCTGAAACCATACCGAGCGCATCTACGGTCCATGGCGAGTGTCCACACACACAGTGACACACTTGAGAGAGCTGTCGATGTTATGCAACTGGGTTGAACCTTCCGGGCTGCAGATAAACTTATGAAACCTGCTCCACCTGATAAACTGAAAAGCGGCTCAGAAAGAAACCACAACAACAACAAAACACTTCAAAATATCACAAAAACAGGCCGCTTGAAGCTGCAGTCGACCAACTTAAAGGTGAGCAAAAATTAGTTGCGATTCCAGAAAACAACAACAACAAAGCAAAAAGAAAATCGAAGCACAACCAAAGACCAACAAAAGACAAAACACGGCAAATCGAACAACCAAAGTAAGGTTGGGCTGCACATTTTGGTCAGTTGTACACGAGATGCAGCTGGGAACCGGTTCCCCACCAGGTACCGATGCGAACTTTCAATTTTCAGATGCCATATTTTGCAAGAACAACAAAAACAATAACAACAAAAACAACAAACAACAACAACAGCATCGGCAACGTTAACTAAAACAACAACAGTGCTAATCCAGCAAAGGTTAAAAGTGAACCAGCAGATGAATAGGAGGCAGTGGAAGCCGAAGCCACCGTCGCAGCGGCAGCCACGCTTAACGACTCCTGAAACGATCAATTTACGAGTGCAGTCGGTAGTCGGGCGAGTTGAATGTGTGTGGAATAATTGCAGTTGGTCGTAAAGTCAGCTCCAGTTAGTCACACAGCTCGATAGAGCGGCAGGGCGAGAGAGAGGAGGAAGTGAAAGAGATGTCATAGAGGCACCAACGTCAGAAGTTGCAGCAGTCACTATTTTTAAGCATTGCAACATTTGAATGTAAAACAACTTTTCGAAGAAGTAGAAACAACAACAACAATACTAATACGAGGAGGGTCCAAGTTTGGACGGTTGCCCGTCACATGACTCGTTCGTATGTGGAAAGTCGGTCGTATTTTTATGTGTGTGTCTATTATATTCGTACAATTCTCGTGGTGGCAACGCCGCACTGGATGTCAAAGATTCGTAGTCGCAGCTTTGATTGGGAAATCTGCTGAAATCGTTGTTGGATTTCGGACGATGCAGTTGATGCCGCTGGCGACGAAGGACAGGTTGATGGAAGACGGTAATTTTTTCCTACGAGAAGGCGTTTGACAGACGAAGTGACGTCGGATGGCGGAGGCATCGAAATCACACGCCCAGAGGGGGGTTGAAGGGGGCTCTTGAGGTACAGAGGCGGCCTACATTCGAAGTTGCAATCTATCAGCGTCGTTCTGCCCGAACACAAGCGAAGTTTTATTGATTTAAATTACAGGCTTGAAGAGTTGTGATACTCTTACAAAATGCCCTCCTCTTGCCCTTAAAAACTATGCCCCTCTACCAAAATACTGCTCTATACGCCTCTGACTCGTGCTGGCAGCCGGTTCACTCAATCATGTACGATTCTTAATTAGCGATTTTTATTTTATGCTTCCACACATTTTTTGCTCATAAGAAATGTCAAAAAAATTCATTAATAATGCACTTTGACGAATAAATTAATGAAAAATACGTTGAAAATTTAAAATTCGATTTAATGATGTGAGAAAAATGACCATCTACAGCACGAGCGATAATTAAACAAAAAATCCTGCAAAATATTGTTAGTTAAAGCTTCGCATTAATTTAGTGAGAATGGAAAATATACATGCATATATTAAATTTTTAATTTAAATTAATTTTTCCACGATAACGAATGACAACTCTTTCGGCTGCAAACTGTTAACTGAAACCTTTGCCATTCACTTTTGCTCTCTCGCTTTGGAACCAGTTAACGGCTGTCACATGAACCGCAGTCAGCGCGAAACCGTTACTTGCAACATGGCGACTGCATCAGTCACTGCATGCATCAAGTTCAGTAGCAGAAAAGCAAAAACAATGCATGCTGTAGTGAAGTGTTCTTAAAATAATTTGCGGTAAATAATTCAACGGATGTTTGTATCTCATCAAATCTCTACCATCTCTACATAATCTACGATGTCTACGTACTATAAAATCTCTACATATGAGTATATAATGTAGAAAAGACTCCTTCAACTTCGATCCGAATCTGGCGCCAGTATTTAAATGATAATCAACAGCAGCAGCAGAAGCAGCATCGAACATAAACTCGACCCAAAACAATAAAATAATTCAACAAAACCAACATATTTTATCTATTTATAGTATGTATTTTTTGTTGTTGTTTTTATTTTATTTAAAATTAAGAGCCTCCGAGACACGAGAAGAGTTCTTTGCTCCCCGGATCGATTTTGATGAAGCAGCACGAATTCCCACGGTTACGTTTTTTCACTCAAATCAAACGTCAGAATTAAAAGCAGAACAACAAAAACAACAACAACAACAACAACATTGAGCATGGAGCACAGAGTATCGTTCATGGAAAAGTGAGGGTTCGAAAAGAGGGCGCAGGGGCGTGAGCTGCTCAATATGTTAGATTGAATCGATCCATGCATTAGGCAAATAGGAAAATTACAACAACAACAACAGGTACAACAACAACAACAACAACAGCTATGAGTAGCTTTTGCATTATTCAAAAAAATTTGTATATATTACTTGCAGTTTTTTTTATGTTGCTTGATTTCGTTCATAAATACAGTTGTTGATGTTGTTGTTGTTGTTCACTTCAGTGATCAAAGTGTTGTTGTTGTGGCTTGCAGGTGTGTCATACTATCCAACACAGAGACAGGAACTTGTATTTACAACAAAAGATCCCATCATTTTTAGTATTCGTTTTACAACAACAAACGCGAGGTGCAAAAACAATTTTATGCAATGTTGTTATTAATTATTAATTGATTCTCCGTTCGTCTGTTCGGCCGTCCATCAGTCAGTCACTCAATCAGTTTTTCAGTAAGTTTGTCGTCCGTCACGTTACACCACGTCACGTTACGCCACGACACGTTACGCCACGTCACGGTTGATTGGTTGCACTTTTTGCTTGATTGTACAGCGAAACTTTATGACAAGCATTTTGACATCAACGGAATTCCATCACTTTTCTTGCTCAACTCTTTACTCGTAATAGATTAACTTCGGCTGTTAACAACAAAGAGGACAACAACAACAACAACAACGATGATGACTTCAACTTACAATAAGTGGCAACGTCAATTTGCACCAACAAAAACGACCTCGCTTCCCATAGAAAATCGATTTCAATCACTTTATTGTATGCAAATCTTTCCGAATCGAACGACAGCAGCACCTGCAGCAACAGGGGAATCACCGAAATTTGAGGGGAATTCATGACCGGAGGGGGGAGGAGGGGGTGTCGGTGATGTTTCATGATTTAACACTGTTTGTACCATTTTGCATGTCGATTTCAGCAACAAAAACGTGTGTTCATTTCTTACAGTTGACAGCTGAAGCGACCGCAACACATAAAAACACACACAAACACATATATGTACACACACATACATAAACCAGCTGCCTGTATGCATTCACAGGAAATGAATTGCAAAGGAAGTGAGCAGCGAGTTGAGTTGAAGCGAGACTCGAACGAAAGGAAGTCGATGAGAGCTCGCTTCAGATGAACTGCTGAATGAGCTGAATGAATGAATGGGAAAGCATGCAAATGCTGTTGTTGTTGCTGTTGTTGGTGATGTTTTTCATGTTGCTGTTGTTTCCTTTCTTGCTTCACCAGCCAATAGTAGCAATAATAGTAGTTACCCTGTTTTAACCAGTCTCAGGCATCATTAATAACGATTGCAAAAGTACCGTTAGACTTCCAGTCTTGCCAACTGTAAGGCGAGTTATTGAATTAAAGCGAGTTTTATGTAGATGAGGGGTGATACGATGGGAAGGGGGGAGAACGAAGCGACGAATGGAGTTCAGAGTGAGTGGAGTGATATTAATCTCAAGACGTCAAGCAGCATTTTAAAGGCGATTCTAAAAAGTTGACTGAGGATGTTGACGGATGCTCGCGGAACCACTAAAAAAATAGAGTGAAAAAGAAAACCCGCGGCTCTGCTGAAATCTACTGAAAGGGTCACTTATCCGGAACCAAGAAGCAAGGCCGATCTTCGGTTGTGTTGTTGCTGGCATTCATTTCAACTTCTGCAAGGAGCAACTCAATATTCTTTAGCTCAATATTTGGCCTTGTTCTGGTTTGTTGTTGTTGTTGCTGTCTTCGTTAGTGTTGTTGTTGTCGATGTTGTCCATGTTGTTGTTGTTATTGATGTTGTCGAAATTATTGATGTTGCTGCTGTCAGTAATGAGTTTTTAATACAGTGCTAAGTTGCTTGTTGTTGCGTTTTCTTGGCAGTTGAAGTTAATTAGTTGTTGTTGATGTGTTGCCAACACAATTCAGTTGTTGTCTGTGTGTTGTTGACGAAAACTCGATGTGTTCGATGTGGCAACACTTGACGTTAATTGTTACATGATGCAGCAGCAGCAACAACAACTGATCAGATGGCCAAAACTAAATGCCAAGCAATTTAATGCTCTGGCTGAATAAATTGCATGAGCGATGTTTGTCAACGACAGAGACGGAGACAGAGCCATGGAGAGAGTGAGAGAGAGAGAGACAGATAGCCAGACAACTTCAACTGTCGCTCTAACTGATGTTGATGCTGCTACTTCATCAGTTTGTCTAACTTATCGTTAGTGTTTTTGTAGTTGTTGTTGTTGTTGTTGTTGCTGTTTCTGTTGCTTTTAATGTTGTTTTTAATGTTGTTGACGTTGCTGTTGATGGCAACGTAACAGCGTCATTAACAGTTGCACTCGACAGTCGACAGCCACAATCAACATCATCGTCATCAGCATCAGCAACAAACTTCAGCCTCATTTTGTCAACATTTGAAAACTTTTTAATATTCTGTTTGGCAACACTTTTTTTTGGTGGTTTTTTATTTCATGGTGGCGACACCTCATCATCAGCCAGTGTTGCCAACTTGCTTGCTTTTCATTTGGTGAGTTTATACAGTATTTTGTTGGCGCCGTTGCTACCTTCGAAGACCCATTAAACCATAATTACAACAACAACAAGAACAGCAACACCAACACCAATGAGCAACTCACAAAACATGTCTCACAAAACAAAAGTCACCGATTTGAAAGCTGAATACGACTTCAAGCAGTTAGCAAAATGATTTTATGATTTGTCTCGAACGCGTTGAAGCAGTAAAAACATGAACAACAACAACAACAACAATAAAACAGTAAACAGTAGAGAACAACAACAAGCAGTAAACAACAACAACAACCACGCTGCTTCACTTCTACTCAACAGTTTTGAGTTCGCGTGGGCGTTTTTTAAATAAAAACTTAAAAAATATGCTACACGTCAGAGAAGTCACACAAGTTTTGTTGTTGGGTGTTCGTGTGTGTGTGTGTTCGTGTGTATTGTTCATGGCTAACGGCATAGAAAAAAGCCCACAAACAGTGTTGTTGGCCAACAAACAAAACGCAAGCAAGCAATAAATAAGCACCACTTAAATAAAGACGCACTACCAATAAAAATCTTATGAATTCTTTTCAATCTCTTGTAAACCAGCAAAATTTGTAAACAATAAAAATTTATTGACAAAAACGTAAGAAAAACAATAAAAGTTGAAGGCTGTTGTTGTTGTTGTTGTTGTGTGATGGCTGCCGTAGATGACCAACATTCAAATATTGTAGTTGACATTAAATAAGCATCAATTTCGAGAAATATTCAAATCAAATTAAAATATTTATGAGATGAATCGTCGTCGTTGATCGAATCTGGTCCAAAGCTGCTTCGAATTTGAAATCATTACGTTATCAGCTGGAATTCGAATCAGCGGCGAATCAACCCCCCTCCCCCGCCCACCTCCCAAAAAAAAAAGACTTGGAGACAACAGAGAAGGTTGGAATCAAGGAAGCGAAAACCTCCGAGAATTAAACTCATCGATTTAACTCAAAATGTATAGATTCCGCATTCATTTTAAATAAAAACTACTCTGGTCGAATGTTTGTTGCTCTCTCTCTCCCTCTCTTCCTCTCTCTTTCTCTCGGATGTCAGGAGACACAATTTTCGAACACCTCCCACACATTCACCACAACAACAACAACAACTCGAAGGAGTAATCGACGTTGCAGCTCGCTGAGAGAGCTTTTTGCCTCTCATCCAGCGCTCGATCGTTTTTTATTCGGACTCGCTTCTTCCCCCTCCACGTGGGTCAGTCATCCTCCTCCTCTTCTTCTTCTTCTTCTTTTTCTCCCTCCCCTCCGCAGCTTTAAAACGTATTTCGTATGCATTTCTGAGTGACTGGGCGGCAAAAACAATAATAATGAATATTTATCAACACAGCAAGAGCAACAACAACCATAAATAACAACAACCACAACAACAACATCGAACACCGAACAACAACAGCAACAACACCGAACAACGAACACAAAACAAAACAAAAACAACGACGGATTTAATTTTCATTTAGTGAATTTTACGAAATAACTTTTTCCGAGCTTGTTTCCGAGTGGCTGCAAATGTGTGTGTGTGTTGAGTGTATCCGTGTGACCATGTTAGTGTGTGTGTGTGTGTTTGTCAGTGTGTTTTTATGGCTGTGATTGTGTTTGGAAACGCAAATTGTTCGAGCAGAAGATTTTTTCTTAATTACAATTCATATTTAATGCGATTACTTGTACGATAGCAAGCAGCAAGTGTGTCTGTGTGTGTGTTTGTGTGTGTGTGTATGTGTGGTCCTGTCATCCGGGGCCGATGCTGCACACGTTCGCAGGAGCAGGGGATCGTTTTATGGATTCATCAAACTTGGATTTCATGACCCATTAAAATGTGCACGCATTCAGTTGCTGAGCCAGAGCGCCACCACGGAATCGAATCCACGTCTACGTAGTGAGCCCGTCCACGGTTCATCAATAAAACCGCTCTTCCGACCCCAAGCGAGGGAACCCACGAGAAACCCATAAAAACTGCTCCAATGGATGAGTGTAATAAGTGATTAAATCGTCTTAGAAAATCAACTCGCATCGAAGAGCGGAAGTTGAGAGCAGTTAAATGAAAGCAGCCTCAACACAGCGTCTTCTTCTTCTTCTTCGATTGTGGCTTCATTTAATTCCTGCCTTTTAATTGTGGACATTTGAATCCACTCGAGCAGATGTTGCAGCCTTCTTAAAGTTCGTAGTTGCGAGACATTAAAACTTAAGTGAGTGCAAAGCAGAAGCTGAGGCTGCCAACAATCAGCTCAGTAAATTGCTGGTTTTCCTTGCCATCTGCTTTGGATTATTTTCCATTTTATGGCCTCTGCTTCTATCTCACGATTGCAACAGGTTCCTTGCGATCCGCCCTGCTGTTCACTCCTCCCGAGCGGTGGGCCGGGCCGCCAAAGGATGTCCCAGTTAATAGCGGTTATTCGAAGGAAGGAAGAAAGACAATCAAAACTGGTTTCCAAACTTCAGGGTATAAAAAGTATGAAAGTACGAAAGCATGTAAAAGTTGGTCAACTCTTGGATAAGAAAATCTATGAACAGCATCAATGCAAGTCCTGGAGACTACCAACCCCTCATCCACTCCCACCATCATTTGTCCATTCTATTAACTACCAAGTAACGACTCATTCAAACTTGGCCATGTTTTGTGTTTAATTTTCTTGCAAAGTGTTGAGTTTTGATTGACTTCGTCGCCGTTTGCGAAGTTTTGCTTCGCCAGCAAATAAAATGTCAAGTTTTCGTAAATTTGAAGTTGCGACGATGGCCACAAGAGCCATCAACACGACACCGACTCCAGGACGATGCTGCCCTTCCCCCTCCCCTCCCCTCATCCATGGCCTCCCCCCCCACCCTCAGGGCTTAATTCAAAGTTAGTAATCCAATCTTTAGTGCAACTCTGGAAGCTTCATTGAAAGCGAATTTCTCGAAACTTTCCATTGTTGATTATATTGATGTTAATCTCTCGATTATTTTGGGAAGAAAAGCTTTTGAATTAACTGAAAATACCCTCATCTAAGCGATGAAGTTATGAGGACCTGAGGATGGGTCCATCTTTTCCTCTGCACGATGATTTTATCATATAAAAACGTAGACACACGCGACGGACCTCGAATAGAACCAGAATCTTGGGAAGGAGGGCCGCAGAAAGGAGGGAGGCCCCCATAAATCTAATATTTTAATTACTGTTACGTGAGAACTATTTTACCCGGCCGTCGCTTGAGTGGAAGAGTGAAAAGTTTTCTCTGCAGCAAAGCATCAAAGTGAAAATGTGAAGAGAAGCAGCTTGAGTCCAAATCAAGTAATTAAATTAAATAAAATATTGACAGAGTGGCTCTCAAAGGGCCAACAAGAAAAGAGAGGAATAGAGATAGGAAGAGAGCGAGAGAGAAGGAGAGAAAAGTTCAACAGGTTCGAATGAAGTTACAAGGGGGCAATACTTATACTACTCAACTCTCTACCAAGTTTATGGCATTCAATACTACTCCAAAAATGTTGACCCCCTGAACCGGCATGTTTACCGTTTACCGTTACCTCTTCATTTTAATGAATCAATCAATCATTTCTGAGACGAATGATGTCTACATTTCAGTTTATTTTGTTTCTTCAGTTGAAGACTCTCGATGCTGAGTTTGAGGTCACCAGCTGACATGCCGTAGAGCACCAACGTGGTCACACTGCAACAACAACAAAGCACATCACACCCAAATAGCAACACAACATGTCATTCAAGGAAGCAAACCTTTTTCAAGCCTCATCAGGGGCAAATCGAGAGTGTTGAAAGCCATCATCAGCCTGGGCACTCGAGTACTGTCCAAGTAGTTTGAAGTACCTCTGCACCGCTCCATGCAGATTCGAGGTTTTGGGTTCTACCACGAAGCATTGCATTAGAAACGCTTCATGAAAGAAGCTGAAATTTCCAGAGAACCCAACAAAAATTGCACAAGAAAGAGTAAAGAAGAGTAGGAAGATGGGATCAAAGAGGGGAGGGGATCAACTGAGTTGAGGAGGAGGGGAGACACTTTTAATTTCTATGATTTCCCTCATTTAATGACATCCTTAGACGAAGTCGGGACATCGGAAATCTTGTTACTCTACGGGTTCCGATTTAAGGAAAGTTTAAATAAGTTGAAAGAGAATCTGACGGAAGAGAACAAAATTATTTCCATTCTTCCTGACCGCAGAATATTCAATTTAAATCTAATGAAGCTCATAATAATAAATAATCATTTCGTACTCTAAATACACCGGATTATTTATGAAAAAAGAGAAGAAGAAAAAAATAAATAAAATAAAAACCGATTATCGAAGAACCAAAGTAAACGACTGGATTAATTAACTGATTTATATATGTATACTATATACGTATGTATAGATGAGTCCAATACAGTCCATAGACACACGATGGAATTGACGACTATAGTATGTCGTTTGAAGGACTGAAGCAACTCATTAAAGAATGGTTCGTTTGACAGTAATAAATACGAATATAAAAGGGGGGAATCTTCACAACAACAACAGACAACCAACAACAGCAATACAGTCCATCCAACAACAACACCATCCATCCATCCAACAACAACCTTAATAAACTGTTGTTATATGCAGAAATTAAAGCAGACGCTCAGCAGGTTCGTGATGTTATTTTTTCTAAAAACTTCATAAATACCAATTAATGTGAAAATTATTCAAATACTCGTAGAAAAAGAGGGAAAAAATGAGATCTTTTGTTGTTGCTAATGTTGTTGTTGGTGTTGCTATTGAAGTTGTTGTTGTTGTAGTAGTTTTAATAAGTTATTCTTTCCACTTTTTGTACGCACATCAAATAAATAATTAATCGAAAAGAAACGCGTGCTTATTTCAAGCCAGGTTTTTGTTTAGTGATTTTAATATCTCTGGATTAGTTTTGTTAATATTCTCGCTTTGATATTTTAGTTAATCGTCGTCTATTATATTCCAGATAATTTGGTTTTGCTGTTTTTCTTAATTTATTTGGTTTTTCTGGTGGATTTATTGGTGTATTTCGATTGAGACAAATTATGCAGAGTTAAGAATTGAAGCTTCAGTTCCGTGGTGACTTCAGGAGGTCCAATCGAGTGCCTGACTAATCCAAGACACTGGAGTGAGATTTCCAGGTGATTAGAGACGCGATACGAGCCACATACACTGTTCAAAATTGGATGGTGTCCGTCTCACACCCGGGTCTCTGATGTGATTCCTCCCCAGTTTGTATTTAATAGTATTTTTCACTTATTTGTCAAAGTTTTCACATTATTTTGTTTATCGCTCTTGAAGTAAAACTTTTAAATTGGCTATAAAAATACTCATTATAAATATTTTTCCTTCACTAGGCTGTTCTTTTTCCTTTTCTTTCTTCTTTTATTTATTATTTCTTCTGGAAATAATTAAGTGCGAGTTTTACTCTAGTTTATGTTGTTGTTGCTGTTGTTGTTGTCGTTAATGTTGCAATATTACAACAGTACGTATTAATAACTTGAACCGTTGTTTCTGTTCTAAGCTTCTGTTGTTGTGGTTGTTGTGGTTGTTGTGGTTGTTGTTGTTGTTGTTATTGTAGTGTTGTTGTTTTTTTTCTTCTTCTTCTTCTTCTTACTCATTTAAATACATGGCGACTGTCTCCATGCATAAATCTTAATTAATTAATAGTCTCCAACGACGGTTCTTTTATTATTATTGTTATTACGAGGTTTTTATTTTTCTACTACCACTTTATTGTTATTCATACACATTGTTGTTGTTGTTGGTGGTGGTGGTTTTGTTTTATTTTCTTCTTCTTAGATTCGAGTAGGCTTTTCGGTCCATTTTTCGTAGTCGTCGCATCGCTTCGGTCCCAGAAGATGCTCGCCGATACCACAACACAGCGGACGTCATTCGTTTCTCATCGGATCGCTTCTCATGTGTGGCTGTGAAACAACAACAACAGCAGCAGCCGCGGCCGCCGCCATCTGAAGAAACGGACGCCGCTTTCTCGATTCTTTAATCGAAATGATTAACTTAATTCAACTTAATTAAACGTTATTCGGACGGTTCGGATGTTTTTCGTTAGATGCCTCCGCTGCTAGCGCTACTGTTGTTAGTTTTCCCCGCCGTGTCTCTGTCTTAGTTAAAAATTCAAATGACCTCCTTAGTTTTTCCATCTTTTCCGCTGTGTTTAATTGCTGCTGTCATGTTTAGTTTAACGTTATCTCTGTGAGATTTCAATTGTGATTGCGTGTGCTCCATGTTTAAGAATAACCGGAAGATACTCGCAGAAAACTAATGAAACGAGACTTTAAAATGATGGACCGAATGATATTCAATACCCAAAAAGAATTGAGAACTTCAATGGGCCGATTTTGGAACATCTTCATCATGATTTGTTGTTGTACTCAAACTAAAGACTAATAAATGCAGGTAGTGTGAAAATATCTGGTCTCTATTCGTCTTAATTCACTTCGTAAATGAGGTTTATATTTACAAGAATTCCTTCAGCAACAATTCAAGATTATGAAAGACTTCATAATACAATCGCTTTGTTATGAAAACCACACTCCATGATATCTAAATTCATATCGAATACTTTCGAATTAAATTCGATTACTACGGATAGCATTCTAAAGATTCTTTCAATTAAATAGTTTAAAGATATGTTGGACTTTAATTTCGGTGCCTAACAAAATAACCTCATCGAATCTAAACAAAGAAATATCCATCATATTGTAATCATCTAACAGAATCATCTTCCACAAATCAATTCTCAAACAAGCCATAAATTTTAACAACTACAACAACAAAACTATAGACGATATACTATTCTCATCATAAAATAACAACAAATATAAATACAACACCATCCGACAACAAGGATTGTAATAAATTTGATAAAAGCACATAAAAACGAATTGAAAAATAAATAAGAAAGGAAACAAACACAATTTTATCACACACACACACACAAAGAAACACACTTACACACACACACTCCCATATGTTACCACAAAATCATCATCGCCACAAAAGATAAACCATTTCACACAACCCACCTGTTATATTGGCCCATATTTTGGAATAACACACGATGGTCCACTCTACACGCATGTACACTGAGAGAAATTCGAATTCTCTCGTGATTCTTAAGAATATTTATCGTTATTTATTACCATTGTTCTTTATTCCATCCCATTTATTCATTTGCTTGCCCCCGATGAATTTCAGTATTGTCAATATTCGATCAACACTCCTTTCGTTCTTCTGATTGACTGATTGAACCCGGTTTTCGTTCACTGTATCTCTGTATTTAGTCCATAAATACGATAGATACAAATATTCGTATAAACAACTGCACAGAAGACACATATTTATGGACTAGATATTCTCTGAAAATATTCATGATTGTTCTATGGACCAGCATTAAATAATTTTGCAAAAAAAACCACAACAAATAAATATTTGAAAATCTTTGAATGAAATGTTTAATGTTGTGGGGGGGGGGGGGAGGGGTTAGGGGACATAGGTTAATCCTAGTATTTATAATAAATACCTGACCTGTCTAAGAAAATGCTTAAATAATTACTTTAATAAAACCGAAATCTATAAACTATACTGTGATTTTTTAAAACGAAGAATAATTCTGCAATATTTCGAGCTTGGACATAATATAAAATAACCCACTGTGTGATTTCTATACAATAATATTTTCATTCGAAATTCCAGAATAGAACAGAATAAATTAAGACGTAATCAATAATCAAAGTTTGCATGAATGCATTCTTTGATTATTTTGCAAACAAGAAAACGAAAAAAACAACCCAAAAGTCATCATAACCATGGTGCTGATTGTGATCTCTGTGGTGAAGCCCAGAATGTATTTTATTCCAAATTCTTAGGCGAAATTTGCACAAAATAACAAAAACAATCAAAGTGTCAGAGAGTGAAAAATAATCGAAATTCTAATCAATCGATTGAGTTAATGTCATTTTTGCATTTCATATTCAGAACGTGTCGGGGAACATGTCGGGGAACGAGTTGTGGCTGGCTGTTCTATGGAACTGGGCGCTGTCTACAAAATATTCCACACAAGTTCGAAAGCAGGGCAGAATAACAAAGAAAGAAACTCTTCTCTGAAAACTGAAGAAGATGCATGACGACGTTTTAACTGAAGGAGGGGAGGAGGGAGACTTGGATGAAGCGAAGGATGGACTGAATTTAGGAAGGTAGGAGGGAAGGAAGGACTGAAGTTTAGTTTTATTCCATGCAAATGCCGAATTTTAAAATATGTTCGGGCAGAAAAACATCTTCTTTGATGTCAGAGATAGAAAAAGAGGAGTAGAGAGAGAGAGAGAGAGAGAGAGAAGACCTTCTTCTGCATCTGAGAGAAGACCCCCCCTCTCTCTGTCTTCCATTTTATTTCATTGCTTTGGCATTTTTCAAAGGACATTTTCGGCAAATTTGCAATAAAATAGAAACTGTGTGCGGTTACAAACAACTGAAAATAAGATGCTTTTGAAATCCTCGTCTGTCTCTGCACTGCACAGTCCACAGTCTCTTCTGTCCAAGGACTCTTCTTCGATTCAAGGAGGACTGACTGCATCGAGTTGCTGTAATTTTGCCCCAAATAACAATAGATTCATCTTCTGAGCTGTCATTCAATTATTTCGCTGTCGTCTGCCAGGACAACAAATCATGCTGCCGTCTGCTGGGACAACGTCGACGGTGATCCACTGCATTCAGAGTTACGTCAAAAAATGTCAGAATTTTCAGAGAACAGAAACAAGAAACAACAACAACAAGGAGGGTAATAATAATAACTGTGAATATGAGTAAAAAATGTAAGTAAAGAAAGAAAGGTTAAGTACAAAAATAAAGTAAGAAAGTATGGAAAAAACGTAATTTAAACTAAAGAGTATTTGTTGGGAATGAAAAATGTTACTCACGTCACCCACGTGACGTGTATAAGAAGGGCAGAAAGGGAAAAACAAAGAAAACGGCAAACTTTTCGCGAGTTTTCAATAAAATATTCCTAGAAAGTTAAATAGTACCATAAACACATGTCTGCCGCTTACTCGTGTTCCGTCATGTACCACGTTCGTCGAGGCCACAAGAGGGATGTGTGGGGGGCGCTCGAGGAAAACGCTCACTTATACGCCTTCTCAAAATATTATTGATTTCTAATTGAAAGTGCGCTGGGGGGGGGGGGGGGGGGAAGGTTGCAGAAGTTAGTGAGGCCGAACGCCCGGCGAGGGTTGCAGGTGCCTGAGTTAAAGCGGCTGCAGAACATCAGCCAGGTTCCGTGAGTGAGTGAGTGAATAAGTGAGTGAGTGAGTGAGTGAGTGAATGAGTGGGTGTGTAAGTGAGTGAGTGAGTGACTCACGAAGGCCAACGAGTAAAAGTCATTGATATATTTATGGATCCAGAGAGAAAGGCCGATAGCAGGAACTGATACACGTACGCTTGCCGCCGCCACAGCGAGCAGCCATACAAGCGAGCAACCTGCCTGGTTCTCTCCCTCCCTCTCTCTCTCTCCCCCTCCATCTGTCGGTGTCTGAGGTTGTCACTTTTCTCTCTTCTGCTGTGTTTTTTGTTCAGACAAACTTTTTGCACATCTTGACTTCGGTATTCAATAATTTAGCAAACTTGGTGCTGTGGTGCTGCTCCGCGGAGTGGGACAAAACTTTGACTGTCTAAAATGTAACATGCCATGTCCTCCAGCCAACAAACGACGCTACACGACGACGTCCCCAGCAGGAATTCTGACTGAAGCTGGAACTCTTCTGTCTTGAGGCAAGTTTTATCCAACAAATCCGCCTTTTATCCAGCAATAAAGAGTCTTTCTTTCGCATTCGTATTGATTTCTTTTCGTCGATTCGGGCCTCCGCCTCTTCGGCCCGTCACGCCCCCTCGCCCCGTCACGCCCCCTCGCCGCGTCACGCCGCAAGAAGAAGTCGAGGTTTTCTGGTTTCGTTGTCCCACTTTTCAGCCGTCACGACCTGCACAAGACTCATCTCGTTCCGTTTGCGATGATTTTCTGTGCTGTTTTTCTACGTTTTCATTTCTTATGATGTCCTTATAACCTGCCCCAGCGGCAGCGAAAGAAAGCTTCGTCCATCATAAAGAAATACGTAATAAAAACTCAGCAGCAAATGAGAAAAACTCACAAACGACAGAATAATAAACGAGTGCTTGTGTGGTTGTTTGTTTGTGTGGTTCGTGTGTCTGTCCGCGGGTCGAGGATGGTCGAAGGCGGTTCGATGATGGTCGAAAGAATAAAACTAGATTAAGGACACTCGTATTGTGAGGAAGGACACGCGGCCAGGGGACAGGCACGTAGACGCTCGTACTTCAGACTTGAGAGCTGACACAAAGGATTACAAAAACACGTAATACGACTGGCGTCATTCATTTGTTGTTGCTAACCTTCGAGCCTTCAATCAACCGTCTTCAACCCCGCCCCCTCCCCCGCTCTTCCCACAACCCTAAACAGTTGCCAATAAATAATCGATTATTAAGCAGACGTTAATGGTTCTTGCTTTTTAACCTCTGTTTATACCGGCATCGGATAACCTGACGCAAACTGCGGACTACAATCAAATCCTGTATTTTGCACGGGGACCTCGTTCGGTGGTTAACCGTTGATGAGTGTGACTCCGAGCAGAGATAAAGGAAAATTAATAAAAGTTTCGTCAGTCTCATCACAGCGATGACCCCCCCCCCCCCCCCCCCCCTCCCATCAAAGTTACAGAAAAAACAAACAACTAACAAAGTTTTAAAGTCACCCGCAGCGAAAACATCACCACTGCTGATGACGACAAACAAAATATATTTAATATGCGCCAAAGTAAGGACACCGGGGCAGCTGATGGGAGGCGGGGGGGGGGGGGACGGGTGGACGTCACAGGCAGCCAGGCTACATTAAAGGATGACTCGTCGTCCAACCAGCGACAAGAGGCGCTGCAGGGACGAGGGTCGGACGAACGACGACAACGTTGACAATTATGACATGACGAGGGCTCGAATACATCACGAGTGTGTGTTGGGTGGGCGGCGGAAGGCGTGGCGGCGTCCTCCTCCAGTCGGACAGCCGAAAGGATGGATTAGTTTCGAGAACGGAGGAGAACGAATGATGTTGTGGGGATGGAGTGGTGACAACTCAACCAGAAATGAAATGTTGCAGCATTTTCGGCGCCTCAACCGTGAGCTGTGTCAACAAGGTTGCTTTACTTCCTTCATCCGCATGAGAATGTTGACAGGTTAAAATATTGCGAATTACGTGGAACGCACGTGTGCCTCGCATGAACGACAGGCTCTCTACTCGGCGACGACGACGACTCGGCGAGTTCCCAGCCTACCAGCGAGCCTCCAACCGGAGAACCCCAGAAGCTGCCGGAAAGTGGGACAAAACTACGAGGGAAAACATCTCAAAGCGACTGTTTTTATATCTTTTAATAATTTTGCGCAGAGGAACATAAAAAAGAAAGCTCTGAATGTTTACAAACCATAAATAATTTTGCTGAGCTCTTGCTGTCCAAACAGAGGCGCACAAACAAAGCATGGAAATCCTGCTCAAAAGCAGGATAAGGAACATAATGGCTCCTACCTGCTGCTCCTAGCAGCTGGCTTAAAACCCACTAGAATCTGACAGCAGCGTAGTGCCGCAGCTACGTGCTGGAATCTGTAGAGAGACCTTTATTCGTAGTCGGTTCTTCTGGAAGACGTGCGGAATGAAAGCACGGAAGAACCTGAAATTCCTGGACAAGCTGTTTTAACGAGTAATTAAATTCGCTATGAAGCAATGGAGGAAACTAATTTCGCCGCGTTTCTGCGTCGTTCTCTCAACAACGGATGCCCAATTTTCTCATTTCACTTCCACGAGATTCCATAAAAGTGGATGATAGCGACGTATTTCGTAGCGGGCATTAAAGCGGGTTTATTGCTGTTTATATTCCCCGACATCACTTCGATTCCGATTTTCATCTCGGAGCTTTTTATTGTCTGGATGCGGCCAGCAACACACCGCGCTGTGGTTTTATGCGCTTTTTATGTTGCGCTGTAATGAAGTATTCTTTGTCCATGTTTCCTGGCTGTCTTTAAACTGGTACCAAGTGAACGCTACGCTGAAGTGTTGAAAATTCGGTTAATGAAAGATTAAGTATGTAACTTTTCTCACCTCGCACGGGATATAAAAAGCAATTAAAGCACAACAAACACAAATAATTTAAGTTTAAGTATAGGAAACTAAGAATTAGTGAAGTTTATCTCCTGATTTCAATTTCAATCCAGTTCTATCAGGTTAATCATAGTGCTAAAGATCAAAGAACTACCTGTAAATAAGTTATCACATCGTAGACTGTATACATGTGTGTTTATTTAATATTTTTATAATTTCAGGTAAAGACATAAGCTACGGGTTAATGAGAGCAACCTGCCACCTGCGAGTATTCGCTCTCGATGATCCTTTAATCCGCGGTATTAATGGCAAAACTCCATCATCTCTGCGATGACGCTCGATTATGACCCAATCTCCTGTAAAATAACACGAGCTGAGGCCCCGACTTCCACCAGGAGTGTCACCGGAAAAGTTGCCGGAGTGAGTGGAAGACTACCGACAGAGAAAACAAACAAATAGTGACGCAAGGTGGGTCGAAAGATGAAATATTGTGCAATATAAGCAAACAATGAAACGTAGTTGCCTCTGAGAGCCAGAGTTGGACAGGGAGACAGACAAACAGACAGACAGACAGACAAAAAGCCAGATGATTCCGACTTAATTACGTCGAGGGTGATGGGCGAAAGACTGGGACGGGTCCCAAAACACCGCAACTTAATTAAGAAGTTGCATAAAATATGAGCGAGCAGAGCAAGTAAATTTTCCCCAATTATTGCCGAACTGAGAATTTCGACCAGATGAATAAATAGACGAGTGACAGGGTGGCTAAAAGACCGGGAAGAAAGACTGGGTTATGAGAGGCGTAAGAAACGGCGGTAGTGTCAAAGGTTGTTGACGTTAAGTGAGTGAGTGAATACGCTGCAGACAACCTCAGCAACTCTTTTAATGTGCCAATATTTGCAAATCTCACAGAGGATTCATCGCGTAGTTAATGCTTAAGTTCTGGCTACTTACACAGAGAAGGACGTTGAAGGATGCTCTTTGAGGATATTCAGGACCCTTTTGCAGCAACTGATTTACGGCTCTTTACACTTCTAGCTGTCAGTTTAGTCTTTTTTTGGTTGGTGACGTTGTTGTTGTTGTTGTTGTGCCGTTATAGTTTTCGTCGCGTCGCGGCTGGTTTTCTCCCGATTTCAATTCTGTTGAGAATGAAGTTGAATTAATTTTAATTACGAACGCGCACGCGTCTCAATTAAGTGATCGGCGGCTGCAGATCGTCCAGAAGGAGAGCCACAGAGGAATGTCAATGGAAACGCATTAAAGACAATTAAAGTATAGAGTTAATATTAACAGCGCATAATTAAAGCCGACACAACACAAGATGCGGGTTGTTTCCACACTTTTCGAAAAACTACTTTAATTAAACTCAAGACACCAACAACAACTGCTTAAGAGTTAATTAGACGAATCATGAACATATTGTTTTTTAAAATTGTGCTGTCAAAATTTGAATTGAAACGAATCGAATCGCAACGAAACGAATTTAAGAGCTTTTCGCGTTTTCTATGATTTCCTTTCGGCTGGGTTTTCGGCTGGTTTTGGTATAAAATCCCCGACAGACATCAACGACTGTTGCAAACAGACTACTCAACATGGTGGCAAGAAAAGTCAAGTTGGCCCCACGAAACAACAACAACAACAGCGGGAACAGCAGCAAAGACGACAGAATGAAAACAATAACATCGTCAACAGCAGCGGAAAACAGCACGCTGGCGGCACGCTTAGCTTCGAGCTGGAAAAACAAGAGCAACAACAACAGCAGCAGCAGCAGCGCTGGTGGAAAACTTAAATACAACTGCTAGTGCTGCTATTGTTGTTGTTGTTCTTCGGAAAATAACCAGAAATCCAGTGCAGAAACTGAGAGAAGAGCAGCGCCGAATGGAAGAAGTCTGGAGAGAGACCGAGTGTGGCAAAGAGAGCAAAAGAGAGAGTAAAACGCAAAGCACGTTGTTCACCCATTGGAAACATAAACAAACCGGGGTGAAATCGTAATGAGAGCCAGAATTGAGTAAGAGCGGGAACCATTTAAGAGAGCGTTTAAAGAGAGCTCACGGAAGAGTCTCGCTTGTGTGTGGAACGTACCACTTCGGAGAACTCGTAAGCTATGTCAAAAGGGAGGAGGGGGGGAAATGGGACTGATGAGAGTGGTTAGGATGGCGGTTCGTTTCTGAGCTTCATTAATGCCTGCTAAGCGAGAGACCCTCCCGGTTGAATGGCATTCTTACTGCTTTAAATTTCGTTAATTGAATACAATCAGAATCGCATGTCGTTCGGACTGAAAGTTTTAAGAGAGTACTTTATTAAAGGTCGGAGGTTGTTTTGATAGATGAGTCGGCTCGGAGAAGAGTTCATTTCTTAACGCGTGGATGTCGAGAGATGGTGACTTGGTCTTGTTTGTTGCTTTTTGTTCGAAATTAACACCTTACGGCTTAGACACTGTTTACAGATCCCCCCCTCTCCCCATCGTCCACCCTCCGGACGGTAACCAGGGCAGCCAGTAGAACTCTGCTGCCTTTCGTGGCAAATGACATGAATAAGCGTCAGTGGCCCCATTTCCGTAATATGCTCAAATAATGCTAGTGTACAAAATCTTGTAGTTGCCCCGCCTGCCCCTCCGCTCCTACACTTCACCCCCTTCCCAACTTCACCTCTGCGCCTCTGTCTCAGACCCACTTTCTTGAAATTTACAACGAAACTCGACACTTGAAGACTGCTCGTGTTCAAATCATATGCTAATTTTATTCACAAACATCACAGTTACAAGCGAAAGAAACCCGCTGGCAAGAAGGGGCTTTTTTAGGTGCAGCCACTGCCACATGGGTGCCTATTGTAACTCTGGTGAGCTTAAAGTTGGGTGGAGAGAAAAGAGTTGGTTAGAAAAGAGTTGGTTTAGAAAAGAGTGAAATTAAGTGGAGTTCCTCTTTTCTTATGGATCACTTGAGAGAAATGAGCTGCGGATAAGAGTAACTTTTAAATAACTGATCCGAACTTCAAACCAAAGCAATGAGAATACTTTCTTAATGCGTTCCTTCAAAAATAAAGAACCGTCTCCACAATCGATGCTCCTCTACCGCAGCAAACACACTGAATTGTTTAGTGGCAAAGTTATGAGGACTTTTCGCCACGTTACTGTGTATGAACGTCCTCAAGAATCAGCAGCGATTCTTCAAAATGTCAAATCGAATCCCTGCAGGTGCGGATCGGCGGATCGGTGGAGCAGCCTGCAACCTGCGTCCGAAGCTGCGATCATCAACAGCGGACCGAACTCACTAATCATCTTAGATCATCACTACAGAGGGTCTGCTTTGCTGTGCAGTGTTGCAAACCGGCTTCTTCAGCCTCAGAGTCATCCACAGTAGCCCCAGAAGCCCCCTCAGCCCCGGTTACTTGGTGGGTTCCGAATAAATGAGTTCTGCTCGCAGCTTCAGCCGCTAACGTTTGCAATCCAGGCTCCACTTTCAGCCAACACAACGATTGAGGATCGTTTTTATATCATTTGCCATTGTGACTGTCGTTGTTGTTGTTGTAGTTGTGGTTATTGTTGTCGTCCGGACGGTGATTTGATGATGAGGATTCCGATGTGTAGAAGATTGTGCACATCTGCTGCTACTAAATTATGCCCCGACACGGCAGCACTCCCCGCTCGCCACTCATCCAACAATGCGAAGCTTCCAGCGAACGCATTCGGCGCCGAGTGCAGAGCAACGCTGTTTGTAGATCTACAATTCGTTTAACTGTGTGTCTCCTGTTGTTGTTGTTGTTGTTCGTGTTGCTGTTGTTGTTCGTGTTGCTGTTCGTTGTTCGTGTCGCTGTTTTGATTGTCGATCGTATGCACGAAAGTAAACAAACGCACGTCAGAAGCTTGTCACTCTCTATAATGAGTTCTCGGATCCAAGCACAGAGGGCGCTGATTCAGGCTGACTTCGCAGTCACGTCGTCCACATTAAAAGGTAAAAAAGCCCTCGAAGTGTACTGTAATCAAGTGAACTATAATTTAAGGAGCTTCACTCCTCCCAAAGATCACCAAATTTTCCCCGATTTGCCTGGAGTTCTTCTTGTCTAAAATCAACAAAGCCACGAATGAATGACGTTTGTATGGAAACTTAAAGGAGCTTCTGAAATAATATTTAATTTAATAGTTGCGCAGAACCGAAGGAGTCCTGAAGAGAAACACTCCGCAGTCGGCAGTCTGTAATAAAAGATTCTTTTATTTTTTTCCCTCCTCTCATCACTCTTCTCTCCTCTTTTCTCTCTTTCGCACTCCTCTTAAACTCCGAATTAATACGAGCGCCTTTTAAGCAGCCTTGAAACATCATCCTCGGGCTGGAAACGAAGGCCGCCGTCAGGAGCTCGTCGCACTAACAGCAACGACACGTTGAACGCGTCGCTGGTCATGTTGCGCCATCGTGAGACGATGATCATCTTTTGAAGGTATAAAAATAGATGCTGTCCGAAAGGCTTAAAAACTTCATCAACTCCTTCAACTGCGCATCTTCTTCTGTCATCCTCCCTCTCCCCCCCCGTCCCACCACCCTCCAAAAAAGACAGTCAACACAACAAGTTAAGTGCAATTTGTTGATTTCATTTGTTGTTGTAGCACACACACACGATAACACGGCAGGTTAAACGCGTGCCCGAAGAATAAAAGGAAGAAGAAGATGCGATTTCGTTTGAACCTGTTTATGCAACATGTTGGTGGTATGTATATAAACATGCTTCTGCAACTTGGCGAGCTAATAAAGACGTGTGTGGAGCCGAAGTGGTGATCCATGCTGCTCATCTTCTTCTTCAGCGGCTTCGGCTTTTGTTGCTGCTGCTGATGCTGCTCAACAATCTACCGTGAATGTTGTTGATTGTGTTGACGACATGTCGAGATACCTTCGCTTCTTTGGAACACGATTAAATCGTTGGAAGCGTGTACCACTGAAGCTCGTAGTGGCCGACACATGAACAGTGTTCATGTTGAATTCAAATCAGGAATAAAATCGCTGATGTTTAAGCTCCTCATTCTTCTTCTTCTTCTTCTCCTTCTCCTTTAGTATTTCTGATTTATTGTCCAATCTTCACGCGTACTTTATAAAAATCTTCTGCTCCATCAATTGAGTGTTTAATTATTTAACGAGGTGTTTTAGAAGTGTAAAAAGTAGCCATCGACGCCTTTGTTGTTGTTTTAAGAGACGATTTTATCAACTCTGACATGGAGCAGGTTATTGAATAGTTTTTTCACTAAATTCAGTTATTTTTGTGGTGTGGTAATCAGCTGGCAACGCTTCACCGCTGCCAACGATGACGACAGCGCAGCACGCGCAACACGACGATGTGTCAAATTCGCGGGTGCGCCCGTTGGGTGTCTTCATCGAAGAACTTCTGTGACACTTTTTCGCTGATGACTCAATTTCTTCAACTTTCTTTTCTATTCCACTTTCGTACATCGTGGACACGCCCTCCAGATTCCTGCCTAAAAATGTGACCCATTTTCAAGTACGATACGCAGTCTCAAATTTCAACACAAACGAAGCTTTTTTTTCTTATAACATCTTTTAACCTCTTCTTATTTGAAACTCTGTAAACTGATAAAATTATACTTAATTAGTTTTTAATTCATCGGTTTTTCTTTCGAATGGACCCAATATTTTAATTGTTCCTCTTCCAATCAATGATATGACTTTAATCGCCGTCTTCAAGTCAAAATCATGGGACAGAAGACTCAAACTCCTAAACGCAGATCGATGACTTTCGAGTAACTGTTATTGAATGAATCCACGTGTTAGTGTCAAAGAGATACACTGAAAAACAACCGCAAAAATACTCGTTATCCAGATACACACACACACATATATAATAGTACCCCCCACGGAGGCGGAGGAGAGTGCGTACCACCAAACAGGTGAATAACGCATCCCTTCGAGTCACCAGAGTTGAGTTCGCGACCTTTTTTCATCAGCTTTGTCAGGATGCCTGCCTGCACTCGTCTCGTAGATTGTGTTGGCGTGCCATTAAAAGGACTTCCGGTCGCTGCTGTTGTCACTCGTTGTCGTCGTTTCACTCACTGACCCTTGAACCCGAATTCTCTAGATTTACTGACCCAACGGTTCTGCACCCATTAAATAACGTTAAGTTTCTTACATTTTGAATTATTCCCAAAATTGTCGAGTTTAATTCGTGTTTTCTGATTTCTTTTTTCGTTTTCTTTTCATTCTTCGTTTTCTTCTCTTTTTTTCTGTCTTTTGATTTCATTTTTATTCGGCGTTCATGTGGAATCGGTTAGGATTCGATGCACGGCTGTAATTTTGGACAATGGACCCTGTCCCGGGTTGGGTCTCGCTTCGCTGCACTTGTTTGGAACTCGAACTTAAGTTTGTGTGCTCATAAAATTCGTAAATTCATAAAATAATGTCGCTGTGAGACAGCCGGGCCAGCAGTCCAGGCCAACCCGGGCCAAGCCGAGGGTTCAGCGTATGTAGAGCAGCACTCAGATTCGGAACCTCATGAAGTCTCACGTCTCGCTGTGTTTTTGTGTGTCGTTCTTTCGTGTTGCCTTCTTTTGTTGACCAGTGTTGCCATTGTGGTGTAATTGTTTTCCCTCGCATTGTTGTTGTTGTTGTTGTTGTGGTCTCTGTCTGTGCATGTAAATGAGCTGAGTGCGAGTTGCTTCGAAAGAACCACGCTCTGAATGTTGAAGCTTCATTTTAAGGTTCTTATTTTGGATTTCTATTTTATTTTCGGTTTCTATTTTAAGGTTTTTATTTTAAGGTGTCTATATTTTTATCGACTTGATCCGAATTATGAGCGATAAAAGTGACATTTCGACATCGAAGTGGTTCTGGTGTGGTTCCGTGAGTGGTTCTTTTGCGGTCTTCGTTTCTCCGAAGTGATTGAGACATTTTTTCCGATAAGACGAGTGTACGAGTGATCCCCTTAAGTGATCTACGCGACTGAGGGCAGGTCTCTAAAATTAATGGACAAGTGATGTACTCGTAACGAAACGCTGCCTAAAAATAGGTGGGTCATAAGGTTCCTGGGCTCTTCTTGCACGCGTAGAATGCAAATTAGAAATGCAAGCGAAATAGTAGAATAATAAAGCGAACAACAACAAAAATTTCGGTGTAAATGTAAAACCGAATGTGAATAAATAACATAAATTTAGAAAAATGCTGTCGTTTTTACGATGAATTACGTAACTGTTGCCCGCGACTTAACACCAAGATTTATATTTGGACTTCAGAGGCGATTCCTATGCAGCGGTGACCTTTTCTAGTTTTACTGGACCCGAGTTACAACGCAGCTATTCGAGTGGGCGATCCTAGAGGCTTACAAGTCGAAATACAAGCGTTGAAGGCCGCGCCGGCCGACTCACAGGCACCAAACGCAAGCGCGACTTCACACCAACGAAATGCGATTTCTTCAAACGCTCTGTGATACTCATTTAGTGTGTATACGATATTCCAGAGTACATGTTCGTGTGTATATACGAAGTGCTAAACTGGTTCTCAATCGATTCACTGTTGTTTTTGTCGCTGTTATTTTTGTCGCTGTTTTTTTTATTGCTGTTGTTTTTGTCTCTGCTATTTTTATTGCTGGTTTGGTTCTGTGGTGGCTTTTGTCAAACTTGTTTTTCTCTGTTATCTTTTTTGTCCATTAAAAGTGCCTTGAATCATATAAAATCTACATCATCGACATCGACAACAACAGCGATTTCATTGCGACGAACTGGCAATAAATTTGAGTATTAAGCACTGCTACAAGACAGGGAATTGGTTGCTTGGCGACGTCTTTGAACCCATAATTTGGGGCCATTATAGCATCGTAGCTAAAACAAATTAAACACTATTAAAGGATTGATATCTGAAATTAAAAATAGATACGACATCGTAAACACGATCAGAAGTTTATGGCGAATGCAAGAAGTCAACGAAAGCGTCTCAGTTGGTCAGGGGAAGCAAAGCATCCGGCCCACTTGCGGGCTGCAATCAAATAAGCTCAGAATTCGCTGGATTGCTCGCGGCTAATCAGTTTCGGCAGCGCTGCGGTACCAGTGGAAGTCGGTGCCACACGATCATGTCGCTATCAGCTGTTCAAATCGCCAATGAGAGCCACACCAGCTTCCAACACCAACTAAAGTCGAAATATTAAAGAGCCACGCAGATCCGGCCAACTGCCAGTGCGAGTGTGATCGATCTTCCTTCCACTCACGATCGGCTGAGGCATCCAGCACCATTCTGGCCAGCTTATCTTCGAGTTGTACTTATTTAATGTATCTGCGAAGTGGCCAGAACCCATGAAGCGGACGAACGAGAATCCTCGCCGATTACAAAACTGACTGAATGAGCGATCGCCACCGCCGAGCGATGGACGCGGAGGCATGCTGCTTCAGCGATCCTCCTCGAACCGCAGCGGCTGAGTGCGGAGTACGACTGGAATAAATAAGTTGAAGCGTTCAATGAACGCGCTGGCACATCGGCGCATGAAGACAGACATTCCGATGCAGCAGGTGTTTAGCATAAGTAATTGATATTCCGCACAGTGAACACAACCCAACAACAACAACAACAACAACCTCAACAACAACAACAACTAGAACCGATCTAAGAACGCACAACGCAGAACCTGTTCTCGGAAACCAAACATAAGAAAGAACGAACATGGCAACACTAGAAACGAAGCCAACAACAACAGACCTAAAATCAAAGCCAACCACAATCGAAGACGCGTCCTCAGCTGCTGCTGCTGTTGATGAAACTGCTGCACCGCGACCAGAGCCGCCGAAGCCGCCAGTGAAGCCGACGGGGTACAGCGTGGTCCTGCTTGGATTACGACCGACTTTGCTTCAATTTAGTCTCGAATATGATCCTCGTTGCCTCAAAGGCAGGTTGTTGTTGTTGCAGCCTCACGCTTTGAATTGGTTTTTATTGTGGTGCTTGAAGCGGCGCATGTGTGCTGCTTTCCTCCTCGGTCCCAGTTAACCATCCCTCCAGCAACCATCTACAGGTGCTCAATCCAACCAAACCTGTCTTCACCAGGGGTGGGGGGGGGGGTGTCAGGGGAGGGGGCTGTAATCGAACAAGCGTGGATTTGGGGTGTATCAACTAGAAGGAGATCGCGTAACCAACGCGTCGAGTACGCGAAAGCATCCTGGACTCGGCACAACCGCAGGTTTGCGGGGCCGGGATGATTACTTTACAAATTAAATTATAAACACGACATCAAACTCGATGCTAGTGCAATCTCCGGTGTAACCTCGGCTTCAAATGATCACTATCGAAGCCGGTTATGAAGCACTTAACGTTAACCATTCCGCCAAAGTCCTGAGCATTGTAATGATGCTACTGAAGTCTAACATAGCAACTTTATCCTGGAACAATACCAACATTAGAAGAATATGTTATGGAGAGTGAATCTGGTGACTACTAGAAAACTAAGCTTCTTATAGGGGTGTATAGTGCTATGAGATCTAGAAATCCATCCATTTTCCGGCTTTATTTTGGTCCGCTAAAAGTAGATCCGGGTAATTCAATTCAATCAGAATAGGGAGTACCTTTTCTAAATCCACATCGCCCATCCTCTGTAATTCAGAGCAGAAGATGACCTGTTGTATCGGTGCTCAGGTGGTGTATAAAAACTCAATTAGGCCGCAAGATGGTCGTGAGATAGCCGCGATAGCTCCGGCTCTGGCCACAGTGCTGCCCATCTGACCAACCACACGCACGCACGCATGCATTCGGGGGAGGGTGGAGAGGGGGCTCCCTCCCCGAGGAGGCTGTTACGCTGATCCGAACTGGCATCTCTGCAGGATTCAGTGCAGCTGACGCTGGGGTACGTAAGCCAGCGGATCCATTTCGGTCTTGTTTATCGTCAGCATTCACACGCAGCCATCTGCAAGGAGTGGATTAGGTGCCCTTCTGGGCAGCAGTTTGAGCATCATTGAGTGAATGTGGCCGGCAGCAACAGCGGCGTAGTGGTGCAGCTGCCTCCGTCGGTCTTTCGTTGTTTCAGCGTGACAGCGTCTCCGCGAGAGTATCTCGAAGACCACAAATAAGAAGGGGGCGGCGGAGGGCAGCATAGCAGACGGGAGTTTCGCACAGTGGGTAGCCCATTAAAATTGGTGCAACACACGTTATTTTAGTTGTTGCTGCTACTTCAGTTGGTGGCCGTGATTGAAGTGGAGAAGCGTGGCGGCGTTCTTAATGCGTTGGCAAACTCGCAGCTCATTTAGTAAATAAATGAAGGGGCGTGGCACCCACTTGTGTCCGATTCCAGACAACTCTTTAAGCTGCTCCTTAAGCTGCTGCTCCTGTGGCTGTTATCGTTGTTGGTGTTGTTGTGAAACTAAGCATCATGATCATGTGTCTGTGTGGATAAAATTAAAGCTCGGTGCCTCAGGCTGTGGTTCGTCAGGTGCTGCGGCAGGAGCTGCTGGCAGTTCGATAGCAACAACTGCTCCGATTAGCATCTCGAACGTCCTCGTTGTTGTTGTTGTGGTTGTGTTATTGTAGTTGGCAAGCTGCTCAACTGAGATTCTTTTAGTTGTGGCCATTCGAGATGTTGTCGCTGTAATTTTGTGGTCCATTCCAACGATGCGCAACATTAAGTTGCTGCTATTACGTTGTTGCTGTTGGTATGCGTGTGTGAACGATTGAACGATTCGGAGCTGCTCTAAACCACTGGTTGGCTCAATGCAGTGTTGTTCCATTTCAATTTACAGCATTTCTGTGGCTCATTTGTGTGTGGTGTTGAAGCCTAATTGCAGCAAGCAGCAGCATAAAGCATCCACAGCAACATCTACAGCGAAGAATGCCAATCGGGGAGGTGAGAAGCTATCATCGCATTAAATTGCTTATTATTTTTAATGCCTGCTTGGAAAAACTGACGAGATTGGATCAAATCGACTTAATTAACTGACAGCAACTCTTATTTAAGACAACAACAAATCTCTATTGACCTGAACACACCAACATTGTGACACTTACTTTGATGGCCCGTAATTTGATGGCGATTTTCTTGATATTGAAACGAGAAACACTTTTGGGATGCACTTAAATCTTGTTTTATGTGCATCAGTTAGAATCGTCAAGCGGCAACACTGATAGGAACCACGAAAGCAATAACAACGACGAATGACGAACGAATCCACACGCACTTGCTTTGTTGTTTCGAGCAGTCGGCTGCGATCGCTGCTGAAGTCGTGCGACGTTGACATGCAAAGCAAGCGACTTGAACTTGACTCTTGTGGCCTCGTGTAGTGTTATCCGACTTGTCGTTGCATCTGCTTCTCCTCCCACACAATCACCACCTTCTTGTTCTTCTTCTTCTTTATTTAAGGACTATTTTGTGCTGAATTTATGCTTCACTTCATTGATTCGATCACGCAAATAAGTGAAGTGATTTGCACGCAATTAAATAATGAAACTCATTCACAAAACAATGCAACTCAATCGGTAATCGATTTCGTAATCTTTGTTGCTTTTATCCAGTTATTGTGCCTCACTTAAAGCAGAACTATTTGAATCGTTTTTTAAATTTTTACATTTATTCGATTTGAAAGCATCTCTTTGATTTTCCATCTCAGATTTTCACACATAAATCGATATCTTAGTTATTTTCGAATTTCGTTCTCTTCTCCATGATTTCATGAACCAGTTTTCATGACCTCAAAGTTGTTTTCCATGCGTTATGAAAAACAGACTCCTACTCAACGAGAACAACAACAACAACACCAACGACAACAACTAGAAAAACTATGAAAGCGAAATTCTAATTCTATGGCAGCACTTGAGGCTCCCACTATTGAGAGAAAGCCAACAACAACAACAGCAACAACAACACTAATAATAATAAAAATGCTAGAGGAAAAATGCTACGATTGCAGCTGTTGCACATGCGCACGTCGCACGTCGCACGTCGGACGTCATATTCGCCGCTTTCGACTTGTTAATTTATGAAAATTGCAAGCAGCAACAACAACAACATATGCGGTCGTTATTTTAACTGATGAGCTCATTAGTTCCAAGTAAACTGGGTTGAGAGGCTGAGAAAAGAGCTGCATTGTGAGCAGCAGACGTGACCGACATTCAGCAACTTCAATGAGCGACAGACGATTAACTGGACCGACCTGCAGCCGCCTACATCAGGAGCAGCAGCAGCGGCAGCAGCACCAGAAACAGTAACAACAACAACAGCAGCAGCAGCGGCAGCACCAGAAACAGCAACAGCAACAACACCAGCAACAACAACCACAGCAGTACCAACAACAACAACGACACCAGCACCAACAACAAGTATTCAGCTGCTGTGAACTGAAATCGTTACTTCGTGCAACAACAAATTTTCTTTGAATTAACACAGCATCATCGCCGTAAAGTGGATTAAGTGAATCAAATATTTTATTTACTACTATTGTTGTTCCTTTTGCTGTTGTTGTTGTTGTTGTTGCTGTTGTCGCTACGATTTAAAAGACAATCGAACAGCAACAAGTGCTGCAAGTGGTATAAATATTTGCAGCAATGTGCTGTAGCTGTTGCATGCAACACATGTTCTGCAGCATGTCGTAAATTTGTAGCAATTTATTGTGTTTTTCCTTTACTTAACAATGCTATTGTTGTTGTTGTTGTTACTGGGGATTTCCTGTCTCTGCTGTTGGTTCTCATATAAACTGTGTGTAAATTCCAACTTGAATTTTATTCCTGTTTAGAATGAGAACTGAATGCAATACAATTGAATTGAGCTGCTGCATGCAGAGAGTGCAAATTAGGAAGATGGGCGGGGCGGTGGGCGGCGGTCGATGGGCCGGGCAGGTGAGGGTAGTAAGGGGTGTTAGCAGCACCAACACAAGAACACACACACTCGCGTTTTATATCCACCATTCGCACATTCATTCAAATCACAGATGGCAGTAAGTCGTCGTAGTTGTTGTTGTTGTTATTGTAGTTGTTGTTGTTGTTATCACCATTATCTGCATGCGACACAACATTTCCGCTTCATATCTCTCTCTGTCTTTCTCTCTCCTTCATTGTTACCCCATTTTTTACAGTTGAATCTGTCGCATTTACTATTGCTGTTGTTATTGTTATTGCTACCACTGTTGTTGTTGTTGTATTGCCACTCGTACATGCTCCCTCGTTCAGGCGAGTGTACATCCGACGGCGCTCTGATTTCAAATTGAAATTAATTACATCGCTCCACTGTGCAAATGGAAATCGCCTCACAGTTGTTGTTGTTTGTTGTTGTGCTTTGGTGCTGCTGCTGCTGTTGTTGCTGCTGCTGATTGTATCGATGCTGCAACATTGCAGATGCTGAAATGTCTTCATTCTGCCTGCCTGCCTGACTGCCGCATGCTGCAGCCATGAATTTTGAGGCATGATTTGTTGTTATTGCTGTTATTATTCTTGTCTGTATGTCGCTATTATTGTTGTTATTGTTATCCTTGTTGTTGTTGTTGTTGTTCTACATTTTTGCGCAACACCATCAATCAATTTTCAAATTTTAGAATTTTTAGAGCTTTTGATTAAAGAACCTACGAAGCCAGACAGTTGACTTAACGCAGAACCACATCACCTCCCCCTCCAACACTCCACCCCCTCCTCCCTTAACGCACTCCCACAGCATCATTCACACAAACACAAACATATGCGTGTGAATACTCGTCTTTGTGTGTGTTAACAAGTGTTTATTCTGGTCTTCGTTTTTGTTGCAACTCCATACCGAGAGCAGGGGAGCCACGGGGGCGGCTCAACGACGCTTCAACGTGTTGCTGTTATCTCGAAATGTGTTCTGCAGTGATTTACACGGCGTGAACAAGTTTTCGATAGCGAATAAATCGGCAACGAAATAACAGGGCTGGTTTATTAATCAGCGAAATAAGATGCCGATATACCACCCAAAATACCAGGTTATACAAGCGAAATCCCGGAGAAGCGAGAAGACTTCTGGGGTAACTCTTTATAAAGTACGACAGGGGGCCAGGGTATCCAGAAGGGCTCTAAGAAAACCAGGAGTCTTCTTTGTTAGGAGACATCTTAGAGACAGACTTCTGAGACACAGACATCTGAGATACAGACTTCTGATAGTGAGAGCTGCTCACTCTATTCTCACGCCGTCGTTTTTATAGCTCTTAAAATGTCCCCCATTCGCTGCTCTCCGACAGACGCCCAAAGATTAAAATAAAAACTTTTAAATGCGAGCACCACAAATTAATTTGGTCCGAAAATGAAACCGTGGCCCGTCCCACACGAAAACCATCACCGCCATAAAACAATCACTCAATGAATCCGAATCGCCGCACTCCGAATTCGATTCGATTTCAATTCGATACTCAACTGGTTTTTATTGCCCGAATGTGACAACTTTTTCGTGAAGCGATTCGATGGCAGCCAGCGATAGAAGTGGACCAACAACCATAAAACGACCCAAATGAGCACATCAACAACGAAATCGCCACTAAATGACTACAAATTAATTAGTCGAGTGGCGGCGGTGGACCATCCGTGGAGGGGGGAAGTGGAGGATGATGAAGATTACTTTTATTGAACTCGGAGCGAAAAAGAATTCGTTTACGATGGCCACAGGACCGAAACCTCACCTCTCATCGAATCGGATACAATTAAGCAGGGAAAAACTAATCAAAATCTAATCAGGCAACAAAGTGGACAAAAACTTTGCGTGTGTAGGAATGGAAGGAGGAAGGAGGATGAAGGAGGACGAAGGAGGGACCAACGCTAAGAAGACAGGAAGTTTAATTAGCAGATCGTTAAAAAACTGAGTCAAAACCACTCGAAAGCAGAAACGCAGAACAAAGTTAACACAACGCAAGAAGTTCAGTTGAAAGGGTTGATTGAATGGTTGGTTGTTGGTGTGTTTCTGGCAGCAACAACCACATCATCGCCGCACAATTAGGACAGCAACAAGAGCAGCCGAATACTGGAACAATTGAATGCCAAAAAACCCCAACACAGCGCTGCATGTGGCAACAACAGCCACAGCAGCGAATCAAATCAAAAATCCGTCTTCATCACAGGAATGACAGAGCGATAGCAAGCTTTGTACAGGGCAGGAGTCGCAGAAGCATCCGAGTCCAACAAAAAACTGAGCAGTGAGCAACGAGTACTTCAGCGAGGCGTCGTAGGACGGGAGTATTAGGAACACACTCAAGCCACGTTGTCCCTCCAGCTCCAGCTTTGTCTGGATCCATCATGTATGTGGCACATCCTGACGTTTGCTTTTCTGTTTTGATTCGATTTCCGAAAATTGGTCAAGTATTTCGGGGGAACACAAGACTTGGAGTTCTTGATTGGGTTGCCGTTGTTTGGCGGCTGCTTTGAACTCCTTCCTCGATATTCGAATCCGTTTCGCCGTGGATAATCTGAAGCATTCGCAGAGTCATTCAGCGGACGCGTCGGAGGAGTCGTGAGTCGGACTGAAAGAGAAACAAGAGCGAAACAAGAGAGAGAGAGAGAGAGAAGTAGAGAGCTTTGCTGTGATGGTGATAATTTGAATGAGAGGAAGGATGACAGAGCAATCAGGTCGAATCGGATGATTCGTGTGAATTGGTTCCTTGCTGATCGACTTGTTTGGACCCTCTCGACGCTTGACTCTTGAATGTCGGTCGTCAGTTGCCAAGTATTAAAAAGTGACCCACAGAATGTGTTACAACAGGACGTCAGCTCCCTCAGCTGGAGCGAACTGATTCAATTATAAATCATTTCGACTTCTCAATCAATCATGAGTTCCCGAAGATTTTGGCTGCAAAATTTTAATGACGGGCCGAAACTCATTCTAATTCCTGTGCGTGTTTGTTTTTGTTGATCCACACTCGTATGTACCTGGAGATGTACAAACACCGTCTTGAAGGATGTCTCGTCAAGTTTTCCTATCCGACGGCACAAACATATTCATTAGTGTGTCAGATCGCCGTCTTCGTAGTTTTAATTTATTTCAGGTAACATTTTATCTGTGGTCGCCGTCTCTGTGGTCGTTAAAAGACTGAAGCCGAAACACCTGCTCAGGTTCCCATATTAAAATCATTGCACCAGGACACAGCCAGCGCCGTCAAGTGTCGTTGACCGCTTTCATGTGGCTGCGGTCCAGACAGCGTCTGATTTGACGCGACTTCGTGTGTACTTCGGACTGCCGACGGCGGACAGGCAGGCCGATCGACCGGTCAACAGGCCGGTACAGTGGACGTGAAACGTTCGCCTACATTTTTGATTAATGAATACTCTGTCCGTTCTGCGCTGAATGGATTTAAATCTGTTCAACTGTAAAGTGACCAGGTGTTTAGACAGTTAATCGGTTTATTTTATTGCTTCAATGAGGAAGTGGATAGAGTTAAATTCTCGTCGATATTCCAGTCTAAACATGTTCATAGTTGCAACCGGGTTTCGCGTGATTATGATTCGAATTCCGTTTCTCTCGATTTTGTTTTAACAGCGACTTCAAAAGCGACTCCAAGACTCCACGATTTAAAAGAAGTCTCCGCTCTACTGTGCCAACTGTGAATCCCACCCTTTTCACCCCTTCTCGAACACAAACCGTGGTTTATGTTTATGTTTTTATAGTCCATCGTTGTTGTTGCTCACTGATCGCAGGTAGCCGCTAGCATAAACAACTCACCCCGATCTGGTGCACCATACACAAGGCTTTGCTTGCATCATCGGCTTCGGATCGCAGCAGAACACAGTTAAAATTCGATAATTAAAACCCTAAACCAACACTTGCTCACGCACTCCGACATGACTGTGTTGCTGTCCACTTCTCTCACATGAATCAAATCAATTAGTTCGGAAACGTCTTCGGACGGCGATAAAGCAGACGATGATGGCTTCATTAGACAGCGTCGCCGCGCTCTTAAACAGTAGAGCGTTCATAATAGCCACGGCATCCCGTCGACCGACGACCGCACAGCACCCGAGGCACCTTCTTAACTCTTCTTTGAACTTTCCTTGGACAGGGGAACTGCGGGGGGGTGGAGGAGGGAGGGATGCGATGCTGGAGAGGCAACAAAGCAAAAGCAAACAATTAGTTAGTGTGGCGTGTTTTACAGTCCACAAGACTGGACAGCTTAGAATTTTAAATTCGTTCCTCAGGGTCATTATAATTACGGCCTCCTTTGCGGGGGGCTGGGGTCCGGCCGGGGTGACTCCGCCATAAACCATAATTATAGGTGCCCACCAGGCGCTCCTACCTGATATGAAACTAATACACATCGCATCGAAGTCATCGAAGTCACCGAAGTTGGTAGCCGAATTTAAATGGTAACTCGTTCTTTTACCTTCTTTTGCAGCAGTTTTTCATGTGGAGATCGTATGAATGATGATCTGATCGGCTTCTTGTGTACGATTCCCGGCCTGTGGTAGTAATGATATGGTTTCGGTTGTGATTTATTGGATTCCAATTGAGCGATGTTCTTCTCAGTGGCGCTGATCTACTTTAATGCCTCCAAATGAGTCCAAGTGGATTCTTTGAAACTAGCGAGGTGAGTGTTTAGAGTCTTGATATAGTTTTGTTTGATTCGTATATTCTTTTGGGTCGCCATGACCTCTTTTCAGGAACTCCCACTCAATAATTTTAATGAAAAATTCTATCTGCGGTTCTTTTGAAGTACCACCGCTATTCCCAAGAAGTGCGGATCGTCGTTTTAAAGGATGTTCGTAGTTCAGAAGCATATACAATAGAATGAGTATATTGAGTCCCACAATTCGACTTCGAAGCCCGGAAGTCAGACTTCAACTAGTCCATAATTACGCTAATGTGATTAATTATCTTCAAAGACTGCAGCCTACCACGGAATCGGAGGAATCTTCAACTCCAAGGTGTCAAGTAAGAGTTTCATCACGTTTCAGCGTTTGTCTTCCAAACAAAATGTAAACCGCTATTAAAGAAATCTGCAGGATGTTAATAACAGGATAATCCCTAAAATTTCATCAGTTTTCTGTGCTTTACTCGACTTCCCAGGAAATGGTCGCCATGGAGAAGCATTTCTATATAAAAACGCGCCCCAAAGACGCCGCAAAGACGTCATTCGGTACACAAGCCAGCTTGGAGCAGAAGTGTTCGTTCCATTATGAAGTTATTACGCACATAAACTACATACTTAAGATGTGGATGTTCCTTGTAATGCCGCGTGTGAAATGAGCAGCGATGCAAATTGTTTCGCATAAAAATTAACCCATTCTAACTGGTTCTCTAATACGGCGTAATTGCAGCCATTTGCGGGCTCAGAGCCCAGAACAATAAAAAAGAGCAATAAAAGCAGAACCACGACAGCCGGCGTGAAAGCGTGGTGTCGGCCGCCGACACGAGTCGCCGCTATCAATCGACATGCAGACGGCGCCACTGCATCTCGGCATCAGTCGCCATCGCGCTGAAATCGGTTCAAACAAATATGTTGTGCATAAATTAACAGCGCAAGTTGTTGCTTTATTCGCCCAATAAATAAATAGTTCTGTAAGTTTGCTTGTTCTTCAGTGAACACGTCGTTGACTTATGGTACATGCATCCATGCGAACAACAGCAGCAACAACAACGGTCAGCAGCAACACTTTGTCAACGTCAGCCGCCTGAAGGTTACTGTGTTTTTTTCAATTGAAAAGCAATTTATTTCTCTTCAAGTTACGCCCAACCAATTATCAGCTTTTGTTGATTTAACCTCCTTCTTTAAGCCAAGCGTGTGTATGAACGCCTTAAAGCAAATCATGGCCGATTATTCGTTGCTTAATCCACTGTGGTCCCAATTATTGGTGCACTACTTTGGTCCAGCGCTGAGAAAAGCATTAAATTTGTACCAGGTTAGTTTGCTAAATTAGAATATACAAGGGAAGGTAACATGTATCACTCAGACCCTTCTTTCCTTGAAAATAAGACCCTAGAAGGGTCCCAGGGTCCAATAAAGAAACCACATTAAAGCAAAAAATAACCGTAATTTTGCATGCTCAGGGGTCTGTAGTGGTTCCAGGTGTGTCTTGTAAGAGGCCGAGAACCTGAAAAGCAGCCTTGGAGTTGGTTGACGTGTTTGCGTTTTCCGAGTGCCGATCAATTTGAAGTGGCATGTGTACCCCTGTCGATAGCGTGTGTAGGTGTCGTGCACCTTCCCCCCCTCTCCCCCCCCCCCCCCGCACCTCTTCTAGCATGTCGTGTAGTTGTACAAAATTAATGATTATTATTGCTATTATCCTCCACTGATTTATCATTGCAGGTGCATGATAATTAAATTATTGATGAAGTCTATTATTCAATAAAAAATTATACAGCGATACGAGTTAAATAATAAACTTACTTCACCATCATGCATCACTCCCACCTCTCATTCAGCCCCTGACAGACATCTTTTGTTGGAGTGATTATTAACTTAGTAGAGTTTCCTGTTAAAATTTAGAATTATGATGTTCACATAGCAATAAACTTTTCAAGGACTTGCGACCGAAGAAACCCAAACACAAAATTGAAATCCTACAGAATCCAAAACTTACACAAGAGTTTAAATTGATAATTAAGCCCAAGAAAGGGGGGGGGGAGGACAGAGTCGTCGAATCGAAAGGGAACGAAGAACTTCCGGAGTGAGTGAGTATTCGTAGGTTTCAATCAACTGCAGCCAACTTCACGTACTGGCAGCGTGTGTTCAGAGGGACAACTTTAGACCGGCCGGAAGTAACCGGAAGAGCGCAATAACTCAACAAAATTGCAGCATTTTACACGAGTCTAATCTTTTCAAATATGTATAAAATATGCAAGACTTGGAAAAACTTCAGCTGGACATCGAGCACGAAGTTCCACAGAGCCAAGACGACGACCAGAGGGACGAGGGAGACAAGGGTAACCACAGTGACAAAGGTTGTCCCCACACTGATGACGATACAGGAGAGAAGGAGGGGGAGAACAAGCATGACGACGACTTGGCTTCAAATGTAACCGGAACTCGAAGTTAAGTTGTTGGACTGCAGCTCGGTATGTTGATCAGTCAACAAGGACGTAACTGCTTTCATTTCCGCTTCCGCCGAAGCATTCTTGCACATTTTCAGCAGCTTAAGTGAACCTCCACTCGAATTAAATGCACTCCACGTGCGGCTGATTGAAGGCGAACAAATTTCTGGAAGTCGCCGCAACTCAGTGGGCAACACTTTAAATGTCGGTCGGCTGTCGATTTCAATTATTATTACTGTTGTTGTTGTTGTTGCTGTTGTTGTTGTTGTTGTTGTTGTCATTGTGATGATTATTATGGCCGGACTCGGTTATCATTAGCACCTCGTTACTGCGCCTGACTGCAAGAAATCTGCGCCAACAGGTGGACGCGTTTGGCGACAAACAGCAGCAGTCGACTTCCCGAAATGGACAACGCATGCGACAGGCCGACGCTGACAACTGCACCGACGACAAGATGACGCTGACAACCACGCATGTTGCAGGTACTCCAAATATGGGCCACAGACGCTGGCCGGCCGCTCAAGTAGTGGAATGTTGCTCGTGGAGCCACACTCGACAAATTCATTGACGCAATTGCTGCATTTTTCTGTTATCTTGACAGTGAGTTATGCGCGGACAGACAGACAACTGGACGGACAGCTGGACAGACAGCTACAGATACGAATATACACTGCAGCTATAAGTTGACAACAGCGACTGTTTTCCTTCGATTTGAGGTTGCGTGGTGCGGCAATCGTTTTTGTGTGGTTAAAATAGCCTCGCATTCCGATTTGGCACAGAGATTCGGTGACAGAGACCCAGCTAGACATTGGAAGATAGACATATCAGTCTATGAAAAAAAGGAGCCTTAAACCAAAACCGTTTCCGGTCGGACGAAATGACATCAGAAAATTATTTAGCAGTTCGATTTATTCGCCTGTTTTATTGTATCCATTAAAATAGACTCTCAGTCTGTTCTTACCTCCTGCATTTTACCTTCCTGCAAATTAATTATATGAGTTGTGGGTCTAGAGTTCTTGAATTTTTGGTGGCTATTAGCTATGACTCCTAAAATCTCCCAGGAGCACATATCTACACCCTCTACACCCTCCATCCTCCCCGTAATCGAATGTAGCCATCATGTATACAATGTATAACGCCACCAATAATCTTAAAGCTAGCATAAAAATATTTATGTAGTTACACTTTAGTGACTAAGAGGAAAGTCTAGACGACTAGAAGAAGAAGAAGAAGAAGAAGAAGAAGAAGAAGAAGAAGAAGAAGAATAGAGGAATGCAACCTCGCACTTAACCGAAGAAATAGCAACAAACTACTCGCGGCTAATTAAATCGTCTCTTCGTTTTGAGTGCTATTTTTGTGGTACTTCAGCACTTCGGAGTGCATAAGATGCATTCTCCTCGAGATGCATTCCGTTGCTCACATTTTATTGCGGATTTCAATATTTTAATTCGATTTTCGAGTTTCTGGCAGAAGTTCCATTTACCGTTAGTGCTGCCACTCACTCTTTGGCCAACACGTACGCGGATCCACGCCATCACCTCCGTCACTCGTTCGCGCGTTGTTTGTCGCCAACACCGACCAAAGTGGCTCCTCCGTGGACCACGTGCTCACTATAGAAGGGGGTGATAGGGGTGAAAAGGGGTTGAGTGTTAAACAAGAAAGAAATTCGTAAATTCGGCGAAAACGCATTCGGAAAGTGACACTGTATGCATAGTGAATGGCACCAAATGTGAACCGCCCCCGTTTGTCCCCCGTTCAGCCCTCCCTCCCCCCCCCCCCCTTTCCATAGTTTTTCTAATTTTCCGTGTTTGTTCTTTGAGTCTGTTTTTGAATCGTTTTCCTGCGCTGCTGCACGGATTTCCATGGAAAAGCGCAACACGCCTGGCTAAAAGTTTTTCCTCCTAATTGCATTTCACGATCTGTTGGCAGCGCGGCATGCCTACCATCCTCTGGATACAATGTCGTCGCCCGTGTCTGCGAGATGGGCGAGAAGGTGGGCGTGGTGTGATGTGGTGCACGTGGCCTGCGGTGTCAGCAGCATATGTGGCAGCTCATACATAACACGGTGCCGGCACGTTCTCGAGCGCCACTCTTCTTCGGAGCTCCGAAAATTCAGCGTCACCGAATTGAAATTTTAATTAAAACGCGTTCGCAAAGTAGTCATGGTTTGCTTCCGCCCGCGCGGATGTCGATTCCACGAACGCGTCGATGTTTGCGTAAGCTTAAAGCTCTGCAGATGGTGCACTTGTGGCTTCAGCAGGTGCAGCAGACGGCATCTCGAAGTGCTTTCTTTGTATTTCTTTCTCCTCTCCTTCGAATTTCTTATAATACGAAATTTTCCATCAAGTTTCAAAGATTAAAAACGACTGAACGAAAGCGGAAAATGGATTGGTTAATAATTTAAACTATTAAAAAACTTATCAGCTTAAAAAGAAAGGGTGTTGAAAGCAAATTTGTGCTTTAAAAACAAGTCAGGGTTCGATACGATAACCGTTTCTGAAAGGAAGCGGGTTAAATTATGGGATGCCTCTGGTTTTCTGTGTGTTTCCTTAGGAAGGGAATCGGGGTATCTGTCTCAAGTCCGTTTGCATTGAAAAGAGCAACACGTGAGCAAAACTTCTGCCCTTTTTTAGATGACACAATCGAAAGTTTCGTACTTTTGCTGCGTTTCGAACAAATGAAATAACCGTAAGTGGAACATTTGACAGTTCGTCTCTTGTTGACAGCCGCTGGAGCATTTCTGGAACCATCGCCAGAACAAACAGGAAGCATGAACGAACTTATTTATTTACATACTTCTGTGGAACTACAATAAATTGTGCTGGCTCTACGACATGCATGCATACATGCATACATACATACACACATAGAGACATACACGCATACATACATACATACATGCATATAAACTTGTAGCTACTTCACAGTTGTTCTTCTGTGTTTTATTGAGTTGTTGTATGTGGCCACATGCGTTAGGGTCAATATTTGTGTTGAGCAAAGTTACTTTGAGGTTTCCTTGCTTGACCTGGAATGGAATCAATAGAAATTCGAAGGATGCACACACTGAAGTCTCATTACATCGACTGCTCAAGCGAAGAAACTCTAACAATTGTAGCATCTTGTAAACTTCTGAAAAGTGCACAAATTCGAAGCGTATAAATATACAGAATATTCTGGGGACATTTCGCCCCTCAAGCGACGTGGTCTAATTTTATGCCTGAAGAATTCGGAGTGTTTAGAAACTTAAACAAACGATTTTCAATCTCAACGCAACAAGAAGATCATTGATCATACTTTTTAGTGTGATCTCCTTCCCAAAAGTAGAACTCTCGAAAGTGTCCCTCCCAAAACTACTGCCCCTATTCAAAGTCCCCCTCCCTCTCTGTCTACAGCTGTCATCACGCCCGGCCAAAGAGCAATTTTCGAGGGTGCTCCGTGGAAATCGTGCTGAAAAAGCCATAAAATACGAAAATAGATGCACTCCAACCTGGATTTCTGAGCAGATCCCATCACATCGGATCAAAATGAGAAGCAGTCGAAAGCAATAAATTAGACGGCGACACTTCTGGAGGAATCCGCATAGCAACAGACACGAACAATGGCCAGAAATGAGGACAAACGAATAGAGCTAATGAAAGAAGATGGAAAAGTTAACAGACTTTCATAGAAAAGGGCGAGACACACAGGAAGTGGTTTGTCCGATCATGTCGATCATGTCACCCAACGTAGGGAAGCGACTCTCCCAGAGGGCAATCGTCACGAGATGGACACAGAAACTGGAAACTCATCGAGGGATCATTTTTAGATTTTTAATTAGAAATAAAGCGGGAGTGGTTGCTGGGAAGCAATCGTGCCCCGTTCGCCAGGCATCTAACACCTTTATTAATTGTGAAGCTTATCATTTACGATCCATAAAAGTGACATTTATGCACAACAACTATCTTGGAAGCCCCCAAATGGACGAGTGGTTGGCTGGATGGCTGGGCTGAGTCTCGGCAGAGGAGATCTGATGATAGAAGAGCGAAAGTTCAGTAAACCGGTAGCACGACGTCTTTTGGCAGCACAGCGAAGTTGAGTGACTCCCCGCCAGAAGAAGCTGATTGATGAGGGGCACTTTAATTGAAACAATTCAACGCCGCCCCTGTACGAGTGCATGTCTTCAATGTTTCTAATGTGTTGCCTATTTTAAGCGCTTAGTTTGTAGTTTCGAGGGAGATTTTACTATATAACTAACTCAATAAGAGGCAGGATATTTTTACTGAATCAAACAGAGTTGCTTTGGGGTGTTTTTTACGAAATGGGCGACGTTCATCGAGGGAAAAACACGACCACGTTTCGTGAATTCTGATGTCGGCTGCTTCGAGATGAGTTAGCGTTTTGAGTTATGAGCAGGAAAACCAGCTCCCTTCTGTAATGAATCTCATATGTAAAAACGAGCATCCAAGTTAATGAACTCCTGGCACTGAGATGACGGTTCCCTGTTTAGGCCGACACCCCTGATAACTTGGGTCTGTTTTAGAACTATGATAAACCATTCGTATGCAGTCGGTGTTGATTAAGTTCTCTACTTAATCAGTACGTGATACCTTTAGCACCAAACGAATGACTATCGAGCCCGATATACCGTCCATTCTGAGGTGATTCTACTAGCGTCTAGTGAAAAAGTGATCTCAGCACGCGGCGCAGCGTGAGACAAGATCACACACGAGCACCTCGAAAAATAAATAATGAAAAACCTTTCTTTCGGCCCTCGGAGCCACACAAGACGAGTTCTCTTCCAGCGGGAATTTAATTAAAAATTAAAAACCCAGCGAAGCGGCGGTATTGAAATTCAAGAGAACTTCATTCTCACTCCGAACCAAGGTTCGTATCCCTTACAAACCGGGGTCAAATAAATTTTCACAAAAGTCTGGTAAAAAAACAACCAACGACATGGAAATCTTATCGCACGAAGTCGTAGAATTGACGGAATTTTCTAAGATTTGGCATCAAATTTCGAAAACAAGAACACGGAAAACATTTCATAAATCTGGAGGGTGGTTTTTTCTAATTCCGGAAAATGCTAAACACATGTTCAGTAAAAAACCCTCGCTTTAAAGAAGGGCCTCAAGATTGGATAACGTGTTGAGTGAGGAGACAAAAATAGACGCAGAGACTCCTCTCTCCCTCCGCACACTTCCACGAATGCAACCCTGAGAGGAGTTTCAATTCGTCCCTTGTTTGAATTCTTTGTCACTTATGATTGTCATAAGTTTCCGAAATTGAAGAGATCACAAGCTGCACTCTTTACAAAAAATCGCTGAAGTGGGTTTGAGTAACCATCGTTAATCGGAGTTCGGATGGACACTTAAGGGTCTATCAGGAAAGCGAACCGCTATCTGGCAGCGGTGTCCATGTGGCTGAGTCTGTGTCTGGCAGCAAGGACCCTTGAGTGGCTGAAAGTGGCCGCTGAAGAACAAGTGGTTGAGCGACAGACGAGCGAAGCGCCGAATGTTTACGTTTTAAGAACGTATTATCAACAAAATCGGGACAAGGGACCTAATTGAATTCCTCGAATTGGTGAGAATCTGATGCCAAAGTCCTTCAAACTGTAGTTTTAATGTAACAGAAGAGAATTTAAAAGGAGTTCATAAATTTAAAGGATAAAAGAAGGAATACATTCGAAATAAAACAACTACAAAAGTTACCCAACTGAACTGAAGAACTATCAATGGGTCCCGTTACTTATATACAGAACCAAAACACCACATAAAATAGAAGAAAAAAACAATCAGATTTCAATATGATTTTCAGTCACGAAGGAAATCTTTTTAAAACCATGAAGGAAAACAGTTTTTTTAATAAAAGAAGTAAATAATAAGAATACTTCATACTTTCATAGAAACAAACTTATTGATTCCATGATTTACTGGGGGAAAAAGTGTGAATTTCTTATTAAAATCACGAATTAAAAAGAGCAAATTTAACATTGTTTTAAGACAATAAGATTTCCTTTGTACAATCAATAAGATTTCTTTATGAAAAAAAACGTATTATTTGTATGTTTTAATAGGATTTCACACTAGGATGGCTTAATAAAGAAATCTTTTATTTTTAGGTGGCTTTAGTTGTCACTGTATAAAAGCGTGAAACGCCTGAAGTCCGGAAATAATTTGTCAGAAATCCGCTGCATATCGATTAATAAGAAAATCCAATCTATTTTTAAAATCCGTTGAAAGACAGCCTCATCCGCTGTTGCGTTGACTTCTGTTGTTGTTGTTGTTGTATCATAATCGGTACTCATCTTCTTTGTGTCATGTTCGAACACTGAAACTCACTCTTCTGTTTTAGCGGTCACTCTTTTTGCTGTCGAATTCGTTTATCAACTCCATTATTTTTCAATGATCGCTAAAAAATAACGGATTTCATCTGCAAAAAAAGAGATTCATTTCTGGGGGAATTTATTTTCTGACAAGATTTTCGGTACTTTAATTGATTAAGATTTTTGATAATATATGTATACCATGGATGTTGCTACCTGTCGCACCCACATTATTTGGGGATCCGTTCGTCTGTCTGTCTGATTGTCCATCTTTCTGTCTTTCTTCGTAGGTCGATCTTCTTCCCTCAACTCAGCAGCTGTATTCTGATTATTTATTCTAGACTCGAGATAACCAAATGAGTTTTTTATGTAGACAAAAAGAAGAATTGATCAATCATTGTTCATTTTTCGATCGATCGACGAACACACGCTCGCCGTCGATTGTCGCTTGAGTGTTAATCTTCTAAAAGCATCTTAAAATATGCCACAACTCTTATTAAGAGCTCTCCGCTAATTTATGCTACCTTTTAACATTTTATCTTTCAGTCCCAACGAATTAAAAGCGAGGTGCTACCGTCAGAGACGAATTTTAATTAAAGGAAAACGAAAAAAACGTGGTATGAGAGCCTGAGGTCACATGGTATGCCTGCTATACTGGTACCAGAAGAATTAACAGTGCTTAGAGTGGTTACAGTGCGGTGTTCATTAAATAAAATCACCCTTTTAATTAATAGCAACGAGGACATGATGAAACATATGCAATTCAAATCCTTTTTAGAGCCCTCGAAGGTGGAACATACTACGTGCCCCATCAGGCATCATTGACAACCTTAAAATACACCATAAAAGTTCAGAACCAGCAAAGGTTCTGCTTGGCTCGAATTTTAGGGCTGCAAACGTAGCATTTGACAGCGCTTTCAGAGACCTTAAAACCGTAATGAGTCATCAGGAACACACACACACACACACACACAACCATACACTCCCAAATTATGAAGCTAATTATAATTGCTTCAGTTTTATTAGGATCCCGGCGCGGATCTTTTCACTTACAGGAGCTCCACAGCAAAAATTTGCTTGCATCCCTCGTGTTTGTAATAAAAACATGTCATGTTACTCGAACTCCAGACCCCCACCCCCCCGTTTACGTCTAATTATGGAACTAAACACGGTTGTGAGCCCAAATGAGCTGAAGTAATGTTGTGGTATGAAGAATTACTTGTATCCATAGCTAAATGTTTGTTATATTTACAATGTGGACGAGCCATTAAATTCGGTTGTTGTTACCTCAACGAGTGGGAGCAGGAGGCCGTCATTCCGGTAGCCTCTGTGCCCCAATGAAGCTGAATCATTTATCACACTGCCGCGCTTGTATACTCAAGCATTTGAATGTTTGGAGAAGTCAGCCCCGTAAATAGCGAACCCATATAAAAAAACACTCTTGGGGCCCAAAGAAATCTTGTCGGCGACATCAGATGGATCCACAATGGATGGATCTGAAGCAAATATTGACTGCTGCCGTTGTTGTTGCCGCTGCTGTAATGAGTTCATCCATTATTTGTGTCATCACTGATATTTTATTGCAACATTAATCATGTGATTGTGAATGATTGATGGAAACACCACTAAACGGGCCCGCAACTCCTCCTGCTGTAGAATAGAACTCAATATGATATCCATCCCAAATCCATCAGCGATGTAATCAGAACCGGACCAGGTGGCTCTAATTGGGACTTGAATTTAGACGGTTTCCATCCGCTATTCTTTCTGAGGTCATCAGGTCTTCGGCCGCAATCGTCGGTTGTTGATGAAAAGACCGAGATTCGGATTTTGAGTGCTTTCCGATGAGACTCCAGTACGATCAGATAATGAAATTGTTACCGATTCCTGGATGAAAGTCAGATTCCTGGATGAAAGTCAGATTCCTGGATGAAAGTCAGATTCCTGGATGAAAGTCAGATTCCTGGATACGAGTAACGTGGGGAAGTAGAAGTATTTCTCTGACGGTGGGAGGGAGGGCCGTAAAATGATAGCAAAAGTTTTCCCCGCCTGAGGCCGGAAATTTCAACCAGTTGACAGTGCAAAAACGTTGGCATTTAAAATATTTATGGAACAATGAAGGCCAACAAGACAAAAGAACAACAAAGGAAGAGAGACGAGAGACGACAAGGACGAGGATGTGGACGAGGACGAACTCTCGAGAGAATGTTATTTAATGACAATAAAATAATTCCATCAACCATTAATTCATTCGCCGCAATTCGTAGCAATAAAAACCGGGAAGCAGCACTGCGATTGTCAACGCGAATGGAACGCAAGGGAAACGATTGTCGCCGGAGACGAGATGCAGTCATCGGAGAGGTGAGTCCCCCCCCTCCTCCTCCTGCCACCCCTCCCACAGCACATTCTTTGCATGTCGCACTAAAACAGAACACAAATAAATTAACAATAAATGCGGCAACAGAATAATAACAACAACAACAGCAACAACAACAACAACAACAACAACAACACTAACAATAACAACAACAACAACAACAAGAAATTATCGTATTATTGTTACGTTGTCTGAGTTGCTGGAAACACTACGGAGCTGGTGACAAAAAATTAAGTTAAACCCTCAGAACAACAATCTTCGTCATCAAATTGAATGTCGTCGTCGTTGTTTATGTTGTCGTTGTTGTTGTTGTATTCTTCGGGGATGCCAGTGTAAGTAGAACATCCGGGGGGAGAACATCCTTTGGATTATAGCACTCAAACCGCAAAGCTGATGGAGTTAAAGAAACTATCGCAATTAAATCAAGGAACCAAAAAAAACATCACATGACATCAACCCGGTGACGTAACACAACGCAGATGCGATTCGAACCGGAAACGGGAGGGACGACGTACGACGAAGAGTTCTGCGCCAGACATTCGAACGCCTGGAGTCGTCGTCGCCTTTCGAACATTTTTGGGCTCTACTGGAAGACGTTCCCGATGTCACCAGAGGAAATGATGTACGAGCAATAAATACGTACTTATGACGTAAAACACACGCTCACACAAGAATAATAAATACTCGATTTAAAAGTAAGATAGCTCAAGTGAGGCTGTGATATTGGATGAAGTCGGAGTGGCCCTAAACTTTGAGATTTTAACAAGATTATTGCCAAAAAATGCTTGAATCTCATCTCCAGCGAAACTCAGTTGAAACTGTCGCCATCTTGAGGATGTACGGTTAACTATTGTAGCTCACATGAAACTGTAATAAAGCAGAACTCAACAACCCTCAAGAAAACTTCAGTAGTTTGCAAAATATTCAAATTTTTCCAGGAGGTTGCTTAGTATAACCCACGTTTAAAGTGCCTCCCAAGAATTTGATCCTTGCCACCGATGATTCATTCGTTCAGCCCCACCTGTTTTTCGCATTATTTTGCATTCATCGCGTTCGAAGCATTCTACTAGAGTCCGGTGCCCCGTAGAAGCGAAATTCACTGGAATTCTGCAACATTCACTACGAACCTCAAAATATTTGTTATTATTTCTGAGCATACATGAAAGTGTGTGTTTTTTTTTTGCTAAATTGATAGCGCTCCCGTGTTTGCTGTTGTTGTTGTTATTTTGAGTGAGCGGTGGTGGTGACTGAACATAAAATGAAATCGATTGAAGCATGCGAATTCTGGAAGCCGCAACCGGAAACCCGGAAGTCGCATAACATTATTGCACATGCTAGAGCAACAACCCCCACCCCCGCCCCTTCCACAGCCACTCCCATGACTGACATCGTCTGACACGCAGCGCCGCTTGCGTAGTCGCGTAGGCGTTGTTTTATTTTCGGTGGTTCGCAAAACAAAACTTCAACAGAAATTAAATCAAACAGCAGCAAACTGAAAACGAAATGGAATAAAATTAAAACTCAGCAACAGCAGCACATGTGTTGCTGACTCACTTGTGCACACACACACACACACACACGAACACAGACGCATGATGTGTCAGTGTATGTAACGAGATGCATGGCCCGAAAGTGATTCCTCGGCTTCTGCGGCTCTGTTTACGCCTCACAAAAGTCAATTAGCGCTCACAGCTCAGCGCCTCGCTCCGGGTCCCTGGACAACACCCGGTCCCCGCCGTGCGGAGGGGTCTTTAATGTGTGGTGTTGAAGGCTGCGAGTATCCTTTTTTTCCCTCTCCGCTCTACTCTCTACTCTCTCCTCTCTCGGCCCTGTCCGTTGTCTCTATCGAAAGGGTGTGAATTGCAGTGCATTCGGTCTTTCCGACAAGTAGTCTTCATCGTTGTTGTTATTGTTGTTGTTGATTTCATTGTTATCGCTGGTGCCATTTGCTGCTCAATGCTCAATGCTCGATCGTTATTTCATGCAATTGACGCCGTTAAACCGTTAAACCGGAAAAACTGTCGAAATGCCACTTGAAATCCTTGAAAAAAGTGTGAATCATTCAAGATTACAATCGGCACCCGAATGATATCAACACGCAGCGAGAAAGTGAGCGGTGAGGGGGTGAAGTCAAAAGGGGGAAGCAGCCGGCAGCAACTGAAAATGTAATTAAACACCCCTCCCCGCCCTTTCATCCTTCCCTCCCATCCAGTCGCTGAACGAGGGAAAAATCCAAACATTTAGAATTTTAAATACAATTTATTCTCGGTTGGTTTTTATTTGAATTTTTAAACGATTTTAAAATCTGTCTTTCGTGATTCTCTAATTTATTCTTTCTTCTTCATCTCTGTTCATTCTTTATTTCTTTCTTTCATGCTGTCTTTTTTCGTTTCTGTCTTTTTTCCTTTCTTTCTTCTTGCTTTCCTTCTTCGTTTCTTTCTTTCTTTCATAATTGAACTCACCGGTGATGATTCCAAATCAGTTACCATCTTGAGTCGTGATGTTTGCAGAGTTACTCCATCAAAAAAGAAGGGAAACGAAGCGATTTCAATTTCAAACGAATTCCCTGCGTTTTTTCTGTCCCGGTTCTCTTCACCGTAAAAACATTCAAAGATTTTCTTGATTAACTTGAAGAATTATTACAAGAAACGGAAACTGCTGTCAACACCCTACAATCAGCTTAAACTCCAGCCCCCAACCACAACAACAACAACAACAGAATGAACCAATACACAACAGAAAATCCCAAGTTGTATTTGTATTTATGAGTATAGCTCTATTTATATACCAGTATATCTCCATATACGAAGGCAGCAATCAAAATTCATGATTGAAATGCTTCGAAGAATCCCATCTGTAACGGTTTTGTACAGATCAGTATTGAGTACGTATCGATTGACGTATCCAATGATCGAGTATCGAATGAGTTCGAATGGGTTCGAATCCAACATCAAAGACGCGCTTCAGTTTGGGTGCGGATTTGATGGAATCTTTAAGGAGTTAAGAACGGAAATGGATGTAATCTGTATTATAAACAACAACAACAACAACAACAATCGACTGCATCTTTTGTCACTACGGCGTGTCTCGCTTGCATCACGTAGCAGCACGTTGTTTGTCGACACCGCTGCTCAATCTGCTGCTTGTTCTTCTTCTCGTGCTTCCTCTTCTTCCTTCATTTATTCTTCTTCTCTTTCGAAAATAAGTACTCGTCGTGTATCGCATTTCGTTTCGTTAACTGCGCGTTAATCGATAGTGTATCGTGCACAATACAATGCAAGCATCTCGTGTATTGCGCTTCGTTGCATTTGTAATTGCTGCCAAATGTGCTGCTTACGCGCACGTTGTTGTTGTTGTTCTTTCTTTTGTTCTTCTTTTAGCTGTTATTGTTGTTGTTGTTGTTGTTGTCTCTCTCCATCTCCGTTCAACAGCGTGCTGAACATGTGTCAGCTGCTTAAACGCTGCTGCTGCTGGCAACAGTTTCTGTTACGACAAAAAATATGATCACTTCGTGTTGATGCTTTTTTTGGTGTACTCGAAACTGATTGTTGTTGTTGTTGCACTTCTGGTTGTTGTTGTTGTTCTTCTTCTTCTTCTTCTTTTTGTTGTTGTCGTTCTTGTTGTTGATACAAATTCTGAAATGCTTGAGAAGCTGCAACTGAAGTTGATCGCGATTTGAATGGAAGCCGTCAAAACGCTGTCATCGCATCGCTTCCGCATCTCATTAGACTCCGATGGGCCGCACTTTCTCGGAATTTCTGAGGCCCACTCGGTTCAGCATTCAAATCTTGTGGGACGATCCTAAAGATTCCAATTGAGTTGGTTTCCCCTCCCCACCCATTCTTGTTGTTGTTCTTGTTGACTTCCGACAGCTTCATTAATTAATCGAATACGTCATCCGCGACAGCAGTCTTTATTTCGGAGTCGTTGTGACGAATATTGATGACATCGATCCCAGATGAGGTTCTGAGACACCGCCAAATAATAGATCCATGGTCATAATTGCTGTATACAGTTTCAAAGGCGTGTCAGTATTTCAATCACTCAATCAACTCCAGCAGGAATTCTATGAACGCTTTCTGAGTCATCAAAATCAAAACATTTTATAGTATTTGGGTATTTAAATCCTTAATCCGGGTCTAACATCGTATTTTAATGAAGTTCTATTAGCTAGAATTCTGTAGAAGTTCTCTTTAGTGTATCCTTTTCTTTGTTGTTGCTGAAGAATCGTCCATAATCTTATTTATTGTATCTATAATATACTTGATGTTGTTGCTGTACATTCAAGCATTCATATACTCCTCTTTTTTGGCATAAATTCTGCTCTCAATGAGAAAATCAACCGTCTGCTTGCAATAAAAAATGTCCGATACTCCTTCAAGTACCGTGTACGTATTTAAGACCGTATCTCTTCTGGAACAGATTCATATACAATACATCCATACATACAAACAATCCTACAGACAGATTTTCCTCTTGTAGAAAATTAAATATTATTTATGCGCTATTAAAAACGAATAAATTTTACTTCACCACCTCCAAAACAATCGACTGCTTCTTTATTGCTTTTACTTGAGATCTGTTTGCGATTAAAACGCAAGACTGATCGATATTTCAGCCCCTTCCAGATCGCTTTACAGCTGAACTGAATTTTAAATAACTTTTCCCAGGTTTCATTCTCGAATAAAGTGGGTGAATGAATGGGCGAAGTGGTGAAAAGTCAACGAAATAACAATTGAAACGACAGGAGTATTTTTACATTTGGCCTACTTTAATCACAATCACACCGACACACGATCACACACACCCAGACTCACACCCACACACACTCACACACACACTCACTCTCACTCATTGAAATCTCTTGAATACATTTTAACCTTAAACAAATATTTTCTCCATTTTTATGGCTCTCACTCCATCCATCGTAGGACCGGAGCTACGACGAGTCTTTGGGCAGCATCTGCAGCCACCAATCATGTGCCTAATGCGTCCCTTAAGTCGTCGGCGGCAACTAATTTATGCTCATGCCGTTTATTGTCAGAAGCACGCGCCTGCATCCGGAATTTATTGCAAGTCGCTGGCGGCAGGAACCAGAAAACTACACGAGATGAACGTCGCTCGGCCGGATTAAGTGTCAATATTCGAAGCGATCCACAGATGCTTCGGTTATCAGTGGAAATTCTCATTGAAAACTGATCGAGTTCTCATTCAAAAGTGATCGAGTTCTCATTCAAAAGTGATCGAGTTCTCATTCGAAAGTGATCGAATTCTCATTCAAAAGTGATCGAGTTCTCATTCAAAAGTGATCGAATTCTCATTGAAAAGTGATCGAATTCTCATTGAAAAGTGATCGAGTTCTCATTGAAAAGTGATCGAATTCTCATTGAAAAGTGATCGAATTCTCATTCAAAAGTGATCGAGTTCTCATTCAAAAGTGATCGAATTCTCATTGAAAAGTGATCGAATTCTCATTCAAAAGTGATCGAGTTCTCATTGAAAAGTGATCGAATTCTCATTGAAAAGTGATCGAGTTCTCATTGAAAAGTGATCGAATTCTCATTGAAAAGTGATCGAATTCTCATTCAAAAGTGATCGAGTTCTCATTGAAAAGTGATCGAGAAGTGATTCATGATAATCGAAGAATCTTCTCAGAATTCAGAAAACGGAGTGCGTGGATTCTAAAAATACTCCCTCCGAAGAGGAACCAAAAACGAATGCTTGAAGATTCACTCCCGTGAGATTCATTCGTGGTTTCATTCCTCAAGAATGAAGCATTGGATTCTTTATTTCACCATTTTTCACCTTCACGGATTCCAATTTGAAGCACTGAATGGGATGTGCTCTTAAATTGAGTGCTTGTGGCTGCATCTGGAAATCGTTGACTGCGGTGAGTTTCCGCATCCTGCAGAGCAGCTTCGAGCGACCTTCCATCCATTCTTCATTCATTCATGATTCCTTCTCTCTGCTGACAAAAACTCACGAGACGAGAGCATGCCAGCGTCGTGAGTACTCAACACGGCGCAATGCTCAGGCACGCGCTTTAGCTCCAAGGGCATCGGGACGCGCGTACGATAGCAGAACAGAGCAGAGCAGAGGAAAAGACGAACCATCCGCGACCTGGTTCAAGCCGACGTCGGAGCAGACAACGACGACGATGAACAGCAGCGAAGAACAGCAACAACAACAACAACAGCGTATGTCTGCAGGAAAAAAATGCAGATGCGCTGAGGTAGGAGACACCAGATACGAGTACGCACAACAATAAATAAATAAATCAATGAAAAAAGAACAGAATGAACTCGTGCAGGCCAGAACGAGAGCGCGGCGCACTCTCAACATGTGCGAGATGACGAGCAGATAACAGATACGAGCGAGCACCAGAGTTAGCAGCAGCGACTAACAGAGCGCTGTGGCTGGTACTAAAGTCGCTGTGCTGCTGCTTCTTCTGCTGCTGCTCGTGGCTGGCTGCCTCACGATGCAGCGCAGCTCTGGACGACATTCGTGGCAATCAGGTTTTAGTACGTGTTCCTCCGTGTCTGAAAACAGTTCGGATTCCTGAAGTGCGCGCAAAACCATCATCGCTCGGACGGACGGCGAATACTCCAGCCACCAACACAGAGCCACCGCAGGATACGTTATAATTATTGTTTTGTGTGTGTTTTATTTTTGCTACTTTGTGTTGAGTGCCATCATATGTTTTGACAAGCGAACAACGAACAGCAAAACAGGACCCAACGCAAAACGGTGAGCGACGACGAGTTACGAACGTCGGACGAATCGAATTCCGACGATACGCGAGTTCCACGGTGTGTCGTGTCGGCCTGTCGGAGGCACCACGGGCTCGGACGAGTGCGAAACGGATTGCGTATTTTTTTTTAAGTGGTGCCTTCTTCGAGAAGGAAGACCAGCGACCAGTCTTGTGAATAAACTTGAGTGAAAGTTGTTGGGCTAAAAAGAGTCCTCGTGTCGGGTGTCTATCGGAATTCCATCGCCTGGTCGCTTTTCATCCGTTCGAAAACTTGAATTTCAGTGCGTGCCGCGCGGCTGAATCTGCTGCCTGGTGAAACTGGCGGCTGTGGTGAATACGTGCCGAGTGTGAGTGTGGTGAGAAGAAGCGCACTCGCTTGGAACATAAGAAAGCTTCTCCAAAGAAAAACAGCCAGCGAAGGACACGATTGCAGCCAAGAAGCAGCACGAAACGCGAACGAACCAGCAGCTGGTGCTGTTGAAGGCATCAAATCCAGACCCAGAACTCCATTCATGGCCCACGGAAATCTGCGTGTCCGCTGACCAACCAATCAACCAACAAAAGCAACAACAACAACGGGTACATCGACCGCCTGAAGCACAGCAAAACCGAGCCGCATATCAACTAAACAGAATCTGACAGAATCAGAAACAAGAAACTACAACAAGAACGACAACAACAACGTAATATCAACTCGTATCTCCACGAAGAACCACGGAAAGCCAGAAGAAGTCGGTTGCTGCTTGTCATCGCTTCCTTAGAAACCGGTTGAAAGAAGCCAAAACAAGAGCAACAAACATCAGAGTCGACTCCGGCGTACTACGACTCCACGGCTTACTACCAGATGCAGGTGTATCTGGTGGCCGCTTCCCGCCTGCCTGCCCCGCCTCCCTCCCTTCCTGCACATCATTCAACATTCGTTCGTTGTTTGCTTTGCTTGACTACTTTGAATGAACGCGCCCATTGAACCAGTTGCTGTGAGTCGTCAGCGCGGTCCGCAGATTCAACGAAAACCCGTTGCCCCATCCAAGTCGGGGCCCCATCGAAGCGGCGCGGATGCTGCAACTACTCGAGTGTGTTAACGCGTTCGAATAAATCCGGTTCTCTGTTTAGTGCACCGTAAAAACACTGCATCGCAAAAGTTAAGCGCAACAAGGATACGCTGGAGCCAATTTAGCAGAAGAACATAACAAGCGCGGAACAAAAGAATAGTTACAAGCACTATAATACTTTATACACACTATAGTACTCTATACACACACCCGTTTATACACAAACACAACCACAGCATCGTCCATCGAGCAGCAACAACAACAACATCGACAACAACTGAGGCCACACAATTGATTATTGGATATTAAAAACAATTGATGGTGAGTCGAATGTTTTTTATGAAAAATCTCCCAGTTGCAATGTTCTGCACTCGACATCCATCCAACGCATTGTTTCACGGGCGAAATGAATATTTTAATGCATTAATTAATAGTTTATTATCCGTGTTTGCTTCTACGTCGCTTGAGCGCCGGTGCTTCGAGCTGGATTCGGGCGAACTCGAGAGCAGTTAAAACAGCAGTGAAGTCGACGAGTGTTCATTGTAGTTAAACGCCTCACGGCGGTGTTGGTTGCTGGGTTGCATGGCTAACTTTGTGTTGCAACATCTCGAAACAGCCGGCTATTTTTGCCCTGGAACTGAACTGAACTCCGCTATGAACAACCGAATGTGGGCACCGTAGAATCGTTTGTTCTGTGGCTGCTGTTGTGCTTTAATCTAAAATAAGATTTTCCATAAATTTAAACACGCCGCAACTCTGAAGTTTGGTGGTCTATACAGTGAAGCAGAAAAGGATTCAAATACAACAACAATCCGTTTAGTTATTTGATCTCTATCTCGCACTCTGTTTATCTCTCTCCCCCTTTCTCTGTCTCTCTCGCTCTCTCTTCCTGTGTCCGTCTCTCCAACATGTCTGTCGCTATGCTTAAACGTGTCAGCAACAACAACGACACCAGCACCAGCATAATGATTGCTGTGATGTCAGCGGAATGCATCAAGTAAGAGAGCAGCGTCGTCATTTAATCCACAAGGATCTGCCTTGGACACCATCACCATCATCAATAACAACAACAACAGCAGCAACAACAATTAACGAACCTTTTTATAGACGACTGAATAGTATTCCATACGTTTTCCCTCACGTCACCGATCGGCCATCATTTTGCAGTTTTTACCGTTGGCCCCTGCTTTTCTCTTCCCTCTCTCGGGGGCTCTTTATTCACTCTATTCCCCCCTACTATACCCTGGTCTGCCACAAAAGCTTCATAGTCTCTGTTTCCGGAGTCCTTCGCCTCATCATTTGAGCCTGCAGTGGACTGAATAATTTAGTGCTCTCTACTAGAGACTCTCTGGTAGTCTATACGAACCATAAAAAAGAAGAAGAAGAGGAAGCAGCAGCAGCAGGTAGCTTTTATGTATGATTTCCTATCTTATTTTATTTCATGTTTGACTCATGACTGCAGCTTTTTAGGCACTCGAATACCATCTGGCAAAAAAGTGGAAGATTTCGCGCAGTCCTCAGAAGATAATAGCACCTGGGAACCTGGCGCCAGGCCACCAGAAGAGGTACCGCCAAAGAAGTTCGCTTTTAGTGTTGATTTAGCGCCCTTCCTTTGATCCCCTTCCTTTGAGGGAGCCCGGACCCTCTTTGAATCCGGTTCGGTCCAACTTTGACACCGTCAAAGATAACCAACCAACTCACAAAAGTTAACAGGCGCATCGCTACAATCACCGGTCAACGAGGTGCTCTTTTAACTCGTAAACTTTTATTTGGATCAGCAGAATAATAAACTTAGTTTATTTCACGAGTTTCTTCAACTTAGTTAAAACATCCCTCCCTCTCTCCCGCCCTCCCATCGCCCTACGTCCTTCCTTCTTCCTTCATTTCGGTTTCTGTGTCAGTTCTGAACTCTGAACTTGCAATCGTTGTCGATGTTGCTTCCTTTCTTCAGTATCCTCCTCTGCCAACTTCCCCCTCTTCCCTCCTCCCCCCCCCCCCCCTCCCCCATCATAAATACACTCCTATCTAATGACATGAAAATTTTATGTCAAAAATATTATTTTCCTTAACGTATTCTCGGGGATTTTTACGGCGCCAGTAGAATTCGCGTTCCACTGCTTAAAGTTTAGATTAGAAAAGTTCCAGCCTTTGGAGGACTTCGTATATTTCTCCTCCCCCCCCCCCCCCTCCCCCTTCTAACCTCTTAATCATTTCTGTCCCCCTTTTTGCCGGATATCGCAGAACCGTTAGCGTTGTTCCCACGATTGGGCAGCTTTAAGATATTCTATTTTCATCTCTCTGCAAATCTTTTATCTCGTACTTCTGTATAGTGTTTTTCTTCCCAGTTTGTGAGTTGGGAAAATGAGTCCATGCGAAGCAGCATAACAATAAAGAAACCTTAAGAATTGCGCAAACTTGGCAACTTTTTTGCTCGCTGCTGCCGCCGAAGTGGGCCAGAAAAAGCAGCTGGCCAAAAAAGTAGCAGAAAAGTACGCCGGCAGTAATTGACTCGGACCATTTTCACTTTCGTTTATGATATGGTTTTTTATGGGCTCACGAGGGTAGGGGGGGAGAGGGGGGGGTCGTGGAGGACGGTGGTAGATCTGCAAATTAACGCCTCTCTAAAATGATGAAGTGTTGAGTTGATTGTTCGAAAAATTTTGTCTACGTTGAGGGGAATTTCTTAATATTTTTTAATTTTGATAAAAGTCCCTTTAATACCGTCCTTAAATTTAATTGTATTTCATCGACACTTCATCTGTTTACTGGTTTTAGTGTAGTTTTTATTTTAGTTTTGTTTTAATTTTAGTATAGTTCCTTGTGTTTAATATTTCAATGTTTAATTTACTATTTTTGCTGTGATTTTAATTTCAATTTTCAACTTAATTCTTCAATTATTTAAACACTTTAACAACTACTAAGAATTATTTAAATTTTCATAAGTTTTCACTATTAATTTTGTTTTCTTTTATTTTGTTGATTTGTTATTTTGATGGTTTATTATTTGTTATTATTTCAGTATGTTTTCGAGTTTAGTTTATGCCAAAATACTGGTCATTCTTCCTGTCTGTATTCCATTCTATTGATGTTTATTTTATTTTGTTTTACATGACGTTGTTTTAATTAATTTTAATCCGTTTTTAGAGAATATTAAATTTATGCAGATGACAGGAGAACTAAAGAAAGATACTCTTCCCTTTTTTCACTCTCTCTACCTCTCCTTCTCTCTCTCTCCATTATATCAGTTACTGTTATTTATCTCGCCCACACCACGTTGACCACTGCATTTTATTGTTTTGTTGTTGCATTTTATTGCATTTAATCCTTTCATCCCCTTTTTTTAATCCTTTTCATTGAACCACAAAGAACACTTTTAATACTTTTAGCTTTTCATAGCTTATCAATTGCAATTGCCTCCAGTCGCAAGCCCCCAGCCCCCACTTCCCCCTCACCTCCCGCCCACTTCCCTGGGATTGACCCCTAGTTGTGTGTTATTCTATGTTTTCTCTCCCGTTTCTTAACTTTTCTTCCTTCTCCAGTGTTTTTTTAATTAATTTTTAATAAAAGATTCGCTTGAAGGTTTTTCATATTGAAATTTCATTGTTTTCTATTAAAAAATTAGACTCTGCGGTGTGTATGTATCATTTAATAGTTTGTCCTTAAATATGCTTTCTACAAACTTTTTTCTTCTTTGTTTCACAAACTCACGAACTTCATTTAGTCCTCCCCTTCCATTCACTTCCTTCCACGCCTCCCTGCCCCACCCCTCCCCCTTCACTGCTCTCCCCACGTGTTTCATTGAGAAAGAATTCGTTGCTCGTTCGTTCAGTTTGTTGATTTCTGAAAGTGTCCCTTCTGTTCTGAGCTCGAATACATCGTATGTATGTTTGTATGTGGCTGTGTATGTGTGAGTGTATTTGTGTGTGTGTGTGTGTGCGTGTGTATGAGCCCTTGTTTCTTTGTGAAAGCAGAGGCATAAAAATTCAATTTGTTCCCGCAAAACATATTTAATTGGACCGAACTACAACTACAACTACAAAACTAATTGCTTTGCCCCTCCACTTTTGTTCAGACCGACGTACAACACAGCCAGCTGCTCCGCTTCCACCCCCGTCGCGAGCTCAGCGTACTCTCCTTCTCTCTCTTTCGCTCTTCTCTCTTTCGTTTTCTCGCAGCGTTAATTCAGAACATGTATTTAAGTAAAGGATTAAAAGGACATTTAAGCTCATTGTGAAAACTTTCCTACGAAGCTGCTATTGTTTTTGTTTTCGGTGCCACTGTTATTGTTACCGTTATTGTAGTTGTTGTTGTTGTTGTTGTTGTTCACCCCTTCTCGCCCAGCTTTAAACAAATAAAACGATCTGAAGACCAGAAACAGCAACAAAAAACAGAACAGAAACTGAACAAAAGATTAAAAGTTTAAAGAATTAATAAAAATTATCTCATAACTCTATTACATATAATGAAAATATCTATTATTAAGTATTAAGTGATGAGTATTAGGCTCTTAAAAGTATAACACTATTATAAGTATAACAGTATTATAAGTATAACAATATTTTGAGTAAAAACTATTATAAAATGCTTTAAAATTGGACAAAAGTTAGGATTGTAGAAAACTGTGTTATTTTTTGCATGATTTCTATCAACAAATTTAAGAAAAGGGAGAGAAATGATGACAACTAGCAGCATCGTTTCCCCCCTCCCCCCCTCACCGCTTCCTCAGGCCTTCCAATGCTGCGCTTATCTTTCGTTTGGCTGCGCGTGTTCGAGACGCCCCTGAAATGTAGCAAAAAAACTAAAAAGAACGCCCCTCCAGCGAACATCGTCTACATGGGACCACGATACTCTTATACAGTCACACACTCCCACACACACTCACACACACACACTCATATATTATATTCTATAAAATATACCCTGAGTTCGGTGGCTTAAATGAATTCCAATTCATTTGCGAAACATCGGGCTGTAATGAATTTTTAACTAATGTGGCTGAATGCGATGCAGAAAATGCAAAAAAATTCCGATTCTTGCAATCATTTTGCTTTGTTTGCTGTTTCTTTTCCGGGTTCTGTTGTTGATTCTACTTTCTTTCAGTGCTGCCAAAGGTCTATTTTATCCGTTCAACTGTCTGTCTGTCAGTCTGCTTGTCTGTCTATCTGTCAGTCTGTCAGTCTGTCTTCTAGTCTGTCTCTCTGTCCATCCGCTGATCCGCTTGAAGATATGCATCTGTGTTGGTTCCCTTTCGATTGTGTTGAGCCAATCTAATGTCCAGGTTTGCACTCGGGTGCAGTCAAACGTCCAGACAAACAGTTTGACAGACAGGCAGGCAGACATTTCAACAGACAGAAAGGATGCACCACGGTTTGTTACAACGCAATACAGGAGCCACACGGATCGATGCTCAAATGCAAGACCATCCGGCGCCCCGTTCAAACGAAATCAATTGGATCGGCAGCACTGCAAAAAGAGTGCATACTTTGTGGCGGCTGCAGGCGGAGTAGCAAAGGACTGTTTATTGTAATGTGAGGAATCCTCACTGAGGATGCACTGAAAGGAAGTCGCTACTCTGTTGCACGCTTCATCGGGATACCTGCAGTTGTGTGAGTGAGAGGATGTGATGAGAGAGTGGGATGCAATTGTATGCTAAAGAAATCTACTCTCATTCATTTTCCTCTGATGAACTGAATTTTTTTATGTATCAAAGAAAAACCCAAAAAACTCATCAACTTTCAAATAATTTGTAGCTAACTGTACACTATTTTAGTATGTCATAATTTGCCCCTTCTGTGGTAAGCCCTTCTGTATGTAAGGGCTTCGATAATGTGTTAATTTTGAAGCCCAAAACTGAATTTAAACCTTGTGTCGTTGAATATTTAAACAATACTCTCACCTTAAGTATCATTAAATACTGAAACGCTTCATTTTCACAATTTATATTGTGAAACAAACACTCACACACACACACTCACACACACTCAGACAAACTCACACTCACACGGACACTTACATTGATAATAATTGTCAAACATGCAGCGCAGAACGTCGAATAAAATGGAATAAATTATTTGGCTGCAATAGAATGTTATTTATTAACCACACACCAACGCATGCATACAAAAGCCCCCCCTCCCCCTACATTCAAGAGGCCTCACTGCCCCTCCTCCCCTCACCGTGCTGCATAACAAATTAAAAACTGCAAACTTATTATTTTTGCCACGTTTTCATTAATTACGCCGCTGATTGGCTGCTGGACGGCGGTTGTATGGGCCCCCCGTCCCCCGATCACGCTTCATTGCGTTTGTTAGATGCTGAGGATGCTGTTTGTTGCTGTTTGTTACTGTTTGTTGCTGCTAATAATTGACTCAACGTAGCGCGCTCTAATCAATTACATGGGAACCTAAAAATAATTGTGTTTGCTTTTATTAGCAATTATTTTGGAAGCGGGGAAAAACCATGATGCATACCACCGAAAAGTGCGCCACTAGCAGCGCCACCACCAGCAACAGCAGCAGCGGCAGCGACAGCGGCATCACCGCACAGAAACGCTTCGAAATTCCGTCGCTTCGGGGCGCATATTTCAAAATTATTTCCGGCGCAGCGACATCTAAAATGTTGCACACTTTTTGCTGCTTTTTTAAATTTATTGCAAGCTTTAATTAAGCAATAAATTCGCGCCTAAGCTTGCAATAATTTATCAGCCTAGCGAAGTCGCGTTTGCAGTCGCTTTTTATGCCGCCAGCGACTCCAGCGTCTCGGTTTCTCAATCATAACGTATTAAGACCCGGAGTGCTTTAAAAAATGCTCATTTAGCAACTTCAGTGGATTTCTGAAGACACAACAACAACAGCAGCAGCAGGAGAGGCGGCAGCGGCAACACCAGCATCTTCAGCATTTCTAATCAAGGAATCATTCCAGAAATCTACGAAGTGGAATACGACAATTGCACCGACACCCTGAGAATGCTTCGAGTAGCTTCGGCGCCTGAAACGCTGCTGCAGTCCATTCAATTACATTATAAACACTTTACGAACGCCGCGTCGCGTCTCGACTTCTGACGTAAGCCGAAAATAATGCCGCGGAGGTTTACTTAAAGTCTGATTTATAAAATGAAAGTGGATCCGTTTATAAATTCAGGGGAGAGGAGAATGCGAAGGGACGCTCTTCCCAAGAAATGTTGGTAGAATGAGAAAATCGTGTGTCTTTCGCCGGAGAACCACCACAAAACCAGAAGTCATCACGTACTAAAAAAGGTCGCAATCACACCAGCGCCGCATCCCTCCGCTTGCCCCTCCTTCCTTGCGGCACCCGTTTTAGACCCGAGTTCGCGAAATGGCCCATGAAGCACTTAGTTTGTTTTTGTTGTTTTTTTCTCAGCACTAAAAGGATGTCGCTGTGTTATCCTTTACTTTAAATATTAACGTGTGTCTTTTTCTGTGTGCCCCATGATGTGAATACTACTGCCGCATCGTGTTCAGGGGGGTCGTAGTGGGTGCTGTATACCCCCCCTCCCCAGCCTATGCTCGGGAATGTCGCCGAGATCCCCTGCCGATGAGTTTTCGCTTTTATTGCCGAAACCAGACACGACACACGCATTAAAATACCTCAGCACCCGCCGCGTCTGCGTTTCACTCAGCCAGCCATCCAGGAGCCGGAAGGACGAAAGCACGAGCGTACGAGGAGGCGGGCGGAGGGGGGGGGGTTGCTCAAAGATTGACAGCTAAGTTTTCGGTGTCCTGGCACTCGTACTCGTGAACTTCTACACGAACAACAAAGTCCCAGCTTGCGATGCGATGCGATGTCAAACGTGCGCGGAAGTGGGGCATGTCATCAAAGACACGAGGGAGGGGGAGGGAATCACGGAAGAAAGGATGCTAGGTAGGAGTCACGCAACAGGAACATCCTCATGCTTCAAACACAAAGCAATAAATTTATATCGATGTTGAACAATCGCAGAACCCTTGAATTTTTTTTATTTTTATTCATAGATAATTTTTATGACGCTTTTCGCATTTTTATGTGATGCGATGAGAGCGTAAAGGGAAGGCGTGGCTGTGTGTTGATTTTTCCTCTGTTTCTAAACCCACTACGATTCGATGGGGTCTTAAACACTAAAAAATACGACTGCTGAATATCACAAAATTGTTCAAAACTTAATTGATTTCGGTCAACAAACAGAAAACACGATATTCTCTCCTCTCCATCGCAGTCTAGACTTTTAAATGCTTTTATTATTTCTATTATTGACTCTATTGAATGAAACAAATGATCAACGCAAGGGAACAACATAAACAATATAATAAATTAAAGTGTATCAAAGTGAGCAACAAAGCGAGGAGCGGTGACAGGAATTTTGATGAATTAAAGCCACGCATACGTCGTGTGGAACGAGTGCAGGATTTCGCAGTGCATTCTTATGTCTTTAATTAGTTTAAATTGCTGATTAACAACAACACACACACTCAACCCGCTTAACCCACTCTACCCCTCTGTTCAACCCCCGCTGACTGCACTGCTTACCTTCGCCGTTTTTTTCAAGCAGAACGCGGGCGCCCTCAAGAACGGATTTCAAATAAATGAAACCGCAGCGACCTCAACATAGCCGAGCAGAAGCAGGCAGCCGGGGGGAGTTCTGAAGGCGAGTTTAGGTCTCAGCCACCCCTGCTGCCGCTGCCTCTGTTGCTCGCTATCTGCATAAACAACAAGGATCTGGGTCGACGTTCGCGGAGACGCCTTCTGAGCGCCGTTAAAGAAGACTGAGTGAACGAAAAATAAACGGAACACAAAACAACGAACAGCGAAAACATGCACAAATACGAAAATCAACTCGGTTCTCAACTCAACTCGTTTCTGGACGCTGAACTTTTAATAAGAAAAGAAGACCCGGCTTTCGAATGCACGCCGTTCTTCAGTCAACTCAATGAAAGTTTAAAGATACTGAATGTTGTAGTTGTTCGTTGTTGTTGTTGTTCGTTGTTCGTTGTTGTTATTGTGCGTTGTTGTTGTTCCATGTTATTTGTTATGCCACAAGGTTAACTACGAGTTACTGTGTACAAATTAATTAGGCAGGCGTTGACGCGCTTTGTTGTTGTTTTTGTTGTTGTTTTTGCTGCTTCTGTTGCTTTGGCTGTCGTTTGTTGTTGCAATTCTGCATTCATTCTGTATTCACTACTACTATTGTACTTGTTGTTGTGCGTTGTTGTTGCTCTTGTACGCCATAAACTACGATCGATTAAAATTTATTCACTGCTGGCGAACGGATTTTTATGCTGATTTATCGCAATGATTGACGTGTGCTGCGGGGGGAGGGGGGGGGCCTCAAAAGCCTCCACGCTGGCAGCAACAACAAAGAACGGCGCTCGATTTCATGAGCTGCTGAAATGTTTTTCACTTTAAATGCAGTGGAAAAAATGAGCATTGTTGCTGGTTGATTGGATTCTACTTCCACTAAATTGATTCGGTGCCCCCTCCCTCCCCTCTCCCTCCACGCCCCCTTCTTTGGTTGCTTTTGTTTTCGCTCTTTTTTCGTTTTTAATTTAATTCATCCGATATAATCTCTGAGCAGGAATTTTTGGAGCATCGACAGCCGCAGTCGATTCCACTCTGTTCTTTGTTCGTGTGGACTCTCCTCAACCGCTGCAGTTTCCCCGCCGCTCACCCACCTCCGCTCTCCCCCTCGAGCCTTCTTCCCTGTTTTCTGGCTCCTTCCGTCCCGCTCGCTGCCCTCCTTGCAGACAATTGAACTGCCAAGCGAATTGATTAATGAGCAGCGGCAGGCGCGACCAAGAAACGTGCCGCTACCCTCCCCTCACACCCCCCCTCCCCCTCTTTCCGATGGCCTCCTCCCGGTGGAGTCGCTTTCTGGGCTGCAGTCGTGCATTCCGTGTCCCTGTCACCGGAAAATGTGACTCATTCCGACACAAACACATCCACGCACCGCTGAGTGTTTGTGTGTGTGTGTGTGTGTGTGTAACACAGTGTTGCCAATTCTTTTGATGTACACCCGAAGAATGCCCACTTTTGCCGCTATCGATTGATGGCGCTGCTAGCATCGGAAGCCAGCTACTCCGCTGCTTCAATCCCCTGAGATTTGCACGTTTTATTCGTCTTTCTTATTTCGATTATTATTGTGATCCCTCCCTCCCTTCCTCCCTTCCCCATGCCCAGACCTTAACAGTTGCCAAAATAAGCGATGAGCCACCGCTGCTCAAACGATTGCCGCGATGTGTTCGCCTTCGTTCAGGCTCGTGTAACTTCGTGCCTCCTCTCTGCTGCCGAATACGCGAGCAGCGAATACTTTCGCGTGGAATTCGAAGAAGAATTCTGCTCAGCGGCTGCCTGCGCATTACGATGGCACTGAATAGGCGTCTATTTTCGCCTCCAGTCGATCCGAATAAAGTGAGTACGAAGCGTTTAAAGCCTAACCGACACACAAACTTAATGAATCACGCAAAACTGTGTGTCGTGATTTGAAGAATATTTTAGAGCGTGCTGCATTTTGTAGCCTCATGGCCGCTCGCAGCTGAGAACCCCACTCAAAGGTCACAAATCAATTCACTGCCATGTTATGCCGTCGCTCCTCTTCGCCGCGCCCAGCCTCGTACATCGGGGGCCACCGTGCAGGCTGTGACATGGTCTCAATAACAGTTTTTATTCTCAACGCCCCTCCCTTCCCACCCCTTCCTGCTCCACTCTTTACACGTAGTTTTAATGAACAATTTATCAATATTCCTTAAAAATGCAGCAGTTTTTTAAAATATTTCTACGTAATTCCTTCCCCCCCCCCCCCTTTGGCAGCTCCCCTCCTTCATCCAACGGAAGAGAGTGTGACATCTTTTGTTATTTCCTTTTATTCGTTGCAATCGACGGAATTCTTGATGCTTCCTGAGACGTCTTCGTGCAGCTGTCAGCATCGGGTACTCAAGAGGACAGTGACTTCAGTGTCACTCCTCCACTTTTGCTCTTCTTCTACTTTTACTCTTCTTCGTCTTCTACAGCTTCTTCATCTTCTCATTCTTCTTCTTCCTCCCTGTCTTCGTCGTCATGTTGGTAGTTCTGTTGACAGTGCAGGCAGCCGAAATGCTCAAAAACGAAGGCCATTAAAGTCACTCACACACACACACGCACACCAACACTAACAAAATCATGCGCCCAGAAGCCCCGTTATTTTTTGTTTTTTCCCCTTTCAACGCTGCTTGCTTCCCTCAAAGCTACAAAAAGCAACCAAAGCAACAGTAAAAACAAAGACAGCAGAACAACGAAAACAACAACAACTACGCTGCTTTTACAACATTCTCTATTAACACCAAAAAGTAGTCTTTATATTTAATCCATGAACTCCAGAAGTTTGCCATTTGAATTGAATTCCATCGAATGGTTGAAGCTGAGAAGTTTAACGACGGTGTTTCGCGATTAAACACGCGTTTTCCTGCACACGCAGTTTGTGTCTTTGTAGTGCTGCAGCCGCTGCACTTTCAAACCCGCTGCAGAATTGAGCCCAGAATCCTTCGAAGCAACGCCATCAGTTTTCTTCTTCTTCTTCTTCCAGTCCTCAGTTCGACTTCGGCGGTTATGACGGGGCTGCTGCGTGGATTTTTCTGTCGCTGGTGTCCTTTGATTCTGTGAGCCAGCCGCTTGACTGTTTTGAGCTCTAAGTAGTGAGCTCCAGCTGGTTGCCATCGAAACGCTGAAACGACGCACGTGGATTTAAAGCAAGCGGAAAAAATACCCGAATAGATGTTTTTTCCCCTAAATTCTGTGGAGCGAATTTAATCAGGGTCACTGAGTCGCAGAGACGTGAGGCGGCTGTACGGGGGTGGGTGTGGTTGGTTTTCGCTCCCCACATGTTTGTAGGTCAAGTTTGTGGCTCTGCACACACACACACACACACACACACACACACACACACACAGATGAGAGCCAGTATACGAGTGTGTGTGTGTTTGAGCGTAAAAAGTGTTGCATGCGATGCGATGCGATAGAAATCAAATGAATGCAATGCGATGTGGTTGTTGTTGTTGTTGTTGTTGTAGCAGAGGCAGCTACAAATGCGACCACAAGAGCAACAAGAAGCATACGCGAACACAACCACACACACAGACGCAGAGTAGTCAATGCAGACACAGGGGCCCTTCTGCCCACACTCCTCCCCCCGCCCTCCTCACGCCCCATCGCATGGAGTCCAACGGGGAGGAACTGAAATAAAACAAGAGTCCTGATATCAAGAGATGGCCTTGGAATTTATGGCTCTGGCCACATCCACTCACGTAGCGTGGCCACACCGCCGAAAACCACAGCGACAAAAACGCACCGAAAGGAAGCGATCCACAAAGTGGCTTGTTTGGCGAAAGGAGTCCTTTTTCAAGTCCGCGAATCCTTTGCGGCGACTTCTGCTTGGATCCCGAAGCATCACAGGCACTTGAGCCCGATTGAAAGCGTAGTTTTGCAATTACAAGGGGCGTGGCACGTACTCGGTAATTTTCGTTGCCTTCTTTGGAGTTACTCGCTGTGCGGACTCCGAAGAGGACTTGAAGTGTAGTTGAGGGGCTGCGTTGCTGGCTTTAATTAAGCTGACCTGCCGAGTGTCATTTCGCTGGTCCCGCTTGCTTTGATGCGGAGTCCTCAAGAATGATAAATGTTCTCTTCATGGGGTCTCTCTTTGAGCCACTACCTCCTCTCTCGCTGTCTCTCTCACTCTCGCACTCGCTGTTTTAATATCGCTCCTTGTCGTTTTTTCTCTCCAAAGAAGAAGAAGCAGCAAAGTTGCGAAACCGCTAACGAGCCACTGACTACAACCGCACACAAACATGACACACACACACACACACACACAAGCATTTGATTTAAACAGAAGCCAACTCGAATCCTACCAACGAGTGTCCATCTCGCTCAAAGAACGCCAAAATAGAGGCTGGACTCGATGAGCCTGCCAACTATTCACCAACAACAACAACAACATCAACAAAAATAAACAAAGATAAACTTAAAAGCAGAAAGCAGAAAAAAGGTAATGAATTAAATACAAAGGATCAACTAACTGATGGCGGCGCTCATCTACAGAGCGGTGCTTCAGCAGCGGTGCATTCATCAGCGGAATGAAACCATTACAATAACAACAACAACAACAATAACAACAAAAGCAGCAGCAGCCACAACAACAACAACAACAACAACACCAACATCAATAAAGCGGCTCGAGCTCCTGAAGCCAGCCAGAAACACAGAGAAAATTAATAAAACAATACGTGGCTTTAGCGTTCTCTTCGGTACGCCATGAATTATATGGCAGCTCGGCCTCGGCTTCTCTGCTGCTCCCCTCCTCCACTCCGCCGCTCCTCCTCTCGTTCACTCCACTGCACCATCACAACACGAGTACGTGTCTTCACGAAGATGACGACGATTGGCCTGACGAAGCCAGTCGTGAGTTTAATTTAATGTTTCCTTTGTTGTTGTAGCCTTTGTTATTGCTTCCTTTGTTTGCTTTACTTATTTTATTTCTGTTTGTTTCATGGCAGGCATAAAAGAACGGTGTTAAATTTTTATAACTGCTAATTTTATGTTATTATTTATTTGGCAAGAGAACAAGCCGAAGAGTGGCCGAAGGTGGGGCGAGAGAGAGAGAGAAGGATGAGGTTGATAGGACTTCGCGTTGTTCTTGTTTTTGGTCGAAGAGGTCGAAACGTTTACTTCAACAGACTATCAAACATGACGTTGAATGGTGGTGAATAATTGCATGTGTTTAGGCGTTAACAAGTGTTGGGTTTCAAATGGAAGCCACCCACTCTGGAGACTGTCTTCAGTAACCATCGAGTCCTGGTAGTTCGACAACGCTTCACAACTTCGGCTTTAGTCGTAAAATCGAACTTCTGTGTGCGTCACTCTTTCTGTGTCTGTAATAACAAAGATGACAACACCAACAACAACAACACCAACAACCACAACACCAACAACCACAACAACACTAACAGTAACAACAACAACCTACAACAAGCTCAATAAAAACAAAAGAGTAACAACAGAAACAAACCCCGTTTAATTACAACACATTCACTCGTTGCAACAACAACAACTGAAATTTTTTTCCAACTTCATTTCGAGCAGCGCTTCAATTTATTTGTTTACCGTTGAAAAAAAGTGGCTTCTATTTTAGATGCTGGCACTATCTGTGTTCCTTGTTGTTGCTGTTGTTGTTGTCTCCCTTTCATGGAACTTCCGCTGCTAGACCAGGATAATCCAAACATGACACCCCCAGCAACGATCATTAAATGACAGCGACGGCGACGGCGCACGATGCCAGCGTGCAGCCGTGCAGCGACGCCATCAAAAGACTGGCAGCTTGGCTCACACACACGCACACACACACACGAACACTCTACAAATAACAACAACAACAGCGGCTGCTCTTGAAAAATAAACGAAAACCTTTCGATAAACGCTGCTGTTGTTTATTAACAGCGAACGAGACAGAAACAACAACAAACTTCGTCTCGCGTTTTAATTAAATTTTAGAATCACATGCAATTCAGTGGCGGAGGGATCGCAGTCAGTTTGTAGGGAGCGGGAGGGGTGGGTGTGAGGGGGGCAGGGACTGGAATCAATCTCGTAGCGGTCTCTTGTTTCCGATCGAAAAAATCGATGCTTTAATTTTCAGCTACTGAAGCGTTTTCGTCCAATGCTTGGATTTATAATTTAATCCAAGTGTATTTCTTCTTCTTCTTCGTTTCCTCGCTTACTGACAGTTTCCTCATTGCTGTTGTTGTTGTTGTTGCCATGCCACCTCCTGCAGGCCGCCGCCCTTCGAATGTGTCATCCACAATAAACAAGCTTGTATAACGTCGATTTAATTGCATGAAAAACAGCCATGGAATCATTGGGTGGGATGGAGGAGGGGGCGAATGAGAGGGGGTGTGTGATGAGGTGGTTGGTGGGTAGAAGTGTTGTTTTTGTAAATGTTACAAAATGTTTCAAAATGTTTTGTTTACCAAACAAACAGCAGAGCCACGGAGAGAGCTTGTGTGTGTGTATGTGTGTGTAATGTGAGTGTGTGTATGTATGTGTGTGTGTATTGTTAGTTCTGCGTTCGTGAATGAATGCGAAAGTTTCAAAGGATTCTCACTTATTTTCACATTTTCACTTTATTGTTTGTGGTTGTTTGATAAAACCAACTAAAAAAAAACAACAAAAAGGAGGCAGCAAGGGATCAGCAAGAAGAACCACAACAACAACAACAACAACAGCAGCAACAGAAAACAACAACAATAACCATAACAATGCCTACACTAAGCAACCGCATGTGTTGAGCTCGATAAACGGCTGCAATCGATAAACAAAAGTGTTGAATTTTTTATTTATACACGTTTTTAGGTCCGTAATGCGTACACATTTTCTTGGCCGTTGTTGTTGTTGTTGTTGTTGCGTTGGTGTTCTTCCTGGAGTAGATAATGGAAAACAATGAAAACAAGGAAAAAGTGTAGAAAAAACTGGCGAAAGGTTCGATTTTCAGACCGCTTTAAAGACGTGACGATGGTTGATGTAATTCACGGGCGTGGGGGCGGAAGGGGGGCATCGCTAAGGGTAGCTTAATGACGATGTAACGACGTCTTGAGACGGCTAACTTTTAGCGAAGTTTTAATTGCTTCACTCAACAATTGATGTATAAACTCTATCAACTGCTCCAAATCCAAGTCCGGGGACGCCAACCTACGCTTTTATACAGAAATCATGTCATCTCCAGGGTTGTCACAGGGTTGTACAGAACCCATTAATAACAATAGACTACACAACCACTATATACGTCTGAATACCTCTCGTAATATTTAATCTCTTATATTGAGGGCCTTTGGGCTTATTTTCTTTTCGTCTTTTATCATTCTCTCCCTTCTTTACCCTGGCAGGATCTTACATCTTGACACTCAGCGTTGCTACTCATCGATAGAACGAACCATCATCATCACCGTCTCACCGACGAACTGCCATCCACGAACTGCACATTCCTGCCATGCATCTGCTCACTTTAGTCACGTTACTAGCAGCAGCCGTCGCTTGCCTGCTGCCGCATCTCAGCGACGCCAAAGCGAAGTCGAAGAAGAACTCCAGCATTAATCACGGCGACGAGAAACCAGCCAGCGAGGGCCAGCGATTCGCGATGGAGCCGCAGGATCAGACAGCCGTCGTGGGCTCGCGTGTCACGCTGCCCTGCCGCGTCATGGACAAAGTGGGCGCTCTGCAGTGGACCAAAGACGACTTCGGCTTGGGCCAGCATCGCAACCTCAGCGGCTTCGAGCGCTACTCGATGGTGGGCAGCGACGAGGAGGGCGACTTTTCGCTGGACATCTACCCCGTCATGCTGGACGACGACGCCAAGTATCAGTGTCAGGTGGGGCCCGGGCCGCTGGGCGAAGCCGGCATTCGCTCGCGGTTCGCCAAACTAACAATCCTGGTGCCGCCGGAAGCACCGAAAATACTACAGGGCGATTACCTCGTCACGACGGAGGATCGAGAGATTGAGTTGGAGTGCGTGTCAGTTGGCGGAAAGCCGGCGGCTGAGGTGAGTTCTTATTCCTTTTATTAGCTTCACTTCTAGTTCCGGGTTTACGCATGGTCCATAACAACCCAAAAATGGATTTCCTTCGACGAAAATTTTTAAGGAAACAATTTAAAGATATTTAAAGAATTTTTAGACGCCCCATATTCAAATCCTTTTGTTTCTGAATGAGGCTGTGTACTAAAACTGCCCCAGGTGCGTATATTTTCCTAGAAGCTGTTCTAATTGGAACGTTACGGCGCCATCTACAGTCTACAATCTCTACTCAACCAAATTCGGTTGTGAAGCTGAATTACAGTGGTTGAGTTCTAATCAAATGCTTGTGAGCACTTGCCAAAAATCAGAAAAAAATGGCCAGCAAAAACGTAAATAAAATTAATAGCGTCATTTAACTTTTTTCAAGAAAAACTCTACAGAACATCTTGAACACAATTTGTTGAAATGTGAATAAAACACCGGTTTATGTCTTAACTAAATAAGTTTCGTGCACTCCATGCGCACTTTTTCAGTGGCTGTCAAAGCAAGGAAGCAAAAAAGCACAATAATTCCAGTGGTTCATAACAGTGGTAATGGATATATGAGCACAATCGACAGTTTAGTTTCAAACCAAACCCAAAATGGTTCCGAATTGTCAATTGGTTCTTGAAACCCCATCAAATAAAAATAATTGAAAAGAAAATTGAAACATTTAAATAAGGAAAATTATGAAAATATAAAGAAAATTATAAATAAAGTAGAGGCATTTTAAATTTGAATATATGTTATGTTTATGTTATTCGATTTAATCAAACTGTTAGAATAAAAATAATTGGACCAAAAATCAATTGATAATAAATTTTAAATATTTAACTAAAAATATTAAAAATATTTATTATATTCTACCCTCAATCCTCCAGATCACCTGGATTGATGGCCTCGGCACCGTGCTTTCCAAGGGCATCGAATACGTCAAGGAGCCCCTGGCTGACTCGCGACGTGTTACAGCGAAATCGATACTGCGGCTGACACCTAAAAAGGAGCATCACAACACCACGTTCACCTGTCAGGCACAGAACACGGCGGATCGAACGTACCGCTCAGCAAAACTACTGCTGGAGGTAAAATGATCATTACAAGAAATTGAGGCTCACCGATTTCAGTTTTTCCCCTCTCAACGACAGGTCAAATACGCCCCCAAAGTGTCGGTGTCTGTTGTGGGCGGAGCTCTGGCCGGCGGACGCATTCCGGAGGGCGCCGAAGTGATACTCTCCTGCCAGGCAGATGCAAATCCCAAAGATCTCAGCTACCGCTGGTTCATCAACGACGAGTTGGTCACCGGCGATTTCACCACAAAATTGGTGAGTGTGATGATGGTACTCGCCACTTGTAACATAAACTGAAAGATTTTCGTACTTGCAGGTGATCCACAACGTTACTCGCCAGTATCACGATGCGATCGTCAAATGCGAAGTCGTCAACGCCGTGGGCAAGAGTGAGGAGAGCGAGACGCTGGACATAAGCTGTGAGTGGTTAAAATTGTCGGCGTTCTTTGACGCAAGTGTTTTTAAATGCAACTCCATTCCACAGATGGACCCGCCTTTCGTCATCGACCCCTCTCGGTGCAAGCCGATCTGGGCGCCACTGTCAAACTGCGCTGCGAAGTCGATGGAAACCCCACGCCGGAAATCGAGTGGATCAGCGAGAACTCGGATCGCGTACGTTAGGCTGCTCTTCTATCCACCTCATTCCCTTGTTTACCGTTTCTTCCACCCCTCTCCCCCTCTTTTAGGTTGTGGGCACCTCTGCCAATCTTACGCTGAAAGTGAGCTCGGAAACCGCCGGTCGTTACTTTTGCAAGGCTGTCGTCAGCGGGTTCCCGGAGATTGGCGCCGAGGCCACCGTTTACGTGAAGCGGGCGCCCATCATCACATCGCACAAGGTACAGTTCGGGGCAGTGGGCAGCCGCGCCAAAATCGACTGCCTCGCCTTCAGCATTCCGAAAGCCGACCAGATCCTTTGGTCCTTCGAGGGCAAAGTGATCAACATGAGTTCCGCGGACCCCGACATCTTCATCTTCGAAGAACACCACCTGCCTGAGGGCGTTCGCGCCGCCCTGATTATCAAAGAGAGCCGCTCGAATCAGTTCGGCAAATACAACTGCACCGTCATCAATTCGTACGGCAGCGATTCGCTGATCATGACCTTGATACCAGAACGTAAGTGGCCCTCTTTTGACGTGTACTACTGAGAGTACTTGACTATTTTGCCCCTTTGCAGCAGGTTCAGTTCCCGTCCTGCTCGTGGTGATGGGCTCCATGTCTTCGGTGGCCATCGTCCTCATGGTTGTGATGCTCATGATCGTCTTTATGAAGCGCAGCAAAAAGAAGCCACTTCCGGCAGACGTCATTCCGGAGGCGTCGCGGGGCACCGACAAGTTGACCGACCTCAAGAGCGAGATTCGATCCTCTGCCTACGACGTGGACTACTCGGAGACCGGGTCGGAGAGTCTGGCCATCAATCTGACGCAGACGCCGATGCCAGATGTCTCTATGAAGGGCGCAACGCTGGGCGTGCCTTTGGCAGGGCCAGTCAAGTTGGAGGACAGGTAAGACGACGACTGAATTCTCTTCGGAAGAAACTTGAATGCATTTCTACGTCTTCGATGCAACAGCAGATTCTCGGGCGACTTCAGCGATCGCTACAGTCGGCAGTGTCAGATGAAGAACGTGAAGAACCAAGACTACAGCAAGGACAACGGCTACGCCCCCTACTTCGAGTACGCCCTCGACTACAGCCCGCCCACGGCCGGCAAATCCAACAACGGCGCTCACAAATCCAGCTCCAGCGCCATCAACTCGGCCACGCTGCCGCACTACACGAACACGGTGACCAGCAGCGGCAACATGAGCCTGCCACGCAACCGGAACGACATTCAACAAGCCCCACAGGGCACCAGCCAGATGGGCAACGGATTTTTAGGTACAAAGCCAAGAATTTGAAGCTGATCTGAACGTAAAATACTAAAATTTTAATCTTTTGTCCTCCAGGTCAACCGCTTCTCCAAAACGGAATCGACAGTCGCTTCAGTGCCATCTACGGCAACCCTTACTTGCGCTCGAACTCATCCATGCTGCCTCCCCTGCCACCCCCGAGCACAGCGAACCCTGCTGCCACGCCTGCGCCGCCCCCATATCATGCGCCGCGTGGACACGGCAACGCAAACGGGTTGGGCGTCAGCAGTCTGAAGAATTTTGGTGGGGGTGGCATCGGCAGCATGGGTACCAGCAGCATAATCAGCGGCAGCGGCGCGGGCAGCAACAACGGACACGGAAGCGTCAGTGGCAGCAGCTCCAACCTGACAGCCAGCAGCAACACACTCGCCGCCATGACGCCGTTGACGCAACAACAACCCGCTGCGGCACCGCACACCATCGCCATGACTACGACGGCCACGCCCATGGCTCAAAGCCCCCCGGGCCAGTTCATTCTGCCATCCAACGGTAACGCGAAGAAGAGCGGCGCCCTGGCCACGCACGTTTAAGGGGGGTGGCACACACTTAAGGGGCGGGCCCACGCCCACCATGCAACGTGAACATATTAACCATGAATACACATGAACTCGTAGTTGTAATTAGAGTCTAGTGATGAATACCGAATATTTTAAACCTTTATTAGCAAGTGTACATTTAAGCAGAGTGAAGAGCATCAATTAAGCTGGAGGGGGGAAACGAAGGTCGGGCGGCGACAGGATTTTAACCATATTGTGATTTCTAGCGTTAATTATTCGCCGAACTCAGCTGCATTCGGCAACCGGGGGAGGAAGGGTGGAAGTGGAAGCAACCCGAATCTTCAATTAAAAGCAGAAGGAACGGAGATCAGATTTCAAATCGAGATTTACTCATATCTACTCTTTAAGAATCGTAGTTAGAGAACCTTGTAAAAATGTTTTGATAAGCCAAAATAAGAATAAATACTAAATTAATAATCTAGCGATAGTTCAATTATAATTACTGAAGTAACTGAGTAGCACGGAAACTGTATCGTATATTAATTTGATTTAATTAACACGTTAGCTTAAGAGAATAAATTATTTTTAAACTTTAGAGAATTAGCTGCATAGAACTCATTTTATCGAACGAAAGGACATCAAACACTACTAGGAAAAGTTTTAAAATTTGTAAATTAAAAGAAGAAAAAGAAAAAAACAAAAACGCTGCCTTATTATTCCTTGAAATATTTCCATATCTACTTATTTTAATCGAAATTGTAAACTAACAAAACATGAACTCTGTAATCAGGCTTAAGAAAAGCATGTAAAAAACGCAAAAAATCTACGAAATTCGTAGCACTCGAATCATTCAATATAAATAAATGAAAAGCATTGGAAATGTAAAGCAACTGAAGTTCATTTAATAAACTATTAACGACAAAATCTCCTGAACTTCGTAACCGTCGGAGGTGGTTTGAAATTTTACTCATTCGACTTCTGTACTGAAACCGAACCATCGACTAAAAATGCTAAATTAATTTTAATATTAATTCAAATGAGGAAAAAAGTAGTCGTCGATATGAGAATCTATTTCCTCTTTGGAATCTATTCAATTTGAATGACTAAAAATGTAGATATTTATTTTGCCCCGTTTAGAAACTAGCAACTAGAAAGTTGACAACACTGTTCAGCTGTCAGATGGAAAGGATCATTAACACCGTTTCTCCATTCATCTCTTTTTCACTTACGGCCATAGAGTTGGGTTCGTTCTGCTATAGCTTTGTAGCTGTCTCGCTTACGCAAGATATAAACAAATTTCGGCAGCTCAGGAACGTTACGCCGCCATTTTGTCTGAACCGCTCGCAGAGAGAGCGAACGAGTCTCGTTGCCGAACCACTTGCGCCGCGAGAGTCGTGCACTCGCGCTCTCTCTCACGCTCCCATATTCAGCAGCATCACAAACCACCACCGCCGCAGCCGTTATGCTCGACGCGTCGACCTTTTGTAAGCGCGGCTCAAAGTGGTTTGAGACGCGATACGGAACGCATGCGTTGGTTTCTGTACGGACGAGCGCACGACGGTGAATTAAGACTGTGTTTTGTTTGTGGATTAATTAAGCTGAGTTTAATAAACACAAGAGTTTTGTGTCAAAAGTGTGCGAAAGAGAGCGAACGCTGAGTGAAAAGGACGCACTAATAAACAAATAGGACTCAATTAAAAAGTGTTCAAGTGTTTAAAAGTATTAATGCATTGAAAATAACTAAAAAACGACAATATTTTTCGATTCTACTGAAAAATGGTTGAACTTTCGGGTCTCCATCAGCGGCTTCCCGACGCTGATCCTGCCGCAGTGCCGAGTGTGTCCCAATAAATCGCAAGTGTTTTAAGTGGCTTAGACAAAGAATTTCCGTGAATCAAAAACCGTCGTTTCACTCGAATTTCAAAAGAATATCATGATGTATCAAACCCTCGAATACTCTATTAAAATATAGTTGACCCATTTTACTCTTTACTATTTCGAAAAATCAACACATTACATTTGCGAATTGTTGTTGTTTGTGTCTGTTAGTGTTTTAAAATCGCTCCGAAATCCGTTGAGGATCCTTTAAACTCGCATAACATTAAGTGGTGCGCTCAGAGACTGCAGCTCCTGCACCCGGCGCTTAAAACTGGATTACAATGTGGTTACTGGTCAACAACAACACCTTCGCCAAGTCGGATATTTTTTGGATAAAGTTTCTGCTCTGGACGCTGCTCGCATTTGGAATAACAAGTGATCGCGTCGAAGCTGGTAAGTTTGCCCGAATCTCCATAAAATCTCGCTTCGACTCGTACACCGAACTTCACTTTTCTCCATTTTGTTTTCACTGCTTTTGCGAGAGGTTCTCCACTCCTTCCAAAGAACTCAACTCTCACCACGATCGCCTGCGCTGGAGTTATTCAGCCAGAAGGAGATCGGAGAGGAGAGGATCTCCTTGTGTTCTCTCCCTCTTCTGTTCCTTCTGTTCTACGCACGCACTTCTTATTGTCTTCATTCGTGGGTCTTCCATCTCGGGCAACATGAGCGCCAGAAAGAGGTAGAAAGTAGTCAGGTAGACGTGGATGTTTCTGAAGGAAGGAATAAATTTTGTATCTCTTCGAAACCAGTTTAATTTCAGAAACACACAGCAATTTATAATTTCTATGGTGACGAGTATCTATTTATCAATTCTAAATTAAGTTTAAATAAAAATTAAGGAGTTCAAGCAAATTTTATCCTTTCATTTAAGAACTCTGAACAGATCCTTGTCGGGTGACTGCTAAGGAAGCAGAACAGGTTGACTATTTTTAAGGTTTAGGTTCTTCGAGTCTCGATCAGCACTTCGCTGCTATGAATTCAAACTAATCTAGACGACATCTGTAGAATTTTTAGGGAATTTTAATGTCATGTCTGGAAATTATGTGGAATTTCAATCTTTTTAATCAACCATTATAATCAACATCATTTCTTGAAGATTGTGGGTCCCTTTAAGCTATGTGATAGTAGCTACCAATACTCACTATTCTAAGGATATACTAAATAATGAAGATCGCTAAATATGAGTCTCTCAAAGATCATGAAACTTTTAGACACAACTTTCGGCTCCAAATGAAAAGCGTATTTAACATTCTTTTCATGGTCTCTAAATACATCCTCAAACTTATCTCCAAAACCAATATTTGGCAACATATTGACGACTTCCTGTAGCAACCACAACAATGGAAAGAGACAAACACAAACACACACGCAGAGAGAGAAAAAGAAAAGCATGATGGGAAAAAGTTAAACAATTTAAAAGAAAAAACGTACCAATTCTCGTATTTACACTATTTTAGAGCCAATTCCAGGTGACAATGTTGAAGAATAGTTTTAAATGAAGCGATGTTTGCGCTAGAAAACAAACTTCGCCGCCGCCACGCCTCGCCGCATCGCTCCCCTCCCCGCGTCGCTCCCCTCCACTCCAGCGCCCCCCTGAAGTGGTGTCATTGTACAACAGCGTAGCTTGAACTTGGATTCGGCTTCGTAGATGAACGTGATCTACAAATTAACGTATAAAAACGCAAAAGCGACGGCTGTTTATTGGCCATTTAATTTTGACAACTGTTCGTCTATCGCACTGTAGACCATGTCAATGCTTTGAGAGTGCTACTTTGACGGCGTCGTAAAGATGGCATCCTCCACTGAGCCACTTTATTGACACTTGAGGGTACGTGTTGTCGCTGCGATGGCGTTGGAGATACCGCGCCGTGAATTCGAGTTCTCTGTGTACCGAACAAATATTTGATCGCATTGTAAAACGCATTTCTACAGAACTCGGAGAACCACATCCTCTAACATCGTCCATCGACAAGCGTTTGTCTGTAGCTCGGGATTAATCACTGGGTCAATAAACGACGAATTCAAGATCTCATTCAATGCTTTAGTTTAGAATACTTTTTATCAGCAAGTAACACGGATGGTTTCTTGTACTCCTGTCGATTCGTCACTCGTAGCCGGGGTCTTCAAACTGTGTTGGCTGATGTTGATGGCAATCGGTTGATAAGATTGTCAAACAGAGCTTTTGTGTTAGTGTTTATATAGTATTTAAAATTCTGTGTAATCGATTGTTTGGGAATTCTGATTTCGAAGACATACGAAGGTTTTTCCATGTTTAGACGATCATTATTTTTGTTGATTTGAATCTGATTCGAGATAAAAAATGTGAGCACGTTGACCTCGAGGATTCACTACCGATCTCTGGTATATTTTAAGGTACATAAAAGGGGAAAATAACAAGTTTTGATGTTTAATATTTGGTTGTATCTCGATAACTGAAGAGTAAAAAGAAACACCCAACATTTAAGATTTTCCTTCAACATATCTGCAGCTATTGTACCGAAATCGTTCAAAATGACCCCCTCCCCCGCACCACCTGTCGATTGTACAGTTATTTTAACCTATAACTCTAAGATTCGCTGCTCTCGTAGGAGTTGCAGCCTCCTCCAGTCGAATTTCTTTGCTTGGGTCTCGAATATTCCACCTGTATACCTCCACCTTCACCACCACCCTCACTACCGCCTCCCCTCCCCTGTTTTCCGCTATTTTTCCCAACATTATTCAGAAGATTTGCATTTTTTCACGTTGTACGAGTGTGTTTCTTCCTTGACTTGTTCAGTTATCACAAAACATGAATCGCTGCTTGTCTGCTTATGCAAAATCGCTTTCTGGTCCACTTAAATGTGTCTCTGCACTGAAGCCCAACCTGGACTGCCTCCCAGCCAACCAAACGACTTCGCCATCAACAAAAGAGTAACCCAGCTGCCACGGTTTCCACTAAAATTAAAACCATTAAGCTTTAATAGCACCAAACACAATAACAACAACAGCAACAACAACACGGATCAACCAACAGCACCAAAGATCGTCCCCAACTAACGAAAAATAATGACGAAGCATAAAGATAGCGCTACGCTGCATATTGTTTGTTCTACTTTCGACCATTATAAGGAATACATGCCTCGCTGGCAGCCGTACCTCCTCACTGCCTGCCCCTTCAGGCGGCTGCTGGTGCTGCAGACGACAGCCTCCAACACCAAGCAGCCCAGTGTTTGCTATTTGTCTGGCTTACAGCTTTTTTATGGCCATCGCCGGCCGCAGCTCTTCTTTTGGAGGCTTCTTTGGTGCCGTAAACGATCGGAGTCGGAGCTGCATTCAATTAATTAAAAATATACACTCGTCTATACACACGATGCTCGTCCCGGAGTAGTTGCTGCCGCTGTCCTGAAGTCGCTGCTGCTGGCTGGCTGCTTGTGGCTCACGACGTCGCGATCGCTGGTGGCTGGGCTCAACTCCGGTAGTTGTACCGAATCAACCTGAATGCTGGGAATGCTTCGTTATTGGCTTCGGGATTATAGCCACGTCCTCTGCGGCCGGAAGCGAGCACTTTTGGCCATAACGTGGATCTGTGGCGACAATAAACTGCGCTCTGCCATAAATCGACAGCAACGACTTCTGTTCGCTGGGATGCTGTGAGTGCGCTATAATTAAATGCGATATACACCGCATTCAGTGGTTCATTCAATTAAATTTCGTATCCCGGTTAATCGATCGACTCGCCAATCGGGTGCCCTGATCGCCAGTCCTCCGCAGTGACATTCAGTGCACGAGACGGCGATTCCCGGAGTCAAGGAGTATTCAGCAGCACCACCCGAAACAGGAGTGGAACAAGTGGCTGCTACACGAAGATCGGGCCGTTAACATTTCTTCAGACAACAATTCAACTGGAGTAGCAACACGCGGAGCACGCTTCGCTCTCTGCGCCGCCGCTGTTCAGTGAATCTGCAGTCAGCTCTGCAGGCGCTCACAACAGCTGGCCGCAAACAGGGACGCGGGTCGATCGTCGACTGGGGGGGAGGGGGGAAGAAGAGCGATCAGTCAACATGGGGTTGTAGTGAGTCTGGCAGTGATTCGGCGCAGCTGCTGCAGCTCAAAGCACAGGAAAGCACAACAGCGCGCAAGATACTTCGGCTTTAGCATTGATTTTCTTCCTTTAAATTTAAGTTTAGGAAAAGATCAGCTCTGATATAACATCGTGTTGAACAAAGCGATAAAAGCTACCATTTTCAGTAGTGAGGATCGCAAAGAAGTGGGACCCAGGAACGTCTTGAGATCACTTCGATTTAAGAACGTCGATTTAACGACGAGATGTTGTATGATCGGAAGGATGGAAGAAAAGAAGCAACGAAGGAGGAAGGAGAAACATTAATTAAACAATTAAATTAATTATTTCAAGCGACATGAAGAGTGAAGGAAAGAAAGAGACGAAAACCGTGTGCAAAAGAAGTAGAAACACTGGAAAATCGCAAGTGACGGAGACTGCATACGTCACGCATTACAATCCGCTTGTCTACCTGTCAATTCTGGATGTGATCCTGTTTATTTTGTGTCTGAATTTGAATTTCGTCGAGTTCTCTGGTTCATTAACTCTTCATCCCTCTTCAGCTGTGCAACTGTTCCGAAAACTCGATTGTGTGGATTAAAAACACTTTGAATGGAAAACTGCGATTCGTTGCATCGAAACAATTTTGCGAGCAGACTGCGGGCAAAAACAACAACAGGTTACGGCGGCGGTCAACAGCTTCCGAGGCCCTCCGACACTCGTTTAGTTTTTTCGAAGGCACTTTTTAATGGTGACATCGAATCTGCTCGAACATGTGCACCCCGGAATCCTTGCCGATTTCTGCTCTCCGATTCGGTTCAATGAAATATGGACCATTTATCAAAAGCCATGTGTGTCGGTTTAATGAAGAAACGCTCATGTTTTCATCCCTCTGCGCAGCACTCTTCGCACTGCAGAACCGAAGGAAGCAAAACACTCGGCACTCTAAAGTGACTATACTCGTAAAAGTGTGTACAAGAGACCCAAATGCGACAGCTGTGTGTATAGTTTGTTGCAGCAGTTGTTGTTTTTGCTGTTGTTGTTGTTGTTTGTGCCGTTGTTGTTGTTGCTTGTTTCGTTGTGCCGTTGTTGTTGCTTGAAGAGCGTTACAAAAATTATTCGCCTTTGTCCATATTGAGCTCATCAGACGCACACAACACAACCGCCCCGTAGAACAGCCGCAGATTTCGGCTGCCTGGCATGTCCTTGTTTCCTCTTCTGCTTGTGCTCGTTCTTCTTCTTCCTATCCCACCTCTATTCCCGCTACACACGCATTTCCTTTTCTGTACACGTTGAAAGATCGAATTACGATAAAACTGCTCTTTAGGTAGAAAAAGCGAACAAGCGACGGAACGAGCGAACGACCGACCGACCGACGGAACGACCAAACGACGAAACGCAACGACTACCACCAACCACCACACTCGATATTTGTTGGTGCTCCCTCGCTCTCGCATGCACTTTTATCGTGCTGTTCCTTTCACTGTCGCCCGTTTCCTGCTGTTGTCCTTCGTGCTCGTTCGTCGTTACTCGCTTCGGCTGCCTGCTAGAAGTCGTACTCGCATCACGGTTCACTGATTCGCCTGTGCGCCTGCATGAGTCGCTCACTTAATGCACCAACACACCGATAATCAGGGGATTTCGGAGTGCGGTGCGGTGCGGTGTCCGGGGAGGAGGAAGCAGCAGGGTCTGCGTCGCTGTGTGCTGCTAGGGTTCGTTTGTTTACCTACTCGACGAGTGCGAGACACGAAGTTAAGGAATGCTTTTTCTCTTCTAGCGTCACTGACGCACAGTTGGATTTTATAACGGAAATTCGGTACATATGCGTGTATGGTTTGGTTCATTTTCGGCTAGTGACTCGCTTGGGGTGACTTTCGTTAGTTTAAAACGAAGGCGCTGACCTACGCGAAAACTGCAGCCAGCTAGCATTTTAGTTTTGACTTTTAATGGTTCGAAGTTCTTCCCAATTCGTCACTCATTAATTGATGACGAATCGTAATCGTTTCGGAAGTCGAAAAGGTGTTCGCTCCGTAGTTTCGACTGCTGCAAAAGATGCCAAAGAAACTCGAAAACCCAACGCACTCCAAGCAACTCACTACTTCGACAGCTTCTACTGAAAAAAAGAATGAAATTTCATTAAAACAGACAAGGAATTTAAATTAATAACTGATTTGCACGTTCGTTGATTGAAACCAGGGGAAAGTCCCGTTAGCAGATGGAACCGACAGCCAGTCCGTGAGCACTCGTCTTCAGCCGATCGTGTTTTTGCCGATTACGTAAATCAGAGATCGACTGCCGCTAATTAAAACGTAATCTTGTCTCCTCCTCGCCTCGAAGTGTCCGAAACACTTCGCAGCATTCGACAAATGAATGCAGTTTATTAATCAACAGCACCGGAGTGACGTCGACTCTTCGCCAGGATCCCCACAAGCCGCTTCACCGCCCGGGCACCAACTTTCACAAGAATCTGAAGCGGATTTGAGGCTGGTGGAGCAGCAGCGTTGCTACCGGGTGACAGCGAACATGTGACATGTTATTTTAATTATTAAAACGTCAAAATTCGCCAACGAGTCAACTTGTCGCACTCGCAACGCCATTCAACACGACGCAAGGCGAAGGCTACTTAATAAACCCCCCCTCCCCCCCCCCCCCTCCCCCTCCAGTTGAATGCACGCACACAATTAACACAAATTATGCCAGATTTTCAGGACCCCCTCTGGACCAACACAACAACAACAACAACGACACAGCAGAAGGTGCGGCGCGGCGCGTTCGCAAAAAGTGAACGCTTAAAATTAATTACCGGCTACAAATTTTCTGTGTTAAATTCTCTGTTTTGTCACAAGAGCAGCCAGCAAACGAGGAGTCCGCACAGCATCGCGTATGCTGCTCAAAAAGTTGCGTTGCCTTCTCCACTGCGTCGTGTCTTCCCATCGATCTTCAGTGCGCGATCCCTCCGGCTGCTCAGAAGACCGAAACACAGACAACCCGAAAGAGAAGCCCACTCGAAGTTGATAACAACGATGACTCGATTCCAGCGCCGCCGATGACTCGTATTCTTCCCCGGTCCAGAGATCTGCGGCTGGAAGACCGTTCTTCTGGTTGCTGGTCTGGAGGCTGAGAAAAGCTCTTCTCCATCTTCTCATCTCTTCATGACTCTCCCGCCGATCAATCGATCGATCGATCGTTCGTTCGTCTGTTTGTTGCACCGTCTACAGAACGCGATGTTGTCAAGTGGCTGGTTGCTTGAGACACACCTTGGATCCATACTCGCGCTCAGTCGTCCGCCCCGCTGCTCCCCGGTTTTCGTTTCTTTCTCTCCGTCCTCCGGGTTGGGCGATCGTTCATTACGAGCGTTTATTTGTTTTCTGTCATGTCGCGTTTAATGCTTTTTCTGGTATTTTCGAGGTTGATCAAGAATTGAAATGTTCACATTTCGGATCGCATTACCGTTGCTTTTCGTAATGCTCCGCCCTGCAACGTACAGCATCGTTGCCGATTCCCATCTTCTTCATCACTGAGTCTTGAGGATTTCTGGAAACTTATTCGCCGTTGTCCATATTAAACTCATGAGACGCTTGCTCATAAATTGAGATCTTCTTCCTTTCCTTGATCGCATTCATAAGTCAATAATTCGACTTGAGCGAGGAAGGGACATGATCACAAGTACCACAAGTACTCCATCTGGCTTTCGAAGTTCCTCTGCTGGAATAAAGAAGTCACTATTGTGAGTTCCCATCGCCTTCTAAGCCCACATGATTTCATGGTGAGCAACCAGCTTCATCAATATGGATGTCTGTGCTTTTATTGCTTTCCGAACAGGTACAGAAGCTTCGCAGGAGATACAAAATATTTAATTAACAAACTGAGCTGGTCGACTGATAATTAATGCGGAAAACCGAGGATGGGGCCAGGAAAAAACCGCACCAGCTTCAAGTCGGAGTGCTGCGACATTCCGCAGCCAATAAAATAGGAAAGAAAGGGGAACAAAAGCACTCAAGAGCACTCTCGATCAGCTCTCGAAGAAGCGATTAGAATCGCTGCGTCCCTGCGCCCGGCTGCCCCGCCGGCCTCCTCGATGATGGCTCAAAATAGCGCACACTTGAATGACAGATGAGATCGCTAACAGAGACCGAAGTAAACCGGACGGAGGCACCGTTGCTTGGCGGCTGCGATGACGAGCGGGCAGCATGGCGGAGGGCAGCGCGGCGGATTGGATGGGGCATGGCGCATGGAGCATTTTAGATTTCCACGATAGTCATCGCGCCTCGCAGTCGGACAGCGACGCACAAAATGACGCTGCAAGAAGTGCATCGTGAAGCACGGATTCATCTGCAGCAGATGACGACGCTGGTGATCAGCATGAGTGTCCAGTTCATAGAGGAGCCTAACAACTGGGATGTTCTACAACAAGTTTCACATTTCTGAAAGGCTGACAACCTTCGCTTCGTAGACGTTGAGACGTTGTGGCCGCAACAACAACAGCAGCAACAACAGCGAGTGGGTACGCACATTGATGCACGCGATCGATAGAAACGCAGCGGATCGAATCGAATCGAATCGGTACCGTCATCTAGCCAATCAGGCGGAGTGGCCAGTCAATCGAGAAGGAAGGAATTCTTTGAGTCGCATAGCAGCTGCATGCAGCATAGCATCAGGCTGCAGGAGACGAACACAGCCACAGCGACGCGGCGTGCCGCAGAAAAGCATCGAATGCCGGTCCTCAGTTGGGCGAGGAGGAAAATGAGGAAAAGTGCCCACGGATTTAACGAACCCGGACACCTCCTACTCGACGTCCATCTGAGAGTAGCCACTTCCAGTCTACGCTGGTCGAGCGCAGGAATCAAGTCAATCGATCGATCGATCGACCAGACAAGAATGAAGAGAAAACAGCGTTGATCGGGGTCTGGATGTGGCGCTGATCTCCAAGATTCCTGCGCTTCTCTTTGAACTGCACTCTGCGCTGTTTGAAGCCGCGATTTTGTGGGCCTGCGAGTGGCTGCGATAGAGTAATAAAAATCTGCTTGGACAGTTGAAAAGTAATGAACTGAAAACCTGGTTGACGGCAGGAACGGACGAATGGACGGTCACAGCAGCCAGCAGTGTTGAGGAATGCTTAATGAGCCGCGAAGATCGAAGGAAGCAAGCGAGTGGCTTTTCATTTAAGAAAAACGCAGCGACTTCATGTTAGCTGAATGTATGTAAATCCGAGCGAAGTTGGCAACACTTATTATCGCGTTAACAGCGCTCGAGTGGCGCTGCAGCTCCGAACAGCGTCCACAGCTCTCGAGTCCATTGAAATGAGTGGACGTCCTGATCTACTCGCTGCCCCTGCCGCAATTAATCCGCAATTTGTTCGCGTTGTGGCAGCAACACGACCAGGTTTCTGCCTCCCAGGTTGTGTTCACCAGGAAAAAGCGTACTTTTTTGCATTCGCGGCGTACAGGGTTTGAATCGGCGGCGATCAACGCAGTCGTCGATGGTCCATAAAAACACCGAATGCGGTACCCCGTTCATTGTGTTTCTACGACTCGGCGCTGTCGGGTTGGACGCCGGCTGCTTGCTGCCGCCATAAAAGTTTATTGACTTCATTCGGGCTCTCCAACAACAAGTCGTAAATTAGCAGACCTCATAAACCACCAGCTACAGCAGCATGGCTGCATATTCAAATCGTTTTCCAGGGACAATGGATGTGCCTGTGCTCGGGTCTTCCAGAGCGGAAGCAATTTTAACCCACTTGCGTCTACCCCTCGTTTGGCACTCCGCTCGCAATCGCACTCGCACTCGAGTGTCTCTTTTATGGGGGTGTCTTTGATTCCCACGGCTCTCTGCCCGGCTTCCTTTTTTATTTGTCATTCGAGCTGCGCAACAGTAAAGTGTTGGGTATAAGTTTCAAGTGCTCTTCAGTCGCCCCCCTCCCCGCCCTCCCATCCTCCTCAATAGCAAGGGTTTTTATGCAATCACTATCCTTGTTCTGCTGCGGCTGCCGATTGCGCAGTCATCCACACTCACTGGCTGCTCATCGCGCAGCTGAGATTCGAACTTCGGGTGTGTGCGTGTGTGCGTGGATTCGAACCAATCTGCGTCTTAAATGCGGGTGCACTTGAATTGGTTCATTACACGGATGGTTCGATGCTCGGTTCTCTTTGATTACTTTGCGTGCAGAGTTCGAGAGGTCGAGGATGAGGTCGACTTCCAGACTCTCCGAACTCCAAATCTTAAATCAATGAGATTTCGATCCATGACGAAGCTTTCTTTCATCATCTTGACTCATAAAACTCACGTTTCGTAACCTCAAATCCATCATATATTTTAATCATGTACCAAAAAAAGAGTTTTTTTAGTGACAGTTGTTTTGATTGTTGTTGTTTTCATTTTGTTGTTTTAATTGTTGTTTTAATTGTTGTTTCAATTGTTGTTGTTTTAATTGTTGTTTATGTTTTGATTGTGTTTGTTGTTGTTGTTGCTTGAAGTCTTCGCAAACACTATCAGCATAATAAACAGCACCCAACAAACAGACGCAGACCTAAAATCATGGTCAAAAATTTCTCACGCTTTTTCGACAGAGACATTATAATAAAAACTGTTCGTAATCGAGCTGAAACACGAGTTCCAATTAAAAGGCAAGAAAATTTATAAAAACAAATACTAAAACAGCAACAACAACACAAAGCAACTGTACTAAAATTACACTTAGAATTAAACGCTTCAAGATAAAACTTGCAGAGGAGAATCGAGTCCGGGAAGTGGTCAGCGGTCAGCGGTCAGCAGTGCGAGCAGCATGCAAATAAACGTGTTGGAACAAGTTGAGTTAATCACTGATGGATGGGGAGGGGGGAGGGAGGGGCGGGTGGTGGTGGCGATGGACCGCACTTGTGACGAAAACTCGGCTTTGATAAGCTACTGAATTCATGAAAGTGCACCCGTTGATAGCGGCGTCTGGCGTCGGCTTCAGCGAGTTGAATTTTGTACCTCGAAGGCTGCGATGATGCTGTTGCTCTGTCGTTGTTGTTGTTGTTGTTCACTGTCTCTTTCGCTGCAGCCGAGAAAGTGCACCCGGTCCGAAATTCCCACCCCGAATGAAACCGACACGCGTTCGCGAGCCACATTAACGACTACGACGAATGATACAGTTGTTGTTATTGTTAACATATGTACAAGTACAGAGAGAGAGCATGTTGACTGTGTTGTGTATTGTTGTTGTTGTTGTTATCTTTCTGCTGCTGCTGTTCAGCATGTGCACCAGAGTTTAGAAATAATAACAATGAGTTCAAAAAAAGTTTCAAATAAGTTTCAAATATTGTATGTTGTTGCTTGTGTCAGATGCGAAGTTAATGAAAAAGTGTGGGAACGAAAAGATAGAAAAGCAACAAGCACAACAACAAGTGGACAAACATAATATAGATACAAACATAAGTAAACTATATGCTTGTATGTACATATGTACAACTGAGTAAATATGTTAACATGCAAGTCGCAAGTGAGTTGAGTTGATGTCGCTTTCTTCGTCTTTGTGGCTGCAATGCGAGATTTCGAAATTATTTCACTCTAGCAGCAATGAAACAATACAATAAACGAACATCAGAATACGCTCCATCCTAATTAAAGGATTCTCTAGGATCACTCGTAGATGTCAGTGTTGCCAACGTCTTTCGTTTCTTACATTTACTTCTCTCAACTGATTAAACGCATTAAACTAGGCATGAAAACTAACGTCACTGCAGTAGAAAACACGTAATTAAAACATTACGCAGCTTCGGCTGCAGACAAAGCGTAACATCGGCAGCCGATTGCGGCTTTTTTCCACTTCGTGCGCTTGTTAGCGGGCGTGAAGTGCTCACGAATCGACAAGTGATTCGGCTGTCACACATGCTTGAGCGACAAATCGTCTGCATCAGCGGCCGGCCGCCCCGTCTGCAGTCCACACTACAAAATAGTCTAAGCGTCGTACATGTCGGCTAGCAGATTGGACCAGATTCAAAGCAAAAAAGGTGAAAAAAACGCCTGCAATCGTTTTCACGCTCTATCAGTGGAGCTCGACGAGCGTGCGCCCCGCTGAATCAAGAATTCGCTCTGTTATTTGATTCGGTTTAATTAAAACCTGTTGCAGGGCCGTCTGGCGGGCCGAGAGTGGTGCGGGGCCGTCTAAAAGGCTGAGAGTGGTGCGGGGAGGGAGTCGAAAAAACGGCAAAAATGGCAAAATTCAAAAACTACAATTTTTGTGTCTACAGTGTTTAAGTGAGCGCCTTAAATCGGTTGTCTTCCATCACCCCCCCCCCCCCCCCCCCTTCGCTCGCTCCACTTTAGTTTTTGCAACAGTTGTAACATTGCTGTTGTTGTTTACGATGAAACTGACAGCTTGTCCGCGAACACACGTAATTAAATAATGAAAAAAGTGAAATCAGAGCATCGCCATGTTTATTCAAATACTGCCCCCCTCCTCGTCGTCTCCTGCGTCACTGTTCTCCAGCAGCTCCATAGCAGAAGTCCATAGTTTCCAGTCACATGTCATGCTTGCGTACAATCCGTCATTCGATTAGACGACAATTTGACATTCTGACTTGATTCGCGCCACTGTTTGTGCCCCGAAGCATACTATGGAGTGGTGGGGGGGGATAGGGGTGGTCCAACTGGTGGTATCTGGCCGCGCTTGCTCCCTGGACATCCATTAAAGTGTTTCGGCGGCTAGATTCCTGGTTTTTGCGCGGTCTTCTCGCTGCTGCAGAAACGCAAATCGAGTCCGCCGCGATACCCGCCGACAGTTCGACTCTGGTTCCAGGCTCAACATGTCGAAACACTAAAAGCTTCAACTGAATGGCCGAAGTCATCCATCGTCGTCTCGCTTTCCGTCTGCGCCATCCCCCGTCCGTCTCTTTGACGCTGCTGCTTGCTGTCGCCGGTGCTGAGTGGCTCTTGTGCAAAATTTGCAGCGACTCCGCGGCAACACGTCGTCTAATCGGCGTGGCGTTGCGGCTGGCACGTTTTTCCATCTCCAGTTAATGCTCGTGCATGCGCATGCGTTCGCCGCTTCCAAGAATCCTCCGCAGTGCGACTGTCGGTGTGTTTATTATTCGACTTCTTCTCGTGCGCGAATTGAAGCCTGTTGCATGACGTTTGCTAGCAGCAAATCATCTCACAGGCGGTGCTGTTGGTCGGTCCGTCGGTCGGCCAGCCGCACTGGAATGATTCAAGCCTTCACTGCGAGGCGCATCGCGTCGCTGCTTCGTGTTTAATTGAGGTCAATTAGCTTGGATTGCAGCGAAATACGGAGGAATCAAATCAGCATCAAAAGCACCAACATTTAAATTGATGTCGTGTCCGTGTGTCTGAGTGTGTGTGTGTGCCCTGCATTGCAGCCGCTTCAAATCGCAAGTATTCCGAGGAATGCAGCGCTTCATGCAGATTTTCGCCATACTCACTGACGAAAGTAGGCGGCCGGCATGCAGCACTCCGACTCCGTTCGATCTGATGACGCAATTTTTAAGAGTTTCTTATTTCGAGTTAAGTGCGAGTGCAGTTGTTCGGCGCACTTAAAATCGTCAAAATGTCATCCACGAACAGCGTGCTTCGTCCGCGAACCGGCTTCTGACCGGTTCGTTGCTCCACTTGTTGGCGCCATTTTGTAGCTCCTGCTCACCGTTTAATCGTGTGATTGACGAGTGCGGAGTTCGAGAAAAAGTGCATAAAATACCGTTATTGCAGCTCTTAATTTGTCTCTGGCAGCACGTTGATGCTTTTCCGTTGGTGCGTGTCCATTAATAAATATTGCAATAGCAACAACAACAACAACAACAGCGGCGAAATTTATTGCGCTTGCTTAATTGATGCCGAGTCGATTGCGAGTGCGCATTCTACACCGATGACTCAACTCACTGGACAGCACAGTGGAATAAATGCGCTCACAAACAACAACAACAACGATGGCGATGACAACAACAAATAGCAGCCACTTACATTTGAGCCACCGCAAACTCGTGGAATAATGAACTGAATTCAACTTGAAGCTCGATTTATTCACAACTGATGCGACACAGTCACCCCCTCCCCATCACCTTTCAATTCGCCGTTCCTGTGCGTCTTTTTCGAAAAATATTAACATCATTTTTATGCAGCACTCGTGCGCATTCATTCATCATCAAGTGTTTTATTTATGTTTATTAAAGGTTGTTTGACGTTCCTCCTTGTGTCCGTCCTCCACCTCCTCCCCTCCCCTCCCCGACCCCGCACTGCTGACGGCTGCCCATCAACTCGCCTCGCATGCAATCGACATCCTTTCCACTTCGTGTTTCTTACTTTGATTTTGATTGCTTCGCCTTGAATTTGATTCGAAGCTGATGTTCACGTTGATGAACACGAAAATTCAAAGATTGATGAAGCCCCGTTTCGGGCTGACCGCAGCTGTTGTTATTGTTGTTGTTGTTGTGGCTCACAACCACAAAAAAGAGCGATAAAGAACGACGATGGGACGCAGAGTGACTGGAATTTCAAACACATCTTAATTAAAAGCGGGATTTCAGTGCCATCATCGTCCACGCTACGGCAGTCATTTCTAACTTTTAATGGTTTTAAAACGCATGCTTTGTGTGTGTATTTATTGGAGGATTTTCGTCAATCTGCCTGTCAATCATCCACGAAGAGGCAGGGACGGTATGCAGTCCGAAAATAATCATAAATTCACTTCATCCGGCAATTCACAAAACCAATCAACATGTCTTCAGTAGAGTGTTCATGCATTTTCAACCCGAGCTAACTTATTAAATGAGTATTATTAATATTATGGACTAATAACTGAAGAAGTCTCTGAAAAAAGTGCCGCACAGTGTTCAGGTAAGGAGTTTAGTGCAGATCGGAGGGTCCACTCTAAGAATTCGACTTCTGATGCGAACCCGAGATCAGTATCACTGCTGTCACTGTCTCAGAAGAACCGCCGTCTTACTTCCGGATAGAAAACCGTCCCCTAAACGATCGCCGAACTACAGGGAGTTGTTTCTTTGGAAACACAGAGTATTTGACCAACTTTGAGATCGTTTATAGACCATCTTATAGCATCTACTAGCGACACACTCAGTTTTGACACCTGTAAACGTCACCGCAGTTGGTAGTAATGACAGCACGGCGCAGGGAACTCGTAGGTCGCTCGTCTGACGGCTGCTCCTTCTGTGTGTGTATCCGAACCCGTTGAGTCCGCCGAACTTTCGCTCATTTGTAGCATGTCGTGTTTCTGGTTGTAATAAATTGCATTTTGATTGGAGGCGCATCTTTACTCCGGTTGATCTGGTTTGCGTGCCCTGCAACGAACAACAACAACACATCAGCGTTGTGCTATTTTCCCAGTTGAGGAAATGAATAATCTTGCGGCCACCACGACCACGAATGAATGTGATGAACCGCTTCGCATCTTCTTTTCTTTACCTGGTCGTTTATTATAATGATTGGGTTATAAGCAGCCCAGCCACGTTTCAGCCACGCATTCTGCTCACTTTGCAGTTCCAGTTCCACTTCCACTTGACGTGTAGAGGACTCTGATTTTTCGTACATTGATTGCTGTTTTCGGAGTGTCGTCGTTGTTGTTTTTGTAGTGCAATTTATGCATTTTATGTGATGTAAAGAATGATTTTGTAATGAGAGCATTTTTCTATAAATTTCGAAAGTCGATTTGACACTTTGACTGGCCGACTGATCACCATGCTTGCGATCTGGGCGGCGACTTCGTGCTCACAACGGATTACTTGGGCTCCTTTCCCGCTCCTGCCCACAATCGTTTGCTACTGCGTTGTTGTTGTTGCGAGCTGCAGTGACACTCAAACTCAATACTCAGGCGAAACAACGGTTGTTGTTGTTTTTGTTACCGCTGCAGTTGCATTTGCCGCTGCTTCTCATTCATCATTTCTTAATGTTTGAAACTTAATCTCAACGACAACACCGCGTCACGTCACGTCACTTTATTGCTGCATGCACTTCTTTCATTTCGCTGCTGATTATTGCAGCAACAACCCTTTTTTAATATCGCATTTTGCACAAGCCCCCGATTGCGGCAGTTCTGCGCCGTCATTGTTGCCAGATTGCAAAATAATTCAGTGCCGATTTTCGCTCACCTACTTCAAAATTGTTTGTTTGTTTGTTTGTTTTTCATGCCCGGCTCAGATTCGCGTCGAACGCTTTTGCGCAGACGCTGCTGATTTTTATTTATTGCTATTTGTGTATTTTTAGGGAAACTGTTATCAATTAAGCGATTCTTATCTACTATTGATGTTTTTTTGAACTCATTTCAGGATCGTCGTGTCTGTCGCTGGGCTGCAAAAATGGCGGAACCTGCATCACGCCCAACAATGGACTGAAACCGTACTGCAAGTAAGTAGAACTACTTTCCCATCGCCTTAAAATTAAATCAATCATTCAATGAATCAATTATTCAATCTTTTACTAAACATAATCCAGAAGGAGAGAAATTTTCAGAATCATTCAGTTTTGTGTCATTTTTAAGCAGAGAACATAACGTAAGCTCTTCATTTTTCCTCGCGTGTTTTTTCGCCTTTCGCAGTGACAACATTTTGTCAATTCAGTTGATTCAGTTGATTATTCAAAGCGAACAGACAACGGATATGAACATGTATCGGATGTCATACAACAGCCATCAGTTGGGCATGTTTTAGTGACTTTTTGAAGACGAGGCGAAAATGAAGCCAACTCGAATGAAGCATTCCGTGTTTTTAGGTTCTCTACAATCGGATTGGAGATATTTTATGGCATGCACAACTACTGAACCATGGATTGCATTTCAGCAGCAGTATTTTCGAATTCCGAGTACAGTCCACTCTGGAAACACTTGTGTTTACATGGTGTGGTGTAGGGTGTACCAGCGAAGAGTCTAACCGACTACTGGCAGGCCTATTAACATTCTTTTAGATGATATTTCATTTAAATGTTTGTAGTGTTCAAAGATAGTCTATTCTTTGGTCGTCATTTGTCGATATTCCCGGACTGTACTCCATCTTTTAGGCTCCTGATTTCTCCTGAAAAGCTTTTAATTCCCTGAAGCTTACTCCAGAACAACTTGGATCCCATGGACAAGTTTTATAGTTCCTAGTGAAGGGTGTATATTAAACCATAAGAAGAGAACAGCTCGAACTGATGTTGTACTCAACTGGTTTATGATTCGTTGCTGAAAGCCGAATTAATTGTTCTCAATTATTTTTAATGGACTCTAAAAAGGTGATCAGAAACTATTCTCAGACTCTTCATTTCCGTTCCTTAGAATTCTAGAGAAATGTTTTTACTTTAATGTGTGCAGTTAAGTGTTTTTTTTTTTTTAATCGCAGTCCGCTTCTTTTTTCGCCCTTCTTTGCTTCAACGGAATCAATTTCAGCGCCTTCATCATAATTAAAGCTTCGTTTACAGCTCCAAAGAAATAATCGAAGTGCTGTCGAAGTGGCACTGGGCCAGGCCGCCGCCGCCGCTCTTTTATTCCGCCGGGCTGCAGGAATTCTGTGGACTAATTTGGAAAATAAGCCATAAATCTGAGGCACGCACAGACACACGCACACACACACACACACACAGACATACGCACACGATCATATCACACAAGAGCACGTTAAGAAAACGTAGACAGCGATCAAGAGTCCTAAAGGGAGCCATCATCATCAACATCTTGAGTATCATCATCATCACCAGGGAAGTAAGACCACGGATAGTCTTCTTAGCTTAAAGCGAGCAGATCTGAAGCCCAAGAAGCGGCTGCTTACGCGGCGACCGTGTGTACCGACCTTAAAGTTAAACGTTTGCACTGGGTTCGGTTCGATTGGCCCAAAAACAGAAAAGAAAAGGTTTTCATTTCGATCAGAAACCAGTTCTTATGACGATCATTTTATTTATATGTGATGCGTTCGCTGGCTGCCTGGCCTCGTCTACCTGATCGACGACGACGTCGCGGCGGACGGATCCCATCGCCAGCCCAGTCGCTGTGAGTCCGGCGCGCTGGTTTCTCTTTTGTGGCGACTCGGGCAGCACGCGCTTCCACAAAAAACGCCTGCCTTCCGAATAAAAGTCCGGCATTCTTTTAGAAATCATTTTTGGCCATACACGGATACGAGGCAGTCGCTGGTTTCTCATTTTTCGAAAGCTGGAGCGTTGCATTGTTCGAGTAGCGCGATTGACAGGCGGACAGACGGACAGACGGACTCACGGACCGAGCCGAGCAGCTTTTGTGACCTTTTACGGTGCGATCACGCATCAATTGTTGATGATTTCAGCTCCCACCCCGCCACGTTGGGGCCTCGTTGTTGATCATCATCCTCTGTTGTTCTTATTGTTGTTGCCGTTGTTGTTGTCGTTGATGCCTTTGATTGCCGCGAACGTGGAGCGAAGAATGGAGGTGAAACAAATGCGAGTTCAAAGTGACGAAATCCGTGTATTTCGTTGTCGCTGTAGTTTAGTGATCTGGCTGATCTGCATAACTGTGGCGAAATAACCATACAATCCTAACGATGGTCGGATAATTCAGACATTCGTTGGTCGCTGTACAGAATTCCACACTCTGCAGTCCCGGAATTACTGCTGTTGGTCGGGTCACACTTAAATTACAAGCCACACTCAGCATTTGCGATTTCAAGCTTAACTCCGGCGGACGTTGAATCCACCGAATCCACCGAATGTGCCTCGCATGCGTCCAGAAGAATTTCAAGAGTTGTGGCGGCCTCTCGTGGCCACTCTGAGCGCAGCTGTTCGCCTGCCGCCGTCGATCCTCGGCGACGGGCGACCGGTTTCACTGCGGCTTAGAAAATTCTTTGAATTCTTGTTTCGAAGCTCGTGATTCGAGGCGGCCCACAGAAATTCAGGGGAGGGGGCGCAGTTTGTGGCTTAAATTCATTCACTTTTCGTATGCTTCATAAAACTTCGCTTTAAGCCTCTAGACAAGAATAAATTCGAAGCGATTTCAATATTCATTTTTTTATTGGGTTTGTTTTCCTTAATTTGCATGTTTCCCCACTACAGTATGTTTGTTTTATTATTAATTATGACAGACGAACCTACTCGAAATTTTAAAACTGTGTGACTTGACTCGTTTATGAGCCACTTTTAACGCGGCGTGACGGCTGGCGTTTTTTGAATCGACAACACGGCGATTTGGTTGTTTTTACTGTACAACCATTTTTATGGACTCTTCGCGAGACTTTTTATAAGAAAACGTTTTAACTCTTTCGTCACTGATCAATCGATCGATACGCTTTTCCTCTTATACAACTCTCGATGATTTGGCCAGCCGAAAACCCGTTGAAAATCTTATCCATAAACATTTGAAATTGTCTTGAAAACATCTCGAAAAGTGGTGTCCACTTAAGACTGAGTGAAGGCTGTAACTCCAAAATGAACAACAGAAAACCTACAATTAAATGCAAAATAGCCGAAGGTACCACACTCTGGTATTCCACACTCGGCACGGATGCGGCTCCACTTACTTGTGATCGCTTTTCGCCTGGTTCGCTCTCATTTGTTGGCTGTCTTCTCGCACATCACATCGATGTTTACAATAAAATTTGATATTTCTGCTGCCGCGCAGTCTTGTCAGTTGGTTGGTGGTCGCGACGACGCGGCGCAGCGGTGGATCGGCGATCAAACTGTGAGTGCAGAGACTGTGGGGCGCGATAACATCGCTTGAACTTTCCCCCGGCCGCATCAAAGCGCACTCGAGGGTTTAACTTTTATAGAGCCAATCTAAACACAATAAAACGAGCGCTGAACCAATCTGATGGCAACCTTTTCTACAGTTGTTGGTACATCGCTCCGTCGGTTGGTCGATCGGTCGCTTGGTCGATCGGTCGCTTGGTGGGTTACTTGTTATGGCGATGATCGCTCCAAATTTGCAAATGTGGGCATTTGAACGCAGGCGAGGGGGCACGTCGGTCAGCAGGGGTAAATCGATGGATAGATCGATCGTTTGAGCGATGTTATTGATGCTGTGCGCATCGGCGTCGTGCACTCGAGCAGACAGCGAATCTAATGTGCAGTTTTTGTTTGTTTAATTGACTCGATTACAATGCAAACGACTCACGTCTTTTCCTTTTCTATTTTCTTTTGGTTGTTGTTGTTGCTGTTGTTCCTTTTGTTTGATCTGAATGCTGAATGCACCATTGAGAGCATTCATGATAAGCTTTTTGGTGCATGTCAAATGTCAGTCAGTCCGCCGCTGATGCTGATCACTGGAACGACGTGGAAATCGTCGCTGTAACGGTTTCCAAGCGGTTTAAGGTTTATCGTCTCTCGGATTCCATCGACTGTTTCTTCAAATGTTGTACACGATCAAATGCATTCGTGTTTCAGGCTGTGTGAAGGCATTTCCTTCGAGCTTCTTTATACAGCTTATCAACTGCTGACTATTCTCAGTTCTCAGTCCCTCTGTACATTTGTATCCGCAGCTCTCTTCAGATGCCTGTCCGAGCTGTCATGTTTGTCATAAGCGCGATCATCAGCAGCTGATCATCTCTCCATCATGGATTCACTGCACGTACATCGCAGTCCGTTCTTCCATCCTCTGGTCTCCGTCGTCGTTCATTATAAGAGTTCACATAAACAGCTCTTCAGTGGCTTGGACTCGAACCTCCTCTTAGCTTGTACAAAAACCACAAGTAATCGCATTGTTCGGGGACCGGACTTCGTTGTTGTTGTGAAGGTGGACACAAGTGATTGTTTCCCCCAAGTAACTTCGATTGACTCGTTTAACTTGTGGAAATCGCTCAATAGACTAATTAAAGTTATCGGAAACCCCTCGATAATTCAATGTTACTGAAATCAACTCCCGAATTCCAGTTCCAATGATTTTAGTCACAGCTAAGCTCTTAATTAAGACAGTACACTGTACCGTTGTCAACCCAGTTCTAACCTTGCCAAATGAAAGCCACCTCCACAGGAAGCCGCAGAACCGCTTTCGAGTTGCTGATATGCGACACAAATTCGACGTGGACAAAAAACCAGCCACCAAAGAAGAATTCTACAAGGCATCGGATCGGCCGCAGGCTGCTGAGTGCCAAAGTCGGTGTGTGCCGTACTTGCTGCAAATGCGTATTATCGGGTCCTATATTACTTGGCTATCTGCGGCTGTCGCTTGTGCGCGCGCTCGCGCATGCGCAGTTAACGCAACAACGTTTGCAGTACTGGAGAACTTGTACAACAGCCAACTGACTGGCGCTGTGCTGCGATCGCCAGGCCGGGCCAAGCCAGATACTAGATACAAGATATCAGTAGATAGATGAACAACTCTGATGCATGCCAACTAAGCGTGGCTGCGGTTGCTCTCCGCTGAGGCTCCACCGCGAGCCTCATTTGTAGAAAATATGCGTTGGCAATCGTAGACCGAACGATGATGACGAGGAACAAAGAAGGGCTTCAGTGGCAGAGGGCAACAACGGCCATGCACAGAAAATTGTTGACAATTGTTGACGATTCTGCTCGCGACCGAGTCAAGTCATCCTCTGCTGCTGCTGCCATGGGCACGCGTGGGCGACTGGCAGCTCGACCCGCTCCAAACGCGTATCTTCGGGACGATTTTCCGTACTCTTATCTGTGGACATATGTACTTTCGGGTTCAAGTAAATGTTTGCCTTTGAGTCAGCAGAAAATGTCTGGCAAGCGATGGACATGAAGACTTGTTGCTTGTCTCTCATGTGTGATGGCGATGTTGTTGCTGTTGCTGTTGCTACGCCTGCAGTGAACGATCGCCTGGATAACTGCGAAGGTTCTGCATGCTTTGTTTCTGTTGTTGTTGTTGTTGTTGTTTGTCTGTTGAGCAGCTCTAAAGTAAGACTATAAAATGTGTAGGATTCGCCAAGACCCTCTGTTGTTGTTGTTATGTTGGTTTGTTGCCGTAGAATGTGTGCAATCTTCTGAAATGCTGGTCATGGTTTCAGATGCTGCTGCTGCTGGTGTTGTTGTTGTTGTTCTTGGACTACCCTTATATGCATGGTACCTCGATGGTTCATAGTCAGAAAAGAATTCTTTGTATGAGCCACAAACCAGTCGTTTGTTCAGCTGCGTTTCTTTGCTGCTTTTCAACTCGATTCTTGTTGCTTGTCTTATTTAGTGTTCCTTTTCGTGTTGTTTTCATGGCTGTAGTTGTTGTTGTTGTGGTTGTTCGGTTTCTTTCATTGCTAAGCTTAGTTTAATTTATGCTTTTATTACTTTTATGCAATTTTATTTCGCTCCCGGCTGGCCTCAGCGTGCGTTTTGATTTTTCCACGTTTTCATTTCAATGGATTGTATTCAGGTTATAAATTAAGAAAAATGTTGTTGTTGTTGCTTGAGTGCGGCAACAAATAAAAGAGTACTCGTATTTAGGAGAAACCCGTTCTTGTGGTCATCGTTCGGGGCGCTTTTCTCTCCTTTTCACTGTCTTGATACTTGAATGAGTCAAACGCTTTACGAGCGGCAGCTGCTAAGATTTCAGATTCGGAATTTCTAACATTTTGTACTCTGCTCGTATAGAAACCCGAAATACATGGGATCATCATCGCCATCATCCGGAGTATCCGCCACTCTTCTCTGTGATTCATTGCAGAGAACTCGTTAGAGTGGTTTTATTCCACTTCCATCCAACGTGTTTAGCTACGTGATCCGTTTTTACGTACCCCAGCCTAACGTGACCTCGCAGAGACCTCAAAGAAGTGCAGATGCTGGATCTGGTCTCTGAAATTTGAATTCGCCCGGCTTTTCTCGTCGCTCCTCCTCTCTGCGGCATCACTTCTGCTGTCTGTCTGCATGTCTGTCTGTCTCACTGTCTAACTGACTCATGTTGGCCGCGAATCGTACTACTGCGATGCTTCTTATTAATCTAAATATTAAGACAGTTTGTTCGGTTCTTGCCACACGCTGCTGACGAATTCGCCGTCCACTCCACAGCGACCGGGTTTGCCAGCTAACCAGAAACTCCTCCAGGGCGCATCTCTGCCCATACAAATCATGCCCAAGCGTCGTCGTCGTCGTCATCATCGTCGTTATGGTCGATTAAAGTGGCTCCTCAGTGATACGGAACGACGTACTACTGCAGCGCCGGACTCCGCTGCGCGTTGCTGCAACCAATCAGCCACCATCGACTATCCTCCACTCAGCCAGCCGTCGAGCTTCATTCTGGTCCAGCTGTTTGCTTCTTCTTCTTCTTGTGCTTGGGTCCCTTCCTACGCGGCCTCACATCCTTGGGGCACGCTGGATGCTTTGGATTTCATTGTGGGCTTTCGCTAGGCGTGCGCGCAACAAGTTGGTGCTGATTATAATCACCGCATAGCCAGGAGAGCGGCCCGGGTTCTTGATTTTCCTCCGCTGCAGCGAGCGAATGACGAAGAACGACAGAAAGCGGAGGGCAAAAAATTAAGTCCTCTGCGCAAGCGTAGCAAATATTTATTGCCAGCATTCCGCTTGCATTATGTTATCCATTTTTTACCTCGTCGTCGTTTACTTGCTTCACTTTTTGTACCTCGTCGAGCAGCAGCACATCGAAAGGGGCTCTTCTCATCCTCGTCGCGTCGCCTGCTTCTCCCTCCGCCCCGCCCCGACCGACGCTGCTGCTGCTTCATGTCTTTTCGATCGTCTATAAATTTTGCATCACTGCTCGCTTCGGGCGATGATCGTGCAGCTCCATACGCTGGGAATGAGATGGCTGCGATTCGGTGGTGCCGCCGCCGAACCGAGGATGCTTCTTGCACTCCGAATTGCATGGAATTGGGTCCGAATGTGGCACAGAGTAAATAAGAGGCCCGAATCGAATGAAAAACTCGACAAAACAAGTATTTTTAGTTAAATATTTTGGATGTTTCAATGGATGGCGACTTCTTTACCCCTGATGATGGGTCTTCTTCTGCTTCTGATGCTGCTGCTGCTGATGATGTTGCTGATGATGTTGCTACTTTAGTTGGCAGCATGGGCGGAACCGCCTGCGCTGATGTTCGGGCCAACCAGTAATTTAATCGTGAAGGGGGGGCCCAGACCCACTGATGTCCTTCCTGCATCCGACCCTGAGCATGCAACAGTTGTGCCACCAACTGCCAGATAATCTCGGAGCATTCGCTCGCTCGATTTATTCGCATTCGGGCAACAGATGCTACTCGATGGTGAGGAGTTTGTGGCCCAAGAAAAACAACAAAAACAAAAAACGTCACATCTGTAAGCGTTGCTGCAGCGCTCTTGACAAAATGTTGCCCACTCCTTGCCCTGAGATGCCACTGAAACTGGTTCTACTCTACTTCACGAGTTGCGGACGCGCCCCACAAACGCAAAGCTTTTACTTCATTTGGACGGAGTGCAAAACTGCTGCCTGCCGACTGACGGTCGACTGCTGTGCAAGCGACCGTTTTTCATGCTGATTTCGCATAAATTAATTATCAGTCGTCATCGTAGATCCGCAACGAAAGCTTTTCGATCGCTCCTCAAACGTCGTCGCTTGCTTTTAAACGCTTTTTACACCTCGCACAGGTGTCGCTGCCAACGCCCACGTTTGATGTTCTGCTGTTCTGCACTTCGCTATGCTTTGTTTTTGCCTGGTTCGCCATTAAATGCAATAGTTAAAAAATTAATTACATGTTCAGGCTTTTGGGTCTACGAATCGCGCCCGATGTGACTGAAGCGGTGCTGGTGTCCCACAGATGCTTCGACGTGTGGCTTAGTTTAGTTTTTCCTATGAGAACCCGAGATTTTGTCAGCTTTTCCAAATGCACTCGCTCAACGCTGAGCTCATGTTCGTGGATTACTGATGATTGGCTAAGATTTCATTAGACTGAAATGCAGCTGAGGCAATTCATTCATTGTTCCAAGGAGTTGAGCTCGAGATTTTTTAGTTGTTGGCAATTTTCTGCGCTTAGCTGTGAGATTTGATGAATTTGTAATTATAACTCACAAACCAGATACATATGATTAGCATGAAGTCTTCTAATAACTCTCAGAAGATTCAGTGAATTTGGTGTCAGAGTTTTTGTCACAACTCGTTTGAAACTACATAATTGAGACTTCATCCTCGTCCTTCAGGCTGCTCACATCGCCAGTTCGGTGTATAAAATGCTATACAATCGGGTCTTCCTTCGGGCCCATCAACGGCGCAACACTTCAAACTGCACCATGATCTGTCAAATCTTAAAAATGTCCCTTTTCTATTAACTAACCTTGACCCTGGAATATCAAGCAATTTAACAGAATTCGCCAAATAAACGTCAGTGCAAATTCGGTGCCTTAGAAAGTGTCAGTGGTCAAGCCATGCGTCTCGTCCGCTTCCTCGTCACTCCGCATCGATCATCATACCGTCGTCCGTCCCTTTTCAGTGTTCTACCTGAGATGCTAAATGTCTCTAGATTCCCGAAGGTTGTTTTTCATTTACCACCACTTCACAGGGACCACTAGAGAGACGGTGAGAGTGACGTCCTTCTCTCTCCCTCTCCGTGACTGTATTCTAACGGCGTGTGTGTGTGTGTAGAAGTTTGCTAATCTGACAACAAAGCCTGTGAAAATGTGCATGTGCAACAAAACATCCCCTGCAGATGTGCTGCTGGCTGCGGACATGTTGCACCTGTCCTTTTTCCCTCCCTTTTCACTCTGCTCTGCTCTGAGTTTGTTTAGGATTTAGGATTTCATCTCGGCCATGAAATGGAAAGAATCGTTCATTTCTTTATGCTGTGATTTCTGGAAAAAACAATATAAACTCTTTACAATTCCTCTGATCATCACTTGGAACTGCGTGCTAATGAGACGGTTTCTCCAGGAAGCACACTCTTGGGAGGAACCTGTTTGGAAATCTCAATCAGCTTCACCGTTATTTAGCTTAATAACATCCACTACAGTTACTGTCATCCGGTTTTCCTTCTCCAAAAGAGATTCTTTGCTATCCATGGCCATTCAAATGGTATCCAAGGCAGATCGCTGGAGTATGCAAACCTGGGATCTCGTTCAATCTAGTGTCCAGGGGATCAGGAAGGCGCGGATGCTTGCTTGTTTTATTGCGCACCACATCCGCCGCTTCTGAGGTTCGCACTCTGGAAACCCATAAAATCAGCGAAGTAGCTTAAGTGGAGGGAAAAGCAAAGAAGCTGTTGCTGCTGCTGGCCACAGCAATAAAGTAGTATTTTTGCGTTTATTAAACGGTTGCCTAAAACTCGTTGTTTGCATTTCAATAAAATTTCCCTCCGTTGCGGAGCGTCGAGTGGCGAGTTCATAAGTATTTCTTTCGCATCCGCCTGAATAATTAAAAACTCGTATTTTAATGATTGATCGCTGAAGGCACGCTGTAAGGCAGTTTGTACCGTTCGAAATGGCGAATAGCTGTTAGCAAACTGCTCTCAACCAATCGATTTCTGGAACACGCGTTTTCCATCACAAACGGGAAAGTTTCGATATCGAATCGACAGCGAATTAAGACCGAAATCGACCTCAAATTGTGCGCAGAACGCGTACAGAACTCGCCGCCGTGACGTCATGAGGGCAGTAACATGAAAGGGGTTCCCGAACTCGATAACTGGCTTAAATAATTCTGAGTTTTTCACAAATAATGCATGTAAATCTTTTTTCGTGTGACTGTCACCACAAATCAAACTCTGCAGCATCTTTTGCTGTATAGTAAGCAGACACGGAAAACGTCTTCCAGCCAGCGTTAGAGTCGTTATTTTCTTCACAAGCAAGCTTTGTCGCATCCCAAATCTAACGGCGACCCAGCTTCCTTGACCAACTCTTTTAGTTTGAGTTTTTGTTGGTGTTTTTCTCTAACCAACAGCTGTCAAGAAGTTCACTTTATGCTCTCACAAATGCGCCAATTTGTTTCTGCCACACACACACAAACACACACACCGACCACTATTTGTTCAAGTGGTGTGGTGTGATTACAAGAACAACCACCAGGCCAGCAATAACAGTAAGTTATCAACAAACACTTTGTTTGTTGTGATTTTTTCGTCGAAGCACTTAAGCATGAGTTACGCTAAAAGTTAAACGCTGTTTCGCTGTATCGATCTTCAGTGAGTGTGTGTGTGTGTGTGTGTGTGAATATATGCTGCACCTTAAGCCAACTCCAGCGACTGGCTGGCTGACTGCTGCTCCATTTGGCGCTTCTTATCTGCGCCTGATCCCTCGGGCGACCTCATTCATTGCTTCGATGGTTTCCAGGCGCCTTCAGCAGCGGCCGATCATCAATACTGCTCCGAACCGTGATCGCCGTTGTGCCGCCGCGACTCAACAATCGCACTCATTGTGTGCAGAAACATACTCACACACTCACACACACACACGTGCACCGCGATCACCATGGTTCGAGCGGCGCGTTCGTATCTCTAATGATTTTTGCGCTATTTTGCGTCTAATTCCCTTAATCAAGCGCAGTCGTCGTCATCGTCGTCGTTTTTGTTGCCATGATTGTCATCATCATCATCAGCTGCATGCCGCTTCTTGGTTGCAGCATGTGTGATGCTGGGCCCGATAGTGGCCCCGTCCACAAGCAGTGGCGCGCGCAGGGGACAGCGACAGCGACGATCGCGAGTCGGAGGAGTGCCGCCAGTTGGCAACACTGATCGTTCGTGGTTGCCTTCGCCGAATAAGCAAACAGATGAATGCACGGCTTTCAGAGGGAAAAAGTTCCACGCTTATTTGAACTCAATGGACAGAGCGGGGACGTGAACGCGATTGCGAGCCCGAAGTTCCTTTGAAGTGAGTCCAGAGGCGGATGCAGAATCGATCTCAGAAAACGGGTCATTCACTTTACACTGAAACGAGGTGGATTCGCTCATGATTGGATAAGCGCATCGCTTGTTTCTGATCAGCCTCTTTAATCGTACTCCTGCAGATGATGCCGCAACTCAACGAACCTTCAGATGTATTTATTTGAGCTGACATTAATTTGGAACCTTTAACGATGAAGACGATAAACGAGTTGCATGGGCTTCCTTGAGGATTGGCTTCTGCTACTCCACACGCCACAAATCGACCCACTGGATGGACGGGTTCAAAAGAAGCCTCCTCTACACATTTTCTTCAGCAGTGACTCCAGTGACCACTGTTGGCTCTTAAGCAAACTTGGGTGGCAGTGGGCGTGTCTGCACTAACTGTTGTTCCAACTGCTGCTGCATGCCGCGTCGAGGGAGTTCAACGCCTCTCGCTGCCCTCCCAGTTGGCTGCCCTGGTGTCGTGAGTGTGTCTCCTCCGTGTTCTCCTCACTGCGCTTGTGTCGTAGGAATTCATCAGTGGCTTGTGTGGGTTTCCAGCCTTGAGTGCCGCTGGCCATTTTGACTAATTGAAATTCAGCACAAGTATAGCTGCGGTGCATTTGTGGGCAGCGTCTGCGCCTCTGTGCGTCCGTCCATGCATCTTAAACCTGGTTTTCGTATTTCCCCGGGTATAAAACAACAGCAACCTTAGAGTCGGTCGATAAGATCCCTTGAAAAGTCCACTCCATCATTTGATGGCCACACTTTTGAGCGCTCTGAAGCGTCGTTATGTAAAGCAGTAGAACGGAAATCGTTTGCCGCGCTCCTCACAGTGTGCATTCCTAACTTGGATGCTCTCTCTTAAGTCTTTCTTTATATGTCCTGGCCACAGAATGTTGAAATGCTTGCTTGCATGGTTGCAGTGCTGGCGGAACTCCGAACTCCGCGCTCCTTGTCTCCGCCACTCAGATCCGTATCTCGGCCACGAGCGACGTTCGACGTTCAGGTTGCAGCATGACTCCTTGGGGATTATTTACAAATATTTCGCTTTAATTATGCTTTAATTGGGCGCTTTTGTCGCGGTTGCTACGCGGGTTGCCATCAGTGCCCCCGGACACAAATGGATGGCTTCGTAACGATCATTAGAGACCCTACAGAATTCGAAACGACTTACCAACCATTAGCAGCCGCATTGAAGTCATGCGTCTTTGAGAACCTGTAATTAAGAACTCGCCTCGTTGCTGATCTCTGAGTTTCACAATAGAAAAGACCCGGTTAATGCCGGAAATTTCCCCAAAAGCTTAAAGCCAGCGCAGGTGATGATGATTTATTATTCTGTAGCATTTGAATGCACTGGTTACCGTCATTGGGAGCCGTGTGAATCTTCAGTGACTTCAGCCCCTGCTCTTGGAGTCACTAAACCACGGAATGAACGAACGAATCACTTTTGCGGTTTCATTTATCAATTCGATTTTCTGGAAATTAGATCCTTTGACTGTGTTTTTGTTGTCGTTGCAACAACGCATTGCAACAGCATCCACCACAGTTTCCAATCTATATAATCTACAGAAAACAGCTGCGCATGCGTAAAAATGGAAACCAAATTGAAATCTTAGAAGAAAACGAAGAGAAACAGTAGAAAAGAGGAAAGAATTCCGAAGTGCGGTCAGGTCAGTCAGCCACAAGCACAGCCACAACCACAGCCACAGCCATGGACTATGATGAACAGCATCCACTCAATCATCGGCTCGCAGACCGACGGACCAATCAGCCGTGGTACAGAGTGAGACTGGCTGCGTTGCAGGTCCGCGTAGATCTCGTTCCCTGCCTTGTAAGCATGCGTAACAACAACCGCTGCATGCCACACAGTAGTACGTTACTCCGAAGCTAGTAAAGCGGAGTAGACACGGCAGAGCGGTTGTTTCGCTGCACTCCGCTGCGGCTGCCACCAACGTGAGAACTAATAAATGAAGATATGATTTGTTGACTCGTCTGCTGCCATAACTCATGCTTGCCACGGCGCATTCGGGGCGCACTGAGCGGTGACCGCATTTAAATTGCATGCAACCCATTCTGATCTCGCCGGTGCAACAACCAGTTGCACCTCAAAACAACTTCGCATTAACGAAGTATTTGTTCAACTTTCAGCGAACTTCGTTTATGCATCGAGTCAGTAAATCGTGAAAATTCATTCAATCACAGAATTGAACAAATTTTAGAAGGTTTCCAGATGTCCAGGTGTATGAGGTCGCAGTTGTTTCAGTCATCGATGGACCATGTACGGCTACGTATGTCGACTAACGGTTGTGGCAGGGTCACAACCTCCAGCTAACAGTTTTTCTCTCTTTGGGTTGATTTTGTCCACTCCCTCCAGAGTCCAACTTGAAGGCGTTCCAAAGTTTTTATAGCTTCTCGCCACACTTTTTCGCCTGCTCCACGGTAACAAAGCGGCACCAGAGTCAGTGGCGTGCGTGGCTCTTCAAATGCGAGTCACGTTTGCGGGGGCGCATTCGAAAAACGGGTTATGAAATGTTTTTAATGTTCTTTCTAACAAAGTGCGTGAATGTGGCCGCTCACAGCCTGAGATCGACACCTTTGTTGCGGCTCGGCGATCGCCACAGCGACACACGAACGAAGCAACAAGTTTTGAGACTGAATTTCATGTCCCGATATTCCGCTGACATGCGTTTTGAGACGTCCAGCTGCAAGCAGTAACAATTTATAATTACCACGAATATTTTTACCATGCTTAAGAATGTTTTTGCTTTTAATGCTCGGAGCACTTTCAGTCGATTGACGAAATGAGCAGACGGAAAAGCAGACGGAGTGCTTTATACCCTCGCCTTTTTATGACACCTCACGCGGGTAGAACGCGTTGTCGTGATGGTTTGAATTCCGAGTAAACTTGGATTAAATCGTCAACCTTCGAGGGCGAACCTTAAAATTGTAAACTGGACACTTTTGAAATGACAACAATACACCTCTTTTCAAGTACCGACATCGAGTAATCAAAACCCACTCTTGATAATCCGATTAGCGGTCGGCCCCCGGATCGCTGGACGCCTGGAAATCGTAAGAAGACAGCGCAGATCTAATTGGAGCACCCCCCCCCCCCCCCTCCTCACCCAGGGAACATAATTTAATCACACGCAACACGACGAATATTGTTTAAATACTGCTGTCAGCGTGCTTCCAACAGCTTGCGAGTGCCTTCAGAATGCTGCTGTCAACTGTCAGGAGCGCCGAAGCAGAAAAAAAACTGTGTAAAGAGTGTCAACCGCGGCGAAAACGCGTTGACAGCTCGTTTGAATGCGGCCAAAAGCGGCTGGAATGAAGTTCGCGCCGCTTAATCGCCAGCAGGAAATCAAAATAAAATCGTACAACTGCTGTGACCATCGTTTAGTTTGGCTTAAAACTTTGAAGCACCAAAAAAAACGTCGACGACGTGAGGAAGGCAGGAAGGTTTGAGTACCCGACTTCGCAAACTCCGATGACAAAACGCTGAAAAATCGCTTATAATCGGTGGTGTTTGAATGCTGCTGTTGTCACCCTCCGCGTCATCGACGAGCATTTCTCACCAGAATCGCAGATAGGAGCTGAGTGCGGCTCCCACCACCATCGCAGCCGCGAACCTCCACTGCGTCTATCACTGCTTTTAGCACTGTTTAACTTTACAAGTTGGCCGCGATTACGATCGATCTGCGCAACGGCACCAGCAACAGGAGCAGCATGTGTTGTGTGCTCTTGCAATTCAGGCCGCATGCACGACGTACTCGTGTATCGAGGGGCCGCGATCGACGTGCGACTCCGCGTTCGTTAGCCGCCGCAGTTGTGCCTGGTGCACACTCCGCTCTGTCTGTCCGATTGCAGTCCGAAGATCGCAGTTACTCAGCAGCTTGTACGTCGCCACCATTTCTCTGAAGTCGTTAGTAGCCACAGAATAACTGCGAGATCTTACATCATGCCGTATGTATGTAGATCGATGCAACTCCAGTGCCGCGATCTTTCCGAGTCCGTTAGATTCGCCATTTCGAGCACTTGTTCTGCGGACTTTCTTCCGCTTACTTGTCGAATGCTGAATTCCACGCTGCGTTACTCGGTGTTGCCCGTACTTCTGCCGTAAAACATGTCACACGTATGCTGAGTGACACGCCCAACGCGTTTTAATTAAATCGTCTCAGTTTGTGTCGATTTCCACAGAAATTCAGTCCGCGCCGTCCTGAGACCGAAGCGTCTCGACTTACAGCAGTGAGAAGTCGCCAGATCCGTAGCTCCAAAAGAGTTCGCGGTATGTGGGCCGTATTAAGCGAAGTGAAGCCGCTTAATCGACGATCGCGGATCGCTGTAGCGCCAGAGCGACTGAGTGCGCAAAACGGCATCAACGACAAGCGTTCATTAAGCGAACTACACGAAGAAAGTTTCGTTGTAATGCGCTTGCGTTTTCCAAACTGAATTCACTAAGTAGCTGCTGGTTGTTCTTGCGTCGCCGTCTCTGGTCGCTTGTTAGTATGCAAGCCTGTGTACTGGAAACTTTTCTCGAGGGAAAACTTCAGGCGACCAACAGGCTCTGAACTTATTTGGCCTTGGAATTCGGTCCACTACTAGTAGTTTCAAGCCGGCCGAGTTTGCCACCAGCAGCTCGCGTTCGTGTGGCCAGGAAGGGGAACAGATTCATTTTCATTCACTGGAGTCGTCGGTGCCGTTATGGTCCCGAAACCAACCAGGAACCAAGTCGAGTTTTAATTGTGGAACAACGCCACTAAACAATGAACACTCAACACAGCGCTCTTAATCGATTATAAGCGGAGTAATAAAAATGCGACTTCAATGCGATTGCGAAATCTGCTGCTCACTCAGTTCAGCTGCTGGCGTTGAATTGCAGCACGTCAACACTTTGTTTGGATTTATTATTTGCTCGATCATGCAAAAACGGGTGGCTTTGTTTATGTCGCACACACACACACAGGCACACACACACACACAGCCGAACATGCCGATATCCGCCATTTATTCTCCGACATCCCACAAGTATTGAATGACAAAATTATGAAATGACGACGAGGAGGAGGCGACGAGCGCGCACACAGCAAGAATGTCAACGACAGCGCAAATGCGATTATTTATGGAGGAAACATAATAAAGGATGAGTACACAACATGCACAACGATAGCGACCCGGGTGAAGGGTGTGCAGAACAACAATGACAACAATAACAACAACAATAGTTGCTACTTTAAACCGGATAACTTATTTATTTTAAAATCTTGCTCTGGACACGGCTTAGCGTCTGATGAAGCGTCTACTTTAGCAGCAGCCGAGGGAGGGGGACACTGAACGAGTCACTAATGAAGAGTTTGTGTCGCAGCAACTCGACTTAATTTGAAAGACAAGAAGAAGAAGAAGCGTCTTGCATCCTCGAGAAGCGCATCCAAGGAATAATTTCGACCATAATTTATGGCGGGGGTCTGCAAACAACCGCATCAGGGCTCTGAAATAAATTGTTTGTTTATTGTTATTGTTTACCTGCGGTAGGGTTGCCGTTGTTGTCTGTCGGCGGGCCTCGTTTGCATGCGAGGTGTTTTTATCGTTGACATTTATTCGTTGCCTCATTTATTGTGGTTGTTTCACTCTTGGTTGGCGCATCTTTGCTTCAGGTCCTTCACGAATGAAGTCTGGCCACAAGCCAGAAGTTTTATCGCTTGGTCATTAAATGACACCACGCTGCAGCCCGAGAACAACACTCAGAGTTGTCGGAATTGTGTTTCGATTCCAGGCAGCAGAGCAGCGAATAAATGAAGTGTCAAGGCAACAAGTTGAAAATATTTCACGAAATGCGGAGGAGGCAAAAAATGCAGCGAAAGCTTGTTTAAACAGCGGAAATGCCCCAATCCTCTGGCCGAGTGCCAACAACAATTAATTTGGACACTTTTTAAAAAGCACACATCATGTAACGACTTCGAAGTCGCACCTTCGATTCAATTCACACACTTCGATTCTAATCTTAACCACAGATCTGGGATCTGATACGCAAATGTATCTGACATCATTTGCAATAAATCCGTGCGACTTGTTTCCGTACTGATCGGCTTTCTTTGTTGTTTTCTTGTTCCTTTGCAGCTGCACCACACGCTATGTAGGCGACTACTGCGAGGACCCGAATCCGTGTCACTCCGGCCCGGGACGCTGCCAAAATGGCGGCACTTGCACGGTCTCCTACCGCGGCGGCCGCCTCGGCATCTCGTGCATCTGCCCGATCGGCTTCACCGAGTCGCTCTGCGAGATCCCGGTGCCGAACGCCTGCGATTCGTCGCCGTGCAACAACGGCGGCACCTGCAACCTCAAGACGCTGGACGACTACACGTGCTCGTGTGTGAACGGCTACACAGGTGGGTGTGGGCGGCAAGCAACCCACTTGATAGTTACTAAGATAATATTTTTGATTTTCCAGGTGAACACTGCGAGACGCAGAACTTGTGTGCCACGGCTCCCTGTCGCAACGGTGGCACCTGCACTTCCACAGCGGGTGGCACGCACTTCAAGTGCATCTGCCCAAAAGGCTTCAAGGGACAGACGTGTGCCGAGGACGTGGAGGAGTGCAAGGCCACGAATCCCTGCAAACATGGCGGCACCTGCTTGAACACCCACGGATCCTACCAGTGAGTATATTACACTTTATAGAGTATTTTATAGATTTTATAAGCATGGAATGGTTGATACTCGTAACTAGATCCCCAAAACTATTGCTGCAGGTACCCTGTGAAGCCCCAACCTTGAGTTAACACACTTTATTTCACTTAAACTCATTCTATCTCACGCTAAAGTCTCCAGAGCAGGTGTGTATAGTGTGAGTCACTCGGAACTCAGCTCTCATTAAGAAATCCTTGAATGCGCCTGTGATTTAAGGCATCTGATGTGTTAAATTATTTGCGGTGATTTGAAATTAATTGGCCACTTATAATTCTTGCTAATTTTTGCTAATTATTGCTAATTTCTGCATGTTCGACAACGATGCCATCGATAAGAGGGCACAAATTAAGTATTCAAATCGTATGTCGAATTAAAATTAACTGCATTCAAACAGAGACTATATTTTGGAAGAAAAAAACACAAAACAATAGACAGGAGACATTAAATTAAATCGTCGGACAGATCGATTTGCATAGAAACGTCGATAAGAGTGTCCATCCATATCGTAAATTTCACCACCCAACAAAAAAAAAACTACATAAACGTTTAACAAATTGGTTTAAGCGAAATAGCAACAAAGTATGAAGATTCGACTTGATTTCAGTCGAAATGACTTAATTTATGCCGGCCACGATCAGCAGCGGCCACGAAAGCTGCAGCTAACCTGCTAACTTAGTTAGCAGCAGACGTTTGGCAGCGTCTAATAAACTCCGAAAGTCAGTAATTAAAATGAATCCGCTATAAAATAAATCAACGTTTGAATATTTCGCCGACACTTCGAATGGCTGGCAACTTAAAATGGCGTCCACTCGCATGGAACCGATTGAGGCTGTCATCGATTAAACTTTCCGCTGTTGTCAAAAATGAATACAAAGTTTATTGATGCTCCGAAACATCTGCATAATTAATTCGAATTTAGTTCAACAAAAGCAACGATTTGCGGTTGAGAAGATGTGGCTGTCATAAATTGCGAAGCTTCGACAAGTGTGACTCGAACATGTGTAAGATCTCGAAATTGCGAAGGTATTTCATTCCTATCGCATCACGATGCCAGCTGTCGAGACTTGATTGAAATTTATTAAGTGTAGTTTACTGAAGGAACCCTTATCGCAGAGTAGCGGTGACCACCCGGCAAGCGGCGAGTCCAATAATTAGCAATCAGTGCGAAATTTCAAGTGACCTCGACTTCCATCTTCTCAATTAAGTGCCGACTTTATTGATCTTCAAGAAGCTGCCTTTATTCAGTGCCGATTGAATACACTTCAAAAACATTAACTAATTTCAGTTAATGACATTTTTATGGCCAACTAAAGTAAAAATGATTCTATGGATCGAAACCCGTCAAGAATTCCGGACAATTGCGGGAAACATCCTCTGACATTCCCGGGATGGGGAAACTGTTATCGTAATTGAGGCTAATCTGAAAATCAAAGAGTGAGAATATAGTAGTTGTTAGTACAGCCGCCAGGGCGGATGACCTTCCGTAAGCATGAAAGAATGACCCGAGAAAACCAAAAAAAATGCCGCATTTAGACATCAGAAGGCTCAATGAATCTGCTTCAATGATGGATTTGAGTTTTCGAAGTTTTCCCAAAGATATCCACTAATGAATTAATGGTGAAAGCATTGTTTCCGGAAGTCGAGTTAAACCAGCAACAAGAAAAACCAAAAACAACAACACAACACAGTTAATTAAGCTGGCTCCAAGCAACTTGAAGCAAGTCGGGGTTTAATTACAACGATTTTGTTATTATTACAAATCAATTTTCGAGAGAAATCAGAGACTACAGATCTTGAATGAAGTTGAGATCTTCACATGGTGGACCAATGATGCTTTTGGGGTGCATCAATACAACAACAACAACTTCATTATTCTGCGCCTATTTTAATATTGAAGCGTGTCTAATGGGTGACCCAGACGACTAAGAGAGGTGCCCCGAATCATGGTCAGTAAACGCAGAAGCAACAACAAAATGAATCACCATCAGCTTGATTCTACTCACAGATTCTGTTTTAGTAAACCATTAAAGAAGAATGAAAAATAGTAAAATACGAAAATAGACAAAATAAGCGTCATAAAGCTCAGAATTACCACCAAGAAGACATGCAGCACAACCGACCGTCGGACAGACAAACGAACAGAGCGGAGTCAAAGACAAAATGGCCACTAAAGCAGCTGTGGTAAAAGCTGTGAGTTTGTGTGCCTGACTACGTGTTGGTCCAGTCGAGTTAGCGATTTCCAACGCTCCATAAATAACTTCAGTTGAATTACAACCGAGTTCTTAAGTTTTATTAACTGACTCGGAACACTTAAAAACAAAGACATTTAGTAAGCACAATTAAACGAAGTCTTTAGGCGAAGTCTCGTGGGCCACGAAGTTCTAACGAGGAGTGCAACGAAGCTCCAACGTCGATGCAGATTCGTGGAGCAGCATTCAGAAGGAGAGGCTGCATGCTCTTCGCGAAGGACACCCGATTGAGTTTGCAGTCGTACAAACTGCGAAGCTGAGTCACTTGTAGCTATTAAAGGTTAATTAATTTATCGCTGCTATTTTTGTCGTCTGTTGTTCTTTGTTTTTGTCGTCTGTTGTTCTTTGTTTTTGTTTTTGGATTGGTTTGTTTTTGTTTTTACTTTGCATTTTTTGCCGTGCACTCTGACCATTTATTGTGAAGCCAGGCTTGTGGACTGCATCGCAGTGCAGCGCAGAGGTGACCAATATTTCCACCACGGCACTTGCGGCCAACGTGTGTTTGTTTGTTTGTTTGTGTGCGTCTTTCAAACGTTCCGACAGCGCCGCTGACGACGTTGCGCACCGTGCTGGTGGTTGGTTGGACTTTCAAGCCATGTTCAAGACTCTGTTCATTTAAGGCAGCGTCTTTTTTTACGTTTGTTAGCAAGCTATTCAAGGAACACACCAACAACAGCAACAACGCCAGCAACAGTGAATAAAACAACGAACGATATACGAGTAATAAAAATAAACGCAAACACAATGAAACAATTTTAATTTCTTTTTCACATCAACTTCTTTACTTTGTTGTCGCGAGTTTATTTCCTAAATTTGCGGCGTTATACAACCACCAGACAGACAGCCACGCATACCGACATGAATGACATACACGCCGTCCATTAGAAATGCTGTCTTCCACGCGACGGCTTTCGTTTCAAGCTGCCTCAATTCGGAGCCGTGTTGTGATGAAACGTTAATTAAATTATCTTGAACAAGCCAACCAAACGTTGGTTAATTGATAATTTTTACGTGTTAATTAAGCCGAAATTCAAATCGAATATTTTTCCTGTCGATCGCTTTGAAGCTCCGGAATCGATGAGAATGAAATGAAGCACCTTCTCTATTGATGGGTACTCTATTTTATGTCTTCTGTCTTCCGAAAACCCTTGATTCTGAAAACCGAAAAACGAAGAACGAAAAATAAACACATCTACAAGAACAAAAGCAAAACCAAAGGAATGGATACCATAAAAACGCTTATAAAACCATAAAAACACCAACAACTACACTCTTTTTATCGAGGAAGCATTTAAGCCACATGCAAGTGGCAAGTAAAAAAAGTGGACACGATAATAAAACCGAAAATTAAACAACGAATTACTTAAAGTACCAAGTTTGCAGAACAAAACTTCTTTTTATTTCTGTTTTTTCTACAACAACACTAACAACAACAATAACAACACCGTCAGCCAGCACTCATGACGCTTTCTGTTGCTGCTGCCGCGCTGCTGCTGCTTCATTTGTTGGCTGTTCCTGTGTGAAACTTAAAAATTTGATAACCTCAAAAAACCGGTCAACTATGACGGTGTATGTGTGTGTGTGTGTGTTTGTGTGTGTACATGCACTCCATGGCGGCTGACTCAAGAAAAGTCGTCTAACCCACCATCGTGTCAGCCAAACAATCAAACCGTACAAACTATTTAACAACAACAACACGAAAAACAACACGAACACCAACAAATCCAACACCAACAACATCACAGACGAAAAGAGAACAAAACAAGAATAAATGAAAAAAAATTATTGTGTTGGTTCTTGATTTGTTGTGTTCTGTTCTGTTGAGTTACGTTGTGTTGTTGTTGTTGATGTATTTATTATTGTTGCTGTTGTTGTATATTCTATGGTTATTGTCAAGATATGCATTTCGAGTTTTCCTCCTTCCCCCCTCCTCCCTCATTTTTGTTGTTGCTGTTGTTTCTGTTGGTCAATATTTTGGTTCATTCTTTTTGAACGATTTTTCGAGTTATCATTCTGATAGCAAGGACAGAAGATTCTTAAGATTCTGTCATCACATCCGTTTCTTATGCTACAACAACAAATCGATTTATTTAGTGAGTATATAAAAACCCTTTCGGCCTCCCTCCGTCCCGACCCTTTCTTGCCAGAGTCTTCTGTTGGAGTTCCTGGCCTTGAGTGTGGTGTGCAAACTTATCATCAGATCGTATGTGACACGAAGACGACGAACACAAGGAACAGAAGACCATCTAACCTTCGCCTGACCCTCCCCTCTCGTCTCGTCTTCGTAACATTCGACCCATCAACCCAAGCAAACATGCTGGGTACCTACTTCGACACAACCAACTACAAGAACAACAGCAACAAACAGTTCATGCTTGATTTAGCACACAATTTAGCACAAAACACACTCGCACACACACACACGTGCACATCCTTACATACACTCACACACACGAAAGAAGCTGTCGACATTCGTGTTGTTTCTGTAGTTGTTGGTGGGACCTTTTAACAAACGCTACCACAAGCAAGATTTATGCACCCTTTCTTATCGTTTTATTACCTACTTAAGCCCGACCTGTGTTTTTTCTTGGCAACGAGACTGGCTACAAAAATGTCAAAAATTGGCAAAGAAGCAGAAATTAAATGCAAAGACTTTGGACCAAGTGTTCACTTGAGGTTTGTGAGCCCCTGAGCCAAGCCTCAAGTTAAGCGAACGGCGACAGAAGCATTTTTTGTCCACCGGATTGCTGTTTGCGACCAGATTGCCTCTTACCAGCCTGGCCTGGCCTGGCCTGGCCTTTCTTAAACGTTCACTCTGCACTCGAATCACATGTATTCAGGTACAACAGCAACAACAACAACAACAACTGCACTAACCATCAGTACTTCTACCGTACACTTGCCCTTCTAACATGCCGCTGACTCGGGGCGGCTTGATTACTAAAGACAACACATGGCTAAAATATTGCGACGACCTAAAAAATGTGGGCTTTATAGTGTTACTCAAGCTGGCAGCGCAAAATCTGGCAGATCTGCATTAAATCTGCATTATTTTGCATACAATTTTTCCGGTCTGCCATTTAAAAGGAGCTCAACTAAAAAATCCGCCGATGTGAGCGTTTATTAGAGGCAAGCTTAAGACGAGCTCCTGGACAGTGTTTGCAAACAACATGAAGTCCAAGCACTTGTCCCAGAATGAACGCGAAGTTAACAGGGCAGGAAAAGCAGAGGATAGCAACATTTAATGGACTAGTAGTCTAATTATTAATCTTCTAGTCACATGGCCCCGTAGATTTGGCTGCTGTGGTTCCAGTGCTGTCGAAATTACGTCCGGTGCTCCTCCATGCAACAGGTAGCAATTTTGTGCTCACGGGTTAACTGAATGATCGCTGGATGTACGGACAGATGGCGGACAGATCGTCAGACAGTCAGTCTCAACACGGTCCAAATTGCTTCTTCAACTTGAGTAGCGCTTCTTATAATCGCCAGTCGCTTTCTTTGCCATGATTTTTCTCTGCATGGATTGCATGGGTTAAAACGTAACTTCGTAATTTTCCCACCTTCAGGTAGCTTACGTGGCCGCAACGGAAGCGTAAGTGAGTAAGTCCGATTGATGTCTTCCTGGCTCTTGGGTAAGATTGACTCTAAATGCTGATGGTCCGTCCGCATCTTGCTGGTTCCTTCCAACAGCAGCTGATTGTATCAGAGCTCAGAGGGATTAAAGAAATGAAACCAGCGCCAAAATCGACTGCTCTACTGTGGCACCCCGCTGGGAGACCCGTCGTCACTCATGACATGCACTTGAGTATTAAATATTTGAACACTGATCTGTTTATGTTAACCAAATTGGAGGTCACTGGGTGAAGCGAAGATCTGGCATGATTCTGGAATCTAAAATAAGTTCACGATCACATCCAGCTCATGTAAACTGTGTGAGAAGCTGAGGTCACAGAAATAGTAGACATTTATTAAGAGATTCCTCCATGTTTTATAGACTTGTCTGTGCACCAGATTCGCCATCCTGCAGCACCCTGCTTCAAATCCTGAAGACGAATTTTCGCAGCTTCTAAACGGAAGTTCCACAGCAATTAACTTGGATTCCTTCTTGCTGCGTTGTTTTAATAGGCTACTAAAATTCTGTTCAGAAATACTTTGGACATGTTTTCCTCCTCTTCGCCGAACACTGAGTCAACTCATTTAAAAGCAATTTGAACTGTCAAACAGGCCGGGAAGAGGAGCACAACCAGTTCAAAGAATCTCGCAGAAACAAACATAAAAACTATTACATTATTTCTCAACACTCATTCTCTTTTTCTCTTTCGTTGTTTCTTGCAGATGCATCTGTCCTGGCGGCTACACTGGCAAAAACTGCGAGTCCAAGTACATACCCTGTGCACCGTCACCCTGTCAGCATGGCGGAACGTGTCGTCCATCGAACGGACTGACCTACGAGTGCAAGTGCCCACCTGGTAAGTGTACGAGTACCTGGTAGCAGCTTCTTGCGTTGCTGCCAGTTTTTACGAGTTTTTCTGCCATTTCGGTGCAGACATCTTGACCAGCGCTCCTCGAAGCTGTTCCGAAGTGGAAAGACTTGTTAAATTGAGCAATTTAAAGTGGCTAATTGTTGTTACTAAGCGCTGCAACAACACCGAATACCTGCACTGCAGTTCCAAAGCGGCTCTCTAACTGCGCTGTTCTTGGAGTGCGATAATCGGGGAAGCCATTCTACTGGGCCGGTCTCATCAAAAAGAAACCGGTTCCAAGGCCCCCGAAGATCCGCTTCTGCAGCACAAGAAATACTGAAATTTTTTGGTGGCCTTACAATGATTTTCTAGTAACAATTTTCCTCTCCTAACAAATATTATTGAAGGCCGCGGCCAATGAAAAGTTCCATTGCGTTATTATCGTACTCCATGCGCTGTACTGTGTTCCATAACTAATTGATTCCTTAGCGAACGACTCCAAACCGTAAGCAGCTAACAGATGATCGGCTCGATCGAGCTTACAATCGACTCCGGCAGATGCGTTGTTGTTCTTGTAACTATTTTCGATTTAACACTCTGTACTCTATTGATCTGTCCTGAGCCGGGCCGACGTAATTGATTAATTGTTGCATCCTTCTGACGCAGACTCCGATCACTTAACTGCCGCATTCAAAGTGCTGCGGCTGCTAATGGAGTTATTAAGGAATGAATGCGACTTTTTTTCTGGGGCTGAGCAGCTGTCAAAGTGACATCGTTATTATGTACTGTCACAGTGAATGGTTCGGCCTGAAAAGTTGACGAACAGGTTCACTTATTTTGTGGCTGTGCAGACCTCAGTGCGTATTTTAATGGACTCTGGACGGATGGGACCCGGCATTGATTTTATGTAAATCACAGAAACTTTTGCTTCATGATGTAAAAGCGTCCCTCGCAGTGGATGAAGTGACAGATTGAAGGCTGACCACTGATGCTTAAATAACAAGAATCCGGTCATCGTTTAGTAACCTGGGCAACCGGCTCGAACCAAAAACCGAGGCTCGACATACACAAGAGTCTCTGTTCTTTAAATGGATCTGCGGAACGTTAAAATTGTGAATCAACCCTGCCAGCTACGAATTAACGTTAATGATTCTATTGGTATTTAATTCACAATGAACTCCATTACTTGAATAACGTCACCATCACTGCTGTTTCTGCCGCGGTCCCTCGTCACCGTCATGAATGGTTTACATCAAGTAAAGCACTCGTTTTCCGTACCTCGACTAATCGTGATGCACGAGCCAAAAGACTTCTTAACCCTGCCAGGTTAAATAAAGAACGCGATGATCTCTGCACTCCTCTCCGTCTCCGGACCGACGGCAGAACCAATCTTCCTTGCCGTCGAAACCTGTTGCCGTCGAATAACTTGATTGCTGTCAGGTATTCGATGCATTCGATGCCTCGCTGCTGTTGCAACTGCACCACATACAAAGTTGCAGATCGCGGCTGCTCGGCTGAGCGAACGCAGGAACCGCATTTCATCAGTCATCATCAGTCGGAAACCGAAAACCGCGTCATCATTAAGACACTTAGTGGAGTCTGGAGTCTTATCGACGCAGACTTGGAAGGAGTGTTAATGGTGAACTGCAGTTGCTGGCATGTCCGCCTCGGGGCGTAACTGTGACGCAGTCGTTGAAAGCCGGTTCCTGCATTGAATTTCGTAACTCTCTCTTTTACTCGGGGGGCTTCATATCGGCCTCTTAGCGTGTCAGGATGTTGCAGAGGTTTCGAGCCCTTGAGGTGCTGCAACTTCAGCGGCACCGAGTCACCCAGCGTATGCCATCGCGATGGTTCCCATAGATGTAGCTAATCACCTCGGGGCCAACCGGCGCTGTACTTTCAACACAGCGGCGTCTGTCGAGGGAGGGCGAGGGGGGTCATCAACTCATCCCCAAGCCATCACTCCGCAGCAATTTCGAGATCAATTTAAGATCAATTTCGGGATCAAATAAGTTTCAATTTCCTAGCCGCAAAAAGCAATCAGCAGTCGTACAGGAATTAATGGAAATTGGAAATGCCACTCAGCGAACATGTTTATCTTTCACCATCCATCTGCGTCCCCTCTGCGTCTCCTCTGCTTCTTCTTCTTCTTCGTACTGTGCAGGGTTTGCGTCACCGCTTCGACTCCTCTTGAGCACCGTGTTGACCTCCGCTGCTTCTTTCTCCACATAAAATCAAAAATTAACATATTTTCTTCATAGCCAACATAAACTCCAGTTTCGCGTTTTTCGCAAGTGATCGTGCGTGGCTGCTTGTGTCGCGTCGACGTTCTCTCTTTTGTTGTTTCTTCGTAGCTCTGCGATCTTCGAAGTCGTGATGCCCTTTTCACGTGCTGCTTTCGTACACATTATCTAAAAATACTTTCGACCCAAAATTTAAATTTTTCGCAATTTCGCACAAAACAAAAGAATGGAGCGGCTCACGGACCGGCTTCGACATCGTTACCATCGCGATCGTTCAGCTTTTGACTTGAGTTCATGCAAACTCGGGTCCGGAGCGCCGCCGCGATGGACGACGACAGCGCGTGATGACCAGCGGCCGATTTCGTTGTCAGACGGACGCCATCGACGACTCGATCCGAGTGAAGTCGCTCGCTCGTTTTGAGTGCGCCTACGAAATCATAAACAAGAACCGATAAACATTTAATGAACTACGACTAGAAAAGGTTCGTCGGACGTCTGGACGTCGCTTGATTGCTAGACAAATTAACTGACCTGCAGCCGGATTGATTTCGTTTAAAATGAAAGGGTTTCAGGACTTTGCAATGGCTTATATGACCACCATAACAACAACAACTGAAACAACGACTGTATATCAGAAAGCAAGCTTCCATGTATACGTTCCAAAGGAATCTCTTGTTTTAGCCGCAATTCGAGTAGGTTTAGAAATGCATTGAAGACCGATCGAACGACTTTTAAAAGCAACGCTTAATTAAAATCGCGATAAACTAAACTTAACCGACTTACATACGTTTAAATGACTTTCTTAAGGTTACGATACTCGTATGAATAACGAGAGAACATCGCAGCTGCGTCCAGAAGTGCCACACCCTGTGTTGCAGCGGAACCTTGGCTGAGAACAGTTTATGCAAATAATAATAGATTGCAATTGAAGTCCGAAAGCCAACAACTCAGCGCCCACACGCCGCCACTCCGCCATCCAACCGCAACAAGCAATGAAAACTGCGACAACATCAACGCTGCAACGAGTGTTCCGTCGCCGTCCCCGCCTGCCGCGATTATCCAATTCGGTTCAATTCAATTAATTAACAGAACTGCATTAAATTGCCAACACAGAACAGCATAGAGCATTTGACTAAATAAAAGTGCAGCAACGTTTAACTCGGATTCTATCGCGAGCAGCACCACTTACACTCGGCAAGTGCAACATGTGGACTCTCATCTCCAGCTTCTGCTACTGCCAACTAGATGTCCGTCTATTCTCACTGCTGCTCGGCGAACAGGGTTGCCATGCACTCGGGAGGCTGGCAACATGGGAGTTGAGCTTCTTGAGCAGCCCGCGAGGATCACCGCAATTTCTCAAAACTTCACGACTGCGCCGCCGACTTACTTTCGAGCGCGATGTATGCTAATTTGACGACCAGTAACTGTGTTTAATGCCGGAGCAGCACTTAAATTGCCACTGTTGACAGTTTGCAGTCTCGCTTTGCGGCTGCTGGTGCTGCTGCTGAAGTTCAATTGGCTTTCTAATTAAACTTGTTGCACAGCGGAGTAGAAAGCACTCAGCTTCGGTGGTTGCTGGCATTGTTGTTGTTCGCTAATTTAAGCGCTGCAATTTTATTGCTCAGTTCCTCGTTTGCGATTGATTTATATTCCAGTAACTCCGAAAAATTACAGCGAGCTGTCTTTTCGGTTTAACAGTTATTTGTACTTGCAATTAAAAAATTTGTCCCATCCGCCAAGCAACAGCAGCAGCAGCAACAACGACATCTGGTGACATGTAGAAAGTAGCGCAAAATGCAGCAGCAGCAGCAGTGACAGCAGTGGCAACAATTAATAAGTTTGCTGTTTCTTGTGGTCGGTGCAAAATAACAAAAAGCAGTTCTTGGAAGCACATTGTCCCGCCCCTACCCCGCCCCCTCGTCGCCACCCATGAACCTGTTGTCGCTCGTTCAAATAACTTTTGTCAGCTTCATTTAAATTTAAAACATCTCGCTGCCATTTCTTCTCCCCACGCGGCGCTCTTTTGATTAATGGTCGCTGTTGTTGCTGCCGCGGTTGTTGCTGTTGTTTTATACCCGTTGTTGCTGTTGCGGTTGCTGTGGCAGTCATTCTCCTAGCTTCGGCAGTCACCAGGCAACCGGCTGCGGCCCATTAGTTGCCCCCCACCCCGCCCTAGCTTGGGTCGATCCACCTCCGTTGCCGTTGTTCGCCTGTCCGAAAGCTATAACGAACCGAAAATAATTGCAGCCCGATTTCTATGGAAGTGAGGAATAGTTGCCGAACAGTGAGAAGCATAAACATAAAATAAAAACGGCACCGCCGAATCAGGGAAGCAGTCAGCGTCCGGGTCGCCGCCATTAGAGCCCCTGGAGGACTACAATTCATTGGCACTGCAGCCAGCCTGAGGCCCATGATGCATGTGGTTGTGATATTAACGTTATTTCGTCAATAATTTGGCAATAATTCTTGAAATCGCGATCAATTTGTCTCGTAGAGGAAAACCGACAGAAGTGCCGGGCTGACTGACCCCCGCCCAGCCCCCCGCGGAATTTCGTTTCCCACTCGAATAAATTTAATTCACGTCGTCGTTCTCCTGACGTTTTTCGCGAAGTTTGTTTTGCTCAACACGAGTTCAACGCACTCGAAACGAACCACTGTTCTGTGATTTCAGCGGCTCTGAGTTGATAGTTGAACTCTTTAATAGTCAAACGATTTGTATTCCCACCCAACCGCTGGCACAACATGTGTTCTAATCCAAGTCACTGGTGCGTAGCCACAACGACTTCATTCCAGCGCTCAAAGTTGATCCTTCGCATTGCGTAGGCGTCCAGCGTACCATCGTACCAGCAGCAGGAATTCCGTTAGAGGGGGAGTACACTTCACTGGACGCTCAGAAGAGGTGTCTAGTGATAGACAGTGCTTCACATTGACAAAAACGGGAGAATTTTTTACTGCCCGCAGTTTTTTCACCGCGGGTCATTTCAGTTCCCTGTTTTTATTACTTTATTTGTGTCGCTTTTGCTGGAGTCCCGCAATTTTCTTTGCTTTTCTTTGTTTCTCCGATTGTTGTGACTCTGTTCTGTTCCTCTGCTGTACCCCTTCCCGCTGTAGTCCCACCCAACATACGTACTCTACTTTGTTCAGCCATAATTTGGCGTCGTCTGTGGCGTGGGTCTCTTGTGGTTGTTGTTGCAGTTGCAGTTGCTGTACGGACTGCAATAAAAGTGCAATTTTGCCCCTCGATTGCGGGTTCAGAAGTGACTGGACACAATGTCGCTGGGTCGGGTTGTTGTTGTTGTACCTCAACTCACCCAACGTAAAGCGAATCGTTGTTGTTCCCCGCTTTGATTCTTTACTTGAGTTTTATTAAACCAGATTCTCGTCGTTGTTTGTTTCTTTGCGTCGTGTTTATTTTATGCAAGCGCTTCGTTGGTTGTTTTTTTGTGAGCTTTCATTGAACTCTAAAACCACTCGAAGCATCTGAGAATCCTCGGAGACTCCACTTGCGAGCTATTTAGTCCTCCATCCTAGATCGGAATCTCGAAGTATTCGGAGAGTTCAAGGTTAGTGTGTGAGTAGGTTTGCGCTTGTGTCGCCCCGAAGAGCAGCGCGTTTCATGGGAACCGTTGTCAGCGCAGGGACACATGTTGTCGCCCCAAACCGCTGGCTGCTCTACGACGCACATAATTCACCCGTCATAGATCGGAAACAGATGTTAGAAATTTAATTGAGCTCTAAGAGTGTTGTACCGCACACACTCGCACTCTGTCACTCATCGCCATCACCATCGCCAGCTCTCATGAGGCTGTTCATTTGAATTCGGTTTCCTTGGTACAAACCTTTATTTAAAAATAGATTAGATAAGACGTTAACGAAAATATCCGGATGCTAGAAAGTTGCCGACGCTTAGTTTACAGTGTAGCAGAGCAGCTTCGGTCACAATAACAACAACATGGGTGCAACAACATCAGAATCCAGATTTGCTGCGGCAGCAAGCAATCCAACCACTCCTCTGAATTTCGATGCCGATTCGAACGACATTCGAGTGGCAGCTAGCAACCAGCAACTCATACATGAGAACAAGAACATATGCGCGCCTGCGCAGGCCCAAGGAACTAATGGACTCACACAGGCACACACATACACACACACACGCACACACAACCATCGACACACACAACGACACAACATCTACAAGAAGGTACACGCCACAGAGTAGAGAAAGAAGCCGGTTTTGGCGTGGCATTCAATGAAGTAAAAACTTAAAAATAATAATAAAGATCATAAGAGGAAGAAACGGAAAACAACCAAAAACAAGGCATTAAAGCAGAGCTAGCAACAAAGAAGGAGAGAGGAGGGGGGCTACAGACGAGTTTCTTCATTGAAAAAACCTCCTTTTCGCTGGCCTCAGCACTTTCGGAGTTATTTTCGAAAACGCAGACAGACACTCAAGCAAGACATTGAGTAGGGTGCGCATGTGTTCCAGAAAAAAGAGAATGTGCAGCAGTAGGGCAGGAACTGGTTACTGGTTACTGATTACGTTGAAAATCAGAGCTCATGGAACTACAGGATGGCTGAAAACTGACGAAATTCTTTGTGTCGTATTGCAGATATTAAAGTAGCCGAAATCTGTGCCTTTATTGTGGGCAGTGGGAGCCTCTACGATTTCGAAAAGCACTCTGAATCGACTGCTATTTTGTCAGTCGCATGCAATCGGTTTCTCTCGCTTTGTTGGACAACAATAAAAACGGTTTCATTATGTATTTGTTTTTCTGTGTTATTAGTTCCATGCTCGCCTATGCTTCATATTGACACAACAGCAACATGAACAGCAACAACACAGAGCAGTAGAAATGCCTCACTCATACACTCACTCGTTCGTAAACGACGTCTACGTATCTAGAAGACAGACAGACATTCAAAGTTGGTTATTGAAGAACGCTGGTGTATGGGCTGGGACAGTGACAGGGACGGGGACAGACGGGGGCAGCTGGCTATGGTTGGTGGTGCGGTGAGAGGGCGTGTTCGCCAAGACCCAGCGAAGCACAGTAAAGCGCACTGAGCGAACGATCCGACGCGAGCGAATGAACGACGAAGCAAAAGTCGATCGAGCAGCAGAAGTCGCAGCAGCGAAGCGGACTGAAAGCAAGCAAGCAGCCAAGATATGAGACCGTGGGAAAGAACAACCAAAGATGTTCGTTCACTCGTTCGTTCGGCCCAACGTTCGGGGCTGGCTTTCGTATGTTATCGGCTTGGTCCGATGCTTCGGGTCGGATTGTTTATGTTTTTTCCACTTTGCTGGGTTTTGTTTTCTGTTTTATGCTGGCCGTCCTCCTCGTACTGCTCCCTGCTTCGACCGTGTGATTATTCGAGAGCGGAGAGTCGAAGAATAGAGCCAAGATTGTATTTGAAAACGAGACTCGTTTGCTCACTCTCTCTCTCTCTCTTCTTTAACGCTGAATCCGCTCAAAACGTTTCCCAGCCAATTCAACCACCTATCTACCAAACTGCTGACTTCAACACCCCCCTCCCAACCTTAAATCGACCAGGTAACCCAGCTGCATTTTGTGCTTTGGTCAAACATGTGTCTCTCCCCAGTTCAGAATCTCTTGAGAGTGTTTTCAGCTGCAGTTGGCCCTGGTTTATGCTCTGATCAGAAGTCTAAATGCGCGTGACTCTCTTCGTTTCAATGCCTTGGAATAAGGAACATACAATACATCAGCACAGACCTCGATCTTGACGACGACGTGCATCAAACCATCAATCAATTCCTCTGTTGAATACGGCTGCTTTACTCTGATTTGCACCCAAACTGTAGCCCTTTACGCTCTTCTTCCCACTTGAAGCATGTCTTTCTTTAGTACAATATTAAAAAATCAATCATTAGAAGCTGCTTTACTTGGTTACAAGATCGCTGGCGACTTTTTTGGAAACACATTTCCATCTATGCTGAGGAACGAACCTTTTTTGCTCGGTCAACTTGGACTTTGCATCGACGAGCTTTCATTTGCATAAGCTTGAGTGAGTAACGCCGTAACTGGCCAACTAGCAAGCTCAACGCATAAACGCTCAATGCAACAACACCGCCACATGCGATGTTTGGACAAAAAATAGCCCACAAACTGGTCTTGCTGCCGACCAGTCAGCCAGCCAGTCATCCAGTCCAAATGCCAGCTCCATTATATGCTAATAACGCTTAAATGCATTTTGGGCCCAAATTAATAATGATTGACTTTGCTAACGTTATAGTTTTTCTGTTGTTTGCACTACAAGCAGTTCGTTCTGTGAACCGAAACGTGGAAGAATGCAAAATATTGGTCCATTTTTTGTGGGGCTCTGATCGATTGGGGTCAATGATTGACGAAGGCGTGAGAAACGCGTATCAGGAACGAAACGCTTTCAACTTTATTGTTGAAAAAGTGCCTCGAGCCCCATCGATCGCTTGGAATTTGAAGTACTGGAATGCAGTTTGCGGGCGAGTGTAAGAATTCCTCTATTCCTCCGCCATTTTAATTGCCCACCCAATCGAAGCACCTCTGTGATCATTGGACAGACTCCCGGGATCGGTGCCTGTGAATTCTGAACTCTGTGCCATATAAGATCGTCCTATCTCATGGACAACCTTGCGACTTTTATAGTTCTGTCCCTACTTTGGACTTGGTTTGCATTCCCTCGTTGGAAAAGTATTGATATCATTTCTGCTGGCATGCCACCAAAGTCCCGACTTCCTTCTGTTGATATACGAGTCGCATCGAACACATCATCACATCGCGTCAGCAGCAATCTAATTGATGTTATCTATTTTTGGCATTTTTAATTGAATTTTAAACTTTATGGTACTTCGTCCGCATCTCGACCAAACTGACGTGCAACAGAAACCACATAGAACCATATTTGTGACAATTTAAGCTGCACTCACCACGATCGCCAAGTGTGCCGCGATCGGTGTTGCTCCGTGCTGCATTTGCACTTGCAATTACTGCACACTTTTATGGTCAACAGGCTTCAATTACAGTGGCGATGTCAAGCGTAGCGCCCGCTGCTCAAAAGTCAATTCGGGAGCGTAGGCCAATCAAACAGTCGGCTTTCTCCTGCCAAATAACTAAATTTTTGATAACTAGCAACGTTTTATTGCCCCAATTAACTCTTCAATGCATTTATTTCGCAGGCTATCAGGGCAAAAACTGTGAGGAAAACATTGACGATTGTCCCGGAAATCTGTGCCAGAACGGCGGTACATGTGTGGATGGCATCAACTCCTACCGCTGCAGCTGCCCACCGAACTACAGCGGCGAGTTCTGCGAGGGAGACGTGGACGAATGTGCTCTGAGGTAAGTGAGGCGAACATCAAAATCAATGAATGTCTTGTGCTCATATTCTTCCTTGTTCTTCCTTTCACTTCTCTACGCAGACCATCCGTGTGTCAAAATGGCGCCACGTGCACCAACACCCACGGCTCCTACTCGTGCATATGCGTCAATGGCTGGGCCGGTCCGGATTGCAGCGAAAACATTGACGACTGCGTAGCTGCAGCCTGCTTTTACGGCGCCACATGCATCGATGGAGTGGGCTCCTTCTACTGCCGCTGCACCCCTGGAAAAACCGGTCTGCTCTGCCATTTGGACGATGCCTGCACTTCGAATCCCTGCCACTCCGATGCGATCTGCGACACCAGCCCCATAAATGGCTCGTACGCCTGCTCCTGCGCCACCGGCTACAAGGGGGTGGACTGTTCCGAGGACATCGACGAATGCGACCAGGGCTCGCCGTGCGAACACAACGGCATCTGCGTGAATACCCCCGGTTCATTTGTGTGCAACTGCTCGCAGGGTTTCACGGGGCCACGATGTGAAACGAACATCAACGAGTGCGAGTCGCATCCTTGTCAGAACGAAGGAAGCTGCTTGGACGACCCGGGAACCTTCCGTTGCGTCTGCATGCCAGGATTTACAGGAACTCAGTGCGAAATCGACATCGACGAATGCCAGTCGAATCCCTGCTTGAATGAGGGTATATGCCACGACATGATCAACGGCTTTAAGTGTACATGTGCGATAGGATTCACGGGAACTCGCTGTCAAATCAACATCGACGACTGCCAGTCGCAGCCCTGTCGCAACAACGGCATCTGCCACGATTCCATAGCGGGCTACACGTGTGAATGTCCGCCTGGCTACACTGGCATCTCCTGCGAGATAAACATCAACGACTGCGACCCGATGCCCTGCCATCGCGGCAAGTGCATCGACGGCGACAACTCCTACAAATGTGTCTGCGATCCGGGTTACACCGGTTACCTGTGTAATACGCAGATCAACGAGTGCGAGTCGAATCCTTGCCAGTTCGACGGACAGTGTTTGGACCGCGTGGGCTCCTACATTTGCAACTGCCAGCCGGGCACTTCTGGGCAGAACTGCGAAATCAACGTCAACGAATGCCACAGCAACCCTTGCAACAACGGCGCCACCTGCATCGATGGCATCAACAAATACACGTGCAACTGCATACCCGGGTTCACTGGCATCCACTGTGAAACCAACATCAACGAATGCGCGGCGAACCCGTGTGCCAACAACGGAGTGTGCATCGATCTGGTGAACAGCTACAAATGCGAGTGTCCTCGTGGTTTCTACGATGCCCGCTGCCTCAGCGACGTCGATGAGTGCGCCTCGAATCCCTGCATCAATGGAGGCCGCTGTGAGGATGGAATCAACGACTTCATTTGCCACTGCCCACCCGGCTATGGAGGAAAGCGCTGTGAAATCGACATCGACGAGTGCAGCTCGAATCCGTGCCAACATGGCGGAATCTGCATCGACCAGCTGAACTCGTTTCAGTGCCAGTGCATGCCCGGTTACACTGGCTACAAGTGCGAGACCAACATCGACGACTGCATCAATAATCCGTGTGCCAACGGCGGCACCTGCATCGACAAGGTGAAGGGCTACAAGTGCGTGTGCAAGGTGCCATTTACGGGTAGGGATTGCGAATCGAAGCTGGATCCTTGCTCTTCGAATCGGTGCCGAAACGACGCCAAATGCACGCCGTCGACTAACTTCCTGGACTTTTCTTGCACCTGTCAGCTGGGCTACACGGGTCGGTACTGCGACGAAGACATCGACGAGTGCAGCCTGTCTTCGCCCTGTCGCAATGGCGCCACCTGCATGAACGTTCCGGGCTCCTACAAGTGTTTGTGTGCCAAGGGCTACGAGGGCCGCGATTGCTCCATAAATACCGATGATTGTGCCTCGTTTCCCTGCCAGAATGGTGGCACTTGCTTGGACGGCATCGGCGACTACACTTGTCTCTGCTTTGATGGCTTCAAAGGGAAGCACTGCGAGACTGACATAAACGAGTGCCTGAGCATGCCGTGTCTGAACGGGGCCACGTGCCACCAGTACGTGAACTCGTACACCTGCACATGCCCATTGGGGTTCTCGGGCATCAACTGCCAGACCAACGACGAAGACTGCACCGAGAGTTCTTGTCTGAATGCTGCGACCTGCATAGACGGCATTAACGGCTACAACTGCTCCTGCCTGGCCGGCTTCACGGGCTCGAATTGCCAATACAAGATCAACATATGCGACTCGCAGCCCTGCCAGAATGGAGCCACCTGCCACGAGAACGGAAACGAGTACACCTGCCACTGTTCGTACGGGTACACGGGCAAGCAGTGCACTGACTACGTGAATTGGTGCAACCAGTCGCGTTGCGAGAACGGCGCCACGTGTTCGCAGATAAAGAATCACTACAACTGCGAGTGCGCTGCCGGTTGGACTGGCAAGCTGTGCGACGTGGAGAGGATTTCCTGCAAGGACGCGGCCATTCGGAAGGGAGTGAACATTGAGCAACTGTGCAACAATGGATCCTGTCGCGAACGGAATGGCATCCAACAATGCTACTGCAAGCAGGGCTACACTGGCAGCTACTGCCAGCAGGAGATCAACGAGTGCGAGTCGCAGCCGTGCCAGAATGGAGGCACCTGCCACGACTTGATCGGCGCTTACAAGTGCAAGTGTCGCAAGGGTTTCCAGGGACAAAACTGCGAACTGAACATCGACGACTGCTCGCCGAATCCGTGTCAAAACGGCGGCACCTGCCACGACCTCATACAGAACTTCAGCTGTTCCTGTCCACCCGGCACATTGGGAATCATCTGCGAGATCAACCACGACGACTGCGTGCCCGGGGCTTGCCACAACAATGGCTCCTGTATCGATCGCGTCGGTGGCTTCGAGTGCGCCTGTCCGCCGGGATTCGTGGGATCTCGCTGTGAAGGCGACATAAACGAGTGTCTGTCGAATCCGTGCTCCAACTCCGGCACCCTGGACTGCGTGCAACTAATAAACGACTACCACTGCAACTGCAAACCTGGCTACATGGGTCGTCATTGCGAGAACAAGGTGAACTTCTGCGAAAATTCGCCCTGCGAGAACGGAGGCATTTGCTCGACCAAGCAAAGTGGTCACCACTGTCTTTGCGCCGACGGTTTCTACGGCAAGAACTGCGAATTTTCGGGGCACGACTGCGACTCAAATCCATGCCAAGCCGGCACCTGTGTCATTGATGACGCAGGAGGCTACCGCTGTGAATGCCCGAAAGGAACCAGTGGCATCAACTGCGAAATCGATATCATGGACGAATGCTCGCCGAATCCGTGCCTGCAGGGTGCGCCGTGTGACAATCTTTTGGGGGATTTCGTCTGCTTCTGCCCCACCAAATGGACGGGCAAACGCTGTGAAATCTACGATGTCAAGTACCCCGGATGGGCTTCGGACAACAGCCGTGGTGGTCTCAACAAGTACACGAAGGATCTGGAGTATCAGCGCAAAATATGCGAGAAACGGGGATGCGAACAGAAGAGGGGCAACAACGTGTGTGATCAGGAATGCAACACATACGCGTGCAATTTTGACGGCAACGACTGCTCGCTGGGCATCAATCCGTGGGTAAACTGTACGGCGACCATCGAATGCTCGCGGGTGTTCATGGACGGTACGTGCAACGAGGAATGCAATAATGCGGCCTGCCTGTTCGACGGCCGCGATTGCGAGAAGAAGCTGCAGCCTTGCAATCCGATTTACGACGCCTACTGCCAGAAGCACTACGCCAACGGACTCTGCGACTACGGCTGCAATAATGCCGAATGCAATTGGGACGGCTTGGATTGCGAGACGCAAACCGAACAGCCGAACCTGGCGGACGGTGCTATTTCGGTGGTCATGATCATGGACATGAAGGAGTTCCGCGATCTGCAGGTGGAGTTCTTGCGAGAAATGGGCCACGTCCTGCGAACCACTGTGCGCATCAAGAAGGACTCGCTGGGCAACGACATGATCTTCCCCTGGAAAGGCATGTCGCAGCTGAATGACATCCAGAATACGCCTTTCGGTCGCAAACACAAGATCCTGTTTACTGATCGAAACGGCCAAACTGGGGTGCAGATCTACTTGGAGATCGACAATCGAAAGTGCGAGGAATGCTTCAATCGTGCGGTCGAAGCGGCTGAGTTCCTTGCTGCTACGGCTTCGAAGTACACCTTGTCCAGGAAGTTCCCGATCTACAGTGTTCGCGGTGTGCAGAATCCCGGCGAGGACATGGGCGAGACGACCACCAACGTCAAGTATGTCACGCTCGGCATTGTCCTGGTGGTTCTGGCATTCTCACTCTTCGGAGTACTGGTAACGACACAGCGCAAGCGAGCCCATGGCGTCACTTGGTTCCCCGAAGGCTTCCGAACTCCGGCCAACGCTATTAACAGACAAAGACGCCGGCGAGACCCGAATGGCCAGGAAATGCGTAACTTCAATAAGAATCCATCGATGGCCTGCATGAGCAACGACGTAAACATGAATTCGGGCCACATGGGCCACGCTCCGCAGTGGTCCGACGACGAGTCAGACATGCCGCAGCCCAAGCGGTTGCGCAACGATCATGGCGGCTACTCGAGCGATCACACAATGGTGACTGATTACGAGGAGGCCGATCCGCGGGTTTGGTCCCAGGCTCATCTCGAAGTAGCCGATGTGCGTTCTTCGATCATGACTCCGCCCGCGCACCAGGATGGAAAGCATGACGTGGACGTGCGCGGACCGTGTGGAATGACGCCGTTGATGGTTGCAGCCGTACGCGGCGGCGGCATTGACACCGGCGAGGAAATCGAGGCCACAGACGACTCAACAGCCCAAGTGATTTCCGATCTGCTGGCTCAGGGGGCAGAGCTCAACGCCACGATGGACAAGACAGGGGAGACTTCGCTGCACTTGGCTGCACGCTACGCACGAGCCGATGCTGCCAAGCGTCTGCTGGACGCTAGCGCCGACGCCAATTGCCAGGATAACACCGGACGCACACCGCTACATGCCGCCGTCGCTGCCGACGCGATGGGCGTATTCCAGATACTGCTGCGCAATCGCGCCACCAACTTGAATGCTCGAATGCATGATGGCACGACGCCGCTTATACTGGCCGCTCGTCTGGCCATCGAAGGCATGGTGGAGGATCTCATAACTGCCGATGCTGACATTAACGCTGCTGACAACTCCGGCAAAACGGCCCTCCATTGGGCAGCCGCCGTCAACAACACTGAGGCCGTGAATATCCTGCTGATGCACCATGCAAACCGCGATGCCCAGGACGACAAGGACGAGACGCCGCTGTTCCTCGCTGCGCGTGAAGGCTCCTATGAAGCCTGCAAAGCGTTGCTCGACAACTTCGCCAATCGCGAGATCACCGACCACATGGATCGTCTGCCGCGCGACGTTGCATCGGAGAGGTTGCACCACGACATCGTGCGTCTGCTGGACGAACACGTTCCTCGCTCGCCGCAAATGATTACCATGACGCCACAGACAATAATTGGATCTCCGCCTCCGGGCAGTCAACCGCAGATGATCACGCAGCCGACTGTAATCACATCGGGCAAGCAGCCGTCCCAAGCCGCCAAAAATAAGGCAGCTAAGAAAGCGAAACTGCTCGAGGGTAGTCCGGAATCTCATTTGGATGGGGGCAGCAGCCTCAGACGAAAGCCGAGTTCAAAAAAGGGAACAGCGGCTTCAAAAAAGGGCGTAAACGGCCTTACGGCTGCACAGTTGATGAATGGCTTGGCTGGTGGCCAGATCGGGCAGGGACACGGCGCAGTGGACAGCCAGCTGCTGGACGCCCAGCTGAGTTCAGTGGATTCCCCGCCAACGACGGCGCTGACAAGTCTGCCGAGTCCGTACGACACGGCGTCGCTGTACTCGAACGCGATGGCAGCGGCGCCTCATCATCACGGCGACCTCCTGGGGACCGGCAGCAATGGAAAACAACCGCCGAGCTATGAGGACTGCATAAAGGTAAGTTGCTGGTAAATTGATCCGCTTGTTTGGGAAAAGGCTCTAATCTTCTCTCTAATTTTAAAGAACGCGCAGTCTATAAACGCTGTGGTGCAGCAGCAACAGCAGCAGCAGCAGATGAACTTAGATATGATTAAACTGGAGAACTACGCTTACTCCATGGGTTCGCCATTTCACAAGGAAATGATGAACAGTCAAAATGGTGGCCAGCAAATCAACAGCGGGCTCTGCGGTGCTTCAAATGGACCCAATGGCATGGGAAATGCCATCAATGGACACGAACAGGGACTGAGTCCACCCTACTCGAACCAGTCGCCACCGCATTCCGTGCAAAGCAGCTTGGCGCTGTCTCCACACGCGTATCTCGGTAAGTATTCACAGCCAAAGCGTGGATATCCACAAATGATCGCGCATGAAAGTCACACAATTTTAATGGCTTCTTTCCTTCATCCTAGGATCTCCTTCGCCTGCAAAGTCACGGCCCAGTCTGCCCACCTCACCCACCCACATTCAGGCCATGCGTCACGCTACGCACCAGAAGCAGTTCGGCAGCACCAATTTAAACTCGCTCCTTGGCGGCGGCGGCAACAATAACAACCACAGTAGTGGCACTAATGGGCCGCGCAGCAATGCTTCGGCTGGTTCGCCCAACAGCATGAGTTTTCAATCGCCCAGCAGCCAGAGTCTGTCGCAACAGAGCTCGCCAGTGAGCATGGGCATCATTTCGCCCACTGGTAGTGACATGGGAATCATGATGGCGCCCCAGCAGCAACAACAGCTGCAGCAAGCCAATTCGAAAAGTAGTGCAATAATGATGCAACAGCAACAACAGCAGCAGCAGCAACAGCAGCTCGGAGGCTTAGAATTCGGTTCAGCAGGTTTGGACTTGAATGGATTTTGTGGATCTCCGGGTAAGTAACACGGACTAACAAACGATAACTTCGATGCACTCAACGCCAACTTCTTTCTTCTTTCGCTTGCAGACTCATTTCATTCTGGACAAATGAATCCACCCTCAATACAGAGTTCCATGTCGGGATCCTCGCCTTCGACCAACATGCTCTCCCCCTCGTCGCAGCACAATCAGGGCTTCTACCAGTATCTCACGCCACCCAGTCAGCACTCGGGCGGCCTCACGCCACAGCATTTGGTGCAGACGCTGGACAGCTATCCGACGCCATCACCCGAGTCACCCGGACACTGGTCCAGTGCCTCGCCCCGTTCCACCTCCGACTCGTGGTCCGAGGGCGTGCAGTCGCCTGCCGCCAACAACCTCTACATGTCGCAGGGCGGGCACCAGGCCAACAAGGGCTCCGAGGCAATCTATATTTGACAATGAATCGCCCAACGAAGAAGAATGCGCTGGGAAGCGCAGAGAAGAACCCACAAGATTCCTTTAGTATTTAAGAGATACTACTAAAACAACAACAGCAAACAAACAACCGAACTGGAGGTATAGATTTAAGGATGGACAAACTTTGTAATCATAATCTAAAGATCGAAATTTGTAGAGGTACTGAGCGAACATTTGCAATCCCCTTTCGCCTTCCTTTCTTCAATAATCAGTACTTAAAAGGGAAAGCCTTTTACTATGACTACGAAGAGACGTATCAGAAGTTTATTTATTTTTTAGAATAGCACACGAACCATGAACGACCATAACAGACCACTGAAAGACGTGGATAAGCAATAAAACTAATAATAATGTTCTTTTTAAAAACATACTTTAAGACTCGACTAAAGTATTGTGCGTGTGTGCTTTTAGGCTAGAATTATGTAATCTTGTAAAAATAGGCGGAAAACTATAGCAACAACAATGAGCAAACTGAAAGACATTCTTCGTATTTTACTGTATTTTTAGTTATAAGTAACGAGTAGTTTTATGCAAAGAAATTCTTCCAATTTGTTATTGATAACAAATTTTCATTGAAAATGTGGAAATTTAATGGTTAACTTTATGAAAAAACTAACATTAAGCAGTACATAATAAGGTAAAGCAACAATTGTAAAAAGTATCTCATTTAGAGTTTTAAGTTACAATTTAATAACGTATATTTTAAAGAAAGTAGACAAAAGACACTACAAACCGCAAAGTGGAGGAAGTATCTTTTTTAACATACGATTAGGAGAAAGTGATTGTGGTAACTTTTTTAAATATGAATTGATTTTAAAAATGTAAATGTTTTTCGTTTCGTGTTAGTGTTAAGTCCACAAACAAATCAATACTTAGTAACTTCTGTTAATTAAATCGCACCGAAGTGCTTATTATCGAATACTTACTTTATCAGTAGTTTAAAGTTAATTAATTCAACGAAATTGTTGACTTATGTTAAATTAATTGAACAAGAAACACAATTTTAAACAAAAGCACTGTTAATTAATTAAACAATGAAAATGTATTATGTAATTAAAATGTTTCTTTGAGTTACAACACAATTTTTAATTTCCTTCGCTGGAGATGAGCTCCACTTGAGCATCTCTCGGCATCTCTTCTTTTCTGTTCTGTTCTAAACAAGAAAAAAGCTTTAATTTCTTTATCTTTCCGTTTTATTTATTCATTTTTATACTTTTGTTTGAGTTAACACGATTTATGCTTATAATACTCTCTTTTTGCAACCTGTCCTGTTTGTCCTTTAGCACAGATTTAGTTTTATAGCTTGCCTATGTAATCAGTTTAAGAAGTTAAATATTTCATTCTTTCTTAAGTAGATTTTATACGTTGTACAATAGTAACTAAAAATTTAATGAAGTTTAAATATATAAAATATATATTTTTATTGCTTAAGTTAATTAAATAAAATAAAACAATAAAAACTAATTTTTTATACAAAACAAAATGTGGTTTTTATTTGTGTTCCATTGTGCAATTATAACACCTCGTTTAATTGGATTTAAAAACCCCAGTGAATATAGTTTCCTCTATCTGCATTTTTGTGTAATTTCCTCAACCTTCATTTTTAAAGTAATTAAACGAAAAATACTAGTCGACTAAATAAAAAGATTAGAATATAATTAAACTATAAATTAGGTGAACAGAAAACAGATTACTAAATATATAATGATTCTAAATATCGTAGATAACAAACTAAACCCCGGTCGCATTCCTAAATTAATTGTATTAAAAGCTATATATTTTCTGTGGCCTCTCCGCAGATCCGTTGTCCATTTATTTAAAACATTTAGTTTTAGCTGCATTATCTCTGATCACCCCACGGCATATTGTACATATATATTAAACTACTTCCATCTACGATGAACAGGAAATAGAATCTAACTTTGTTTCTTGGACTCGCTTTCTTTCGCCGTCAAAGTTTCAGTCGATGACTTCGTTAACGTATCCGCATCAGTATTTGCTTGGCCATCATTCAGGATGCTTTCATTTTTCGCTCCTGGAAATGGACAAACGCCACCCTTGCACTGGAATGGGAACTCTGGACCAGCCTTGATTACTTTACCATCCGCATCCTTCTTTTGCCAAGGATTCCAATAACGCAGCATAATTGGTTGTACAAATTTGTGCCAAATGTAGAGTAGCACTGGAATGATGAAGCAAGGAACACAAACCATCTCGACGACTACTGAATCCTCCTTTAATAATTCAAGTTATATATGAATACTTTTGTAATTTATTTAGCAAAGATTTTTAGTTAAAATTTAAGGTCACCGAAAAATAAAAAAAATAATGTTCTTAAAATTGCATTTCAAATGTCAAATGACTGTGGCTCTCGTTTCTTTGAGCTTCCGTACATGATAACAGTTTATGGCAACTCGAATGTGTCAACTGCCACACTTGATTTTTTGCTAAAACAAATAACGTTTTTGGAACAAATCTGTGTCCCCCAGCTTGATCTAATTTTGTGGTTTTTTTATAGTTATTAACTATAATTCCAACAACAAGAGAGTGCGCTTACTTCCGGTTTTATAGTCGTTTGAAATTAAACGCCTATATCTCAGAAACTATAATTTCATTTAAATTTTTCGTGGGGCCATTTTCTAAAAAACCGACTTAACGTCGGAAAAAAAATATTAACAAATAACGGTTAGATCTAGATAACTTTTGGGAACAAATGCAGTTTACGGGACTTTCTCCGATTTTTTTCAGTTTTTTTTTACCGTTAGATTTTACCGTTAGGACCGGAAGTGTGTACTTTATTTCCGGGGCTAGGCAGCCATTTTGGATTTATGGGCGTTTGATGTTCACGAAAGATGACCTAATAAAAGGTCAATAACTCCTAAAGTAGATAACCTATAGTACCGCCAGTGGTACCATTGGAAAGGTATTGTTATTGTTGCTATACATAGTTTTCATAACACTCCAACAGTTTAGAAGTTATACGTATTTTTATATAATTATAAATTTGTGCTCGTGAAACAGAGATGTTTTGCTCGGAAATGGATACATTAATGTACACTCCTGAGAAAACAGAATTGGAAGAACGTATCGCAAGAATTGCAATACGATTATTGCAATTCATTAATAATGAACCGAAGAGTTCATTTAATACGGAGTTGGAGTTTTTAATAAAGGAAAATAACAAGATAATAATGTTCTTGAATAACAATAGTTCCACATGCACAACAAAAAAATTGGGTAATTGTCTGAAATTTGATCAGATTTCATTTAACTATGTAATTCTTTTCTTTCTGCTAGTAGTAAACATATGAGCCCCAGTTTCACTCTGGTGGAAAATGCCTGCAGGGAGTATTCTTGCAGGAAGGCGATCTATTCAATCAAATTATGGAAAAAACATTGATAGTAAGATTTCATTCCTCTTTATTATAACCTTTTACTAAAGCGTAAAAAGAAACATGTTTAAAATTTCTATGCAAAAATTAGCTAAAAACTCGTGCAGTCTGACGGAAATCAATACAACTACTTCAAGTAGCTTCAAGAAGTTCAAAAATTCATAATTTCATCACTGCAACGCCATTTTCTTTTTTAATCTACAAGCCTATGATTCCAAAAGATTCCAGGGAGATCTGCAGAGTAGCTGAAGGTATACGCACTCGATGTGCAGAGCAGAGTGAGTAAAAATGTTCACCTCCTTCGTTTAGGTCAAAGATCGAAAGACCCTCCCCCCTCATGAAAGATACCTGTCACGGTTATTTTAGTGTTTGTTAATACTGGCACTTGTTCCTTAAAAATTGCAGTGAAATTGTTTCAAAAAACAAACTTTATATATATATATTCGCTCGTTTGCTCAAAGAAAACTAGAATTTTCCTGTCAAACTAGAAAATTTTATTAGATACAAAATTTTAGAAGATCGAAATATTTTCAAACCTAAATTGAATTGGAACGCAAAAGAAATTTTCAAAATTGCAAGTATATTAAAGGATCAACATTTTTGGAATCTAAGAAGACAATAAAGCAATAAAGAAGACAATTGTGCTCGATGGCATTTATAATATACTCAAGCAGGCAGGATACCATCTGTTAGCAGTCACCAGTGCGATCGAGCACAACATTGAGAACTTGTATGTTGCTGCAGGCCAACAAATCGCAGAACGGCGGAATCACAGCCTCCTTGATGAGTGCGAATACTTGTTCGGGATTGCCGCTAATGGTTAAGTTGCTGATTGCCCAGGCGGTCTCTCTCTCTGCGCCTGGAATTCGCCATGGATGAGGATGTGAATGATCCTCGGCAAGAGGCCAGCATTAAAAACAGCCTGTATTTGCGATTGGTTGCCGGCCGTGATGTTGGAGAGTACCCAAACGGCTTCCTTGCGGATCTTTTCCTTTCCATATGTCAACAAGCCCGGGAAGTAAGGGAGTGCTCCGTTGTTGATTATAACCTTAGGCTGCTCCAGTAACGATATTGCCCACTGCGCGTAGTGCGGCCGCCAACACCTTGAGTTCGGTATGGGCCAGCAAGGGAATCAACTTGGGAACAACGCCACTGTCAATCACCATCTGGATTTGGTCGTTGCCACTGTTGGTCAAGTAGCTGATGGCCCAGAGGATGTCCACGAGAATATTTATGTCGGTGTGGTCTATCAGAGTATTGAATGCTGGTAGCATCTCTAGTATGGTTTCAGCTGGTGGAGGTGGGTCCTTGTTAGGGTTATAGGACATATGGAGGAAAGAAAAAATTTAAGTTATTTTAAAAAGAAGTCAAAATTGTATTAGAAATATTCTAATAGTATAAACTTATCTTGTTGTTACCGTGTATGAAATGAAATACCCTGTATATAAATTATATATTTTGTTAAATTAAAGAAATTAAAAAACATAAATTGCTGAGTGTTCTAAAGAGGTGGGGAAGAAATGGGAACATGGATGGGAAGGTTAAATAGGAAGAACCGAGGGATGACAGGGTAGGAAGGTAAAAATTGAAAAATAAAGTAAGTTCTAATTGTCATCTATTAAAGAAATAAAATAATATCCTATATATCTTTTTTTCATTATAAATTTTACAAATATAGAAAACTATATAAATAATATTTCAACTAAATTAAACAATATTTTAGTAAAATGTCTACAATCACATAAAAATACCCACAGAAATAAATTTATGCCCACATTTTTCACTTCGTCGAGTTATTATGGTGGCAACCGCTTGCAAAAAATGTTGGAGAATAATACCGTCAAAAGATAAAGCGTCACTTGCTATTTCTTTCTGGCTGCAGAAATGTAGCCAAATTCACCAGCTCATAAAAAATCGATTTTTTTTTCATCTTTATCTGAAGATGAAAGAGTTTCCAATTTCATTAATCTCTGCTTTATTACCACGGCGTCACAAAATGATGGGGTGAGTTAGTAGCAGGGATACCAACGACAAAACTTCATTATTTGTTTGGTTTTTAAGTAGAACAATTACTTTGCACTTAAGAGTTGTCGCTGTTTTGACGATTTCTTAGCGGTTTGGAAATATTAAAAAGTAATATAAACTTATTTGTTTTTGTAATTTTTAATTTCTCTTTCATTTAAATTAAGATAAGTTAAGACAAATAAATGTACAATTCATTTATTTAATATAATATAATAATATTAATTATAATATAATAATTAAATTAAAATTAGACAAATACAAATAAATTCACGATTCATGCATGTAAATTAAAATTCATTTAAATTAAAGACCAAAAGAACTAAAATTACAATTAAGTAAAAACTAAATCACACATTAATATTCAACAAAACAGGTTGAATACGTTGGCATCTCTCGTCTAAAAATAGGTATGGTAGGTTAAAAACAGCTGATTGTAGTCTTTGGTCCGAATCCAATCAGATTTTATACTTTACTTCGACTGGTTGTCTTTTGGTGCGACGGTGTTTTTGTGTTGTAGGGTTTGGTTTATTATATTCAATATTTGAGAAATTATAGTCCGCGTTTGTGTAGTTGATGATGTTTTCATTGCTTTGCTCTTTAAAATACACAATATTTGCAAATTAGATTAAAAACGCAAAATCCATTATATCTAAATTAGGAAGTGGAATTTACAAGAAGTGAGTTTAGCGAGCATTGATCAGAAAATCTTCAATTTATTTATTGAACTTTCTCAGAAGATAAACCAGGAAGAACCAACCAGAAGGAGAAATCGGAAATAGCTGCAAAAGCAGACTACGCCAAAAATGTGGAGTCCAACGCACATTCAAGTCACTGGTGAGGATTATTATTAGCTACAGTTTGTCTTCATTTGAGTTTTCTTCTCTTCACTATCGTTCTCTCTACATTCTGCGTTTTCTACCTGTTATTTTGTCTGATTTAATCACGTAATTCGTTGTTTTACCTGACACTAAGCAAGCCTTCGTCATCACTGTACAATGTCTTTGGAATATGAATCAGTTCCACTTTCCAATAATAATACTGAAGTAGCCAGAAGTTGCTACGAATACTTTCAAACATCTCCTAACTCGACATTCCTATAGTTTGGGAGGTGAAAAATGAGAAATCAAAAATGAAAAACAATACCAATAACTATGAACAAACTGTGAGCGTCGACGACGATGATGTCGAGATCTGAGAAACTTTCTTTGTGGAAACCAATTTGATTAAAAACCCGTTGAAAATAACAATTAACTTTTGGTTGTGATGCACCAAAAGAGAATAGGAAATGAATAATGAATATTTTATTGAAATGCATTCGTTAAAATTAGAAATCATTTCGTAGATATCATGCACCAGCAGAGGACAATTTGGAATCCGCGATTCAAGCGGAGAAACAAATATAAATTAGACCACATAACCACCTCTTCTGCCAAGAATCTTTCACTAATATAATATGTGAAGCCAGCCATCGAGAAGAACTGAAAACAAGAGGGGTCCAGAAGTGTCTTACTTCCCCAGAGAATTTGTATTTTTAATAAAAGCTAATTAATGTGGGAACTTGAGCAACCTCTTATTTATTCAACTACATGCTACTTTTGTTTACAAATATTACACCTACCTTTACAAATATTATTCAATTACCATGTCTGCCTTCAACTTTTGCTCCAATTGTAGCGAGCAGGCTTCGGTTCCTGTTGCGTGTTGGCATTTATCGCCACTCTTCTCTCTTTTCTTTTCTCGTCCGACCGTCGTCCCTCCTAATTTCGGATTTGCTTGTTATGGTTGCTGTCGCTGAATTGCTGCACATCAAGAATGCATTCGAATTGGGGCCACGCGTAAATCCATGCCTACATTTGCAGGAATCACTAATAAAGAAAAAGCAAACACAAGACAAATCTAGACAAAAACTGCATTTGTAAAAATATGTATTTATGTTTATTTTAATTTTAATTGAAGATACACACAAGTCATCCAATCAACAAGATTACGTTGTTATTTGCAGATTGTTTTGAAGTTTAAAAAATCGCCGGCTCAGAGTTATTTTTTTTTTTTTGTTTAATACAAAACCTCTGTTGAACTTTTGAATTAAAACAAGGCCACTCTTGGGTGGTATTCACAATTAAATTAATAGAAAAACCAAGCACTTGAAAATGGCACCTGATTTAGCTAGCTAATTAGTATCTGACTAATTAAAAGCATAGTGTTGAAGTCTTGCTAACTTGGACACACTTTATTCATTCAACTAATCCAAATAAGTACCCACGCCAAGATTTAAATGAATAAAAATGTTGCTTAAACTTAAACCAACGCCAGAAAATCAATTTCTAGATTTCAAAATTTTTTTACACTTCATTTCGGAGCACATAAACAATTCTTGTTCTTTTGGGTTAAGAACCAAATTGCTAAACTTGATGGAAGTAAAAAACGCTATCTTATCAGCCCGAAAACATAAAATTAAACTATAATTGAAAGTACATACATAAATATGTATGTTATTTCTTAAGATTATTTAAAGGTCGTTGTCCAAGATCATGAGCTGAGCACTACTCATAGCTTTGTTTGTTTTTATGATAAAAAATTCGTCAGCTGATTAGAACAAGTTGTAGGTTTCCTGGGAACCACGTCGACAAACAAACAGTTTTCGGTGAATTCCGCTGGACTGACTCACTACGAAGTACATAATACATAACTGTAAACAATGATAGTGACCTTGAGGTGGCAACTAATATTGATTCTTCAACCTACTGGAATATCTTGTGTCGTCTTTCACGGTACGTGCTCATAAAAGCGATCAAATTTGAAACGTCTTTTATTATTAAATTTCAATTAATTAGGAACTCAGTAATAAATACGGCAACGTGAATAGTATGAATTTAGCAAGTCGTTTACAATCAATTGAATCGCAAAACATTCATCTTTATTTTTGTATTCAATTACGAGGTTTTTTTCGAAGAGACGAATTTAAGCAGCATCTGAAACATGGGAAAATAACTAAACATTTAAAGCTAAGAATCTTTCAAAAGCAGCCAATGATTTTTGACATTCACAGTCTGGCGTCAAATGAGAAGGCGTCATTAAATTATTATTGTTTTTTCTAATATCTGTTTTAGATCAAGCAACATTCCGCGTAGCATGGACTCCAGTCGTTACTCAGGTGACGGCGTCTGTTTTTAGCAGCTGTTCTTTGATCGAATGAGAAACAGGTTTCTGGAAATGTGGAAGTGACACGATGAGCAAAGTAAACACAATGCTGGGCCATGTTTCTCACAATTGCAGTATTGATCTTTTGCTTATTTGGCTTTATTGACTCTAATACTGAATAAATACATACGTACCACTAATAATAGCTAAATGCCATCATACCATCGGTACCCTAAATAAAAAGTGAAATCTTCGTTGTTGATACTCCATTGTTATTACTTCATTGTTAACACTTCGGTGGTTTTTTATTTATGGTTTTCCAATTTAAGTATCTAATGAATTTGCTATTTTTGGAAGCTCTTCAAAGACGATGAAACACACCCACCTTTCATTTGTTCTGCCAGCTTCTGCAATGATTTCCTTGTGGCTTTCCCTGTGGTTTTACAGATCTTCAGACTCCGTTTGATCTGTCAGATATTCCGATTCGTTAACAGTTTCCTCTTGAGCAATTTTTTGTGCTCCTTTCATTGAATTGCTTCGTTTCAAAATATTTTGTTTACTTATTCTTAATTGTGTTCATTATCATGCTTATAAAAGTGTTCTTCTCTGTTTGAGATCATAAATTGTAAATGCCATGAATACAAACCAAACCAAAACCGAAATTCTAGCCAAACCAAATTCCAACCAACTAAATTTCAATACCAAAAACAACACCCTTCTAAACACCAAATAAATTCTTTCTTCAAGCCTTGAATTTATGCAAACGTATTTAAGCAGCGTAGCAAAGACACAAACACAGTTGAATTTGAGTACGTTTTCGGTTTTGGCTTGACTCTAAAAACGCTTTCTTGAAGTGGTCATGGGCCTGTTTTAAACATGGCGATTTTGCCGCTACTCCGAGATGAGTTCAGCTTTTAATGCAGACTTCTATGTACGGTTAGGAATGAGCAATCGATTGCAGAACCTGTCGATCCGCTGGCAAAATAACTTTTATATGCTCTCAGCAGGTTCTATTCAAGTCGGTAGGTAGGTAAAATAATAGCAGTTCTTTGGGCGGAGGGGGGGATATAAGAGGTATCTTGTTAAATTGCCAAACGAAATGAATGACATTTCAAGTATTTAAAACTATAATTATTATATGTACGTGCTTTTAGAAGTTATTTTAAATGTTACCCAATCGAAATATCCATCAAACCACATAATAATTGAAACTAGTAACCGATTCTCGATGTGTCGCTTGAACCGGCTCCGAGTGCTCCGACTTCTACTGCAGTCATTCACGCTTCAGCTGCGCTTCAGCATTCAACAACTTTCAGTGCGGTGCAGTTAAATTGCATTCCGAAGAAGTCAAGTGTTGCAAGTGTGGCTCTCCGTTTCACTTCCAGCGGGTGCCCTCATCGGCGGTTGCTTCGCTGGGAATGCTGACGAATGTTGATGCCTTCGATTTGCTTTCAGCGTGTTGCCCGTTTTAATGCGAAACAGTTACGTTTCATTTGTGCGCATTCTGCGTTTGCGCAGCTGAACGGGCGTGACAGCAAATCGGCTGTTTTTGCTGCCAATTCCAGTATTTTGCTGCCAAGTCCCGTCCCATCAGTGATTCTTCCGCATGCAACAGTAGCAGTTACTCACCTGTTCACAGTTATACTGTGGAATAAACGAGAAGAACGAGGAAGAACTCGAGAAAGCGCTCAAATACAAAAGCAACTGTATTTTCTATGAACTTTGATTGATTGCCTTGGATGTGGCATGTGATTTAATTTGATTTAACATTACTACCATCGAAGTGGTTCACATATTCCAGAGTTTGAGTGGCAGTGAGTACTCCTTTGAATACAAAATCGCACAGAAGAATCGCTGTCCTCTTTTGTATTCGAAAACAGTTTTTCGAAAAACTAAATCAAAAGTTTGCTTTCTAATCTGATCTGAGATTTCTGTAATCTCGCTGAGCTCGCTAGATGAAAGAGGGTTCAGAAAAATTGAGAATAATTAATGACGATGTAGTTGTTTGTGGCTGGAAAAAAATGCGTGCCATAATTAATGTCGCACATGACCTACATGCATCCGCCATGCGATTACGAGCGGTGCGCGGTATGAAGAACTGAGGGATGAGTAGAGTACAGACGCAAAAACGCGTAACCGTAACTCAGAGTTACGCGTTGTTGTGTTAGCGACAGCATCGAATTACTTTTCCGTTTAATTGTTTTTTCCGAACACCTTCAAAACTCTTCATATTACAAAACAAACATATTCTGTTATTGCAACAGAAAAGCAAAGCAAAATAAAGGAAAGCGTTGCATATGCAGTAAATAACTCGACTCACGAACTGCTTGAGTGATTGACAGCGTTGTCGTCGTTGTCGATGCTGATGTAATGAACATTGTGCCCCTCAGGCCCCTTCCTGGTGTTTCCCTTCACTCACAGCGACGAAGATTTTGACAACAATTTAATTGCAACTAAAGTTAAATTGAAACATTAGCGAGGGACCGAGGAAAAACCGGTTAAAGTGCGATTTTACAAAGGAAAGTAATCGCTCAGCATACAAACATTTTTTCTAATTTATTTAATTGAATTCAAAAGTATTCTCATTTTATGCAGAAATATTATTTAAATGGAAGAGATCTTCCCTGCAGTCCTAAAATGATTCAAATGATTGATGCATTGAAATTATTTAACCCAGGGTTCAAAGAGTGCGGCACCTCAGTGCTGGAGAAACAACAACAACGCTCCACAAAATCGTCTGATGGAAGTCAGTGCGCAGGTGAATTTATAATCTGCTGGTTTATAGCCTCGTTTTATAGCTTTTTTGTTTTAGATTCTCTCATTGTTGAGATTTACTCTAATTTTGTGAATTTTGAAGTCATTCTTAAAACTGTCGGGGGCATAATACTGGACAGATAGACAGACAACAGGTCGTGTGGGCTCATGAAGTCGGAAAGTTCAGTAAAAGGCCACGCTGTCCACTCTGGCTTTTCGCTGCGTCTTTCGCTTTCTTCATTACTTCATGTTTGTGGCTTCGTACGACTTTCTTTCTGAGAACAGTTGATGGTATTTTTTCAAGGTGTTTACTTACTAAGGTATATCTGTCATAATTGGGAGGTATTTTTGCCGTAGAAGTCATTTCCTCATGGCTTCAATATGAACAAAGAATCATGGCGAAAACAAATCGTCTCGTGTGATTGAATAACAAAATGCATGCTTCATGCATGATATTATATGAAAAGAGAACTAAAATTAAAAGAATAATAATAATATTAAAAATATTATTCATAGCAAACGTGAATATTTTTCTAATGAGGCAACGATTATTCGTTTATTCAGCAACTAGTCGATTTCGCTTTTGTCGCTTGAATGCTCCAGACCAGAACCCATGCATTGCATCACTGCGTTGAACTGTTATGTTCGCAATTAAAGCTGAGCTCTCCCCAGGTGTTCCCCCGATCTGTCCTGGCCCCTGGTCGGCTGCTGCCCTTGTTCACTTACTAGCTGCTGATTTAATAAATTAATTAAATGCGATTGTAAAGAAAAACCACTTTTTTGAACAGATACGAATATATTTGAGTAGTCAATTAAAAATTACGTCCAAGTAACTGAGAAGAGATGAGATCGGAGAGGAAAAAACTAATGAAAATAAAGAATATTCAAGACTCGAAGCTCGTCTTATGGTATAGCTTAAAATTAAAAGCAAGGATTTAAATCTGATTCGTTCCATAGACAACCGTTCGCCTAAACCATAGACCGGTTCAAGTTCTTGTTTTAAAGGAACATAGAAACATCCCTCCAAGTGATCCAGAACTCTTTTTTTTTCACCTCTTGCAGGTTCTCATGTTTGTATTAATGTATAATACGATACGTCATCGATGTTCAAATTAATTACACCTTTTTTTTTAAAGAAGTTTTTGTTAAAAGTTCTCTTGGTTCACTGAAGATGGCTTCCTTCTTCCAAACTTTCGTATACGAGTACTTATTATTTTCATTGTATTCGGTTTTATTGCGTTTTGTCTGTCTGTCCGTCTGTGGATGAGTAACCAGCTTGAAATGCAATCAATACAGAATCGGATTCGTCGAAGCACAAGTTATTAAACAGCTTGCTTCTGCTGAAATTGGTATTGAACCGAAAGTAAACAACGGAGAGAAAAATGTGGGAGTAAAACTTCATACGAAATGAATTTGAAACGTCGAATCTACAATACAACTCATGTAAAAGTATATCTGTGCCTACCAACTGCTTTATTAAAAAAAAGTGTCATGAAGCTTGAAGACGCATTCATAACTTCTGATTTGGAACTATAACTTTCTCTTGTGGAAGAATTTCAATATATGTATGACAACTACAAACTCACTCTTCTTTTTGCTTTCAGTTCAGCGAGCCAAGGGACTGCTTGTCAAAGGCAAGAATGGGACAAACAACTGCTTCGTCACAATCGCCCTTGGCAAGGAAAAATACCAGACCTCGGTCAAGGAGAAGGCGGAACCAAACGTCAACTGGAACGAAGAATGCGAGCTGTAATCTAAATAACTGTTTTGTCCAAGCGTCTCTCTAACCTTTGTTTTGTTTTAGAAAAATCCCCGATCAAGGAAACCGCGCTGAGCTCGTTCTTACATGTCTGCATCGAAATAACATTGGCATCGATGAGTTTCTGGGTCAAACTACTCTCCCACTAAACGAGATGGACGTCTACGATCGTCCACGTTCCAAATGGTTTAAATTGGAGAGCAAGCCTGGTAAGGAAAAGAAGAACAAGGAGCGCGGCGAACTCGAAGCTCGTATCTCGTTCATTGTCAAGTCAGGCTCGTTGACGGATCTCAGCAAGAAGGACAAGCACAAGTCTTCTATCGGTCAGCTGGCCACCTCTGTCGGTGGCAGCCTGCTGTCGATCGGCACCATTGAGAAACGGAAGGGTATCAAGAAGTTTGCCAAATCGCTTGGTTCTAAGATGCACTTGCAAAGCAAGAAGAAGCAGAAAGAGGGCGGCGACGATATTTCAATCAGTGGCTCTTTCGCCAGCATAGATACGCCCAGCAGCTCGAACGGCGGAAGTCGACGCTACGGGCAGCGCGCGGGCGAAGCAGATCCCGGTGTTATTAGCGAAGATGAGGATGAGTTTGTTTTTGACAACTTGTCACACAAGAGTTCCGGCAGCTCTTTGAATATACGCAGCAGTGGATTGCAGCCGCCAACGCAGAACTACGTGCCACGGAATCCGTCGCCGCTGCTGGGACTCAGGGGAAAGGCTGGAGGTAAGCAGCAACAATTACATCGCGATTTCAACTTGGTCGATGAAGAGGAATTCGAGGAAACCGAAAACGGTTTCAGCGCACGCGCACGTACTCTGCCGCCTCCCTCCAAACCGCCTCGCACGCAACAACAACTAGCAAACGAAAGAACAGACAAGCAGCAACTCAATGAATGGGAGACGAAACTCTACGGCAAGCATTTGGAAAGCGGCAGCTCGGATTCGCTCAAGAGACGTTCGTGGGAAACAACACGTGTGCCGCTAACCTCGCATGAAGAGGAGGTGAAGAACGAGGAGAACGAGGAAAGAAGTATTTCAAAAGATGCAGCAGAAATGGAAACCATCATCTTGGATAAGGAAACATCATCAGGCACCGGAAATACCGACTCGTCCTCGGAATCCGATGCAGAAGCAGAAGCGGTTGTGTCTACACCAATAAAAGAAGTTTCGGCTCAGCCAACGGAAGAACCATCCAAACCGAAGGAACTGGATCTCTCACCTGAGCCTAAGACCGACTTTAATCAGTTTAATGCTTCCTTTGCAAAGTTCGAGCAAAAAAATAGCGCAAAGATATACGATTTGGACTCCGAAAAGATGTTTAACACACAAGCATTTATTGACAACGAGGCGCAAAAGCTAGAGCTGTCCGTGGCCATGCCATCGCCCGTGGCTATGCCCAGAATCAGTCGCGAAAAAGATGCGGAACTGCTGAAGAAGGCAGAAGAGAAACGCGAAAGACAAGAAAAACTTAACCAGCAAGCAGAACTTAAGCAGCAAGCGGAACTTAAGAAGCAAGCGGAACTTAAAAAGCAAGCGGAACTTAAACAGCAAGAAGAAGAGAAACGCAAAGATGATGAAGAGAAGTTGAAAGCGGATCTGAGGAGGAAGGAAGAAGAACGACTACGAGAGCAGGAAGCACAGCTGCAGGAAGAATTAAAGAAACGCGACGCCAAGCGTCTTTATGAGGATCAAAGAATTCTTAATTTCGTAAAGCGTTCCACTTCGGTGGAGGAGAGCGACGAAGGTTTCACTACGCCTCCAATGCAAGAGTCACCGAAAGAGAGAAACACTACGGAGAAGAAAGAGAAACGCTTTAGTAAATTCAGATATTTCAACAAGCGAGGTGAGCGTGTGGGGAGAAGTGAGGGAGAAGCAGCGGTTGGTATGTGAGAAACGCTGGCGGATTAAGAAAAGATTAGGAGATAGTCCAATATTTAAACAAAATTAGATAAGATAACACATATTTTCATTGAATATTTTTATCAATCATTTTCATTATCTTCGTTGTACACAAAATTAATCCACCACCAACAAGGAGGTAATCCGCCAGTGGATTCTACTCGCACACCTTCATTGAGTCATTCATACGCGATCGCACACACAATTGCTAGGATCTTTCGTTTAAATTTACTCAAAACATTTTTCAAAAATTCTTCCAGACAAACATGATGACGACGTATCCTTGTCGCCCAGCCCGAAATCGAACGAACGCATTATAATCGGTCATGAGAAGGGGTCGACTCACGCTGAACGCAGATCGGAAATAACAGCCGCCTTGGCGAAAAAGTACGACGGCAAAACTAGAGAGGTTAGCGTTGTTAATCTAGTCTATCAAAAAGCATATAAAGTAATGAATTCATTTAAATTTTAAGGAACTCATGCTTATCGCGAATGGCATGGAAAACGAGGCTCTGCTGCAGCGCCAACGTGTGAAAGAGTTGGAGGATTATTTGGATAATCTACTTCTGCGTGTGATGGAGACACATCCGAAGATCCTGCAAAATCCGTACTCAAGAACAACATCGGCCAAAAGGTGAGACGTTGCTAATAAGTTCTCTGCTCATTCGTCTTAGTGTCTTTTTCGTCATTTATATGTTCTCATTGATCTTCAATTACGTATCCACAAAGTGTTTTACATGGTCTATCTATATCAATGTCGGTGTTGTGTCACTTTAGAATTTGTAATGCACGCTTTTAGAATCCCAAGAAAATGTATGAATTTTACTTTCTTATTTGACACTCATTCGAGGACTTGGTTCAAGGATATGCTTTGTATTTTCAGTAAAAATATGTTCAGTGCTTTCTACTTAAATTGATTTTAATTAACTGTCAGTCTTCAGCCTTCATAACTAATTTTTTATCCGAAAAAACTTATTTTATTTTGGGTTTTCATTGGTTCTGCATTATAACATTTGCATGTCCATCTCTATTTATTCAGCAGGTTCTTCTGCCCCATTTGCCTCAAACTATTAATTCCTCTGCACGGCTTTAATTAATTTTGTTCCTTTCTTTTCTATCTTTTGTAATCTTTGTTGTACTTCTTAATGATTTTTGTATTTTGATTTTTTTAATGAATGCCAACTAATGAATAACCTGAAACACAAAATAAATTTGTGTACTTTTTTCTCTGCATAGTTTTAAGAATTACATCGAAATGAATGATTTTTTATAAGACGCGATGCATTGATTGACAGCTGATTCCGATATGGCAAGTAAAACCAATTGATTGCTCTATAATTTCTTTAAAAAAGGGGACGTCGTGTTTTAAATTTATTCTATTATAATGTTTCTGAAGTTTAAGATTATTAAAGAAAATCCACTTTAAATTCGATAAACTCAAGTTTAAGTAAAATAAAAATTGTTAAAAGAAATAGCTTAACTTGAAGTAGCCTTCAGATTTCAGTTCTGCTCGGTCTGTTGTTCAATTATTTCATTTTAAAGTGCTTCTTTAACTGACAAACTTTATGTGAAATACATTTTGATATTTTCTATTTTTTACAGCGGCTAAAAACATCTCTACACTACGTAAAACATTACAACAATAATAACAACAAAATCGCCTGCGGGAAATCAAGTGCTCTTTTTATTTAGTAATATTATATATACATAAATTGAAATTTTTACATCAATTATTTTTATTAGCAAGAAGTGGAAGAAGAAGAAACGCTGTAATTGAATATTTGAAATTATGTAAACGTATTTAAATTAGAAGATATACTGTACTCTGTGAGTTAATCAAATACTAAATTTAGCTGTAAGTAAATTCGATTGAGAACAATTAATAAGTTTAGCTACAGAAAACAAAACCAACCACATTTTTTAGGTTCTGGCTTCGCATTTAGAGGCATAAACGCCAAATTCGATTTTAGCGTGACATGTTTTTTAAATTATGTAATTATTAAGAACAGCGAATGTATTTTGCATCCACAAAAGTGAGAATATTTATTATTATAACATAAAATGCTTTTCTTTATTAATGATTATTATCATCCGAGTCTTCTTTGTATTTTTAATGATTTCAAAATATACTCGTATTTAATTTATATTCTTATTGGTTTAATTTAAAAACACTTTGCAACAATATATTTGGTTGGTAATTTTAAAAATATTCCTTTTAGTTTACTTTATTCTTTGTTTTCAGGATACTTGTTATTCCACTATTAAGAATCCTTGTTCGTATATCGAGACACTGCCTCCTTGGTAAAATGATAACACAAATGAGACAGGGAGAACAGAGATTACTGCAAGAGATGCTGGGAATAAGTAGGAAACAGAAGATTTAATATATTTCCCAATACTAGGAGCAGGGTTCCTTAAGGATATGATATGATTGGTTGATTCGCTGGTTGACGATTGAATTAACTACTAATGTGATGCTTAATGTTGATGATGTTGAGTTCATCAAGGATGTCAAGGTGATGCCAAACACCATACACAGTTGTAACCCCTTCTTTGCAGAGATGTAACTCTAACGTCACCATATTCAGTTATAAAATATAATATAAACTGAAATTCCCTATAAAATTTCCCATTCTTGAAATTACCCTCCGTTTACTCAACACTAAAAGAGATTTATAAAACATCAAAAGAGAAAAAGCAATTCATAAAAGAGAGTAATTTTATGCGTAGCTCTCTCTTCCTTTGCGTCAACAACAAGAGCCGAATGAAGCAACAAGCAATAAAAACAACAATCAAACAATCGCTTCTCATGATAGAAAAATTCAAGCGGAAAACCAAGCTTGTTGTTGTAGTGGTTGTGGGTGAATTTCTCTGGCAAATGAAATCGCCGGCTCGTTTCCGAAGAGAACGTGGTGTGTAGAGAGAATGAGTGTTGCCAGCTGCATACGAATTGTGAAGAATTCGTGGTGATCATCGCCGCTTTCTTTTAACACTGAATGTTTGCGGTGTGATGATCAGTCTCATTGCAAACTCGTCGAAATAAGGATCGAAAGAGCTGAACGAGCTCGAACAGTTATTAAATAAAAACTTATGGATAAAAATAAAAGTTCTTACTTAGGACTCTCTTAACGCTGTTTTGAAATAGATGTTGAGCTATTAACTTGTGTAAGTCGAAGTGGAATGTAATGGAAAAACGTTGGTTTTTGGTGAAAAAAGCGGTTACGATTTGTGTGCATTTCAAAAGAAAATTCGAATTGATTTAAGAGGTTTCTCAAAGTGTTAGTGTCTGTGGGTTAACGCGGCGGGCGCGTCTGCCCTCCGAAAGAGGGGGGAAGGAACGCAATGAAAGGAACGCTACTGTGTTTCTAATAGATACATTTTCGCTTCGATTAACATGCGATACAAGTGGATTATCCGAATATACAACATATCCCTTTAACAGCGACCTCGGTTGAAATCATGACGGTTGCTGCTGCCGAATGGAGTGGAATTGAATTAAATCTAATAAAACAACAGCAGATACACAGATCCAAATTAACAACGTTTCACGAACTGAGGAGATGCTCGTACACAAGCATCGGCAGTGCTTAAATGCGGATTCGTTAAATGGTTCGCGCTTCAGAGCGCGTAAACAGAGGAGGCTACTGTAACCGGGGTAGCGTCTGAGTTCCAGCGCCAGAGGGTCGAACCGGCGAACGCACGAACTACGGACGGACGGGACGATTCACTGTTTTGACTCCGGTTCTGATGTTGATTCTGCTGCTGGTGCTTTGATTGTTTTAAGAATCGGGTTGTTGTTATTGTTATTGTTATTGCTGGCATATCGTATGTCGTTGCAGTTGTATTTGTGTATCTGTTTTTGGTGTTGTAATGTGTGTGTTGAGATGGCAATCTATATACGCTCTCATATCTGGAGCATTCCAACCGTGCGTTTATCAGATTATAATGTGATTTTCGGGAAATCCGCCCGGAATATCGGATATATTGTTGAAAAGAGTCTACCGATCGAATCTAGTGATGAACTAACAGATAGAGTTATCTGTTGATTGATCTTAGGGACAACTGAGATCTTCACATTTCATTCATCAAACCTCTTTTAGGTGTGGAATTTATTGCCTACCATTATGGGGCCTTACTATCTGATGTTACTTTTATGCCACTTCGAAAACAGATAATATTGTGGCTTTTAAACACTTATGGTCATGTATTTTGCTATGCATTAACAAGCGAACACGAAACTCAAGTGGTTATCCTTTAAAATACGCGTCTCATCCTTAAAAAAAAGCAGCCAAATTCTTTAAAATGACACTGAAAACAACTCAAAGAAACTACATCTTCAATAAAGTGAACATTCTAAGGAAAGAGCAGATGGTTTCTCTGTGGCACATGACAATCTTTTATGGTTTTTTTATTTTAGTACTCGTTTTTGTTTTTGAAGTTCCAACATTAATAAAAATGTTAAAAAAGCGTGCGCATGAGTTCGTATTTGAAATGGCCATAAATATTTCAAATAACTAATCGAATACTTGGTGCTAAAGTGTGCTTTGAGATTCCTTTGAAGATATTTTATTCATTTCATCTACGATGATGAAACGCAGACACGAATTTCATCTCAGGCGAAATTAATTATTACTCGTAGTTAGATATTCTGTAGAAATTCATAATCGTGAAATATTTGCGCCCAACTCTTCGAATATGTGTGTGTGGGTGCGAGTGTGTGTGTGTGTGTGTGTATGAGTGTATATGTATGGTTAGCACACAAGTGGCACAAATAAATTAAGGTCAACGCACCACAAAATTATGCTTATTATAATGCTGAAAATGCAGTCCGCATGCAGCATGAAGATCTGACAAATCTTTGGGCCATTTTTCAATTTATGTATGTGCTGCTTTTGATTTCGTTTTTTACATGATGATTTACGTACATGATTGACACGATGATTTACGTGATTATTTACATGGATGACTTCGCACTAACAACGAAGACGTAGAAAAATGTTAACCCACAACTTCTAAAGGTATTCGTAACCACTCTTTTATATTTTGCTAAAAACTCTTGCAATTTTTTCCATAATTTAATATATTTTGTTAACACCTCCAGAATCGCTCTCCGCAAGACTCGAAATGGTACCTCAATGAATGGTATACTTCAGTTCATGTTCGGTCAGCTGGAGATCTTTGCTGGATTAATTGTACTGCACATACGTATGAATGTACGAGTCTGTATGTCCTTATAGATCCTTGTAGTGTGCCTTAATTCGTCTATTAATACATCAAATTGCCTTTGATCCGGGATATGAATGTCCTAATATATGTTCATATGTACATACATCTGTCCCACAAATAAAGCGTAGAGAACTGTACGAAACTAATAAACAACCGTAGAATGATAATTATCGATATACGAGTATCAAAAATACGAAAAACATACTATCTATTATATAGGAATTGAATTAAGTCGTACATACGAGTATATCTCTCGATCTGAAGCTAATTTACTGAATCTTTCTAAATCTTCTTCTTAAATCTAAAGAACAGAGGATTATATTGATGGCCGAATTAACAAGGTTTCGAGGTAAACAACATCGATTCATCACCTACTATGTATCATCAGTTTATTTGTGGTGTCGTCTGCTCAGCTAACTTATGTGATTAGTAAAAAATGTCTGATCTACCGAGTAGAATAGAACACCCTCAGAACAAGAAACCTAAATTCAGTGAAAACAATGAAAAAGTAAATCGTTTTTGTCAAGAAGTACCACAAAACAAACTACAGAGAGAAATAAACTAAAACGAATGACTTTAATGAAAGTGTTACACTTTATTAATGGACCGATCTAAATTTTGGCAAAGAACAGGCACAAGTATTCAATTCAGAAGAGTCACGTTTGGCATCGAAACTGAGCCCCAGAAATATCTGTGCCATTTCTGCGGTGTGTCCTCGGATAACAGCGAGTCCCGGTCGAATCTCTTCATTCACTTCGCCTGAATGCGCTTACGTATTGAGGTTAGTCAAGTAAATAAGACTGCTCGAAGGTTGGGGTTACTGTATGCAAAAATCTACTCCTCTGAGATGATCTGAGGGTACCTGAATGGGTGTTGCTTGTGTTTTGTAAGAGTTTCCTTTTCATGTTATGTACTCGTGTATTCTTATGTCAATCGTGCAGCCTTTTCTGAGATCCGCAATTAAGGAAACATTTTAATGTCAACAACAAAAAGCATATCTAAAGAGTTGTCACTGTCCGCCTGCCTGCCCGTCCGCCTGTCATTCAGTCGGTCTTTTCGCGTGCCTCCTGATGTTTCAGAATTAATAAACTTGCTTTCATAAAAATGACAATTTGCATCTCTGGAATCTGATCTCCGCTGGTCGCCCGATCTTCTTCTTGATTTTATTTGTGCAGCGTTTTTGTTTTCTTTGTTCGTTCGCCTTCTCGCAGCTTCTTATTTTACTGTACTTCTGCTTTCATCTCTTCGCGAGTTCCTCAAATCCAGATGAATTCATCTTCTCGCAGCGAGTGATTAGTTTATATAACTTAAAATACGCTACTAAGAATTCTACAGACAAACATTCGTACGTTTATAGTTCGTGTGTCGTCTTTTTTCTCATCCGACTCTTTTTAGTCGTCTTTCAACATGCGCGGCCTTCTTTTTTTGGCTCCTCTTCATCAACTCAGACACCAGATTCCTGAACAAGTGCCCCACAAATGTTAATCAAAACAAAATCCACCTTCGGAGCTGCTTTTCGGAACTCGCTTCTATAAACTAAACTAAACTAAACTAAACACTGCAAGAATTCCAGAAACATATTCGGCTGGATGTGCTGCTCCTCGTTAATCCCGGAGTACATACAATTAACAATCGCATTGCCGCCTATTTTTAACCCTTCTGAACTGCGAGTTCATGTTAGTCTCTGCCCTCTTCTGTTGTTGTTGGCCGGCGCAAGGCGCTCGCCTGCAGCTGGTAGACATCTTGTATAAATAGCTTTAATGATCCTCTAATGGATGCATTAAGACCGTTCGGAAGCGTTGCAGAAACTGCGAGACACGGACGCACTCTCGAACGTGAGTCTTGACACGTGAAACCGGACACTTTTCTGCGCCGATAGCAGCTCCAGAAAGAGGAAGGTTGGAGAAGTTCTCCCTTCCGCCCGCTCTGTTCCTTCTCCTCCATCTCCTTTCTTTATTGGTAAACAAGCTTCTCGTCGAAACTATCAACAAGTATGGAAAATAAAACGTACTCTCAAATGGCAAAAACTGCTTCCGATTAGAATTCATTAAAATCAATTACGTATCAATGCACGACAAGTTTAAAATGAGCTGAAGAGAGAAATTGAATTGAAAATTGAAGAGCCTCTCAAGGAGAAGGGGCGGGGCGGCAGTAGCCAGCCCCAGCTTACGGACAACCCATTTGACAGTCAAGAGTTCTGCGTGATCAGACCGATCGCAGCGAATCGAAGTGTATTTGAGCGACACGCTGTTGTTGTCAGTCGTGTCGCGTTGAGTGGCCCCGGAGACGGTCATCGATTGGCGTCGTTTTCAATGAAGTACAAACGTTAAGCGTTCAATTAGTAGAAATTCGAAGAGTTGTTTTGCACAACCTGCCAGCGATGGACAACAACGCGTTCCGAGGGCGGCCGGCGATTACGTGCGGTGTTGCTGGCCACCGCGGCTCATTTTAATTAAATATTTCTTCCTGTTGGGTTTTCCACAATCTATGTTGGGTCTCAGTTGGCATTTGAATTTCATAGATTTGGAAGCACGAGTGGATCTCCGCCACGAGGGCGGCTAGCATAGAAAGGGGACGTGACACTGGTGCGCAGTGGCGTCTGAAATGTGAACTTTTGGCCTAAAATCAGCCCGAGTGGGGTTTCCCCAAAAATGTGACTATAGCAAAAAAGGTTCTCTTCTTACGATCTGCAACTTTGCTAAGCTTTGCAGACCGAAGAACGGCACAAATAAACAAGGGATTCTTTTAGGAATCTTCTGGGGCTTAAAACCTTTGAAGATGTTGGACATTTTTCACATCGACGCCGTCACTGGCCTTCAAAACGGAAGTTCGCTATGCTGTCGTATTGACAGTCGCGTCGACTGTCATTCAGAGCGCAGAAACATAAAATTGCTGCTGCTGCTGCTGATCGCATGAATAAAATAACAATTATTTATAATGATCGCAGCAGCAACAACATCGCCAGTTGGTCGGTTGTTTGCTGGTTGCTTGTTAGCTGCGTTGATCGCGTTCGCCGGCTCGCACAATCTGTATGCTGCGTGTACGCTTGGCCTCCATGCCAAATGGTCATCATTATCAGCTAAATAAGGGGACTTCCACATCTGCATGGTTCGCTGTTTCAGCCGCTTCCACATGAATGATTTCCATGTGGTGATCGCGCACCGATCGCTGCGCCCAGCACGTTTGCGCGCGCTTTTCTATTTCGAACCTCGCCTGGCCTGCGAAGTGGTGCCACTGTTTGCGAATACTTCAGTGCAATTTAGGTACCTACGGGCTCATAAAATAGCCACCCTTTCGCAGCAGACAAACCGTCGCGATCGAGCGCTTGTCTAACGAAATCATTAACCGCCATTTTGAAGCGTTGTCAGCTCCTCGCTTGGTGTTGACGTCAACGCATGCACGATCACTGATCGCAGCGTTAATTAAACTTAATTAAATTAATAAAAACACAGATTTGAGAGTACGCATTTGTTTTTGCTTTCGTCGAGATGCTTGCGAAGTTTAAAGCACTTGAGGCGTTTCGGGATCTGATCTGCTGATCATCCCGCTGCTGATCATCTGCCCGAGTGACAACCAGTGGTTGACCCTCATGTCGGCAATGTCAACGCCGATCGCTCCACTGAAGTTATGGGAATGGGTTAAGCAGGGGTTCCCTGTGCCACTGATAAAGTGGTTAACCGGCATGATTGCGAGTTAGAATCTGAAGTTCGAAGCGGTTCACATGGGAAAGTTTCACGTTGCGGAGTTCTGTGAGACTTTCAGGGGCGCACAAACCGTGACCCAACCAACAACAACAAACTTCCCGACGACTCCATTCACGATAGCTTATTTCATTTCCATCTCTTCACAGATCATGCCGAATCGAACATCATCCACGAACAAACCACACACAAACTTCAAGCCAAGCGAGCCCTCTACGTTGCAGTCGCCCCCCACGCATCCCCCGCTCACAGCCACATCCACGCCCGTTCTGCGCAGCTTCTCCTGGAGTCTCTCGGAGTTCTGGACCAAGAGTATCGCCGCGAGAAGTAGGCGAAGGAGGCCCGAGGTGTCTGATGCTTCACCCGACATTGCCAACACACATGCACCTGCCACGTCACCACCACCCACACCGAACGCACTGGGGTGCCGCCCAGTCTTCGCAATGCTGCGTTCGGCGTCGCTATCCTTCTCAGCCAGGACGACGGCTGTCTGCGTGGCGCTCCTCGTGCTCTCCACCTGCTCGCTGTGCTCGGCTTCGCCCTGTCAGCCGCACAGCTGGTGGGACCCGGTGAAGGACAAATGCATTCCATGCACCGACTGCCAGGGCCAGTCTATCGTACTGCGGCCCTGCCAGCTGCACCGCGACACGATCTGTGGCTCCATATACGACCTGGAAATCGACTGGATGGTTCTGGCGAAAACGGAGCCAAACTGGAAGGAGGTGAGTTGGACAGAAGGTCCTCGCATCCATTTACTTCTATTTATTTACCGTTACTTCTACTTGCAGCGCCGAAAGTCCGCCGACGGTGAACTCAAGCTGCAGCCACAGCAATTTACACACGAAGAGCTGCAGCAGTTGCATCTGCAGCAACAGCAGCAGCTGGAAGAGGTCATTCCTCTGGACTGGCAGACCGCTGCGCTCTTCCTGGCCGTCCTGGCCTGCCTGCTGTTCTTCATTGTAGCCGCCTGCATACTAATTCAACACATGCGTCAGTGGCGACGCATGGAGCGGCGTCTGGATCAAGGTGAGTTCCGGCACCGAAAGGTTGCCGCACGATCATTCCTTCATTTCCTTCCGATCATCGCAGAGATAGCGTTTGTCTGCTTCTGCTTCCGTTGGCTCACTTCCACTGCCAGAACCTAACCTAACCCATGCTTCCGTTGGTGGAAGACTGTTTCAAAGGTCTTCCTCAATAATTTTGAGGTTCTCTGTTCCCGCACAGACATCCAAATTCTTTTCTTACGCTTTTTATAGTCACATTAAAGAACACACAAAGTTTACATGCGCTCGAGTGAGAAAGAAAGAAAGACGAGGAAGCATTCAGCACAAACAGCTAGTAATTTTATGACACCATAAAAAGCGAAGTCGTATGTTCCCATGCAGTAAACCGTAACTCGTAAACCGCTAATAGATCAGCGCTGTGTTATGCAATCAAAGACGATCTTACGTTTAGCCAGCTTTCTTTCCACAACACCTACGATAGCAACAATAAGAACGATAGCAGTGGTATATCTGGGGACAAAAGAAGGCGTTTTGGTTCTCATGACAGATTCCACAAACACTCATGTCGTCAGTTTCATCCTTTGAAGTTTTTCACCTTTCGTGCGTAACCTGATTAAGAATTCCGCTTGAAGTGCTCACGTTGATATCGGTTTTGAATGATACGAGTGATTATCACTCGAAAAACAATCTCTAAACAAGCGCAGTCTGTACAACACACGGTAGCGAGTGTTCTCATTGTCAAGATCACGAATAACAAGTGACTCTGTTTAAGATTCCTGGCATGTTTGCTGCTTGTAGTGAACCGTCTGTGGGTACAAAAGTATATCAATAAACGATTCGGACCCTAACAAATGTACATGCGGTTGTTTTTGTATGCGACCGGAACCCAGTGTTCTGTATACCTTAAATCCTGAGGGACCGGGGGAATGTAGGTAGCTGCAACTGTTTATTTACTTACATTTGCCATCAGAGGGAGCAGAGGATGAATTTATTTATTTAATTTGATGTTAAAATCATGGATTTCGTCGTGCTTCCATCTTTTTCCGTATCAATTCTCATCCCCGCCGAATCGATCAGTATGTTTCCAGCCTTCTTCCAGACTTTTTTGGCGATTGTCAACTTCGTGTTGTTGTTTGTCTCCTGCTGCTTTTTTGTGAAATGCTCCTTGGCTCCGTCGATGTCGAAAATCGCAATTTTCCATGAATTCCACGCTCCACGTCGGCTCGCTTTCAATGCCAATACCACGAAGTTGGAGTCGACCGCCTTGCGTCAGGCATATTAAATCAGTTAAGCAGAAATTTTATTATTTTCCGACGCGGTGGCGACGGCGGCGGCTTTACACGAGGTGGTCTCTTAAATACTGCTAAACATTAGTACCAAACATTATAGTGAGTGTTAATGGCAGCAGGGGGAGCCTCGTTCGAGGGACGACTCTCATGTGGAACACAAGAAGTCGACGTGTTTGTGGCGTTGACAGCCGCAGCCGCCGTTACTCCACAACCCACAACAAAGAATTGGGAGTGTTTCTGGGTTGCTCGCATGATTGCGAATTCTTGCACGTCGTTTGTGCCTCGCTATCGACTCGGACAGATTTCGGCTGTCCGCACGAAGTGTGCCCGAGTCTGACGCCACTTCGCAAATAATTTGATTGATTGGTACATGTGCACAGTATGTTTGCAGCCATGTTTGGTGGCTTAATTGCGGTTTTCCTACAACCACATTAGCTCAGTTTTCTACATATTTAAAATACTTTCAGTTGAAACAAGATAGTTGCTTCTGGAAAATAATGCCAACAATTTTTCGAGGACTTTACTTAATGGGCGAAATAGTTGTCCATCAAATTTGTGCCTGTCTTTCACTGTCCTTGACAATGACATCGCTTCGACGGTGCGTGCCACTGCAGTCCATTCCTTTGCTCGATTTTCCACTCAGTCAGCTGCTGGCAGCGCAGCATAGCAGCCGCACGTGGAGTTAACTTAAAATCTCATCCGATGTGGTCCCCATACAACATTAAATCCCTGCTCCCAGCGTCATAATCCATCAAATGGCAGTCCACACCAAGCAGCCCCGAGCAGCATGAGTTGGTGCCACTCCGTGGAGCAGCAAATCATCCGTTCGCATTCCCGGTTTCACAGTCGCCGTGGAGTTAGCTTGAAGGTTTCCAGAATATAAATAATCCGAAGCCATTAAAAGTAGACAAGCGGGAAGCTGTCCCGAGATGCCGCGGCCGGAGAGCGCCTGTGGAGCTGGTAGAAAAACACACGCATTCCAGATAATTTATACGCTGTTCTGCCGCTGGTCTGCAGCAACCCGTTTGCGGCAGTCTGCAAACCATCCCCCTCCCTCCCTCCACCGGTTCACTCGTCCGTCAACAAAGAAGTCTACTTTTTTTTGTATTCATGTCAGTTGTTGCTATTATTAGCCTCAGCGCGCTCACCTTCGCTGCTGCTGCTGCTGCTCCTGCAACAAGCGATGATTTACACAAGTTGCAGGCTTTTGTTTTTGCTGCATTCTTTTGGAAAACTAAACATTTTCATTTGCGAGTATATAAAAAGTTGTTAATTTGCTGCTCCAGCTGCTCGGCTGTTCGCTCCACCTCACCTAATTATTTTGTAGATGATGATGTTGTTGTGGTTCGTGTTGTTGTTCTTGTTGTGCGTTTTCTTTTCCCAGCAGCAACCCGTCCTGAGAAATCCACCATTGAACAAAAAAAAAACGCGATCAGTGATCCGATCCGCCCACAAAAACTAATAATTTTCCGCGTCTAAAACAAGCTGTCAGTCCGTCCGTCCGAGTTTTCGAAATTTTCGCTGGCCGTAAATTTAATTTATGCTCTGTTGTGGCGTATGTTTCGGGATGTTATTCTTGTTGGTAGCTCAGAATCGTGTCTTGTTTACAAAATCATCTGCCGCAGTCGTCGACTGGAACTGGTGTCCATGTGTAGCATATGTGGTGGACTCAGGCAGCAGGGCACACATCCATCCACACACATACACACACATGGACACATACAATACATGAGTGAGATGTAGAGATGTTTACATGCGGTGATCACAACCAATCGAATAGATTTCTGAACTCGATTAGGTTTCATTTTGCTGTTGGTGGAGGATCAGGATTTACGAGGAACCAGAATCGAACTTCATCTCGCTGAAACCAGGACGAACCTCGACATCATCATCACGATCATTCATTCTTAATGTCCTAAAATGGAGCTGAAACATCTGAAGAGCCCGACAATTAATTCGAAATCAGGGCTTCCTTAAAAAGAACCACTTCTTTAATTAAAATCGAAGAACACCGGAAGTCTTTCCTCCCCCTTCCTTTGAGTATTCGATATCCGACGATAACCCAAACACTCGCGTTGTTGCCGGAAGAAAGTCACGTTTCCGATTTCAAAAACTTTATATCAAAGGTTGAAATCTCTACAATAACAAAAGGAAAACCCTAAAAAATGCTCAAATCTCAAGGACAGCCAAAGCAACAGGCAACGAATTATAAAATCCAAATGACTACAAAGAAAATTCCCACTTCCGGTTGGAGACAGAAACACAACAACAAGAACAGCATTAGCAATACCAACAACAAACATAACAACAACGCTGCCGCATTGTAAATTGAAATCCATCATAGTTGCATACGATGCGATGTCGCATTGGCTCGTTTTATGCGTTTCTCAATCAGCGTTAAAAAAGACGCGAGAAACAAAGAAGAAGAAAAGCGATTGGATGCAAGACACGCACTACAATAGCAACGATAAATAACAACAAAAAGAACACCAACAACATTAGAAGCAGCGAGTGAACATGCCATATATCATGTCGCACTTGGAAAATGTTTCTAAAAATATTGAGAAATCCACAAAAAATCGCTGAAATGCGATTGAACATAAATTTTGATCTCTTTCGGAAGTTGTTGAGGATGACAGCGATGCGGTGGAGGAGGTGAGAGAGGTGTTGGGGGGGTGGGGAAGGTGCAGGAGGTGTAGAAGGTGAAGAGGTGGGTGTGTGAGCTGGGTAGATGCAGGTGATGATGAATATATTCTCATTACAGTCGTTTGTACCACGTCGCACTTAAGCTGAGTGGTAAAAATTAATTACTTGTGTTTTCCGAGCAGGAAGCAAGCGTTAAATAATGCCAACAACAATGCAGCACCTTCAACATAGAAGTAGGACGAGGAGAAGGAGTGAAAAATGAGTTCCGAGTTAGTTATTCAAATTTGAGGCATCTAAAAATACATAGCATAGATATTAATAGATGGAATACCGAAGAAGAAACCACAATTCTATATGAACTCGTCTAAGCAGCTCCAGTTACATGGAGCAGATAGATGGATCATGTTCCTGGACACTCAATCTTTCGTTGCTTTAAATTACCGAAGTCAGATGCTGTGATTTAATAGACGTTTGATGTACAAACTCTGATCTGTGTGGCTATTAAATCCAAGATATGTGAATTAATACAGAACAAGGATTGTATACTATCTGAATGGAGATTTCATAGAATGAAACCTAATTTATTAGATTTTTACTGTCCTTGTGGACAGAACGAATTGAATAGCCTTAAATTTTAATTCCCAAATTTGACAACCGAAAGAATGCGATGGATCGTAACTCTTCCGAAACCTCGAATAGCTTGAGCAAATGTCTCTTTAAATTTAAATATACACATGTACCAAATGTGCTCGAAATTCATTCATTAATTATTATTTTTAAATGCGAACATTCGCTCAATGATCATCTCTTCGTTTGACATTAAAAATATAAAGAAAAAAGAAGCATCAAGATCGCTAATGGTTTCCTTCAACTTGGAACTGTTTCACTTAACATTCTGACTCTGCACATCGGATTCGGACGGCGTCGTCCGCCTTGAAATGCCGCAGCCAGCGATGCCACACTTACTGCAACAACCGCGAACTGATTCGACTTATTTTCGTACTCGTTCAATTTGCATTTAATTTGTTGCACTTAAACATTGGAATTGTGTGCAAAAGAGCAGTGAACGCGGCTGGCGTCAAAATGAACTTCCTTTCACTTCGATCTGATTTAGCAGGCAGTCGAACTCGTGATCAGTGGACTCAATGCGAAAAGTTGAACATTTCGAAAATTGCTGAAAAATACCAAAATCGAACTGCGTAAATATCGAAATTATTTTCGCATCTGTTGCTGCAGATGTTGCTGTTGTTGCTGCGATTCTTCTTGCGGCTGATGTTTTTGGCTCTGTTTACATTTAATCTAAAAAACAATTAACACTTTTGTAATATGCCAAAATTTCTTAAAATAAACGAAACGGTTCTCGAATCGCCGAAAGTTGCGTCGATTGAAGATGTTGCTTCGCTGCTGCTGATCACGTCGATCATCGATACTTGGCAGCGACTACGATCAACACACGCCAGGAACTCACGAGTCACGGAAATTTACTGGGCATTAGCAACTGCAACAACACCGAATACAACACCTACGATTAATTATTGTACATAAAAGTGTTTATTAATAAATTAAGTTTACTTAATTTTCGTTGCTTTCGCTCCGAGTTACTACGTCAAACATCGACGGCAAACAGCCAAAAAGTTTGTCTATTTTTTACTTTATAGCCATGATTTGTTGAAATATTTATTTATTTTTAATGCCCGACCGCAACAAGCAAAATTCTGTGGAAATCAAGAAGAGTGGATGTTTTTATTAACTACATTTTTCGGAAATCGACCGAGAATAGATTCAGAATTCAAAGAGTTTTAAGATTAAAATTGGCTCGGAGTCCATAATTTTAAAGAGTTACTCAATTCAAGGTGACCTCATGAGGGCCATTGAAAGATACGCCAATCAGAGAATCACTAAACATGTTGATTTGAGGTTGAAACTTCTTTTTTCGACCTTCAAACTGATTCAAAGGGATCAGAATCAACCATAAAAGCGAAACCAAAGAATGTCCTACTTAAAGGACTCGCTTTTTCACTAAACTGTTGCATTTCTTAGTTTTACTACTGATTCTATCAGGTTTACTTCACTTCTGAAATATAAAGGCAATCTGGCAACGCTGAATGAGGAGCCTGATATTTTAAGGGTTTACATATGCTTCGAAAATAGCAACAATAACAAGAACAAAGAACAGAAGACTTGAATTTAGTGTCGAATCCATTTGTGCATCCATTAAATAAATGTTCCATGCTACTTTATGGTGGCTCTACAGAGAGGAAATGGACGCCTCTGGGGCGACTCGTGCTCAGTTCACAGGGTCGTCTCTTCATCAAACCAGATGTTGTTGAGAATTCGTGGTCCCTCTTTTGAGCTCATGTTTTCATATCAAACTCAGTACAGCGGCAGCTCTTTAATAGTAGCACTTCGCAAACTTCTTTAACTTTGCAACGATTTTTGAATATTAAAATGATTTTCCTCATTCTTCTTCTGGTTTCATTGCAGATGTTGAAGAGTTGTCAACAAAACTGATGGCAAAATTAGCCGAAGTACAGAATCTCGAGGGCGGAACATTTTTCATTGGCAACGCCGATGCTCTGAAGGGTCCGGCAACGTTTCAGCCACAACATGTGCTACTGCCGGGTGAGTAGAGTAGAATAGAGTAGAGAAGCATTGCTTTCTTCGTCCCTCTCCGTCTGTCAACCGAATCCGGAGTGAGACAATGTTTTTGGCACCAGAGCGCTATAAAACAGCAGGAAGGGAGGTCGTTTAGGGTCGGCACGATCGGTCCGAGTCCACTGAGGGTTGAGGTTACAGGTAGTTTTTTCCCAACAGCTCTCGCTTGATGGGCGCACCCACCACTTGAGAGGATTGGCCCTTTGTTCTTTCTAGTGGCTCGACTTTCGTGGCTGTGTGTCTGAGTTTTAGGGTGCCTAAATTAGTGCCATTTGCAGCACTTTGTTGCAATGGTTCCAAAGTACTTCAAGGATCTCAACGGGCGACGGTTTTTGTTGGTATTTAAATGAGTTGCGAGCGTAAAAGGTGGCAAAGAGGGCCAAGTGAAGGCCACAGCAGCTCAGTATACAGTATGCAATAAATTCCTCCACTGCGAATCACGTCGTTCAATAAAGCGCCTTGAAAACTGTGCATTTTGCGAGATTGACGCCAGGGCTCTAGACGAATCGCCGTCCATCCATCGTTTCTGTCTAGCCGAGTGCCATTCTGAAGCGCGTTCTTCACTCTTCCATGTGTCTGTCCTTCGAATTCTCAGCGAGATCAGTAGACAACACTTGTGCCAGTACGGAAACAAGTACAGTGTACAATGGACATGAAAGACAGAAGAGAGACCAGAGACGGACATATGAATGTTTTACAGAAATACGTGTGAAATTGAAGTGGACTTGGAAGTGTGAATTTTAACTCGAGACAAATGGTTTTTCAATCTGATTAATTGATCACTTCGGCGCGCCAACTTTTCAGGGTTGCTTTCATTAACTCGGAACTCATTTTTGTCTGGAATAATAAATCTATCATTTGGGTTCAGTGGGGCTAAACTAAAACAAATTGAATAGAAATTCCTTCAGAGTTAATATAAGTCAAAGATTGAATGGACAAACTTTAAAACTTAAAAACAATCCTTGGGTGTATTTTTCAGTACTCTTTCTGCAGTCGTAATCGCAATAAATATTTTAAATGCTTTGTCGCTCATTCGGATCGAGTGTTTTTTGGTTATGGTTTTCATAATCGTTCGAAGCTTAACTGCAGGTTCCATTTTTTGGACTTAAATTTAAAATCCGCTCACGTTTGCCACATTTGAGAGACGTGCGCACATTTTGGAGAACGAACCAGACGTGCGTCCATTTCGCAACAAGCACAAGTAAGGCGCTGAAGTCCGTGCTTCTTTTTTAAATAACTTCGGGAACTCAGGGCCACACAGATTATGTTACAGTTTCACGGGGCTTATGAGCGTAGAACCACCCCCTCCCTCCTGCTAAAATATAGACTCACGTTTGTAACTCTAATCTAACCTCTCAACGTCGCTTTAATTACAGAGAAACCCGCCAAACAATACAGCGAACGACGAATTCTGAAGACTCTGCAACCGGGGAATGTTTACATCGAGGAAAACGGCTCCAAGGGCTGAATTGCTGCACAGCCCTCAACGCGTTACACTCACCCGGATCGCTGTGGTCCACGGTAACGCCCCCCCCCATCAAAAGGCTGCAGCAGATTTGCTCTGCGGCAGCCGCAAAGTGCAACAGAGTCAATATTTTTTGTTCACGTAACCAGAGAACAGGGAAGTAAGAAGAACTACTTAAAGCCTAAAATCATTATGTTCTAAATGGAATAAGCTTACATAACATTAACATATTACAAATCCAACACATATACATACAAATTAAGTGTAGATGTATAAATGCAAAGCAAACACACAAACACACACTCTTTAGCAGAAGTTTTTCAGTAATTTTTAGTGTAAGAGGACCCGCACGATAACTCGTGGATTATATCGCTATTTTGTTGACTTGTTGTAAATGTACGATATTAATTTGTATTGTTTAGAAACCATTGCGTTGTTTAATAAACGATTGTCTATATTTTATTCTTAAATTTAAGTAAGTTTAGCAACAGCTTCTTTCGTTGTAGTGGATGGACGACGGTCTGTAAATGGATCGACCTTTACTTTGTATATACCGGAAACCTGCTACTTTTTAACTACTCTATTCTACTCTTAGGTGTAACTCTCTTCTCGATGTATCTAGTATTTTATTCGCTTCTACTTAATGTACATACTCTTTAAAACTTATATAAGCAAGCTCAGCTCAAATACAAGCTACTAAAACCAAGCATATCGAACGCATATCTCTATAAATAGGTCTTAAATCATATAAAAGCACACCAGCAACAGCTTCAGTGTACATTCAACTTACTTTAATCTATATTTAATAATCGCATTGCAGGAGTTCCGATTAAATATTGGTAAAGGTTGTAAGCAAACCTTCAGAACCCTTTAAATTTAAGCCATATTCTAATACAAACATACATAAAGCACACACACTCATACACACACACCCCTACATACCTACAAATACATATACTCTAATATTACCGACTTCTACTCTGAACAAGCGTAGAAGTAGAGGTGAGGACTCCTTAAATACTCTGTGAGGGAAGCTTGAGCCGAGTCAAGTCAAATACATGTAAGTCCCGGGTCCAGCTTCCCTTCAAACGCTACAGTTTTAATCATTGTACAATCTAAGTTATAGTGGAATAATTGTGAATAAATGGAATTGCTAAAGAAACAAAAACAAAGCTCGTGTTTTCTTGTATTGGGAGAAATTCGGACAGGGGAGCACAAGGTTGGTCCAGGCTCCAGGTGAGTAATGAAAGGGGAAAATAGGTGTCACATCCTGACCCATGCAGGTCCACGAACGCTAACATGAAGACGTGGCGGCTCCTAGAAACAGGTAGCTCACGATATCCCCAAATTAAAGGAAACTCTTCTTTCCTCGAACTCCTGTCCTTCATAAAAGTCCCCATTAATTACACTCTGACATTAATTACAACAATAGAACATGTCATAGTATAGTCAACATGTACGAGTATATAGTGTAGATTGATATAGCGTAGATATCTAGGGTTTCTGGGGTCTGACAAATCATTTTTATACTGGTTCGAGCCAGATATTGACAGGGACAGACGTTGGCCGGGATTTAGCTTCCTTCTATTCCGATAATCACATGGAATTTCTTCAATTTTCATTTCTTCTTTTCACATGGAAGCGAATCAACGCCATTTCGTAAAACGTAGATCACTCGCCACTAAAATGTATTGCTTTCAAATAATTCTTCGAGCATTTTTTCTACTTTTCTTCTCTCTCTTCTTAATTTAATTTCTTGAGCATGATTCCGAGTTCCACTTTCGAAGTGTAGAACACATGAAAAGACCATTTAAGACCCACCACGGCAACCAGCAATAGAGAGCGCACTCCAAAAACCGTTATCATGGCACTCAGTGGCGGCATCTAAAGTGGCGACCTCTATCAGATGCAATTGAAAACAATTTGAAACAAATTAACATTACAAAAACCGCTAAATAGAACAAATTGAGTGGTCGCAATCGCAGTTGCAGTCGCAGCCTGAGGAAGAAATTAAAATCTTCTGGTTCAAAGTCAGCGCAGAAGTCGGAGCGAAGTCAACGCATCGAGTGAGGTCGCATCTATAAGTTAGTGACATTTATTTGCATAACAATCGCAGCGCCGAGACGATTCGAACGGACGAAACGGTCGCCGAAGCAAGAAGAAGCACTGATAATGAACGAAGAACTGCAGCTGGTGAAAAAAATTTGAGGAATATTCTTATTTATTGTTTTGTTATCTTTTGCAGCTGCTTGGAAATCAACGAAGAAGGTCCATATTACAACATATTATAAAAGAACTACTTTCAGTGCATTACAAGGCGAGTGATCACAGCAATAAAAAGTGCGGTTTTATTGGGGGTTTTATTGGTCCCTCAGGTAACTCGCATGGATCTCTCAATCTGAGTTAAGATCTCTTCTTCGGAAGAACGCAATTCAGAGAAATCGGCGTCATACTGACTGTTTTGCTGTTGACTCCCCCTCCCGCCCTTCATTCAGATGGAAGTACAGACGAGCGTATTTTTCAAAAACTAATCGAATGCGGTTTTCTAACACAACTCGTCAACTCGATCTCGCGATTTTACATGCTGCGCACGCGTACCGTCCTTCGATGTGAGGCTTCGTTATCGAGCGGCTCCGTCTTTTTATTATACGAGAGGGAGCAAAAATAAACGCTTTCTTTTAGCTGCAGTCCAACAGAAACACTTATCTTATCTGACAGCAGGGCAGGCAGCGAAGGGCAGGGTTACCAGGTGATCAGAGTAAACACGATATGCTTTCTATACGCTGGAATACGACGAGTTCATCGCTATCGTAGGTGAAGATCGCCTTCGGTTTAAACGCGTCATTCGAAACCTTGTTTGCTTTGGAGCGAAGCAAGCGATCAACGAATCCAATTGATATGCAACACGTTGCCCTGCATAGTTTGCAATTCGACGTGAGACAGCAGCAGCAACACAACCACAGCAACGGCAACAGCCACGCAATTGCCAGTAGTTACTAAATTAAATCGTTCGATTAATGATTAAAATCTAAACAAGCAGCGGATCGAAGCACCCCTTTTTTTAGGCATTACTTAGAGTACAGGCGAATGTTTGGAGTGCAGCTGAAAACAGCCACTGTACAGTACGGCACCAACAACAACAACAACAGCGACTTCGAAACCAAAACAACAACATCCGCATCAACAACAACAAAAACAACAGTTGCTCCAAATGCTGCATCTTAATGAAGCTGCACCAGATGGCAAAACGGTTCAGCGAGTCGAGAGTCGATCGCACCGCTGCACCAGCAACAACAACAACAACAACAGGAGCAGCAACAACCACAAACACAACAACAGCAACAGCACATGCCAAACGCCTTGCGCTGGCACCGATGCACTATTTTTAGGTTGTTTTTTCGTGTTTCGTTTCCCAAGATTTGTATTTCCTCTTCTGTGTGCTTGAGGAGGCAGTCGAAGGCGACCGCCAACTGACGCTCTTTCGTATTGCGTCTGACAAGAGCACAGGATGTGGCAGTCTTCGAGCGAGACTCCGAGTTGCCGGCTTCTGCCAGCATAAAAATAGAGCGGGATCCCTTCAGGAAGGGGGGTGGGGCGGTGGAGGAATTACTGCGTGATGATGCGCGACAAAAATATAATGAAAATTGAAGGAGGAAATTAAATGATCGTGACTGAAGAAGACAAGGAAAAGCGTGCCACGAGTGAAGTGCAACCGAGGAATTCTAAAATCTCAGCTCACTGCGAATGCTAGATAATAATTTTGAAGGGGAAATGAGGTCAACCAGGGGCACGGCGAAAAGAGGGGACGAGGCCGGAGAAGGAACAAATAGAAAACAATTATTTTGTCTCATTAAAATTAGTGTCAAACATTGTTATCGGTTTTAGCCACAGAACAGGAGAACTCAACATGGTTTTCAAACCAAAAACTCAACCATTTTTCGGAGAATGTATATAATATCCATCTATATACAGTCAAAGTCATTAACAGCATCTGTACCTCGTACATGACATTTGGGTGTATGATCGATGCGATTCGATTTATTTATTTGTTTTTTTTATTCTTAAAATTCACTTTTGTTTATAATTATTGTTGATTACTTCCTCACATGCCGCATTTCGGCGTTAGTTTCCGGTACCACCATCAGCTGGTCTCTACTGGAGTTTACTTTGGAGCTGACCTTTTTACTTACTCCTTCAGAGTTCTGTTAGTTCATAAGAAAGGTTGGCCGAAAGTCGGCAATAAAGTGGTTTCACTGCCCGCTGCGAGTGACACCCGATTTGGACATCGTACGACTTCGCTGTGAAATCATGCTCAACACTCGAATTCAGCCATCAGCACGTAGCTCCAGTGGTCACCATTTTGGGTGAATCGAACGCGCTCGATGATCACCAAATCTGAGCTGCTCAATGATTTCCGTCGAAACAATTTCAAGACTTCGAATTGAGTAATCATTCGATTCGCCTTCGTTTCGGCCGAGCTGAGATGTTGTCAGCTCGTTGCTGCGAAATTAATTAAGCTTTCAGCAGCCCACATTAAATGCAATTCTCAATTCTTTATTATTATTATAATAAAAATTGTTTTCTTTATAAAAATAAAACTGAATTGAATTGAATTTAAAAGAATTTAGCGAAAAATTCATTTGCGAAGCATGAACAGACGCTAAATATTTCCACGCATTCAGAATTGAGTTTCCGTCAGTCGGATTTCTTGGCCACGTTTTGCTGTTGGAATTAATGTGGTTCCCGTTGTTGTTGTTGTTGTTGTTGTGTTGGTGCTGCCTTTTAACGGAAATGTACGCAAACCATTTAGAAATAGAAATCGCAAAATAGTTCTTCACTAAATTGTGAATGAAACCGCACAATCCACCCCCCCCCCCCCCCTCCTCCACCCGGGCAGCGGGTTCCCGTGTTTCTTGCTGGGCGATCCTCTCCTCCGCCGGTTGGCTGCTTTTGGGCGTGTTTTTGAAATTCTAATTGATAAATAAATGAAAATGTGCGGCAAGTATTTCGAATTTAATTGAGGTGAACGTTTTTGGCATATTTCGCTGCGATTCGGCGTGAGATGGAACTTTCGAGGTCACGAACGGATGGACGGAAGTGGAAATAGAGACTTCCGTTGGGGAGAGGAAGTAAACACGTTGTTCCCAACAACTAAACACGCTCACGGTGAGGCATCTTTTGTGAGTATGCGACTTCTTTTAGTGACTTCAGATTCATCCTCTTCAGAGTGGAAAACTTCAGTCTAAACTCAATGAAATTACAGCAATAAAAAGCACTCGAAGCATTCGAAGTACTCTATACAAAATTGTCGTACGTACGAATTTATGAACTTTTATAAATGTATAAATTTACTATCAACTCAAAACAGAAAGCAACAAAGAAAAAATGCAACAAAATTCAACCATTTGCTTGAGCAATAACTCCAAATAACAACTATTACTAATAATAATGAGCCATTATCGAATTAAATTATACATTTTTTAACGTTGAAAATAACACTAAAAAGGCACTAAACAGCAACAACAACGAATGCATTCGACTGCGCTGATGTTCGGGTTGCTTTTAATGCGCCGCCAAATGTGAAAAAGTGAAATTCCAAGTGTTGTCCGTCCTCTCATGACAACCGATTTATTCATTGATTGGGTCATAAAATGTTTTGAAAACGAATAGAAAAAACTATTCACGCAACAGCAGCAATCAATAAAACGCAAGCACCGAATCAATAAAAAATTTAATCACGTTCGCTCAACAGCGAGCGAGGTTTTTCGAGTTTCTCCAAAACAGATCGAATGCAATTTTTTGGGCACTCGTTTTTCCAAGCGTACGAAGAATTTTCGAACATCCGCTGTTTATTTTTGGTGACTACGTACTCAATTCGAACATAAACTACAAGACGTAAACATTTAGATAAAATTTCCACATGAAAAATCAGGACTGGAGTAGATTTATGAATCCGGAATACTTCTGGCAAAAGTCTCCGTCCGAAATCCACAGTGTGAATCCTGTAGCATGTGTAGCTTCCTTGTTATAGTTAAATTCAGTGGGCGATCACGCCCATTTCTCGTGGGCCGATTTGCTCTGATATCTTAACTCCGGGAATAGAATTACAACCTGAGATCTGGACTACTTCACGCGACATTTAGCTCTCCAATCGGGTGTATTAGTACTTACTTAAAAGTTGATGTCACGTGACGGTGATTCGATTTCACCCATTTTCGATATCGAAGAGCCACATAAAAAAAAATATTCGTGACGAATTTCATGACGATACCTCAAATCGTTCTCCTGCAATCGGTATTTCCACAGACAGACAGACAAACTGACGATCGTATTGAAGCCGTTTATATTGCTATATAATATTATAATAACAAATAATATTAATATTATTATACAAGTAATGTTTAATAACTAATACTATTATTTATCCGTGATAGTAGTTAATAACTAATTTTTTCAAGCTTTCTCTGTCCAACAAATTCTATTACTGATATCGGGCTATTAAAGGTCAGTGTTCTGAGAATCGCGAGAACAGTATTCTTATATTTCACGCATATAATGTAATAAATATATTCACATTCTTATAGTTCTTTTTTTTTGAAATTTGAATTTCTTTTGAAATTTTAAGAATTTTATGTTAGAAAAGAACTGTGTTCGTATTTAGTTCAGCCTCAACCCGAATAATGCTTACAAAGCCAAGAACCATTTTCTTATCTTTGCATTATATTTTCACAATAACTCAATTCACAATTAATTAATTCAGAAAATCACTTGTATTCACAATTACAATACCATAAACAATATTTTCACCATAATTTTACCACATAGATTGAGAGTCACCGAGAAAAATTGTAATTTTCATAATGAAAAAAATTAAGAATTTTAATCAAAATTTGATACCGAAGTAATAAAAAAAGGCATTCTTCTTTCTTTATAATAATAATAATAACAAAAATGTTTCATAACAAAACTAAAAAGAAAATTATGTTTTTTTTAATATATTAAATGTTTTTGACAACAAACATACAACAAAGTTTGAATTGTTGCTTTGTGGTATGCGTTGATTTCATTGTTGTTGTTGTTGTTTTTAGTTATTATTTATATTTAACTGTCAATTGTTGTTGCTTTAATTTCTTGCATATTTTCCATCCACATTTTTATATTATTCTGACCTGAATGACGTCGATCATTCCTTCTTCCGTTTACTATGTATGAACTGCTGTTGTTGTTGTTGTTGTGGTTTTTGTTGCTATTGTTGCACGCAACTATTTTAATAACACAACAACATGTCGTCATACTTCCTTCCGGTCATTATAAATAGTTTCTTCTTTGGAATTTCTTGTTCTCTAATTTTTTTGGTTTGTGTTCTCTGAAGAAGCATTCATTTACAATTTGTGTGTTTTAAATATTTTTTATAATTTTCTTTTCATGTTTGCTTTTGTTTATGGCTGGCTGAATGTTTGTTTTTTGTGTTAAGCATGTGCACATAATGTATAAAATATCATAGGCCAATATATCAATTTTATTGAAATCCCCAAGCATTATGAAATGAATTCATTTAAAATACGCCCGTGTTTCATAGAAATATATTATTTCTTTCATACAAAAATTCTCTACTTTATGTAGAGGAAATCTTTTCATAGATGCAAATATTCAATAATTAAATTTATGGAGCCAATTTCGTTTCTGCTGTCACAGAACTCATTGCCATTGAAGTAAATTTTCATTGTTGCCTAAAAAGTGCAAAAATAATTGCATTTAATGGCTTCCTCCCACAAAAGCACACAAGCGACAACCAGCACAAATGATGGCGGCGGCGGAATCGAAGTCAAACGGAGTCACTCACTGAGGGGGAGATCTTTTATGCGATTCCAAGAGTTTTCGCATTCAGTTGGGTCTGAAGATGATTTCTCACCCCCTCAAAGGACACAAAACAAAACAACTCCAAGGATACAAACGCTTTACAGGCAGAGAGCAGCGCGAAGAGAAGAATTGCGACTCGATTCAGTGGGAATAATTGCCGTGTCTTCTTCGCGAAGCCGAGTTATGAGAAGTGGCAACGCCAAGCACTGTACTCAGCGGCGGGGCAGTCGAGAGTCTTAAATACTCGCAAAACGACGAGCTGGCAACTTTTTGTTCCGGTCGCGAGGTTCTTCTATTGTTCCCCGAAGTGTTTCCGTAAACAAGCGCTCAAGAAGAGTGCTCCTTCTTTGTTTCTAATGTTTTCGTTATCATTGCGCTGCATCATTATTTCTCTCCTTGAGTCCCTGGCTAAATTGGCCGTTAAGACGCTAAAGTGTTGATTTCGGGATTCCAAAGTTTAAAAGTGGCTCAGAAGTTGCAGCTGCGACAGCGACGCCATCTTGACACCTCGCCAGTACTTGGCGACAATGAGTTAAGCAGAAGTTAAAAGGATTTCAGAGGCTTTAGAAAAACTTAAGAAATCATTTTCAAAGATGTGAGTTTCCCAGGTTTATATTATAGCAAACAGACTCTCTGAATTCGGATAGCAGGCATCATGATTGGGCTAGGAAAGGACTCCACAGGTTTGCAGGGCTGCAGGAGGAGCAGAAGAAGAGCAGGGATGAGGAAAAACGCATTTCAACGCATTCCAGTTTGTGGTTTAGAATGATGCGTCGCGTCCGAATGCAGTCGTGCCCGGAGCAGTGAACCGCGAGTTTATCTGCAGCTGACGGGCAAATTAAAATGTTGCTCACAGACACACGCACACACACGCAAACACATACGGCGACAGACATACAGACATACAGACATCCACATCTATTGGCGTTGCTGATGGCAATTAATGACCAATTTAAAGCGTCAAATTGAAGTGCGGCTGCCGTCGCGTTCACTGCAACTCCTCCGACTGCAAAACTCCCGGCTTCGTGTGTTTTGTTTGCGACGCAGTGATTGCCAAACTTTTCTCCAAACAAATTGCCAGCGATAAATCACGAATTAGATAACAAGGATAACAAGTTTCGAACAAATAGAATAGCAACGACAGCAACAGCGCCCCCAGCTACTCCAACAGTAACAACCACAACAACAACAACGAAACCGCTTTGCTTCTCATCGCAGATTTGAATATTTTCAGTGTTTGCGGCATCGAATCCTGCCAAGTAGGCAACTCAGTCATGTAATCCATGTGCTCCGTCGTCGTTGTCGTTGTTGTTGTTGTTGTTGTTGTTGCTGTTTGCTTCAATTAACTTTTAAGTACGCCACGAATTTCACAGACACACTCTTCGGTTACACGCACACGGATTGCGATCTCGCAGCTTCTGTGTGTTTTTGTATTTTGGAAAGCACCTCTAAAGCGTGGCGAACGCAGCACAAGTTGCGCCAAGAATAATTCCCCTCCATTAATCATGAAGGTCCTTCAGCCGTACAGCCGCTTCTGTCACCCTGATGCAAATCCCTGCAGCGAGTGAGTGCGTGGCTCATCTTCTCCACCCCCGGTGCCCCTCCCCGTCGCTGTTCCCGGCTGCAGCAGTTGTTGTGTGCTTGTTTGAAGTTTGCAACAACATGTTCTCGGACGCGTCACTTGTGATTTTTGCATAAATACCGCAAGGCGCGTTCCACCCACCGTTAATCGCTGTCCATTAATCATATTTAATGAAATTTGCAAAGAAAACTTACGCACTTCGGAACAACACCCCTGCGCCTTCCGAAGGGGGGAGGGGGCGGGTTGTCACGTGCGCAATTAAAATAACGGCGACCGCGGCTTAAGTTGCATCTGGGGAACTCGTTGTTGTTGTTGTCACTGAGATTCCACGACCGCAACAATTTAAGCCGCTCCGTCGTTCATCCATCATCAATCACAGTCGCACTTCAAACATTTTTAAAATATAAGCCACCGAACAATATTGATTCGAAGATTTTCTCTCCTTTCTTTCTGGCTGTAACAGAAGATTCCAATTTCATGAGTTAATAAAAATAAATGCCCTTAAGTTGGCCTTATTTATTTCGCTTCGAACGGGATGTCAGCAAATCCGACGCCTTGGGGCCGGCCCATCAACGTGTTGGCTCTCGTGTCTGTTGATTTAGTTTCTGTCACTCGCCCCACCGTCCCCAGGAGCTCAAGAAGAAAGCAAGAAAGGGCATCTTCGTGTTGTGACCGGACTCGGACAGACGACTCCTCGCCCTCGCGCCCGAATGCTTTTGTGATTCCATCACATTTATTTTTATTACCCACCGACATTCATTTCTATTTGTTGTCCTTTATCTGTGCCACGGATTCGAATATGATGTTCTTGGAATCTCCTCGATAATCCTTACAAATGACCACAATGCGAAGATCTTATTTCGGAGGTAAGAGAGGGTAACTAATTGAAACAATGAACTGCGCCCGCTGCGTCATCCCGACAAAATAAGTGCTTCATCCGAAAACGTTTCCATTCGGCAATATTTGAGTTTTTGAAACCACATCAGAGCGAAAGTCCTCAAGAGACTTTGCTATAGTTTCTAAACTTGGAACCACCTTAAGGAGCAGGAATGTGTCGCGAATCGTGAAGTTGAGTAGAAATCCTATCCACGAACTTCATGACAACACTTCAAAAAGACCGCAACAGCAGCTCTCAATTAAGTCCTGAACCTTGAGAGAGTTTAAACCCAGCTTTAAATGGACCCGTCGTGTGGAGTGCGTCGTGTTATTTCTTGGGTGATAAATTTATTTGCAGATTCCGGCCTTGTTTGTTCGTCATTTGTTAAGCGTAGCGAGAGTACGAGCATTCCTCCAGCATGTTGAGGCTCTTCTGGCCAACCAGGCTAAATGCAGCCCTGTAATTGGACGCTTGTCTCTGCGATACACGGATGAACATTCTGTGTCATGTTAAGCAAGGAATTCGTCCACGATATCGCTGATGGGTTAATGGGTAAATAGAACTAAAAATCTGTTCAACTATGTGAGTCATTTGGCAGGGATTTCAGCTGTTCGCGGGGAGGGAGGGAAGGCGGGAAGGATATTGGACGGATATTGAGCGCTTGGCTTGCCTCAAAGTTCAACGAATAAATTTTACTTTGCCAGCGCGCCGCTAGAATTTGTGCCGGAATTTATGGGTGCGATTCTCAGCCGGGCTCCGTTCATGTGTATGCAACTCATGTGGTGAGGGAGAGAGAGGAACGTGTAGTTAAGTTAAATTTGTAGCGTGACAGCGGATGTGTTTACTGTTTACGCAGTTGGCTGGTTTAAAGGTAATTTTGTGCATCGTTCTGGAAATGCAAAGATAACAGGGACCTCGCCCCGCATTCGAAAGGGTTCAACGGCGACGAGCGATTAAGAGAAGAGCGAGCAATTGAGGGCCTTCACTATTTTTAAGCCATATAAAATATGTAATTAAAAAATCATACTAAGCATTTGGCTTAATTGGACTCGCTTATAAATTACTTCAATTACTGAGCGAACAAATAGCAAAATCCTTTAAAATGGGACTCTTGAGGGAGGCAATAAATTCATTTGCTGGCCACACAAAACGGCCAGCGAGAGGCGAATAGAAGTGAACCGACCCACGTCTGCTTCTTCTGCGAACCCGGCCAGCAGCCAGCCTCCAGACAAGGCGACCCATGCAAATCCTTAATGAGAAAACAACAAGTCCTTAAAGATTAATTAATCTTCTGAGCATGTTGTGTGAGATTAAAGAGTGGTCCTGGGCCACTCTACCGCCGACCGCACTCCAAGCTAATGGCGCAAAAATAAAAGAGCGTGCGCTCCGGGTTAATTTTGGACTCGGACTCGGCCACGGCCCCGGCCCCGGCCTGGACTCGACTGCGGTTGCTGTTGCTTATCTTGGTTGAAGTAATAATTAATGACCTCGTTTCCATTTGATACTCTGCAGTCGCGTGTGTGTAGCCCCGTCTCATTCTCTCATTCTATGTGAGTGTATGTGTGCATGTGTGTGTATCTTCCTGTGTTTCTCTTTAAAGCGTCCTGGTTTTGGTTTTGCGTTGTCCTTTTCGTGTGCTTGTGTTGATGTCGGATGCGTTGCAGGGCCATTAAAAATCGTTTATATCGATTTGATTTAATCCACAATAGATTGGCTGAGATTTCGTGGTCCTCCGGTCACCAATTTATGCACTCTGCTATCTGCTATCGTGGACAATCGAACGAGGACGCTGCAGCATTTCTCGCTATAAACGAAAAACGATTATAAATTTTGTTAATCCCAGAAATACTCTTCCGTTGCTTTCGTTGCCACAATCGTGGAGCACAACCACGACCATCGAGCGTAGCTTTTCTGGCTTTTTGTTTCGAGTTACGAGCCTCCTCGACTTCGGCTTCAGCTGGCCATGGAAATGCAAATCGAATGGAAACACTCGACATTCATCGACCAACGCGGCGAAATCAATGCTCAATAATGTGGCTTCACTATCGCCGTGGACCATAATTACCCCATGGATATAAATCGACACCGAACCGCCCGCCACCCGACGACGCGACGGCCTACCATCTGCCGCTGCAACATTCATTGACTGCGCCCGATTGAGCTGCGTTTGCCGAACGACCGCAGAACGACAATTAAACTAATCGCGCCGGCATTAAAGCCACTTTCACTAGGCTCCCAGTGCGATTTGTGTCATTTATTTTTGCACTTGCTGGCAACGCCGAATGCGAGGCGGCAGCGGCGTTTGTTTTGCGGTCTGGCGAGCTGGCGAAAAGTAATCTATTTGGATGCATTTGAAATGCTCTCGAAATGCAAATGTTTTGTTTTTCGGTTGCTGTGGTCGCAAATTAATTGCAGTCACAAGGATTAAATGGCCATTATTTGGTGCAACAAAGACAGGAGTGCAGGACTTAAATTAGATGAAATACTGTATACGTATTTCCAAGCTAATCGCCACTTTAAAGAATTCGTCTATTCAAGTGTTACAGTTTTGAACCTGAATCCACAACTGAAACTTGAGAACTTCGAAGGAACAGAGGACAAAGGCCACCAAATCGCAGGTGAAAGCAACTAAATTAAATATGTTTTAACCACACACGCGGAGTTTCTTAACGTATTCATCACAATCAGGTGGAAAGTGTTGGGTAATCATTTTTCCGACTGAGAACTTGATAACTACCATCTACAAGCCACAATACCGCCTTCCACTGCATTCGGTATTCATATCTGAACGCGGAAATGGTGAAAAAACCGTTAGAAATGATTAATGATGTGTGAGAATCGAGGATGCGTGCCAACCTTCGAGGCCCCGCATTGGAACACTTCGCCTGAGTTAAGCTCTTCGGAGTTGCCTTGGAAACGTGCAAAACAAATGCGCAAGCAAGCGTGCAACACCAACAACAGCACCTTCGCCATAAGGATGGGGGACGTGATGAGGTGGTGGAAGGGGAAGGAAAGATGCCATCATTTCCCCAGCATATATTCAGGCATACATATGTTGATGATTACATCATTGTTTGCGGTGATGTCTGTTTAAGCAACATTAACGTCAAATAATGCGCATAAATTCAGTCAAGGAAATTTATTAACTTAAGCGTTCCCAGCGGATGGCGGCGTGGAAATTCCGGGAGACGAGATTTGACGAGGTTGAAGAATGCCAAAATTATTTATAGACAACACACGACGATCGTTGCTGAAAGTTTTTTGCAGAAAGAGAAAATCTAGTGAAAGAGCAATCATCGAAAGCGTGGCCATCGACACTTCACGGCAACATGGCCAGCAGCGTGCTTCCGACGTCCGCTGGATGGAATACTACTCGTACTTGTGTAAATAACGGACTTAACGATATCTCCTTCAACAATTCATTGCATAGATGAAACGTTTCTCCATCCACCTTCTGTGCCCCCACCTCCGATCCTTCCACTTTCCTCGCTTTGCTTTTGTAACGAATGCTAGTTAAGCTCTATCTTCGATATCCTTGGCAGATACTCGAACCCGTCGAGATATTCACACGTTCATTTCCGTTCGTTTCCCCCTCTCCCCCCACTGCCCTCCCCCAACGAGTTCTTGTTGCGAAAAAATTCCCCGGGCAGAGAGCCAAAATCTCCAAAAAAGGGATACAAAAATGCAAAAATGTGTTTGTTTTGCTTTGCGGTGGCGAGACTCATAAAAATTTAAATCGTTTTCGGGATTTTCATTTCTCCCTATCGTTAACTCGACTGCCATTCAGCAAAAGTTAGCAGATAAAATGTTCCATGGCATGAAAGGATTTGAACCAACGAATGTTCGCTCACTCCGCTTAGCTCACAGTTCGGAGGTTAAACGTCAGAATGCCCGAAGTCATTGTTTGAAAGTGAGTTTCGTTTGTGTTGTAATTCTTAAAGGGGTTGCGAGAGGGGGGCGGGGGAGTTGGTAGGAGCATGGTGAGGTGGGATGGAATGCATATGGAATGCAGGCTTAAAATGCTGATTCATCAGATGAATCTATTGGACCGTGCAAGTAACTAACTTTAGTTAGCTTCCGATAATATTTAAAAGAATTGAGAATAAATGAAGAATGATTGCCGGAAAGGAATCCAAAATCTATACATGGATTTTGTAGTTATCACTCTACCATTATATTTTTAGAAAATGGATGAGTCAATACCTGGAAACTCCTATTGTTTTAGGATTGACCCGATATAAGACTAGATTCGAACCTGTATTTGAGTATGGTCTGTATTCTTTTAAATTCAAATATTAACTAGGAAGACTCTTGATCATTTACTTTTCCCCAATCTTCAGGGTATCATTCACTCCCTTTGATTACTTTTTAACAGTATATATCCGTTTAGATTCGTCATCTCTTCAATAACCCGAACATCGTCGGTGTTTTCAAATATGAAGTCTTTTGTTCCAGAATGCTGAACACCTTGTATAGCCTTCGCCAGACGCAATACATCGTAATTCGTGCCACGTTCTTAAGTTGTTGCTTATGTTGTTTTATTGCTGTTGTTGTTATTTAAACTGCCAACATTTCGCACGTCTCGCATTCGACGTATTATGAAGCGAAATCGACTTTCAGGCTAGCTTTCAGATGAGGAGGGGGTGTATTCTTGCGGTTTGCCAAGGATTTAGAGCATTCAAAGTCGATTTGTTTTATTTCGGGGTTATTCTTGAATCTCCCGATTTATGTGAGAGATAAGTACGCATCATTAGATTCAACACTGCCGCAGAGTGTAAAGCCTCTCCGCCCCCTCAAAACGTCGATCGACCCACTCCACGTACTTTGATTCCTCGAAATTGCATTTTAAATTTTGTATAACCGCCTCTTCTCTCGCTTGGCCTCTTCTTCGTCGGGCCGTCGGTTGGGAAATTTTAAATTGTTCGAATTATGATGTGTAAATTGAGTTGCGTTGCGTTCTGTTACGTTAGATTACGCTCCGTTGTGTTTCGCGGACGTGCATGCAATCTGCCGGCCTCATGTGCGCCCTCCGGAGCTGGGCGCCCTCCTTCGGAAACATGTTCTTGGCGTGGGGCTTAGTGTTTCTTTGATTTATGAGCTGAGCTCGGTATTTGAACCCTTTGAACTTTTTAGCGGTCGTGCTTACGTACATTTTCCCAACGACGTTCCAGTGTTTCGACATCGTTTTGGCCCCCTCTTCGTCTTTTATTCATAAAAATGTTTACATGCATGGAAGTCCTTCGCCCCCGTCGGACGGCGCAGCTTTTCAGCGTGAAATCCCTAAGCAAATCTTTTACGCGGCTTGAATTCTTAAGAGTGTGCAACACAGGCTACGAAATGCAAACATGGTGAGCAAGCTGAAGCTGAGGCAGTCAGCTAGCTAACAGGAAAGGGGAAGGGACGAGGGGGACTTCGCTCTCAAGTTTTCCATGCGCGCATTTAATTAGGGAAATTTAGCAAATTAGTCGATTTAAGCTTGTTTATTAGGTGGACTTCACTTCTAGGGTTAGCTTAAAGAGTTTTGAAAGCAGACTCATGCAAGAGATCGTCGGGGAAGAGTGGAGAGTGAGACTTAAGCTTATATTAAATAAATAAATAGGGAAATAATTAGTTAGCAGCATTTTTTACTCATACAAGCATTTTATAAGAATTGTTCCTTTAAACAACAGTAAAAACTCATTCTTCTGACCCAAAACATCGTTTCTATGAAAGATAACATTTCATGGCAGTCAGTGAAGAGTGGTAAGTGGATTCACTAGACTCCTCTTCACCGACCCGCTTCTTTGTCTCATCCAACAACCATTTTTTGTGGTTTTTAATTTGTTGCAAACGCTTTTTTACATTTAACGAACCTCATGTTGACATTAATTTATTAACTTATTAAAATTGAATTAAAATGCATTAAATCAATATTTATTTTCCTACCCCCACCCCCCTCTCTCTCTCTCCCCACGTCACACTCAACTCGTGCAGTGGCAAAAATAAATATTGAAAATATTAAATAAGTATGTAAATTTTTCATTAAACACACATTACGACCAGAAAATTAACGCCTGCCTGACCACAAGACTTAACCGCACACAGTTACGCGAATGCAAGCAGGCACACACACGCAATCGCTCACGCTTCCAAACGTGTCGCTAGCTTTATTTGCACAGAGTTCGCCGAGCGACAACCATGTCGCTGGCGACACTTTTAATCTGCAATTAACTCCATTTGAGCCGCACCAGCAGCGTTGTGCTGCCCCTTCGACGAGCGGACTTTGCTAACATTTAACAGGGAGCATGAACCCCTTTTCCCCCATCCCCCGCCCCATCACCGTCACAAACAACCGTATTGATTCTATTAATTATATCAACATCAAGTGATGCACGTCGCTTTGCGCTCAGATTGTAATTAAATGCGTGCTGCAATCGTTGCAGTGGCCTCGCGGTTGAGGCACGGAGCGCCGGCAGCCGACCGACAGCGCCTGATGTGCTGCCGATAAACTGTCCTGGAATTGATTTTTCGGTCTCGGAATCCTTTTTCGGATTTCATTTGAAAACACGTTAATGATAAAATGACGATGTTTCAACAGTTTGTTTCAATTTATTGTAACCTTGTGCGCATTATTGGCAACACTGCGCGCGGCTTTAATGGCAGTCAATAAGCCGAAATCAGTGCACAATTAAAACGTAAATACGACCTCGGCACCAACGTGCTGCTGCAGTCACGCATTTATTAGCTAATAATTAATTTTAAATTTAACACAAATGCAAATGCGTGTGGTTCATTTATTCGAAATCGGCAGTTGGCACGGCGCGATAATTGCTGCTATCGGTGCCGCTCGGTGCAGCGTTGGCCAGTGTTGCCGCACACGTTTTGAATAAATTATTGTTTCGTTATGCAAATTAATTGCACTGTTAATATTGTTTCTGAGTTTTTGGACATAAATTGCCGGTCGGCCGCAGCCCTGAATTAATAAATAGCTAGGCGTGCAAATATTTCATAATTAATGGCAAACACTTCGCTCGGCTGCTGCTGCTGCTGCTACAATTACTGCTGCACCATCGGAATGCAACACAATGCAATTAAAACTAATTCCGAGATAATTAAATCGCAAAATAATCGCGCTGTAATAAAAAATTATCAACCCATCGTATTTTTTGCTCTTATTTGCAGCTGGTTGCCAACATCTGGTCGCGAATGGCAACGCTCTCACAGAGCTTAAGAAGAAAGGAGGAAAAACTTCTTCATCCCCCTACCCCCTTCTTCCTCGTAATCACTGGAAGCTTCTATTGTCTCCATTAACCGCCACTTTATTTTAAGTTCTCTTTTGATTTCGTTTTCTACGCGGATGAAAAATCAATTAAATCCGTCTTGAACACTTTATCCTGCAGCTTGACTCGGCTCCCCTGCCACGACTCTGTCAGAGCACTTAAGGACGACACCTCGGAGCACACGGGATCCTGCTGTTCTTTTGGAAAACTTGAAACTTCTTGCATAAGTTATGAGGCGCTGTCGCGTGGTTCCACTGCAGAATCCTCTTCGTAATCCTTTATCCTCTCGCTCGCAAAAGAATCCTTAGGTTATGTTTAATATTGATACTGCATTATTTGAAAGACTTTTGCTTCCTATCTTCTTCTATCCTCTTTTCCATCCTCTTCTTCGACATCATCTTCGTCGTCGTCATCATCATCACAAACATGTGCTGATAATAATTGACTTTGTCGTGGATGTTGAAAATTGAAAAGCCATGTTCAACTGTTTCACAATCCCCCTCCTCCACCCACCTTCTCTTCACACTCATTCGATTTTCCATCAATTTAAATGGAAAATGTTAACTTTTGGCTGATAAGTTTGCCTCGAAGGCGTTCATTTACGTGTGTGAGTCGTCGAATTCATACGAGTACGAGTACCAACTCGTGCATACGTGATTACAGCGGCGAGGGGACTGAAGTTCTAAATTAATATTTGCTCACTTCTTTAAACTTCCCCTTCTGACAAAGCAATCTATTGAAATAGTCGATTGCTCTTAGTAAAATATTCATAAATATATAATTGCCAGTGAACAAAGAGTTCCTTATTTATTTATTTACCGACTATAGTAGCCGAGTTCTCGTAATTCTAATTTTTAACCTAGTGCACGATAATGATGTGGAGAATTTCAAAAGTATCGACAGTACGTTTGCCTGAACGTACCCTTTGAGAAATGCAACACAGGGATTGCGATGTTTAGGAAATTTCGAGTTTGCCGTTAACCTTGCATTTTATTCTTTATTTTTTACTGGCAACACGAGGCAACGGCATAAACATCGTTCAACTATCTTTAATTTAATTAATTTAACTTAATAAAGAGAATTCCTCTAAATATATTATTTCCTTATTCGTATTTATTATTCGTATATTCGTAATCGTACTTGAATTTTTTCCATTAAAAAGGGCTTCAAGCAAAACTAAAATCTTTTAACTGAGGATATCCACTTGAGACATTAATTTTTGCACAGATTTCTTTCGGTGTCTTTCATTTCGTTGCTCTTCCCATCAACTTAAGAGGGTTTCTAGGCAAATCCAGTTCCACACCGATGCTCTCCCCTTTCTTCCAAAGCACAGGAAGATAAGAAAGAAATTTCGGAATAATAATAAAAGTGAATACTTTCTCAAGTTCCTGTGAGCAGTAGAAGTGACCGATGGTCAAAGCTATTTGCGAAATTAAATGCTCAGATTGAATGAATTTATTGCCATGGGAAGCGCAGTTAAATTATGTCAAGCGAAATATTTGCACATAAGTCATCCTTCGAGAGGATGCAGAGCGAGGAACTAGACTACAAAGGAATCCATGTGCCCAGAAAATAGTGAAAAATCCGTGAAAGAGAGTGAGAGAGAGCGAGAGTGGAGGAATTCCTTCAATAAACACATCGCCATGGCATCAGGTGAGGTACGAAAAAACTTTGCTACTTAATAAAAATGCACACTCGTTGGTGTGAAGCAGAAGGGGGAAGGGAACGAGTCTCTGTTTCGCTCCGGATGATGATTTGTGATGCGTAACTTTGCCGACAACATTTGCTTTTGTATTATTTTGTTGTCGGTGTTGGCAAGTTTTTCGCACATTTCCGCCTGATTTGCTGCTTCCATCCGTTGTTTTCCAAAAGAAGTTCGAAAAAAGTATTGCCACTTTAAAAATTGAAGTCGTAAAGGAAAGTTGTGCCGTTAAGAAACTTAAGAGTTGTGACGTGTTTACATTATTTTAGCTCGCCAACAAACGGGATCACGAAAGTTTTTGCTTGCGCTTTTCACATCCATGAAATGAGCAACAGCCACTCCTTTTAATGAGCAACACTGTGAATTCCCGATGCACCTGCAACGTGTTGCGAATGCAGCGAGTAACAAATTCATTACCTCAGCGTGAAGCGCGCAAATCGGGTGAATGAAGGGTGTATCTGCCTTTGGGCCATCCTAAAATAATTGATCTCATGCAGGACGCTTAAATGCAAGCAGCAGCCGCTGCGCCTCATCATTTAACTTACCGTCGCAGCCACATCCGCATCCGAATCCTTAATCCAGTAACCTCATCCGCTAACGTGTAAACTGGGCTGCGCTTCACACCGCAACCGAGTGGATAAAATCACATTCAAGTCCATAAAGCAATTATCTGCATGTGGCCAGGAGGCCGGCCATTCATTAAGCAGCGAGGAGTGCAGGACGTTGAAAAGGATGACCAGTAATTCTGACAGCCACTTCCAATTCCACGATATGATTTAAAGATGTTGTAGAGTATTTTGAGCACAGTTTTTAAACCAAAGTGAAAGATAGCAGAGTAGAGTAGAGTCCTCTTGAAAGCGATATCCGGTTCCTCTGCCACCGACTGAGTGAACATTTTAATTGCCTCTGCGTCCGTGTGCACGCTGAGATCCCGCCGAAGGACTACATGCAAAGGACCGAGTCCTTTGCCAGATTTCTGCAGAAAAACGCCAGCTCATAACTCAGTCGATGTGGAAGATATGATATACCCTCGAAGCCGCCGCTCTGCCTTCGCCGAGTTTCACATGCAGTCGAAACACTGATAATTTTCTGCACTCGCCTGATAACATTTAATTTAATGCCCGAGGTCAGAAATATTCCATTTATTATTGGATTAAATTCGGCAGCAAGTTTTATTTTCGCAGCGCCGCAGCCGCAGTCGACTAACACGCAAGGGTTAAGCAGGAGCCCGGAGAGAGCGAGAGAGAGGACAACATAAATAAGGATGCTCTGCACCGCCGAGCAGCTAATAAATTTGTACATTTTCACTGCTTTTTCCATCATTTGGATTGTTTTTGCGGATTTCTATTTTTCGACATCCCGGATGAAAATTCATTTTTACAACAATTCATCTTGTATTTGTATAGCCTGGTCCCAGGCACACAACCACACTCACGTTTGTTTGTTTGTTGGTCTATGTAAGAGTGCAAACAAGGACATTCTGACTCGGCTTGGCCATTTGGCTGGCCATTCCAGCTGCTGCTTCTGCTCCTGCTTGATGCTGTCCTTTGCTGGTGAGGCTGATGACGCTGTTGATGCCTTCGGTCCCTCGGGATCTTCACGTCAGGGGACGGAAATGTATTTTATGTTTTCCCCAAAATAGTAGAATAAAACAGCGAATATGTACGAAATTTGCATCAGTTTGTGTTGGGGCGGAAGACGTGTTGCTGGACGTGGCGGTTCTCATGGCTCGGATGGCGGCTGGAAAACGGCTACAAAATGCCCAGCAGGGATTAGCTGAAAATCGTTTATATTTTTTCAGCTCGGTGTCACTTGTGCTGGAATTTGTTGCAAAACTCGTTTAAGCAGAGTTGTGCAGAGCTCATATGTAAATTGTTTTTGCTGTTGTTTTAGTGCGAGATTAAAAATGCGGAAACAACAAAAACAACCCACCGGCAGATGGGCAACACTGGCCGGCTGCCCGGCTGACATTTAGTAACGGGCAAGTGAGTTGATGTGATTTTTAATGATTACATAATTGTTTTAGACGAAGCGATTATGTTGAAGTCAAGCAGTCTACACGAAGGAGAATTAAGAGGGGGAGGAAAACGAAGAGGAGCAGGAAGAGGAGCAGGATAAAGGCATGTACGGAATATTTATGCAATCATTTAAGCGAAGATTCACATAAAATAAAGGAAGATTTATTGTATTAATATAAAAAACCTTACCAAACCTTGAAGTCACTTTGATGGATGGGTGAGCATTTCTTTGCTAGTCTAAAAACATGCAGAAAGTTAATTTGTATCTTGTTAAAGGTCCATCAAAATTAAATACTAACGATGATGTCCCCAACTTGGGACTAATTTAGTGAACTGCATTCATTGATTTGTTACCTTCATTTAAAGTCATGGACACAAGCTTCAAATCGTCTCTGAAATCGAGTGTTATTGAGTTGTTGCTTGTTAATTTTTGTGCCGATCGCCAAAACTGTTCATCTGATTAGATTAGCTTTAATTATCTGGCCTTAAGTCGTCCTGTCCCATTCGGGTTGCTGCTTTCCTGGCCTTCCCCGCTTTCCTTCTTATTCTCTGTACATATAATAATTTAAAATTACTTACGTTTGAATGGCAGTGATGATGAGATAGAAATCGTCATCGGCAAACAAGGAATTATGATCGAAGTAGAGTCTCTTCGAACAATTGTACACTTTTTTGTGTGTGCCAGCAAATCAACCCAGCCCACTGTAACATCCGCTCTGGACGTTTAGACTATTTATGCATGAAATCTGTGGCATTTCAACTCGTATCTTGAAAGGAAGTTAAAACAAAACCATACATTTTACAATTTCACTTCCGACACAACTCACAACGAGGATACGAAACGAACTCAATGTGTGTGTGTGTGTATGTTTGGGTGTGTGTGTGTGTTTTGGTGTGCGGGTGCTACGGTTGTGTGAAGTGATAACAGGCGCCTGATAATGCTAATAAGGAAACCGCAACGACTCATTCAGTGCCCCAGAAGTGGTGAGACTGGTAAGCAAACAATAAAATGGCTAATTCAATCAATTCTATTTCAGGCACAAACATATACCCACAAGCACACACAGACACACACACACACAGATAGGCCAACATATGGATACACTGAAAAACGATACTCACTAAACATTGATTATACTTGAAGAAATAGAAATTCGTACTGCGATTATTATTCAAACCCGAATTTCGTAGTTAATATGGGTTTTCCCCGAGTGTAGAGCGTTCTAACATTTGCTAGAAGGCGGTTTTAAACTCGTTTTGTGGCATCTGCATTTGTATCTACCAACGGCCGTTGATTGCTTTCACACTCCATCAGATAAGAACTTCGAATGGAGCAGTCGGAGCGACGCCCCCCGGGCCGGTCTGTACGAGTATCCAGCAATTCCGCTAGGAGGTCTGTGCGTCGTCCACTGATTCCGGCGCTTGCTTTCGTCACTGGCGTGCAGTCTGCAGCTGGACTGAATAATTTTCCTTGTCTGCGGTTGAATGGAGGCTATAAAGGAAGCTTGCATTTCATAGTTCAGCTGATAGTGATTCCAACCAGGGATCTGCTTTATTTGCACAGGAAACCTTCAAATGGAGTTCTCAGATGGAGTTTTAAAATTAAACTCCCACACTGCCCGCTGACTTTAATTACAATAAAGCCAATCGACTGCTATTATTTTTTAAAATATTATAAAATAACTTTTGTCTTTCGAAGGATACCCTCGCAAGGATGTTTCTTAACCGGATTCTCGCGATGCTTTTGACTGTAACTCGATGAAGCAGTCGTTGCTGTTTCTTAATTAAACTCCGCCAACAAATTATTTACAGATTAGTGGTTCGTGTTCACTGCAAGTCAAACGCTCAACCTGTCGGGTTCGGTAGATTTACAACCTGTAGCCCTCGCCCTCCCCCCTCCCCCCCCCCTCGCCACGCTCAGCCCATCTTCAGCGATTCGCTCGCTGCCTATCGTAACCCTTTTGTCAGTCCATTCATCCACAAAGCATTAAATCTCATTTGTTTTGCCAGCTGCAACAATGGCGCAGCTTCCGCATCCTTTGCAGCGATAGCATCGCGTCACATACGGAAGCCATGAATATTCCTCGGAGCTGCCACAAAAAGGGGCATCCTTTATTATCTTGAGCCGTGAAACTTTACAAAAGCAAATTTGTTTCTTTCGCTGCGTTTGCCTTTCGTTCTTCTTTCGCATGTGTGAGGACTGTCTTGGTGTGTGTGTGTGTGTATGTGTATGTCTATTGGACCTCAACGTCCGTGCTTCGCCCGAAAACTTCTTAATCGACTCAAAACTTCGCCTGACTGCACTTGTGGTTGGTGTGGGCGATGGGGCCAGAGCGGGTTGGACGTGGGTCCACTTATAAGCTGCTTAACAAACTTAGTGCACACCTCCTGCGCTGCCAGCTTCTAGAAGCAGGAACCAAGACATCTTGGCAAACTTTGTTCGCATGTCGCAGTTGATTTAGTGTTCTCTGACCTCAGTTTAAATATAAACACTTTTCATATATTGAGTGCCTGCGTTTCGGCTACGATTCTGCACCGCAAGCCAAGAAACCCCACCCATGACTTTTCTGAGCCAGAGTTTGTAGAAAGTATAAACATAAATGGGATTACGATCTTATCACGATGCAAACAGACGACGGAAGTTATAAGAACACCTTCTGGTGTGGTTCCCCTGCATGGCTCGATGCTACCCGGAGGCAGGAAGATCGGAAACTTTTGTCCGAAAGACAAACAAGCGAACTGCAAGAAGTCCTTTGTCAAGTTTTACTTTCTGTACAGAAGCTGGCAGAAGTGTCTGCCTAAAAGATGCTTGGACTTGGATGTTGGGATGCGAACTCCTCTTCTCAGCGTACTGAACAGTTGAAGACATGCTTAGCAGTTGAAGACATCGAAGGCATTGGAAATCTTTAATTAAGAACGGATTAGTTGGCGGCCAAAGCTTCCTGCCTGCCAGCCTCCATCGACCCGCTGAGGTTGTCTATTTTTCGAGTCTGATTTGCATCTGCGGCTTCTCAACCATTGAACTCTGAGCATCTATTTTGCTGGTCCACCAGATTCGACTTCACCTCAGAGCTTCAGAGTGCTACAACCAGCTTGCTTCCATCGTAGCATCGTAGTGCTTCTTTGGCAGCACGAAAGTACACGAAACCAAATCTGACGGCAGGCGAACCCATTAAAATTTAATGTTTCTTTCATAGATCGTAGATTATAGTGTCGATTTTGTACAAATCACACTCAGACGATGGGCAGGAAACCGGGTGAGAAGCATGGAATGGAAGATGCTGCCATGGACTAAGCATGGTGTCATTGTAGTTATAACAGATGCTCCCGGATACACTGAAACACGTGTTTTAATTTACGAATACGCAGTTTAAAGCGCCACATCGAAGAGTTGTTAAATCTAATGGCTTGAAAGGAGAGCATAAAAGAGGGGGACGAGTACCCCCGAATGTAGACAACTTAATGCTCTCTAACGGTACCCAGCTCGGTGCCATTTTTTCGGTATCAGTTTTTTAATCTTTCGCGGTAACTCGAGATTGAAGCAAGTGTTCAAATAATGATTAAATGATGATTTAAATATTTCATTAAAAACAAGTGGTTGGAGTCTGGAGTGCTTCTAGCAGCGTACTTAACCGAACACTCGTTTATCCCTCCCTCCCCCTCTGATTCTCTCGTTTCACATAACTACGTGCTTTAGACAGATGAACGACCCCCTTAATTTTCCCCCCTCCATCGCTGCGATGCAATAAAAAATTAATCACGACACCAATTCTAGGAGCGTAACGACCACATTCCCGGCTCGGTAATCCTCGAGAATGTCTGATATGTAATTTCAGAAGGTGCTTCCGTTGCCAAGTAGTGTGAAGTTGGTTGCGAACGAGTGCGGCCCACGAGAGTGACTCCAGTTGCTGGTGAAGCGTTGCCAAGATGCTGCTCTGTCCGGACAAAGGACAGCAACCACTCGAAATCCGCACCCCGGAGACGGCAGCGGAATAACACAAGTTCGGCAATTAATTCCCTGGAAAGAAATGAAATCTAATTGACCGAATGAATCGACTGAGCTCAGTCTTTGTTTTCCTTTCGCTAACTGCTGATTACAGCATTTCCTATAGTTAGGAAGGGGGGGGCGTCCTTCTTGCCACCAGACGGGTCAGGCAGGAACCGTGCTCAAACCAATCTGATGTTTATCCAGCCAGTTTTTTCGTTTTCTCCGGTAGTTACTTCCAAGTTCTCGCTCGTACAGCAGCTAATGATTCCCAGCTGGTTCATAAAAAGAAATTAACGGCTGTTTCTTGTTTGTTCCGGCGCTTTCTCTGGACTCCTCCTGTTGCAAATCGTTTAATGAGGATATAACCACCACATTTGCCAACAAGCGACAAAAAGATAATGGCTTGCTTCCTCCCACCGTCGGCGGGGTGGGTGGCGGGGTGGGCGACGTCTTAAATGTGATGACCAAAGTTTTTCTCGTCCAGCAAAACAGCATTTCATTGCTATGAGCAGAAGATCCTTAAGATGCGCGTGTTTATTGCTGTTGTTGTTGTTGCTGTTTTCAGTTACTTTTGCCAGTCATTCAAAGGATAAAAATAATGATTATAGCGCGATGATTACATGGGATTTGAGCACAAAATTAACTGCACCCACATAAAGAAAGCGATGACAGGAGGAACAACAGAAATCACAACAACTTTCCGTCGTTACGAGATATCAATAGTGAAGTCGCAGTGCTGCTGGTGGAAGCGGTGGCTGCCGTTGTTCGTCATTCCAAAGACGATGCTCCGAAATCGACCTCACTTCGGTTCTATGGGAAAAAAGGCGAAAACCTTTCAAATTAATTGAGTTGTTCCCGTGTGTTTGTGTTGCAGAGCTTAAATATTTGCCATGCTTGAACTCTGATCCGGTCCGGTTGGTCGGTCGGTCGGTCGCCAGGGACGAGACCCGGTGCAGGTGTTGCGGAACAGCATGTGTTTGCTGTAGTTAAACAAGCAAACAAACAAATGGCCACAACAGAGCACAAGCTTGGCATATTTATGGCCAGGTGAAGGAATTACATAAATCACCAGGGCAGAGTGGAGCGCCAAAGTTTCAAATAGTTGACCACAATTAATGCTGCACAAAGTATTTCAGGATTTGATACGCTCTGGAAGCCTTAATGTCCGCTTTGAGAACTCAATCCGACCCCAGCGAGGATGGCGAAACGTTCGGAAGCTGGGTAGTTTTGAGGCCAGCGAAAACACACTCGTAGTTGATTGCTCAACAGTGTTGCTGATAAGCTTTAAGTGATGCGTCATTAGATTTCAAACGATTCCTTTGACAGGCACGAAATTGAATTTAAGGCCGTAAATAAGGACCATAAACTGGGTACCATTAAAAAGTTAAAGATAAAAATTGAGGACTCTTTGATATTTCCACAATATCGTATAAGGGTGAATAGCATCGCTCCTCGGCGACGGCGAGAAGCATGTGTGAAGCAAAGAAGCTGCCGCTTGAAAGTTGCGCTTCCAAAGCATGAAATTAGTACGAATCTCATCAACGTGGTTCATTTGCATTTTAAGAAATAAAAACATGAGCCGCTGCCTCGTTTAACCCGTTCGCCGTGAGTGTTATTAACATAAACATTAGAGACGCTGTGCAAGGACTTTTTTCCTAATTATACACGGCTACACTTAAAAAATACGGCTGTGCATAAATTAGAAGACAGCTCCGGCTGCTGGAAGAAGATTGTTAGTCCGCAAGATTAACATGCAGCGCAAAAATTAAAAGTTTCAAACAAACTCAGCCAGCCAGCCAGCCATTCCGTCAAACGGACAGACAGACAGGACTCAGATTGTCGCGCGTACACTTGCCGAAATCTCAGCAGCCACTACTACTTCCGTTTCCTGTACACGTCTGCTGGGCGCACTCATGTTAATCAGGTTATGATAATTATTTGTAGCAAGTTGCTGGCAACAAGCGAGCGATGGGGGAAGCAAGCCCCCCGACTTGGGGACGGGGCGAGATTGTTGTCGATTTACATGAGAGAGAGACATACTCTAAAACGACAGCAATTAAAATGTGTAGAGCTCATCCAAGGCGACGACGAGGGGTGGGGAGACGGAGCGAAACTTTTACCCGACTACGGAGAGGATGAGGAAGACGTCGCAGCAACATCAGAACGACATCGCAATGACATCTTCAGAATTAAAATTTTAACTGGCGTTAAATTATACATACAACAGAAAACGGTAAACGGTAAACTGCCTGGAATACCCGGGAGGGGGCTACAGCTGGGGTCTTTGTTGCCAGCTGAAATAAGTAACTAAAGCAAGACGATTGTAAAGTTTAATGATGGTGCGCTCAAGTGTGAAGAAGTTTTGTTTATCAGCTCGGCTTACTTTGCAACTCCGCCCCCACACTTGTCTTCCTCCCCCCTCCAAGCCTCTGCGCTTCACAAATAATCTGGCCACATTTTCTTCGTCCATGGACTCAGCTCAATTATGCATGAGTAGCTCTCGGTTCTTTTTGGCTTTCGAAGTTGAAGATTTCGAGGAAAGTTTCTTCAGCTTCTAAGTTACCTTAATTGAAAGTCACACTATCCAACTTCTGAAATTTATTTGTCAATCTGTCACTTTGACAGCAACTACGAACTACTGCGTTCCACTTTGAGTCATTGGCCAAATCGAGTAGCAACTCATAAGCTGGCTAAATATATGCCAAGACGAGGTTTGACTACAAATCAACCAATACAACCACCGAAAACTTGGTAAAACATAGTTTTCTTGGCAACACTCAACTCAAACACGCACTCGAGTTGACAATTAAGAAATTAAGTTTCCACTTAGAGTGTCTGTCAGTTTGACAGGCAGAATTTCTGGTTTAATGTTTAGTATTATCAACAGTCTAACACCTTCCGAGGTGGCCCACAAGTACTGTTTGTGTGTGTGTGTGTGCTCTTGGAGCAGACGAACTTCTTTCAAAAGGTAGCAAAGCCGCCTCGAAACCACCAAAATAAATGCCACTCATAATTAAATCAAATGTGTGCTTGTGTGTTCCTCAGTCTGTCAGCCTGTCTGTCTGTCCGTCCATCAGTCTGCCTGCCTGTTAGTTTAAGTGTGCATCTCTCTCTGATAGCAGGTCGTGCACTCGCACCTCTCTAAACCCGCAGACGGAGGCGGAGGCTGAAAAACTTTGCGTGAAGCTTAAGCATTAATTTTGAGAACTATTCGTTTCGATAGCGACTTCTGCTCCAGCAGCCCCCGAGGAGGGATTTCATTTCAGATCTGTGCTCAACATGTGAATTGTAACTTTATTCATTTCAGGTACGGCATTTGTATGTATTTGCAATTCGCATTATTATCGCTTACTGTATGGAAACGTAAAACCTTACGTTCCGTGTCAAGCGAGTGGCATGCGAAGCCACCATTAGTTGGCGTTGAATTGAGTTCGTGGATCCGTGTTTATCCAGTGAAATGGATGCCACATGGAGCCGCCCAAAGTAAATAGATACCTCGGCCGGATGTGGAGTTGGTGTGGAAGATGAATTTAGAGCTGCTGCTCGGATGACGGAGCTACTCATCTGTTGCATGCCTCGAACATATTCACAATAGTATGTTTAATGTTAATAATATATGGCAATTAGATAAAAAGCACTGCGTTCTTTCACCCGGAGACGGGGGAATTTAGGAGGGAGGGGGGTGGGAGGCAGGGTGGAAGCAAGTTTCCATCCTTCGTAGATATTTTACTCCAGTGTAACTGCTTCAGTTGGATGATTTTCTGTAACAGAACAAAGTTGTTGCTTAATTTATCTCGTTCAAAACTGTTCAGGCAAACTTTTCAACTTGATTGAGGCAAAATGAGGATTTTCCATTTTGTACAACCATGTTTTAAAGGGGTCTTCTATTCAGGAACACTTGAACTGATTCTGGGTGTTTCTTTAAATCATTTTAACTCTCGGAAAACCAAGAAATAAAGTCAGCATGTTAGTTATTTCAACGTTATGACCGAAATATCGTAAATGTGTTGAGTTATTATACTTTTTAAAGAATCCTTTAGACGACCAAGACACCATTTAAACACTGACCCAAATTCTAATAATTCAACCCTACTATCCTTAGTCTTAACAGGTTTTATAGCCAGGAACAACTGGCACATTGAACAAAAAATACTCCAAAATTTCAAAACTAAATTGTTTCAAGTGTGGAAAGTTACCGCATATTTTCCTCTTCTTTTTTCTCAACTCAACCAAACGATAGAACGAACAGCTTCACCCCATTCACAATGGTATCGAATGTCATGTTTACAGCACTACGATTTGTTACCAATATAAACATTATTGCAATCGAGTATTTTTTATGCTCTCACTTCACATGTCTAGACCCCATTTATCTCTTGCCACACCCCTCCGCCCCCGCAGAACCTGTAGGTATGTATGGGCGATTGGCAAATGAACGATCATCATTTGTAAATTAACAAAAGCACAAACTTAACAGCGTTTAAACCATTTAACCGAAACGATTAATCTAGAAACACATAAACAACATCCTGCCATTGATAGTCCATTGGAAAACATCCTTTCTGTTTCACAAAAGAGAGAGAAAAAGCTTCAGCATAAAAAATTCCCCGTGGCTGCATTGCAACATCACCGTAAAAAAGTCAGAAAGCGAACGACTCCGGCCACCGGCTGCGCGACATGCAAATGTTGCCGATTTCTGATGCCGCAGCAATAAAATATGAACTCATGGCCAGGCGAACGACAGGAAGCACGCTATCTGGCTGTGCCCGGCCATTGAACGGATATTTGGTCAATGTATTTATGGCCGAAATGGTTGCTGCCCATGAAATTCAACGACGCTGGTCAGCACCGCTTCCTGCCTGCTGTGGCTGTGATGATTTCCCAGCAAGTGAGTTCAACGGAGGCTCCTATAAAGAGGAGGGGGGGGTGTTTGTGGGCAGAACAGGCGGAAAATGGGGCATTTTTTCGCATGACTTCCGTTGGCATTTAAGCCGGCAAAGCATATCAACTCATTTCATAAACTTCAACGCATTGCATATGAGTTCCATTTGAATGACGTCGCGGCTCAAATGTCGGGCGGCCAATTCGATGTCCCACGATGTCTGGCTGCAATTACAGATGTCGCTCCATCACTTTTCAGCTTTTAAAAACATTCATGTTCCACATGCTCTTGCATTTTTAATTTCCCCAACGACATTTGCTGCAATTTCCGGCTTCGACGTCGAGGTTCGAGTGCTTGTGAACGCTGCGTTGTCGGTGACCCGGAGTTGTGGGTAGTAAAATCAAGGAACCGGCCCGCAGATTGTCCGTACCTCAGCGCGTCGCCTGAGACAGAAAAGTACATTTTTCAAAACAAAATCCTGCCTTGAAATATGCAAGAAATAATGAAATCCGGAAATATTTACGCTGTGAGTGGAAGGAGCGGAAATGACAGAATAAACAAATTGTCTGGCAAAATAAAAATTACTTCCGCGCCAGAGATGCGAGGACGAATTAGAAGAAGGACGAAGTTCCTCCCTCAGCATGCCCAGTACCATGCTCATCTCAAACCCATTCGGCGCCTGAGAACCCAAGGAAACCCGAAGAAACGGCGACAAGGTGCTGCATTTCATTTTCAGTTTCTTGTTTACTTTCCAGCATCTTTTCACGATTCTCCCACTCATTTAAGCACTCAAGGAAAACCTGTTGATTTCTCGTTCGTGTAGAAAAAATGTTGATTTTTCATTTTGCCTTTTTTACAGTCAATAAATTATGCAGGATTAAACAGGACGAAAAGCGGGCGAAATTACAGCCATCGTTTAATACAGATGGATGCAGATGAAGTGGCCACAAAAGAATACCGAAGCATCCTGTTGCTCCATTCTCTCCGGATGGGGGGTTGGATAATGATTTACGAGGCTGACCGTGCGTTGGGCGGCTTCCATTGAAGAACTAGCCCTTTATTTGAACATATTGACAATAATTAATATCGATGAAAGGAGTCCCTAGAAGAAGAAGCGAGAGAACCTAAATTCATCATGTTTAGCTTCATTAAACGATATCTCAAGAGAATTGCGTTGTACGTAATGAAAAACCACAAAGCGTTCATGATGATGAGTTAAATTTTCCTTCGATACTTCTACCGAAGCTTGGTTGTTTTTTCCCCTTTTTTCCGAACACAGTCAATTTATTCAATTCGCCAGTTTGCAGCTTCATCAGTTCATCTTCGATGTGTTGTCCTCCCCGCAACGTGTATTGAGTAAATGGATGAATAGAAAATCGCTCACAGCTCATTGCCTCCGCCTGATGATGTGACAAAATCTGCATTCGCACCAGCTACAAACTACACCCCGGAGCCACTGCGCCCCCCTCCAGCCGCTTTTTGTGTTGTTTTTCTGGTTTATTGGGCTAATTCAATAACCAACAAAACCGACATATCTGCCGCCACAAAAGCATGTGTAGCGTGTGGCAGAAGCGGCAGCAACAACAACGCCAACAACAACAACGTGCTGAACATAATATCCTTGTGATGTCACGAGGGTTTCGTGTGGGAGCTCTGACAGCTTGGGCGCCCACAGCATTTCCGATTTCGATCATCCATACACCCCGCATACCTCACTGCCTCGTCTCCCCGCACGTCTTCCTTCAGCATATCGTTTAGAGAAGTTCGCACTCAATCCGATAACGCTGCGGCAGCAAAGGAATCTCAGCTCCATTCCAAGAACGGCTCCCGAGTATCCTTTTCATAACAACATAAAAGCACAGATTTAAATAAAGATACAGCCAGATATGAGCAGAGGCTTATGGAGCGGAAGAATCCTGCTGCATTTTATTTGCTTTAAAGCACGTCCAACTAAATGTGTGTCTACTTTTGTCCTGCAGCACACTTCAGGTACGAGCCAACATAATAACTCATCAGGCAACGCGTTGAGATACACCTCGGCAACATCAGCATCAACAAAATCGGAGCAACATCAACAAAAACACCAACAACACGAACAAACACAGGACTCAACTAGCAGGAGTAAATAAATTTACACACATCGCCCAGGCTCATTTTCATTCCATTCCACACCCACTCCACACACCAGCAGCGGGTTCCTGAGAAACCCCCCCCTCCCCCCGCCACTCCCCCTCCTCCTCCTCTGTATCGTTCTCACCCGCACTAATGGCCTTAACATGAGTTTATAACTTTATCAGCATAACGAGTACATTATCCTGGCTTCCCTGGCTTCCTGGTTGTTGTTGCTGCTGCTCCTTCTGGCGGCATTTAAAAATAACTTTAATGGAAAATTTATCGATCATATTTTGCACGTTGCGGCTCAGCAGGAGGCCCTTAAGGATGATCCAAATGGGAAGATAAGCAATACATAAAGCGGCACACAAAGGAAAGGATATCAGCAGCACACACAACAACGAAGGATTGATTGTGTGCAGACAAACGACGGACGGAAGCATCGGCAACCGAAACTGTTGTTTTTTGGAGCAGATAAAGCAGATGAGAGAATTTGTTTTTATGGGATTTTTGCACTTCATTAGCTTTGATTTAAGCAAAGTGAGGAGAACAACTCACTCGAATGTCAAACTCAGATGGAAAATTAGTTCACAGAAGCTGAAGAAGACGTCAGTTAAACAAGCAGAATCATTCGAAGCTTAGGAAATGCAGATAAGTAGTTAAATTATAAGTGACTGCATGTTGGATCCAGCTCCTTGTCGATCCATCGGTAAAAATAATCCATTGAGCTTCCTTTTGATATATTTAGTTATTGTTTTATTTATGGCTTCATTTATGGTTGTCCATGTGGAGCGGTCGCCATTCAAACAACTCTTGTAATCCGAAGAACTGATTAACCCTTTCATTTTATCAACTTCATCAGCTGAAGATTTCATCATTCCAGCCTCGAATCAAGTCAATGATTACGCGAAACAACACCCAAAAGGTTTTCATTACAAAACTGAATCTCATCCCGTAATCGCGTTACTAATAATAATAAAATTTCATAGAAAAAGTTTCACGAATTAAAACCTCTCGCACATAAAAATGATGACGAGACAAAATAATTGACAAAATCTTGAAGCAGCCAACAACAAATTGTAAGTGATGCCAACATGACAGCGCACAATGCTGCCCACTCCAGGACTCACCAGCAAAAGATGCAAATCCCTTTAAATACACTTTGCAAATGCCCGCGAACAAAATAAAAGTCGCGAGCCACTTAAAGTGATCAAGAAGGATTCACAGTTTGTAAAAGGAGCAGTTGAGGGCTTAAAAATGTGTTCCTTTCCACAACCGAAGCGCTTTTAAGAAAGTCACCCGAACGGAAGATGACTAAAGGCCGTCTTTGCTGCTGCCGTTGCTTGTTTTTCTTTCCTTTCTGCCTTTCTTAGATCCTTGTATTCTTCTCAGTCGAAGTCTGTTGTCCCGACTGTCGTCCTGTCGTCCGTCCTTCGTGTTCGCTGAGTCCTGGGCCGGCGAAGATGTGCCGAGAGCTGAACAAATCACACCCCATTATTTTTGTGTTCCTTGGAGGGCGGAGAGCAGATTCCGCCGCGTCACTTCTTCACAGATTTGGAGCAGCTTATCGCGACTTCATTTGAATATTCTTCTGCGCTTTTTTCCGCAGGATATTTTTTCAGCTTACAGATTTTTTTATGCTCTCGTTAATGTTGTTACGGAGATTTAAGGATATCTTTGATATAAATGAAAACAACAACAGAGTAATAAAAGGCTATAATAGCTCAAGAGGTACTCTGAGCCGGAGTGTGGCGGAGTGAGGCGAGTGCCGACGAGGACACGAGCAAATAATGACATTTTAGACGCTTGTTTTATGCTGGTAACGCCACATTAGAGCGAATTATGTCAGCTTTGTTGCTGTAGATCTCACGCTCTGCTTCTGGTTGTTGTTTTTGTTGATGTTGTTGTTGCTGTTTTTAAGTATTAATATCAAGTATTTTGAAATCCACTATATACCCCAATTGGCACTTCGAGGATTATTCCGGGAAAACAAGTTTCTTATTTATTGCGCTGAAGTGAAACTTTATTAAACTACGTCCAAGTATTGAAAAAGTTAAATGAAATGTCGATAGCTATTTTAGTTTTATTTAAAAGTTTATCCAGCGGATGCTGAACCGGAAAAACAAGTGGAATATAATTCATTAATGGAACTTCATAAAACAAAAGAGAGAAATAAGAACAAAAAAATACTTTATTAACTTCTTTCCTTCGTCTATTTTTTGTGGGTTTGTTTTGTGTCTTTTCGTTGTTGTTTTTTCGCACAATAAAAAGTTCCTTGCTTCTCCGCGAACACTCGAAACACGCACTCGAAGTTCTTTGAAGACGTTTTATTGTTGTTCTCGCTGTTGTTGTTGTTGCTTGTGAAAATCGCGGAACGGTAAAAAGAAGGAGACGAAAAATAACAATCATTAAAACGTTTGTTTATCCTTGTTTGCTTGTGTGCGGCGAAAAGACAAAGAAGGAAATAATTGAAGAACAAGTTGCTGAAGGAAATCTGAGGAAGAGGGTATGGTGGGCGCAGAGGGGGCGAGGGAGCGGTGGAAACAATGTGGAAGAGCTTCGTTTATGTTTTGACAGTGCTGCGGAGAACTTACGGAAATGATTACGTTAATTCAATAGCGTAAATTAAGTCGAAGACTAAATTGGGGTATCCTTACAGTGGACAAAATAAGAACAGTCTAATTAGGGTTAAGAAATACGAATTAGTTTCTAAGAAAAGAAAATTATTTCCAAAAGATTGGGTTATTTTACCGTTGCTAGTCCCTCCCAGTTCTTTACTTTTAACAACGCTTTTAAAGAGGAGATCGCTGTACAAAATATGAAAACATAAATTTGCGTCCATTTTCACCTTCTCTGCCCACTGTAGAGTTCTCTGAACATCATCTCCTTCGTTTAGGCATGAAAACAGAACTGACGAAAAGAGTTCTTCGTATTTCCAAAATGAGCCTCCTTCGTGATGAAAACAAAAACTTAAAAACGCCGCTTTTGTTCGCGCATTTAAGAGTTTTATTAAAACGTCTGTCTGCCGCATAACAATATCATTACCGCAGCCCCGCTTGCAGCCCCCCTCCGAACCTGCTCCACTCTGCTGGAGGTTAACCACTCTGCCGCTGCTGCTCAGTCAGTAAAAATCCACGTAATTCGCTTTGTTGGCTTTTGTGCCGTTTGTGCGATTGTTCTCTTGATTACGTTATTTTTTTTTGTTTTCCATACAATTAGACTCGAAATTTTAGGAACTTCTGAAGCCCTCGTCGAATTTCAATGCATTATTAAGAAGTTTTTGTCTGCCGCGAGAATAATATACAGTTAAATTTTGTTACCTCCTCTAATCAGATGTTTTAAATACGAGTACAAGAAAGATTATCCTTGAACTAAAGAAGAGCGGAAGAAAAAGTGTCCCAAAACGAGTCGTTTACCGTACATAACCTTACATAACATCACATAGTTTAAACCTCTGGTGGAAAAAATCACACCCATTCTTTATATAATGATAAGCATTTAAGTGCGAGTGTTTATTTATTTAGTCGTGAATACATGAAAAACTGTATCCGTCTCATCTGCGAAGTGGGAGGAGCTTCGCTTTGCCAATGGCACCGCCTCCGGTGGAAAGTGTTGTTGTAGACACTTAAATCCCTTCGCAGCATCCTCGGCTTTTCAGGAGGAGTCTAACGAGGTGTCGACTCAACTTAAAACATCCTTCGCAGGATTTCTGTCGAATTTTGGATCTGCGGAGAACAAAAAAAATAACTTAAATGTGATTAAAATATTAAGTTTTTGAGATATCTTTATCAGATATTATTACAGATATAAAAACCGAAATGTATACAACCAAAATATTTCCAGAGTGAAATAAATCCCAATTTATATTTTGTTATAAGGACATTTTCTTTCCTGCTGCTCCTGCTGCTCTCGGACACTTCAAGGAACTCAACTTAAGATTACCACGGAGTTAAGATTACTCCGGACGAGACGAAACGACAAGACACATCGAGTGACAGTTGCTAATAAACACTTTAAGGAGTTAAGTCGACAAACGCCCATTTGTCAACTTCCGAACTCAATTACATGGCAATAAATCGTCCCACACGTTAGACAGAAGGATTTGGCTCAAGTAAACATGAATGATTTAACAGGAAAGCAAAAACAACAGACAGCAGATTCGGAGCTCCAAGAAAGAGGCACTTTAAGTCTCGAAGCGAAGGAAGCCTCCTAGAAGACAGACAGACAGCCAGAGAAGCCAGAGCTTGGAGATTGTCTTCGTCTTCGTTGCATGTGATGGAAGATGTTCTTCACGCCCCTGACATGGGTATCAGATACTCACTGCATGAGTTGTGGGTCGGCCAGGAATGCCTCTGAACAAGTGTTCAGATGTCCATGCAAACAAACACCACACTAGACATTCGAAGAACTTCATATGTTGGTATCACTAGGATCTGTTCTGTAGTAAGGAGACTTCACTTCACTGATAGGAGACTTTCACTTCACTGATAGAAATAATTAAGTCCATTTCATGTAGAATGTAATGTTTAATGGACACGCTATACGCCCTGAGAATGGACATCTTAAAAATGTCTTTAATGAAAGGATGCATCTATCAGTGAAAGTAGAAGTGCAACATAATCATTTAATCTCTTGTATCAACCCTTTTCGAAGGTACATCGAAGTCATCCTTCTTGACTTCGGGTCTCAGTCCGGGTCTCAGTTCACGATACACTTCAACAGCGGAAATCGCATCAGTAACAGAAGAAATGGAAAATAAATCCTCTACTTGCAACAACTGATCTACGAGCGAGTATTTTAATTTTCTCATTTCGGAAATTAGAAGAAGTTAATTTAATCCAAATGGTTTTGGACGGAGTTTCTTCTTCACAGTCGACGTTACATTTTCGCAAACTTGATTATCTTATTAGGAGTATTATTATTATTTGAATTCTCGAAATCCAGATAAGTTTAAAGCAATTATTTCTCGCTTGAAAGCGAGCGAAGCGAAGCAAGATTCAACTAAACTGCAAAAACCCCTAAACTACCCCTCAACCACCCTTCAACCACATGCTGCATACGTAAAACTCTGGTGGTTGTTTTAATTGTGTTTCGAAGCCAAACACGCGCAGCCCTGAAGGGGTTAAATCGAAGTTAATTCATCCGCTTGAGGCAACGAAAGCGACACGAGGGCCCCGCAATAAGAAAGTAATCTTTATAAATCTATAAAACGAGCTTAAATTAATGAAGAAATAAAGACAAAAAGGATTTAATGTCAATTTCTGCCAGGGCAAATGAATAGAGATGAGAAATGATAGAGTGGGGAGGGGGGCAGAAGGGGTTCGACGGAAATTCAAATGCCACATAATGTCACTCGAGGGAGCGATTGATATCGAATTATAAGCGACTCGTGCCAACTTCGAGTTCGCGACTGCTTTCGATCGGCTCCGAGTTCCTCGACAATTCCAAAAAATACAAAACGAAGGCCACCAGGACAGAGGAACGAGCAACTGTTAGTTGAACAACCGATTTTAAAGGAATCCAAAAGACGAATAAATTTAAATAAGCCACAAAAAACAAAACAAAGGAACGTTAATAAGACGCAATAATTTAGAATGTCAAATTCATGCGTTCGTAACTCAGAGCTTTCGTTGAGGTCGAAAGGACTCTTCACCCGCTGTCACTCTACCGCAGAATGCAGCCGGTCAGTTCAGGCGGAAGGGGGGGGGGGGCGAGAGGGGGCCAGTGTAATTAATACAACTGAGTGTTTGTGACACTTTTGCGCCACAGGTGTTTGCAGTGATATCCTTGGCATGCTAACCAGGCCCCCTCCCCCCGACTACTCGCCGCTTGTGTCTTTACCTCGCACATGCAGCTAATGACTTAAATGCCTTCGTTATTATTAATATTATTAAATCATGACAAATGCTTGTGACAGCTCCGAACAGAGCCACGCCAAACCAGGGACTCGTTTAACCCCTTTTTGCACATCATCTCGTCATAAGATAAACGCATGTTCGGCCATTTTCAAGGGTGTGTGTGTGTAGTGTGTATGTGTGTGTTTGTGTATGAGTAGCAAATTAGCCATTTCGGCTAGTAACAATAACAACAACAACAACATGCACACCCTACGCAGCAAGTGTTGCCAACATTTTGCCCATTTAATTATGCGATTCAATTAATCCCTTCTCGCCTTTAAGTCCGGCTTCGGTGTCATGTCAGAAAATTGTCAAATGGTCTATCTGTCTGTCTGTCTGTCTGTTTGTCTGTCTGTCTGTTTGTCTGTCTGTCTACACAAGTATGGCGTCCAGCCGTTACACAGACGAGTAACAGGGCAGAATAGATTACATCCTCGTGGTTGCTCGTAATGAATGTCTTCGTTTGTTGTTGCTGGATGCTGTGCTGTACTTCTGCAACTTCTGCAGTTGTTGTTGTTGTTGTTCTTGAGCAATATATGCACATACCACAGAATGAATTAAGGAATCCTGGTCTCGACTTAGGCCAGGATGGGCCAAGATGGACCGGTCCAGTCAACCTTGCTTGAAGGTTACAAAATGTCAAAAAGTTATGTTCGCCCAGAAGCAACAAATCTGCGGGTCTTCTTCTTCTTCACTCTGGCCGTACGTCTCACATACAAGAGATTAACAAAACAACAACAACAACAGCAATAACAACAACAGTTACAATTTCGAGTATTTATTTTAAAGTTTTCCTCAGTTGTTTTTGAGTTTCTGTTTGTTGTTGCCATTTTTATTTCAATGGAATGTTTTTGGTAAACCCGAAAAAAGGGCAAATAACTTTTACAACAACAACAACAATTCGGTAAAACAATGCGTTGAACTATTTATTAGTCTACACATAAACATCTGGCCAACAATTTTAAAGTTCGGGCGGCCGAATTTCGAAATTGAAGCTGCTGCCACGATTGTTGTTGCTACTTAAAAAACAATCGGAAGCCCGGCGGCCACTCGCTTTATTATTACGACATTAGCTTCCGTTTCTTGAGTTAACATTCGCTTCCGCTTCCGGAGCAGTACTGACCCCGTCTTCTCCGTTCCTCAGAGAGCACTCACCATCCCCGTCCCCTTACCGACTCTAGTCTGGTCCAAAAAAAAAAAAACCGACCCGTTTTGTTTGCTTCTTGTCAAAAATTTAATCCGCATAACGGAGGAAATGTGAAAAAAAACTACATATAAATAAATGAAATCATACGCAACAACAGCAGCAGAACGGAAACTAGAAATAGAAATGTACAAATGTCCTGCCTGAGATCCTTTCCTTATCATTTCCGCAATAAATTCCATTTAATTTTGTTATTCTATTAAAACTAGAAAAGAACTTCTTTTCTCTTTTTATTTCGCTTCTGTTTAGTTTTGTCGGAATGCTTTATTTCAAAATGATAGCCGTATCGGGGGGGTCCCCGCGTCCCTGCAGCGTTTTTAGCCCACACACACACACGCACACGCTTTGGCAACATAAATCAAATTCCTTGGGCTGCATACGAATCTAAATCGTTCTGCTTTGCATAACCACAAAGGACATCATGTGAACTTTTTTAAGGATATCTAAAAACGCTCCTGTGGCTCGGCGTCCTCCCCGAGCAATCGACGCGGCTGGGACGTGCTTCTCATGGCTGCAAATGTGACTACATTAGAATTTTCAACAGGATCTTGTGGCGCAGATACATGCTTCGTCCTGCCTGCCAACAACCGCAGCCGAAAACGTTCCTTTATCATATCTTAAACACGTTCTGGAGAAGTTTTCTTTCTAAAACTTCCACATATGAGCACTTTTTCTGCTGCTGCCCCCCGAAATCAAACCGTTAGTCATTTTTTAAGATCCTTTTGACAGTTCGCATGCATGCGAGCATCTCAAATGATGATATCAGCTGTCACTGTAGCGAAGGGTAGATTAAATTAAACGGCTACTTGAACAATTATGATTAATGTTGGCAGTCAGTATCAAAAAAGCGGCCGCAATGGAAGCTGATTACTTAATCAGGACTTTTACAACTCTAGAGTTTAAATGGTAATCGTAGTTTGTTGTTGGCTCAATTCTTTTATGTTATCAGGTCCAGAATCAAGGATTGCTCCGTACTATTGCAAGGGGTTTGTTGCAAATTCAAGCAAAACTAAAAATCGACAAAAGTTGTGGTGGCTCAGATTGAGTTGGGTGACTTCAGTGACTCCAATATAATAACGAATTCAAATTTAAGCGGTTGAAATTGCTTCTAATTGTTGGCAAAAAAGAAGCTTCCAGTCGCTTTTAATTTCTTTTGCGATGGTTCTGTCAGAAGGCTTTTCGAACATCAGATGATGCCAGATCATCGAAATTTCCATTTCAGAAGTCAATTTTAAACCTGCTCCAGTAGTTTTTGTCAACATCACCTTCGTAAACCCCAACAAAACGTGCTCACGTCCCTTCAGCACACTGCTTCCTCCAACTCATGAGCACACTTGTTTTTCCACAGTCACTTCGGTCATCATTTTCGGTTTATGGAAACCCAACACCTCCTTAAAAAAGCCACTTAATTTGTACAACTCGTCCATAAAATCTCATGAAAAACATTAAATTTATCAAAATATTACAATCACAAACACTCGTCTGTTCCACAAACACACAGACACACACATATACATGTATTGCCCATGTATTACCTGCCCTTTCCTCTCTGTTAAAACACGCAGCGTAGTCTGTATACTTTGAGGCCTTAATTACCACTTTTTAAGGGTTTGCCAAAAGTATATCATTTAAATTAAATTACTTACAATTATACGAACCTGTGAGCACTTGAGATTGTGCGCGTGTATTTGTGTGTGTATAGTATGTGTATTGATGTGTGTATGTGTGTTGATGTGTGTTTGTTTGTATGCATTTTAAGCACCATTCATATCTTCAACAATGCAAACAACATGCGGATTCATATGCGAGTTGAAGTGTTGCGGGTTCGTGGCGGCAGCAGAAGTGTGAAAATACCAGTTAAAGAACCCTTTAAGCGTTGTTTTTGTTGCCGCAGCCGTTCGGAACTCAAAACAATTGCGAGTGTCAGCGACAGGAATCACTACAGGAATCTCGGCTTCTACAAATCGGAACATTTGTAGCGTTGGTAGGTGGTCAGCCCTCCTCGCCCCGCCAGTCCTCCTCCACACGACGATTCAAATAATATAATGTGCACAGTAATAATGCAAAATGATGATGTCCCTGCAGGACGTTAACAAAACTCATTACATTCTCCATTAAATTTTTGAATAGCGCCCTCTTGATTCGGAATCCTGATTCAACGTTTGAATGGCTCAAACATCGTTCAGATGTTCTTCGATCGAAGTTGCGCCGGAATCTTTGAACTTTTGAATATTCATATCGTGTAAATGGTTGAAGGGAAGCGACGCTTTCTTATCACTTGATGTGTTTCGTAATGATTTCGTTGGTTGCGGAGGTCGACCGCAATTTTTAATATCTTAAATATTTTTTTCCTCTGCTGGTTTATGAAGGAAGTCATATTTTTCAGAGAGCTCCGAAGTGCCAAAGATTGGGGCTAAGTTTTGTATGCGTTTGTGGCTTTATTGTACTTCAGTGTCAAAATAAAATCAATTCAACATTCGACAAAGGACTATTAATGGAGTTCCTACCAAAGAACGATGAGACAGAAAAGAATTCCTAAAAAAAGAAGGAAAGAAATAAAGAAGAAAAGAACTTAATACATTATTATAAATATTTTCTAATGGAACGTGAAGTATTTAGCTCATATATTTATTTAAATTTACTGTGCTGATGTCGAGCCTTGAGGAGACTCGAAACAACCAGCGTAATCTTTAATGACACCATTTTAAGCTTTAATTTTTGACACTAGAGTTTATGTTTGAAGTGACAAAATATCTCACCTTCTTCGTGATTCACTTCTGATTCGCGATTTCAACTCGGAGAAGGGTTTAATTAGAGATGCCATAAATAACAACTAATTATTATTAGCTGCATTAACGGTCACAATGAGACGCGCCTACTAATTGAACGTTACACTTAAACTGAAAATATTAATTTATGAGCTTGTGGAATGCCAATTAAGTGGCAACAACGGCGATTTCCACGCAGCAGCAGCGGCATTTCGCGTTATTAAATGCACCTGATGACAAAAGACAACAGCAACAACAACAAGAACAATAGAAACAATGCGTTGAGAGGATGTAAAATTACGCGACAACATGAATCATAATACAATATGACACAACTACATAAATAGACAAACGTACGCGTACCCCATCCCTGGCCGCCCTCCAACAGACACTTATTCCAAGACCAACACCGAAAGAATTCTACAGCCCGGTCCAGTCCTCACACCGGTTAATAAGGGCCCATTATAACAACAACAACATCAGTAACAACAACAACATTAGTAACAATAATAAAAGCGAATAACACTTGAAATGAATTGGATTTCGAAATTAAAGAAAAAGGTTAAACATCTCTACGGCTCAATCTATTCAAAAAGAAGGTGGGCAGTATGAAGTTGGCGCCCCGATCCCATTCCCAGGCCCAAAACAGGAGTGAAACGGGGCAGAATTGCGAATTTTTATTGTGTTACGTCGGAGAACCGCGTGTTACGTCGTGGCACGTAAAACCATTAAGAATATTTATGAGGCGCCTTGCTTATTTAGTAGCAGAAGCAGAAGCAGCTGGCTAGAGGCATTACAGAGAAGCGCTTCCTCTGGCAATTATTGGGTTTGTATTAATAGCAGTTTGTAATCGGGGGGCAGTCGGCCGCCTTCCAAGACCAAGACACCTTAAATTGATGAACTGCACAGATGTCGACACTGCACATGGACGACGAAGAGAGCGAGAGCGAGAGAGCGAGGGAGAGACAGACAACGTGCTTTCCATGGATAAAGCAGGGGCGTGGAAAGAGGGGGCTCCATAATTCATAATAATATTTTGCAACATTGAAATGTCTTGTCTTGTTTATCAGAAAATCATGTTCAATGCGGCAAAATAAAGTGCGCGAAATGTTCTGTTCGGTGCTCTCTATTATCCTGCTACTGTTACTGCTGCTGTTGTTGTTGTTGTTGTGTTCGTCCTCTTTATGGCCTGTGAAATTAGTATTTATGAGGCGGAAGAGCGGCATTTCTGCAACGTGATGGCGCACAACTGGGACTTTCGGCGGATATTAGAAGTGATTAAACTACCTGCGACGGCTGCAATAAAATTGAGTTATGTTTTTAATGTAGTCGTAGTGAAGGTTGAGGGGCCGTTAGGTGGGTTGGCAGTAGTGGGGGGAGATAATATTGAAATTGCTTCTCAAAGTTGCAGATATATTTTTTCTATGCTCCGTCGCCTTTCAGACACCCTCTCAGCTGATCGGCAGCAGCAGCAGATGTATTTTAGCACTAGACAAGCAAAAGCGATTGCTTTAATGGCCACGATAGACCTTTTGACCGTTAATTTCGCGCCACGCCATTAAAAGGATTAACTGAGTCCCGCAATTAATTTGCATTTTAAAATTGCATCGCTCTCCGGGGCACAACGAAGCTTCGAAGTAGCTCCAAAGAGCAGCTTCCAATAATTACGCTTTCCGAAAAAGTTTCAAAAGGGATTTCGAGTATCTTCGACTGGAACCGAAAGTAACCCGAAAGTATTAGAAATGATGTCCTGGGACGCCTTGGAAAAAATGTACCCCCCAAATAAACTTCTGTGCAAATTAACTCAAGTAGAATGCCACGGGTGCTGAATGAGAAGAAGGGTTAAGAGGGCCATTCATTAGAAATTAATGAATATAAATTGTTTGGTCTGAGAAAAAAAGCGATCCGCGAGAATGGAAAAAACGGAGAAAGACCACGAAGTAAGAATAAACATTTGTTTCTGGACAAAATCACTGCTGTTAAGTAGGAAAATAAATTAAAATGGAACTCGGCAAACAACCTTCTCCGTAATTAATTTAATTCCTTCCGCTTTTTTAACATTCTCCTCCATAACTGAGCGATTTGCCCCCGAGCGAAGAAACTTCCCCGGAACGTGAACGCGACCGCGTCCATTAATAATCAATTTTTTTCAAATTCATATTTTAAAAAGGCAAACACAATGTGACGGGTGCTGCTGCTTCTTCCCCTCCTTTGGACTGTTATTCAGATACTGGTTTTGGGTAAATAATTTCGCAATTAACCGCAATTATGTGGCAGGCGAGCGGCTTCTTCAGGCCGCTTCTTCGGGCAGGCTTCGGAAATGCGTGCATAAATAAGCAGGGCGGTGAAATGGCTACAAAAACGTCGAGATTACTTACGGTGACGATGAATGTTTGTCAGTCTGTCGAAGTCGAATTTTTCTCAAATTTAAAAAAAGCACACGATTTTTCATTTGATCCCACTTTTAAGCAGAGTGCGCTGAGTCGTTAGATTTCCATGGCGCTGATCTGGGAGTCAAGAGGGTTGTTGCTCCGGTGGTCGACTTTGTATTTCTTTCCTTCGCTTTTGTGTTTGCTTAACATTTGTTCGGCTTCATTCTGTTTACTTTTGCTACTCATCTGCTGATGGCGGAGATGGAAACGTTCTCGTGCTCAGAGTTCAGACTCGCATAATTTATGAGCCCAACATAGTTATTTATTAGGATTAAAGCCGAATTCAATTATTTTGTTGACCAATATTTTTCTCCATTTGTTTTGGAATTTAATTTGATTTAAAACATTTTCGATCCGCTTTCAGATTCTGTACGAAGTCGCTGAAGTTTAGAAAAAAGGTTACCCTATCTTTTTCAGCTGGATTTCATTATCTGTTTATTTTTGAAACGGATATTTAATCCTCATACAACCATCTCCAAATAAATAGTGTTATAATGAAATTAAAATCTAAAAAAAAAGAAACTTCAAGGGAATCTAATAAATTTCATATCCCTATAATACTATACTATCCAATATAATTGTAGGTTAGGGTTGTTCTTGAATGGCCCGTGGATTTTTCCGATCGATTAATGTGACAATTTCGATGGATATGATTTTATGCGTAAAATCGTCAAAAACGTACATATTACTACCATGAATAATTCGAATATACGAGTATTTGCACTACATATTCCAATATTATTATCCTTCAAGGAAATCTTCTTCATTTCATAAAAACTACAACAAAGAAGGTGCTTGTAGAAATGCCCCATTCGAGCGTATATACAATGCGAAATATTGTATGCGATCAGGATCTGAAGTTAGAGTTTGATCCATAATAATCTATCCCGAAGGAGGACATTTGGGAATTCTTCTAGACTCCGATATTTACACTACTGGCAACTATAAAATCCATGATCCATGATTTGGTTTTGTTATTATATTTTTAATTTAATCTTAAAAGCTATCTCCGACTGCTGACTACTCTGATTGCTAATTGTGACCCTGAGTTTCCTCGAGTCCTCCCATCATTCTTTGAAGCTAGCTAATCACTGTCAAATACACGCGGTACCCTTTCTAAAATGTGCCCTCTGCAGTTGGCCGGCCGTTGCTTCTAATTCGATTAATTATAGCAATCAACGCAACGTCGCCGTTCACCTCATCCACGACAGATATAAATAAATACACATCAAAACAGGCTAAATGCTTCCTTACAAGCACACACACACAAACACACACAGACAAACATCGGACAAATATAGAAATCAACAAATTGCCGGAGGTCTCAACAACTAATCAAAAATAGTGGACAGGGGACAGTAGCGGGATTTCGTCCGGCCCGCCTTTGAAACATCCTCAAAACATCCGCAACGTAGACCATAGAAACGCATGCAACGCAAACAGGACGTCGACGGACAAAAGGCGTAGAACAATCGAAGGATAACGACAGAGATAGATTTGCTAATATCTGTCATGTTTATGAACACAACACAAAACAACAGAAGAGAAACTGAACGCGGCTGCTCGGGGTGTGGAGGGGCAAAAGGACGAGGGCTCAATTGCTGACGTGGTGTCATGGTGTTGTCGATGTTTGTTGTTGCTGCAACACATTGTAGTACAACAGAATTAATTGCATCGAGTATTATTAAGAAGCTTCAATCATTTACGAATTGCAAAACGATTCGATCGACCTGAAGAGGCGCGGGGGTGAACGGAAACTCATCGCAAACGAGGACATGCGGGCGGAAAGTAAATGAAATGAGATGAAAGTGAATGAAAGACAAGGAATCCATGCATGAGAAGGAAACCAGAGTGTTGCTTGTATGCGAATGAAGTAGAAACACGTCAACGAAAGCAACAACAGCAGCAAAAACAACGGAGTTCATTTGGCGCCCGCCGAAGCCTCCGTCGTCCCTGCAGCGCTGATAAATTAAGTCATTAGTTAGCTCCGGATTAGCAGCCGGGGTAGCTAAAGTGGAAAATAAATGGTAAAACGTTTGTTGCGAGATTAACCGCGATTAGAGTTCGGCAACAACAACAACAACAACAACAACAGCAACAACAACGAGAACAACGGAAAATGTTCCCGCACAAGTTCCTGAAACGGGTGGGAGAAGACTGATGAGGGTGGGGGGCGGAAAACTTCCTCATTCTAAGGAAACGGTGGAGTACACCGAATACTGTGTAGAAAGTAGCAAATGTGGAAATAATCGCCATGGATTAAAACTTTTACTCGATTAATTTTCAGCTTAAGACAGACTCGATACACGGAAAGAAATAAATGTAAGAATGTAAATTAGAATATTAAGAGAGAGAGCATTCACGCGAAGAAGAAGACTTGTACTCGTAAAGTAGGAAGTAATTCCAAGTATAATCGAGTAGATTTATTCAAGGATAATGAAAAACAGCATCAATTAAAGGAGGGTTCTTTCATCTTCTGGATCTTGTAGTCTCTGGATTAAGAAAAACCAACTCTCAACATGTATTCGCTTTAATTATATTTCTCTGAGTGTATGCGATAAAATTTGCGATTCGTCACTGTCTTCCTTTGCTTTTTCTGCTGCTGATTGATTCGATTCAGATTTCGCAGCGAAATCAATGCAGAAGTTTTGCAAGAAATTCGCATTCAGGACGATGCGGAGGTCCTTTGGCGTAATTAACTCCACGACAGTGAGCCAGATAAATGGACGACGATGCGTTCTGCATGCCGACATTAGAGTGTCTGAATCAGATAAAAGCAACAAAAGCAACAGCAACACTATTAGTTGTTTTCCAGCAAACTGCACTCGCTCTCTCTCTCTCACACACACACCTTTCCAAGAATTCATATACCGTCGACCGCCCACCACCCACATAAACTCTCTCCGCCCACAGACACTCAACTGTGTGCTATAAATACACGTTGATGTGTTTTCGCACAGACACTCAACGCGTTGCTGCTCTCTTTCGTCCTCTCTGCTCTCATTTTGCGAGCATAAAAGCATAAAAAGCAAAAAGCTTTTCCCGATTTTCATTGCTTGCTTTTTTTCTGTGGAATTTCCAAGGAGGAGAGAGAGCGAGGAGTCTTCCTTTGACAACAAAAACAACAACAGCAACAACTAATTTAGGGGCGTCTCCATTGTGTTCATAATCACAGCAGTTCGACGCCTTGGCCACGCCTGCGAGTGTTGAAATCCTTGGAAAACACGTGCTTTTGTTTTGATTTTATTTTAGGCCAACAAAAGGAACAAAATAAAGTGTCGCCAAATGCGCAAGGCCATGCTAGGAGATTTAGGGAAGGAGTGGGGGGAAATTTTCACCTGAGGGACACTTTAATGAAGATTTGTATTCAGTGTCGGATTCAGCGTTAAATAAAAAGTGATTTTAAATCTGGGAAGAGAGTTGAAAATGTTGAAATTCTCGAAATCAGTCGACACTCAAAACTAAGATTTATCATCGAATTATCAGTGGAGACCTAAAACTAAGAGCTTTCACCTGAGCTTTCACTATCCTGCGATTCAGGAATCAGAACCCGCTTTGCATCTTCAGCTTCCGGAAAAGCCTGGGATTATGAAAAGCACTGTAATTCTCAGGATTATTGAAGGGGGCACAATAGACCAATAGGTCGAACTTCCCACACTAATAATAATAATAATAATATGGACACAAGTACAACAATATATTTAATTCTTTATTCTTGTACTTCACAGGAAACTCAGCCTTACCTGTTACGTTACAAGGATAACCCGAAACGATTAGAACCATCGAACAGAAAGGTTCCACGTTTACTCCTAATTTTTCTATCAACTCCCGGCAACTTTTCCTAACAGTCAAGGACGCTCATGTATCTAGTAAACCCTTTATTGGTTTTCCTTTCAACCTATCTTCCGCAAAGGCTCTTGGATCCTTTTTAACGGTGCCGTGATGTTCGTACATACACATGTACTGTTCGGGTGAATATGACCCGAAATCTAGAAATCATTGGCTGATCTGGATGTATAGTATATAATATAAGCTATAATTTTAATTTTATATTATACACTCGAAGGAATAAGGGTCTGAAAACTGAATTCCTGTGTTTCAGATCAAACATTGAGATTCTACCCCAAAAATAGGAGTGATCTTCCCACTGCCTTCGATTATGAATTCATGCCACAGGTCATTTCGGGCAAGCCAAAGTTAAGACTCTTACTTGTTATATTTTACAATCTGGAAAAATATATATACAGCGAAAAGATCAATACACTTTTGCATTCGTTTCAACCAATTTTCGAAGGACTTTTTCAACTTTTCCTTGGACCAATCGACAAGAACCTCCTTTTGTGCGATTGTCAAATTATACGGTATCCAATGAGAATAAATCATTCCGACGGCCAAATGTTCATGTGATATTGAATGTATGCGAGTGGAACTAATGCCTCAATCTCACGGTATGACGGTCTTGCAATATAAGTTCACGCACAGTATCGATGTTTTGTGGCACAACAGCCGATTTTGGACGACCTTCACGAAACTCGTCCTGTAGCGAAGTGCGACCACGATTGAATTCGGAAAACCGGCGAAAAACGGTGGCTCGAGATGGTGTTTCATCACCAAAGGTCGAGCGATCGGTACACTGCTGTTGGCTTAATCCACGTCGAAAGTCATAGAAAACCCGAAATCGTTTTTAGTTTAGAAAATCAGTTAAAGATAACCGAACATAAATGTATTTAGTGTTTTGTGCTTCCAATTGTGTCCAAGTCATTAATAGCTGCGAACTTTTAATAAACTATTATGTTATTTCTGTCATGATGTAAATGGTTTAGAAATAGAAATCTCAAAGTCAATGAGTATGGCTTTTAATACAATCAGTTGTCATTTGTCAATGTTTGCTGTCATACATCGTCTTCTGGCCATGATTCTAGTTTATATTGTAAGGTAAAATATCTGATAATTAATATTTTAACGAATTTTCATAAAATTCTCACTTTGAAGTTGATAAATGCTATAAAATAACAACGATGTCAATAGCAAAAAAAAACACAGAACACCGCACCGCATCACGCTCAAAACAAATAAAATTTAAACAAAACTCATCAAAAGGATTCCTGAAAATGACAAACTTCCTTAATTGTTGGTTGTCGCATCTTTTGAGGATTCATGCTTAAAGGGTGAAGGGATCAGTAGGGGTGGGAGTGGTGGGAAGGGGGTAAATTTAAGAATTCCTTAATGAAAACGTGAACGAGGTGAAATTTCAGAAATTAATTTAATTAATTCAAAGCGGAATTCGTCAAGAGCGCCTTTGAAATGTAGTCAAGTGGCTCGAAGGATGGAAGGCTTGAAAGTGGTTGAAGTGGTCCTTCACTACACACTGCAAGCAGCTGCAATCTGAGGAACTCCGCGGCAGATAACAACAAATAAACAACAACAAAGAAGAAGATGAACAACAGCAATTATTTCAACAATTCATCAGCTCTGAATCAACAAAATAAATACAAAGTTTATACAATATTACAGACCATTTAACGATATCATATCTCGTGGAATAAATAAACGGAATTTCAAGCGGAAACGGAATTCGTTATAACTGCTGCTTATCCAGTTGTTGCTGTTGTTGTTGATTGCTTTTGATTGACGTGGTTTCATGCCAATTGAAAGCTGGTTGCCAATTTGAGAGCTTTTTAGCTTCACGTAGGACGAGAATCGGACGCGAAAAACACTCTCCGCAGCAGCTGAGCGGCTGCTGGTTGTTGTTGCTGTTGATTGTAGCTGTCATTGTTGTCAGTCGCTCAGCGTGTCCGAACGATGTCTCCAACAGACATCCATCGACATTTCGTCCGCCCTGTGAGTCATCATTAATCACGTGTGTCGCCAGTTGACTCGTTGCAGTGGCAGCCATGTTATTCGGCCAAAACGCAAGGTCCACGCGCTTTGGACTGCGTTACGCAGGGCCACAAAACAGTTGATTAATGACAGTTTTTGATCGCCGCTTTTATACTTTTACATTTGTATTTATTCATTGAATTAAATTGTTCCGGCCGAAGCTGGCAACTTATTCGTATGATTAATGAAAAGCGGCGTCGGGCGGCTGTCAGAGTTGCCACCACATCGCACTTACTGTCCCCGAAACTCAATCAATGGGGAGACCGATCGAATGATGCGTTTAGCAAAACTTTCCAAGCAGTTTGTTTTCGAGGTTTATCTTCCTCCACATGTCGTTAATGTGTCTCCGTTTCTCTTCGTGGTCCTTGTGGACTGTGATAAAATCTTTTCAATATCCGAGCACACAAAACTATTGAACGCCGAAAGCCGAACGCGCGCCGAAGCAATAATAATAATAATAAAGTCATCGTAACAGCTTCTTGCGGTCTCCTCCTGCTTTCCTTAGCAACTCACATGAGACTTCCTCCTCCTTCTTCACTTTGAACTGAATACACGCAGTCTCAGCCACCCTCCACCCCCTCCCGGCAGTGGTTGTTACCCGCAGGATACGAGCATGTTTGACTTCGGAGACTTGTTTTCTGGTGTCTGAATCGTCTTATCAGCGCTTTTGTTTTATTATTCACCGTCCTCCGCTTCGTCTTCTTCTTCTTCGCCATCTTCGTCATCTTCTTCGCCTTCTTGAAGTTGTTGTCAGTGTCATCTACGTCTAAGTTTTCAAATTTAATGTCGAATCTTTTGTTTTTGTGCAATAATGACGCCGACGGCGATACTGACTGCTTGTGCTCAATCTCACCCTCGATCTCCTCACCCTCATCCACACCCACATCCGCCCACGACACTCTGCTGTGTCATAATCAAAATAACGTTTATGAATAACGTTTTTGTTCTCGGGTTTTGTTGTCGCTTATCAGCAGTCCTTCCTCCGAATGTGTTTCCTCTCGTTTTTCCGAAAATAAGATTCATTATAAGAATGTGAAATATTTTATCACTGTTGAGGAATTTTATTGCTAATAGAAAAGAAATCATAAAATATTATTTGTGCCACTAAGATAAGCGTGGCACTTGGAAAACCAATGAGAGAGAGAGAGGGAAAGAGAAAGAGAGGGAGGGAGAGAAAAATGTAGCGATAGAAGAATCGGTTACAGAGAATGAATTTAAATTATGAGTGTTTTATTACTGGTTTGTATTTTTCGTTATTTCGGTTTTTATTCCATTTATTCATTTATTTATTTCATTTCCTCTTTAATTCCCGACTTCATTAGAATACTTTTATATTCTGCTCTTCTGTTATTATAAGTTTCTGTAACAACTGCGTTTCTTCCGATAGTGAAAACATACCTTTAAAGATATAAACGCATTCTGAGATTTAAATCTATCGATCTTGAGTCTCTTAATCTTCAATCTGTCAATCTTAAGGCTATCCTCCTCCGTCTCTCGATCTGGAGTCCATCATCCTGAATCTAAAGATCTTGAATCGATCACGACTCTATCAATTTTTAAGACTATCGCACTTTATCTTCATTTTGAGTTTTTCAATCTTGAGTCCATCGATCTACAATAGATACAAACCTTGAGTTTATCGTACTTGAGTCTATTATTCTTGAATCTATCCATCTTGAGTCTGTCTATCTTAAACCGATTCTCTTCTTGAGTCTACCGATCTTGTGTCTATCCTTCTTGAATCTATCAAACTTGAGTCGATTCTCATATTTCGATTTAAGTCTATTAAGCTTAATTCTATTGATCTTGAGTCTATCTCTGAGATCTTAAGTCTATTAAGCTTAATTCTATTGATCTTGAGTCTATGAATCTTATGTCTATCGATCTTGAGTCTATAAATCTTGAATGTACCGACATCTTGAATGCACCGACTTTGTATCTATTCTCTTGAGTCTATGAGTCTATGAGGCGAATATGTACATATAATTTACAATTACAAAAACTTATTAAAGATATAATTGATGGCAGAACTACTCGTAATTCTCCAGAATTACTTGCCCTAATTCCATTTAATGTACCATCTTACCACTTAAGGGAAGCGAGATACTTCTATACCATGCACCACAGAACCAATAAGTCTTAATGAGCCTGTTTCTAGATGCTTATCTTATGGTCATTTGGTGTCCACTCTGACTGTACTCTGAATAGAGTTATTTTCAAGAAGCTGCTTGTGGATATACTCTCTGCAGATGACTGTTCAACTTTCCGGGTCTCAACCCGGTAGATGAAGTTTGAATAAATAAATAAACTTCAATAAAACACTTTGCACCATTTTTAATATATTTGTATGTTATTTCTTTATTATTTATTAATGCTGCTATATTTCTATATGTATTGTTTCTTCAATTAATTTTTGATTTTAGTGCAACCTTCAACTCTTCCCACTTAGCGCGTGTCCAATACAAATACAAAGCAATCCTTTGGTTTCATGATGATTTCTCTGGCTTAACTTCTGATTATCTATTTAACTATGCTAGATTATGTTTTTAGTAGTATCTTCATTTATGTAAATTTAAGTTTCTTTTGTGTAATTTATTATTATTGTTGGTTTTGAGCAAATCCATTCACAACAGCGTTTCACAAACGTTCGCTACTCATTCGAGCAAAAATCGTCACTTTGTGGTTGTTTTTTGCCAAGCAGTACATAATTTTTTTGTTCTTAATTGTATACAGACATTTTTAAAATATTTACAACAATGAATAAATCTATATTTTATAATATTTTTGTTTTCGTTTTTGTTTTTTTAAGTATTTCTTAATAACTATTTAAATGAACACTTAAACGTTGAATTTACAGTTGTTTTAGTGTTGTTTATCTCAAAAGAACTCATCAGTAGAATGAGTTAAACTAGAAACTATCATTTATTTAGCCTCGCACTAAACTAAACTTAAAAAATAATCAACAATCAATTTTTTCGTTTTACTTTTTCAATTTAAACAAAGCGTGGATTCATTTCAAATCGCTGAATGTTCATTTGGTTGTTAATTTCTTTTCCTTTTAAATATTTACAGCTCATGAACATTTGCAGGGTGCAAAATATTTATAAAAACCAACACTAAACAGAAGAAAGAGTTTCGAAAATGAAGAAAAATTGAGCGAAATTAATTCGAATTCATTAAAAATTGTTGCCATCGCAAACAAAGAAACGTTTTTCTAACTTCGGTGGGGGTGACTAACTTCAAGGATCCACGTCAGACATGCACTCAAACAATCGCTTAATTTAATCGTATTTATTTAGTTAGCTTTAGCTGATTAAATGGTTTTTGGCACAAGAGAGGTTTCCCTCCAAACATCTACAACTAAAGTAGAACTAAAGTATTCATACATCCTTATGTAACTCTCATCATTGCACATCGGGGAATATTTACAGAATCTTGTTAAAATGTAGATTAGATTTAATATTGTCTCACTTTTAGAGGGGGCGAAAATAAAAACTTAACCGTGACGAAATGTTTATAAGAATACATAATTTAATCTGTCAACGTAAGAAATGCCGAAAGTTCTCGCTTCGCATTGGAATTCTTTCGACCAGATCAGCTTGCAACCATCAACACGCTCCGCCGCTCCCAGCTCAGTCCTGCTCCAGCGCCTGCATGCATTCATTCATCAGTCAGTCAGTTTCTATCGTAGAATTTTCTTTGGTAGCGTTTGCAGCCGTAGCCGCCACTGCCCGAGGCTTTATTTTAGCTGGTCGCCCCCAACGAGTTCTTCATGTGTGCAGCGGCAGCTGAGACGACTTGCGGCCCGAACGGTGAGCCACCGCCGTTGGCTGTCTGGGGACCACCGTTGTTGTTGTGATCGCCAGGCGTACGTGGCCCGCCAACAGTGCCACCAGCAATACCACCACCCAGCAGACCGCCAGCCGCGCCGGTTGGGGAGCCCTGGCCAATGGAGCTGACGTGCCGCTTGAGCATCGGATGGTTGGCCATCGAGGCGAAGACAAGACGCTCCTCGTAATCGTACTCACAGAGGATTTTATTCTCGCACAAGTAGAAACGATCGCCGACGCAGAATCTAGAAAGAAAATCAGAGAAAGAAAAGAAATAGTATAGTTTTAATACACTTAATAAAGACTTGAAGAGGATTTAAAGAGATTAAAAGAGAATTTAATTGTCTTCGTCCTGATGCTTCACTACGAGTTACACGTCACGCCACGTTACGTCTAGACTAAGTGTACTATTCGAACCAAATCGACTGCATTTCTTAGTTGTACTACAATATTTAAGACTGCTTTAACGATGAAGCACTTCCCTAGCATTCGAGATCCGTATGCTTCTTCTATCGACAAACAGTTCTTCCATCATGCGGAAACGTCAAACAACTGCGATGTCGGGATGCAAAGAAGTAAAGAAATCAACCACAACTTCTGACAACTGGCGAACATGAAACATCCTGGCCAACAGACATCAAGCGGATGTGGAGACAACTTCGTCTTCGGAACTTATTATTGTGCAATTTAGGAGAAAACGATTGTTGTGCAAGAACGAAGAAGAAGTGCAAAAACAAAAGCAGTCGCAGAGACTCGAAAATTGACATTTCACATGACATTTTAAACGTGCGATTAAACAAGAAACAGGAAGCAAGCGGAAAGGCTTTAAAACAATTGCAATTTAAGAATCTGCATTCTGTTTTTGAAAAGATTTCAATATTTTCAAGATAAAATTCACTCAACTGCTTCTTTTTTCATCAAAAACCATGAATGAAGTGAACCCAACGGAGGATATCGAAGGATTTTTGAATATCAAAGTAAATCTATCGATTGACAGCTGGAGCTGAAGCGGATGCTGTGGGTAAAATAAACACAAACAGCAACAACAACGAAAATAACGACAAAACGCTTATCAACTCAAAAACTTTGTTACAGTTTGTTTTCTAAAAAACCCAAAAAACGACACCAGAGTAAACAAAATGACTCAATACGAGGAGAATAAGGAACGAGTTGCAAATGTGCACCTGTGCCACTTAAAGCAACAACAAGAGAACAACCAGAACAAAAGCAACAACAACAGCAGCATGGATGACAATGACGCCGCAGCAGCCGCAGTTATCAACATGTTGCGGAGCGACAACTCAACATCCGGGCAGTCAGTCAGCCAGCCGAGAAGTAAGAAGAACTTCACAAAAAAGTAGTGGTTAAAAAAAGTGTCTGGTAGTGAAAAAAGTAGTCACAAATGTATGCAAACAGGAAACAAAAAATGTTTTGCGGCACAAGCTGCGGGCGCTTCCGTCACCACACACACACACATACAATAAAGGGAGGGTTTCCCCCCTCCACGGCACAGCGATGGACATTCATATCATCACATCCAGCGTCAATATCGATGACGACAGGAAATTATGCAAACTTTACGCCCAAAATGAAAACAATTGAAACGACGCGAAGGAGTGACTGAGGGGGAGAGGGAGGTGTGGGTCGGTGGGGCTCTGGATGGCCCGCATGTTCAATTAACGCAAACGTCACATTGCGGCATTAAAAAATCAACCGGGAGCGAAAAAAATAAGAGCCACGACGATGAAGTTGTTGTTGTTCGTGTTGATGTTGACGTTTGCCGCTGACTGAACTGCAAGCCTCAGCGATTTTTGGCTATTGAATTAATTTTTAAAAAATTGATTAGCAGCAGAGCCTCAATCGATGTCCTCCTCCTGTTCCGAACCTCGTCTCTCTCGGAACCACAGCTGTACTCTGATTTATTGTTTTTAAAAACAATCCACTGCATTTGTTTGCATGGCGATTTTTAAAAAAATTAACCATTTAAAAAACGACAAAAAAATACGCGGATTCTGAGCATCGTTTTTTTGCTTCATCCTCGCTGCAGGCGGCAAAAAAGTAAAAAATATTTATTGAGAAACTTTCATAAATATTTCATTGGCGGCGCAACTCGATCCGATCCAATCCAATCCAAACGAATCCAATCCATCAGGATAAATTTATTGCCAAACGTATTAATATAGGAAACAACTGGTAACTACAACAACAACAAACCGCCGGAGAGACGACCTTCGATACCCACACAACAAACGATTGGTTTCAATTTAAATATTTTATTTAGTGCAAAAATGCAAGCTTTTTTTATTACTGTTACCAGAGTCGGTATAACGTGGGCGCCCCTGCGGTAGGCGAGGCCCAATAAAAGTGTATAAAAAAATAAGAACAACAAAACAACCAACTGTTTTTATTGTAGCTCATTATTAATGCAGGAACCAGCAATATTGTGCTTCCATCACAAGAAGTATAACAACAACAACAGCACCAACGGACCACCAGCAACATGCCAAAAGTGGGATTTTTAAAATTGCATAAAAAGCATGCCGCCGGAAACGGATATGAAAATCACAATGAAACTGTTTGCGTGGCCGTTAAAACTCTCTTGAGTGACATTCCAAGAATTGGCCAAATGAAATAAATTCAGCGATTTTCCATTAGTCAGTGAGTGGAAGGCAGAAGCAAGGGGGAGGGGGATGGGGGAAGAAGCGGGTATGTGAAGGAGAGCGACACCACGCAAGGGTTGTCGCATGACGCAAGAAAACTACACGAAAAACTGATGTTTTGTAGAAAAGCACTCGCACATGCAGAGTTCACCAAAGCAAGGGTTGAATAATAAATACAAGCGAATAACAGCAACAACAACAACGGTACCGTTGTGTGGCCCTAACTGTTTATTTATTTGATGCTGTTGTTGCAAATGTAAATCGCTTCACACAAAACGTGAATACAATAAAATTTCAAGTACTATTAAGGGATTATTTGTTGATAGAAGATTACATGTGGGAGGGGGGCGGGGCACATGGCAAACATCAGTCCCAACAACTATAACAATAACAACAACAACGATAACAGCTTACATACGCTTGTTGTTGGCCATAAAATGTTCGAAAATTGCTGCTTTAGTGTCAATTATTGGCCCAAATAACAAATAATTCACGTCAATTGACGGAGACAAGGGGAAGAGCGAGACGACTGTCCCACCTCCATGCATAATCAATGAGCGGATTCTCTCTCACTCACTCACTCACACACTCACCTATGATTGCATTGCTGACAGGCGAAGCACTCCAAATGATAGACGTTGGTGCGTGCTCTCATCACCATTTCGAATGCCGGAATGACCTTGCTGCATGCGGCGCAGTAGCCAGTGCTGCCAAAGAGTCTGTAAAGAGAGGCCGAAAGTGAGTCAAGTTCAATCAATCAATGAAATTATTATGGGGGGGCATTATATAAGCCATTACTAGGTTCCCCATCGTCGGACGCACCTTAAATAGTCCCGCTTGCATAGCATCAGGTTGCCTTTCGTGTACAGCGTCGAGCCGACTTCGCCCAGTCTGCAGTCGCAGCAGCCGCACTTCAGACAATCCTCGTGCCACAGCATGTCCAGCGCACGCAACAGAAACCGATCCTGGATGTGTTTGCCGCATCCAGCACAGAGCTGGCTGTTGTTGTTATTGTTGTTGTTGTTGTTGTTGTTGTTGTTCGCCGCATTGTTGTTGTTGGCGTTGGCGTTCTGTGCATTATTTGGACCCGTGTTGGGCTCCGTTTTGGTGATGTCCATAGTCATCATCTGCAAGAGGAAAGAAGAGAGAGAAACGGATCAGCAACGGGGACAAACTTCGACGATGCTTCTTCTTCTTCTTCTTAAACATTAAACTAGGTATTTAATTAAAAAAACAAACACGATTCTTACATTTTATTAAAACGAAAGATTTATTTGCTGAGCCGCACAGATACATAAATCAGCTGCACAGCCTCAGAGCTGAAGATTCCGTTCGCTTTAAATAAATCAGAGCAACAACACAACTCATTAAGGATGAAATAATTGCAGCCAACTCAAGCTGAGGACGCACTCATCAGCGAGCCAGCTGAAAAGGGTTCTCGAGGCGCAACCAGAGCGATAAATAGACGCAACCCCCGCGGAGGGGGATGGCGGAGGGCGGAGGAGAAGGCGCACGTTTCAAGAAGGTAATAAAAATGAAGGCGGCAAACTTTCGCGGAACTCATATCAGCTGAAGCGACGACGACGACGGCGGCGAGTGAAAAGTTTATCCACGTCACTGTTACTTTTATGCGAAATGCACAAAAAAACGTGATGAAGGTAGCGCGTGTAATCAGCGCCATAAAATCTGCAGTCGCCGCACCCACCCGGCGGACACCCACCCGTCTTGTGTTTGGCAACAATTTTTAAAGTGCACCAACAGTGGCAACACTGTTCACTGCGAATAGCTTTTGAAGTTCTTCCGAGCAACATGGACACATCAAGGATATCTTGTTGCCAATTTAGGCAGCGTCATCAGGAACCAAAACAAAACAAAACAAAGCAAAACAGGACAAAACAGAATGTGAATGAAACAGAGGCGACTCCAGAAGGGGCGGGTCAACGCTGGAGAGAAGCATAGAAGACCAACCAAGAACGGGCACCACGAGATGTTGAGCAACAGTGAGCGAGATGTTTGTTGGGCTGCAGCTTTGATTGTTCCACAAACAAAAATATAAAATAGTGAAACATGCTACTCGTGGAAAGGAGCAAAAAATAGCAGTGAAAAAGTCACAGAAACAAAAGCGAAAGAATTGTTAACAGCTCCTGTTTTCCTTTTGTTCCAGCTGCTTTTCGTTTACTGCTCCCCCTCCCCCTCCCCCATCATCCTCCACCCGTTTTTATTCCTAGTGCTCCTGCTGGACGTGCTGATGATTTTCCACATCAACGATTGAGTTGTAGATGGGCCAAAGTTTCAGTGCAGTTGCGGTGTGGTGAGGTGAGGAAGAATTGCAATTGTTGTTGTTGTGGTTGTGGCCATAAATTACATTGGAGTGAAATAGTAACAGAGTTTCGTGAAAAAAATCCCACGTAGATGTCGTAAATTTACCACGCCACGAGAAAGGAAAAAATCATAGTATATAACTTCGAAAGTCGTCGAGGGAATGGTGAAAAAGAGGTTTCGTTATCCAACACGAGTTAATTTTAGCACAGCACATCTTACAACCCGAAAAAACTGCGATATATTTCAAAACTTTTAAACTTAATTTAGAGAAGAAACAACAGTTCCGCAACAAAAACGTTGGCGATTAAATCACTATATAATTAAATCATTTTAATTCGTGTTTATATCAAAACACGATAGATTTTTTATTTATTTCACCACAAGCAAATTAACCAAAGACAAATAAAGCTGCATACTTTTAGGCAGTAGTGTATAAATTAAGAAAACTAATAAACTTGAAACTAATCAAGTATTTCTGTGAAGTTGCATAAAGTTATTCTTGAAATATAATCTTAAACACCGATCTTGTTGTTTGAATTGAGTTGGGTTTAAATTTTAATAATTTCACTAAAAAAAAGCCAAAAAGTATACTAACGCGAAAAGTAACACTTAATCGAATGACATACAATGTAAATTAATATGAATTGCCTACTTTTAGGATATCTTTTAATACTTCAGTCAGTGTGACTACGATTGGAGTTGATTGAAAGCCGATCTTAAAAAAGCCTGTTCTCGTTCTTCTCAAAAAACTGACGTGGCAAATTCTCGATTTATATATTCGGATATTTTCGATCTCTTCACTTTTAAAATACAAAGCTTGTTGGTGGATTCAGTTATTAGTGTTGTTGACAAACTCACCGCATGCAAAAGAGTCAACTCAACTCAAGTAAAAACAGGAAGGTTCAAAACATATTCCAACCTCACACGTTTTCAGCCGCGAGTTTATTGCGAAAAAAAGTAAATCAATTAAAAAAAAAAACAATCAGTCTGGCGGGCTCGTCCGGGAGTTGAACCCGGGACCTCTCGCACCCGAAGCGAGAATCATACCACTAGACCAACGAGCCTATACATAAACCACTCGGAAAACTGTTACTTTAAGCAGAGACTATAATGAGAGTGCTACAAAACTATTTTAAGAACAAAAACATAGCAAGTTACACAAACCTGCAGAGCATGCGAACTGAAGCAACTCGAAGAATTTCTACACGTATAAAAATGCAACACATCCGTCAACGTATGCGCAACAGATTGTCATCGAAATTGAAATTAAACGAGATTGAAATTGAGCGAAATTCAAACAGATTGAAATTCGGAAGGAGATTCTAGGAGTTTTTCGTTTTTCTTGGAGCAAGTACAATATTTATGAATTGTATTGAATATAATTTGAATTAAAAGGAGTTATTGTAGTTCAGTACCATATAAAATGTGCATCGTGTCGAGTGATTGACTCTAAAACTTTGTAGCTTCACTTATCGGCTGAACGGAATATCGTATATTTTCCTCTTCAGATAACAGAATAACGACAAAGCAAACACACACACCACACACTTTATAATACTCGCGGCTTTGTATTTCCAACAACAACAACTAGTGCCATAAACGAGCTGCGTGAGTAGGTGCATTTGCGATCGACTTCGAAATCGAGTCGCGTTCGCTGAGAGCAGTACGCGAGCATGAGCGAGAGGCAAGAGCAACCGCAGTACTTCGAAGTTGGCCACATTGTTGATGTACTTCTGACAGAACATCGTAACCGGCCTCTTTAGCTCAGTGGTAGAGCACTGGTCTCGTAAACCAGGGGTCGTGAGTTCAAACCTCACAGGAGGCAACCCACAAAACAATCGTTTGAGAATTTTTTTTGTAGAGAACCATTTTTAAAAGACTTCCAAATTTACAGCCTTATGATGAATAAACACAATTTTCATTTTTCACTTTCTGTTTGGTGCTTTTGTGTAGTTTTTCCATAAAAATAGAGAACATAACCATCGAATATAATGTCACACTGTCAGAGACCTTCATAAATCTCTACAAATTGACACCGCTGACTTGATTGGGTATATTTTTATCCAGGAGAATCGCACCTCATATCTGTCGGATTAAAAACAATCCACAGGACATCGCGTTCCGACTGAAAGACTGTTTTTTTTCTGATGCTCGAAGCGTATCTAGTATTGATTCGTATAAATTCTGACACACCGATCTTCAGTGCAGCTGCAACCACAGAACGGGTAAATAACTCAAAATTGCTGAAGCATACAAACTGTTGGCTGTCAATAAAGTCAAAAATAAGGCGAAAACAGAGAAAACAAACTTGAAACGGAGAGGTTCAGAACGAATGGAGACAGAGAACGAGACAGCGAACGAGACAGACAGAGGCACAGACAGAGACCGATACAGACCCTGTAGCAAGCTTAATGGAAACACACACCCGCAGGAATTTCGTGCAAATGAAGCAGAGTAACGAGTGCATTTTTCGAGAGTGCGACAGACAGGACACATGCCGAAGTCCACCACCACCCACAACAATCAACTGCTGCTTGCTGCACGCTCTTTTTACCCCCCGAAGACTGTGCAAATGCAGCAGAATTGCTGCGCGTTTTTTATTTCGTGTCATGTTCCACGCTGTACGTCGCGCTAACCACAGGGTTTGTGCAGTGCTGTTGCAGTGCAGAAAAACCGCCGCAACGATGCGCCGCCGTCGCTTTATTATTTGTTTATGACGCCCCAACATGGTCAAAATACAACAGCAACAAAGCAGCCAACTTCAGCAACTGATTGACTGCCTGCTGGGCCCTTCCTGAGCACTACGTCTATTAGAGCCGCCGCTTTCGCACCAGCCAAGTGGATGGCGCCAAAAAAGACGAGCTGCTGCATGCCGAAGAAAAAAGCCACAAACTGGTGCAACATTTCCACAGCAGCGGCAACAACAACAACTGCAACGCCTCTCCTTCCGTCCTCTCATTCATTCAGTTGATTTGCCAAATAGACAAAAATTTTAATTGAGCGCGAAAAATAGCAAGATTTTGCCGGAGACGGGATGGTGAGGGGGCAGGGAGGGGGACGGCGATGGCGGGATTGCGGCGGTGGTGGCGTTAAACTTAAACTGGTTTAAATTTGTTTAAAGAAGCCAGCGAGCAGGCAGCCGAGAGAGCGCACACCGCGCAAAAGCCATTAAATTTAATTGGAAGTCAAAAGCGCAACTGAAGCAACGCCAGCAGCAACAACAACACCGACAACAACAACAACCGCCGCACTGTGAGCCTGAATGGTTGCTTGTTTTGGCCGAGGAGTTTGTGTGGCCAAAGAATCACTGTTCACGGCGCGGGGGGCCCGTAAACTCTTAATTGCTGCCTATTAGCCAAAGTGGATAAAGTGGCTAAAGAGGCCGAAATAGCGTGGCATTCGTCTAGCGTTAAGCAGCTCCTAAAACTGACACTTGGCGTGCGCAACCGCAGCGACTCGGAGCTTTAATTGGCCGCAATGTGAAGCTTAATTAACGGCTCCACGTTGTGTGTGTGTGTGTGTACAGCTGATTGTTCAGCGGCTACAATGACAATATTTCGGGATTACATGCTCGAGGCCTCGCTATGGGTCTTTCTTCTGCAACCGGTTTGATCAACTAGGAAGTGTTTAGACTCAATTGTTGTTGCTATCTTCATGTCAATGACAGGACCTGCAGTTATAACGTCATCGATTTTGCTTTTATTCAATGCATCATAAATAATTGGATGCATTCACTGGCCAATTTATACGCTCAACTAAACAAAATCCATTCAATTATGTCATTCAAAAACACACAAATTCTGCCCACCGACCACGCCCATTTCTACATGCAACCGCCACATAAAGTGCACTAAATTTTATATACTTTGCATTTAAATTAAATCATGCTTGAGTAGAACTGAATTATTTTAACGCCATCTGGTTTCAATTACAACAGAATCAGCAAAATTTTGTTGTTGTTGCCGTTGTTGTTGTTGTTGATGCTGGTGTCACTCTAGCATTCAATCGAATTTTGAAAATTTAAATTTCAAGATTTATGCCAAAATCCGACATTCCATTGTTGCAAGGGAGGAGCCCTTGCAACTCCCTCCCTTCCTCCCTCCCTTCAACGCCCATCAACACTCAGCATACATCTCACTGTCATTTCCATACAAATGAAACAATAAAACAACAACATCATTTCACAAGTCATCCATTTGATGGTGCTGCCGCTGCTTAAATGCAACAACAAACTGCACAAAGAAGAAAACTCTTGTGTTTAGCTACGTCACATCTGTGCACACTTCGGCTCATGATCCCATCGGCCGCCCATCGGCTCATCGGTCGGTTTGTACCAATACTAGTGCGAGTGTGTTTGTTCAATCATGGAATTTAGCAAACTTTTCATCTTTTGTTTGGCCGCAAATTGTTGGGAAAACATTGAAAACACTGCACGAGATCTGAAAATGATGCTCGCTGGATGCTTTCACCAACGGAGGGCGCGCAGCACGACGCGACGCGCGGCGCACTCAACCAACACAAATCAAGTGTGTTTCTTCATCGTTTGTATTGAGGAGGGAGAGAAGTAAAAGGATTCATCAAAATCACATTCGATCCGCCGAATCACACTCAACAGGCCTGCGTTGTTCTCATTGCCAGTGCTGCCCATTTAATTCACTCAACTGACGAGCTCTCAAATTAGTCCAACCGGCGCGACGTAGTCCATTGCGCTCGCTGGCTAATAAAATTTCAATCAAATCAATTTATGTAAATTAAACGCGGCGGAAGTCGTGTGTCCGCCGTGTGGTTCGATATGGGCACCAGTGACTGAGTTGCTTACTGTCGCTTGTTGCGATTTCGAAATCTAGTCACCGTTCGGTTATGAAAATGGGACGAAATTGATTTTTTATTAGAATTTGAATGAGCGCTCGAAACGAATCGAATCGATTGAATCGAATAGCAGGAAATCCAATTCGTGGTTCCTGTGTTTGGCTGCGGTTTCGTTCTACCCTCTCTCTTTCTCTCTTTCTCTCTCATTGTGTCCACGCTGTGTGCATGGTGCGGGTTGGCGGCGTTGTGAAAGTGTGATTTAGAATTTTTATCAGTGTTCAATCTATCCTAGTTTTCATATTCTAAATGCATTGAATAAATTTTGGAACAAAATAAATTCAAACCTCGTTTACTTGACACAATTTTAGGATGTTGACTGAGAAAGAGAGACAGAGCGAGAGAGAGAAGAGAACGAACGGGATGCGGGCTTTGTTGTTATTTTTTTTTATGTCAACCGATTTACCGCTCGCTACACACTCGTTTTCTCTCGCTTCCCCTCCCCGTGACTAACATGACACTGCAAAAAAAGAAACCTGAAATATTTTCATACTTCCCACAACAACAACAACAACAACCACCACAGTGCCTTCTTTAATTAAACGCTTTTTCTTCCACCAAAAAAAAACGTGTGTATTTTTGTTGTAACAAATAGCAGCTTGTTTTGTTGTTGTTGATTTATCACATGTACAAGTTAACCGTTGTTTTTCTTTTTTAATGCTTTTCAAAATTGAAATTTATTCAAATTATTTCTACACCGCAATCATTTTATTTTGTGGAGAAATCGCAACAAGAAAACAACAACAACAACAACCACATCAGCAGAGCTTAAATTTTGCACGCTCAATTAAAATGTGATTTCCGTTGATTAATTTTAAGTGAGACAAGTGCAGCTGGAGTTTTAATGGAGGGAATCAGATGCTAGTTGAGGAGAGGGACAGAGGGATGAAGAAAGAGAATCCGCATGTGAACAACAAAGATGAGTTGATGAGCTAAACAAGAAAAATTTATACAAATCATGGCGACATCAACAGTATCACAACAACATCCATCCTGCCTCTGAGTCTGCCTCAACGACTTGCAACGAACTGACTGACTGGCTGACTTTTCTGCAGCAGCTAAACAACTGTTAATTCTCTTTTTCGCAATCAATCTAAATAAATATCATGAAAATGCAGAAAAGTTCACCATTCAAAAAAAGTTAATGAAAAATGACGAATATTAAAATAAAAGATTTTAAACATAATTTACATCAATTAAACTGAACTACTGCTATGTTCAACTTATGTAGAAAATCCTTTCAAGAAGATCATTTGCATTCTCACCACGAAAGACAAGAAGCAACACTGACACAAGCAGTAGAACAAAAGAACCGTTCAATGAACTGTCAAAATGTGACGCGAGTTGCTCTTCCACTCTCTCAGGAGGTTATCTCAACTTTTACAAATTTTTATCCTTGGGTGCAGAGTTTTCTTTTTTTTTTCACATGACTGGCTGAGGTTTCGTTCAATTACTTAATTTACGATAATTTGTCTCGTAAACGCTGCGCAGCGCTGAGGTTTTTGTTGGATCCAAAATCGTCATCGCGCCGTTTAGCGTGAATTGACAGTTTTTTGCAGTTATTACAGCAGCCGCGGTTGATGTTGCGTTGTTGTTCATTAAACGGCACAAAAGAAGTCGTGCCAGCAGCATCTGTTCTGCCAAACAACAGTTAAATAGCAGCAATTGAGTGAATGAATGAGTGAATGAGTGAGTCAGTCAGACAGCCGTTTGGAGAATCCGTCAGCTTTGTCATCATTAATCGCCGTTCATTGTTGGTGAGTGCCTGCCCCTCCTCGTCCCCCAACCGCTGGGAACCAACAACCGTTTACATTTCATGCTGCTGCTGCTGTCAATGACAAGTTTAAATTGCCGACTGACGTTTCTGAGGCAATCGACAGTCGCCGCATCTGTAATTGAGCGACAGATTTAAAAAACAGCAATAAAACATAATAAATAACCAGCGTTGCCAATCAAGCAAATCTACGTACGGTGGACAATATTTTAAATGGGACCGGGGATCAAGCGGCACAAAGATGGCGTCGATTTCCGTTTGTCCGGATTATTTACCGATTTGCCGGTGCGCGGCCAATTAAACTGGTGTCTGGTATCTTAACCGGTGAGCTGGTTAACCGCGCGGCAGTTTTCGGTAACTTGCGCCTGTGCTTTTAATAGATTTCCACTACCATCAAAAGCTGCTGTTGTTGTTGTTGCTTTTGTGCTGCTTTTCTGCTGCTGCATGTCAGTCACGTTCGGCGAGTTGTTAGCGCCTGTCACAATTAATGGTATAATGCATCTAGTACAACAACAACTACAACAAGAACTCCAACAACACTATCAGCAGGTACTATCAGGCCGTGCATCGATATTGTTGCTGGTGTTGATTTAAAAAGCACCGAATCGAATGCTGAAAAAATATTCCCACAGAAACGTGCTCACTTTTCGTTGCACGTATTTAACGCGTGCTCGAAACGCAACAAAAACAATTGCAACAACAACACGGAAGCGAACACTGATAGACTTTTCACGCACTTCACTTTACGCACGAAGGCTTGGCTTCTGCGCCCAAAAATATGCAAAATAAATTAATTAACAATTATCGCCCGTTATTAAATGAATAGTGTGCATGCGGAAGTGTGTAATGTGTGTGTGTTTGTGTGTGTTTATAGTATGTATTTGTGTCAGCAGCAACTGCAACATTTGTGACATTTCGGCCGTGTGACATGTGTTGCAGCCCTCCTTCACCTCTGCACTTCTTCCCTTCCTTTCTTTCGCCGCAACCGAATACACGAACAAACTAATTTTTGTACTCGGAGTGACCAGCCGTGCCTTTTACGCTAACACGAAATAAGCTTCGGCTGGGCCCTGCAGGGGGTCGTATTGCCGACGCTGAGGTCATCGCCTGCACGACGGACGGCGTTGGTATCGGTGTCGATGTCGCTGACGATGGGCGTTGAACAACAACAACGTCGTGTTTCTGTGCCTGTTTGTATGGCTTTCGGTCTGAGTTCGGGACCCATACGGTTTTTGGACGTAAAGCCGATTTCTGATTTCATTGCCGCAGAGCAGCCTATTCAGAAAATACTACAAGCAACATCGTTCAAGAGTACAGGAGCCGTGGAAAAACGCAGGGGCGTACACAGCAGAGGTGAAGAGGTAACTTAGTAACGTGAGAGTACCCTCCGATTTGTCTTCATTCATATAAAAATTCAATGCGTTGTTATTTAACACAAAATTTAACATTTTTTGATAAATCCACGGAGTTTGCGAAATATGACACTTTTCTCGTGTTTAAAAGACGCCTCATTTTCACCATACAGACGCCGCTGTCCAAAGGACTGGAATGTTGCGAGCATCAGCATCCGTACGTTCGCTGTGTTTGACACACGAAACTCAAGCGTCTCTAATTAGAGTCATTATACACGCTCTGTGTGACGCTGCGACACTGCACAGCTTCGACATCTAAATGAGCAACCAGACGAACCATCGCCTTGCCCCCCCCCTCCCCACTCTCCCAAATTTCGCCCTCCGCAACAGCTAAAGCTAAACATAGTGGTTTTTGCGAAAAACACATTCACAACACTGGCTGTTTGCAATCTGATATGCTTCTTCAGGGCGAAATGAATGCGTTTTGCCAAACTCTGGTACCTCGCTTTTAGGCGTATTACGCAGCCGGACAGACGCACAGACACCCATGCATGTATTTACGCTGCTTCCGCGTTTGTACTTTACGCCTTTCGGATTTTACTGCCCCGCTGCTGCTGCTTGTTCGCACCTCCCCGCCTGCCCTTCAACAGGGAGCAGTGTTGCTGGTGTGAAAAGCCGATGAGCGGAATTTGCGCCTAAAATGCGGTCGCCATTTCGATGCGGTGCCCCATGTTTTGCTTGGATTTTCCGCTAAATTATTTAATGCTGGCAGCAGGGTTCGTTTGATGTCTATCTGGTGACAGTTCATGGCACCTGCCACACACTTAAAGCAGGGGTTGGGGCGGCATCGAGGCATACATAATTTGTCAGTCTTTTTGGAGAGTCCGTTACCTCAATTAAATGCAATTTAAAAGAAACCAACAACCCGCGGCTAGAAACCATCGTCTGCGGGCCAACAAACGACGACAGCACGTTGGGTACTCATGACCAATTATCATATGTGAGCCCGATCACTGGAATTAACCCACTGCTATTACCCTAAACTAAACAAGCGTAATAACCAGGAGTTCTTCGGTTCACAGTAAACGCCTTTCGCCCTTTCGTCTTAACCACCGCCGTCCGTCTCTGAACCAAGGAACTTCCGTTTGATTGCGTGCAATTAGGTAATTTTACACTTTGCCTTGGCAAACTTCTTTCAACTGTTAACCTTAGAGCAGTAGCGACCACCAAACCGGCAACACCAGCAACAGCGCCGCCGTCTACCAGGCCGAAAGGGAATGAAAGGGTCTCAACTTCGTACTTAATAATGCAAACCTCGTAATTATGGGTTTCATAACTCGACTAGTTAGCAGACCAAACTGTGAAATGTGAACGTTCGCTCCAAGTGGGGGAGCTCAAGGGTTAAATAAGTGTCCCCTATATTTTCCGCATTGGACACGAGAAACCTGAATATTGAATGCAGTTAATAAGATAGTTATTCGGGGTGGTTGTTAAGCCGCTGAGCCACGATGGTCAGAGAATCGAAGTAAGCTATCAAAGGTTGAGTTAGCGTCCGGGACTATACACCGCCCAGGTTGAAAAATACCACCGAATGGCTTCAAAGGAAACGGAAGCGCAACCACGGAACACGCAGTGGGTATTAAAAATCTACTCTGGATGTAGAAAAACCAGGAGTTATACGAAGGGATTAAGATTGTTTAAAGGTAAATAAAATCAGTAGACGATTTTATGACGTTATTATTATTATTAATAGGAAGCAGCTAAAATTACAGGAAATTAAAGTTAACTTTATTTATAACAAAATGTGAAAAATCAGTCTTAAAATCACGGCAGAGTAAAAGTCAATCACGACAGAGTAGTAAACGGAGTAACACTATGAAATACATACCTATGGCATTGGTACCCATAAACTACCCGAAAACATATCTTAAGTCTTAGAATATGAAGCCTTTAGATGATTTTTCATTACTCTGACTCAGTTCTGTGTTGGAGTCGAGGTCAACTTTGTCAATCGAGGTGAAATTTGATAAACGAGGGATATGATAACCACACTTTAAACTCACAGGTGACAGCTGTCAGAATGGAAACCCCGACCTGCTGTCAGTTTTCGGAAAACAGAAACAGCAAGGCGATAAATTGAAATGTAGTACTGTTTTTTCTTCCAGGATGCCAGAAAAAAAGAATTCTTTAATGTATTGTATTTGTGTATGCGTGACGTCCATCTTTAAAATCTAATTAAAAAACCAAACTATGAGTAAAACCAAATACAAGGCTTCCACAAGCAATCAGAAAGCAAGTGCATGGAACAAACCTTAGAGGAGGAGGGGGGGGTTAGAGGGAAGAGAGAAGAAATTAAAAACGAATTCGGCCATAAAAATGCAAACGAAGACTTCTGACGACAAACGGTCACCACGGAGAGTCACGGACGTGAAATAAAACCATAGGAAAATCTCTGCAGTGAAAAGGAAAACTTTTCCTTTGTTTGCAGAGAAGGAAAAAGTCAACAACACATTGTTTTAAATCGTATCGCGGCGTTGTGCGGCGATGGCGGGGTTGGAGGAGGTGGTACAGCTGGTGGATGGATGGATGGCTGGACAGACGGACTGAATTTTTTATGCAAAAATATGGAACAAAAACCGAACATAATACATAATATTTTTCCGTGCACTTGTATTTAAACATCGTAGAATTGTTTTACATTTTTAAATGGTTTTCTTTCTTTGTTTCTATTTGATATTTTATTCCGCTACTTTGCTTTGGAATAACGTGGAATAATTTATGCTAGAATAATAACAACAACAAGAAAAACAACGGCGGACAAATTTTTTCAAAGCTTTGCTATTCTCTGCATTTAATTGTTTTGTAATTTTTTCAACAGAGCAAAAACTCAGAAAAAACAACTTTTAAGTGGGTGACACAATTAATGGGATGAGAGGAAAAAGCAAAGAAGGGGAAGAGGGAAATGAGTAGCGAATAGAGAAAATGGGATGGAGATAGTGATGGACAGAGTCGGATGGATATACTGATGGGGAGATGGAGGGGATAAGAATGAGGATGAGGAAAGTATCAGGAAGAGGAGGAGGTTGTTTCGCGAATCCTTCTCTTTTTTGAAAACTCATGAAACTTTTGAGGACTCGTGTTTGGTCGGTCCATCATAAATCGTCATCGTGTTTATGGGAAGCACGTACAAGGAACCTCGATATAACACTCTGCTGCTCTCACAACATGTCACCAGCACCACCTCAGCAACAATGCAATTCAACAACAACGAGTTGGTTGGTTCCTCTTCAAAATTTCAGCCACAGCCTGCGTTTGAAATTTATTACGAGACCCGTCACCCTTCGAACGGGACCCTCTACCTACAGCAGTACCTTGGATAGGGCCGACACGTCATGTTACATGTTACGCCATCTCGCTTCGCAAATTGAGTGCGTGTCACATGTCGTTGATTGGTATTTATTTATGTATGTAAGTCGAAATGTTGCTCGTGTGTGCGATTCGGTGTGTTTATGACAGCAACTTCCAATGCGTTGTCGAAGGTTTTTCTGTTTTTGTATTGTGTGTGTGTGGGTGTTTTTTCACAGGCGTCTTCGAGGATTCAACACTTGAAGTTTTTGAACTTAACACAGTTAAAACCTTTCTTCCTTTTCTTCTTCCACGCCTACTCATCTCTCCGCCCATTTCATCGACAACCCCAGTAATTGTTACACCGTCAATAATAATCACAGTAGCAATAACAGCAACTGCAACAACAACAACAGTAGTAAGAACCAGAGCCTGAAAATAACTGTTATGGCAATGGCCTTGAGCAAAAAAGTCAACTTTTAACTTTTATTTTAAAAGTTAAAAGTTAAAAGTTAACTTTTAACTTTTATTTTAAAAGTAAAAGTTAAAAGTTAACTTTTAACTTTTATAATAAAAGTAAAAGTTAAAAGTTAACTTTTAACTTTTATAATAAAAGTAAAAGTTAAAAGTTTACTTTTAACTTTTATTTTAAAAGTAAAAGTCTTTTGAAGACTTTTATTTTTAAAAGTCTTTGAAAAAAGTCTTTTGAAGACTTTTATTTTTAAAAGTCTTTGATAAAAGTTATTTTGAGACTTTTATTTTTAAAAGTCTTGGGAAAAAGTCTTTTGAGGACTTTTTCGTTTAACTTTTTTGAAATAAAAGTCTTTTTTAAAAGTCTTTTGAAGAAGAAATGCGCTGAGGCGAACTGTGGAGGAACATGATTGAATAGATATATCGCTATCAGATTTGGTGCGAAGTAAAGAATATTTGCTTGAATCGTCACTCGGCGCACGCTGCGTGTGTGTATCAATATCTCGGACGAAGCCCTTATCGGCATCGGGTACAGCGGCGACAATGCTTTAAAACAACAACACATTGCTCAGCTTGTGTGTGAATGACTGTGTTGTTATTGTTGATTGTTTACGTTTTAGGGTTATAAAGGATTTAAAGCAGAACTACTAATGCAATGAATTTTGATCGAAAAATTGTTATTGGTATTAAAATCTAGTTAGTCGCATGTCAGTTAGTGTAGTTAACTCTCAAACGGCTGCACCGATTTCGATGCGGTTTTCACCATTGTATTGCAAATTTTTAATTCAATCGTATTCATAGATGAGATGAAAATGGTGGAATGCAAAAATGGTCATTATATTGCAGAGCAATAAAAAAACAAAAGGACAGAACAGAAATTTTCTTAGAAATAATGAAAAATTACGCTGGCATTTTAGGTACCATGTTTGGCGGCTTAATAAAATGTTGGAAAACAATAACGAAAATTGTACACAGTGTGAGAAAAAAGTGAAGATAAGTGTTGAATTTTCTGAGAAAGAGGTTCTGGCAAACATTGATTCGCAATAATTTCAGTTCTTTGTGCAACCAATATTTAATGGTTTGGGTATGGACCTTGTCACATAATATATTCAAAATCAGCTCAGTATTTAAAATCCGATATTTTTTAGGAATAAAAGTATAGTGACAAAAAAAAATATCATCTATCAAAGCGATTGAATTAAAAATTTGCAATACAATGGTGAAAACCGCATCGAAATCGGTGCAGCCGTTTGAGAGTTAACTAACTCTAAAGTGACATGCGACTAACTAGATTTTAATACCAATAACAATTTTTCGATCAAAATTCATTGCATTAGTAGTTCTGCTTTAAATCCTTTATAACCCTAAAACGTAAACAATCAACAATAACAACACAGTCATTCACACACAAGCTGAGCAATGTGTTGTTGTTTTAAAGCATTGTCGCCGCTGTACCCGATGCCGATAAGGGCTTCGGTCGAGATATTGATACACACACGCAGCGTGCGCCGAGTGACGATTCAAGCAAATATTCTTTACTTCGCACCAAATCTGATAGCGATATATCTATTCAATCATGTTCCTCCACAGTTCGCCTCAGCGCATTTCTTCTTCAAAAGACTTTTAAAAAAGACTTTTATTTCAAAAAAGTTAAACGAAAAAGTCCTCAAAAGACTTTTTCCCAAGACTTTTAAAAATAAAAGTCTCAAAATAACTTGTTCCCAAAACTTTTAAAAATAAAAGTCACAAAATAACTTTTATTAAAGACTTTTAAATATAAAAGTCACAAAATAACTTTTATGAAAGACTTTTAAAAATAAAAGTCTTCAAAAGACTTTTTTCAGAGACTTTTAAAAATAAAAGTCTTCAAAAGACTTTTTTCAAAGACTTTTAAAAATAAAAGTCTTCAAAAGACTTTTTTCAAAGACTTTTAAATATAAAAGTCTCAAAATAACTTTTATGAAAGACTTTTAAAAATAAAAGTCTTTGATAACAGTTATTCAAAAGACTTTTTTGATAAAAGTTATAAAAGTTTCAACCTCTGGTAAGAACTCATGCTCGAGCTCATGTTAAACACATCAATGGAATTTTTATTAAGTTGTTGGCAACATTTGCTGTTGACTCAATTTTTTTTTCTTTTTTTGTTATTCTGCGTAAACAATTATGGACAAATTGTGCTTTTATAGTGCTCCATTCCAAGAGTCAGTCGCCAAACAGAAGCTGAAGTGTTCCTTTGTTAAAACAGCAATAACAACAAGAGCAGCAGCAGCAGCAACAACAACAGCAGCAGCAGCAACAACAAGAAAGCGTATCTTTGTTCGAGAAATGATTGTATACGTACTTATTTCCGATCAATGCGAACAACGGGTGCTATTGACACTCCACTCCGTCAGCCACTTGATACTGTAGCAAAATAATTCTTGTTTTTATTGCCTTTGTTTTTGTTGTAGCTTAGCGATTGCTACACCCCTCAAAATTTATTTGTTAGTTCAACAAAAACTGGAATTTTCCATGATTTATTTTTCCTCCTCCTCCTCATCTTCATAATTATATTTAATTCTTTGATGCAAACAGAATCCGAAGCTGCGATCCACAGACAGCTGCTTGTGTGAACAGCACTGATTTAATATCATAGCAACAGCAACAGATTTCAGCAACAGATTTTTTCACTTGAAATTTGAACTAGTTCAACAGTACTCATTAGATTCATTTACTTAATTCTCACTAGCGTGGAATTCCATACGATCTCCTCTTCTTTCGTTTTCCTTTTAAGCCTCTAATTATCAGTTAAATAATATGTATCTTCATCCAATTAGTAGCCGCGATCTTGCTGCTCGCTATCTTTTCTCCATTGCAACTCGAGCACCGCTTAATTATAAGTAACAATTATAAACTGGAAAGAGTGGCAACACTATCCAACTACGGTTTGTGCACACGCACCGAGCCGCGTACCCAGCAGGAAGATCGTTCAAGAGCCCAGTTGAAAATCACAAAATGACTGAAGGATTGCTTCTTTCTGGAAAAGAGAAACAGTAGAGTAGACATTCTTCTAGAGGTTTCTGAACAGCAGAACCGCCTCCAATTCCACTGAAGACTGTAACGGAGGTCTTCCTTATAAATGAAGAGGGGGGAAAACAGGAAGCTTTCTAAAGATGCGTTAATTATATTAGGAGAAGCTTCATTGCTCTGTTTAATCTTTAGCCATATAATGTGATGATTGGTATGTCATTGCCACCATTTAAGCCTCTTTTTAAACACCCTCACAGATGGTAAGAAAAACAATAAACCGAAGACAGTTAGGAAAAAGTTGTTCGTTCCAAAAAAGCCTACCCCCGTCCATGAGAGCTCCATAGAAAACAGGCAGACTTTTTCCACATTTCAAGCATCACCTGGCTGTGGCTCGTGTGAGGCATTACCATGTAAGGCCTGGTGGAAGGTGTGCTACATGCCATAGTTTAGACCAGCTGTGATGCTCTACTTGGCTGTGGCTGAGATTCGCCTCCTTCGCCTTCTCATCATCTGACATGCTTTCTACGTGGGCCTCGTCAGCTTCCTCCACCAAAAGTGGGTCCGAACTGCTGCTCACCATCTCAAGTGGCTGACCACGATTGCGGCCTTTTGGTGGTAATTAACAACAAGTGGCGAACGAGTGCATTCCACACCTAATGGATGCTGCTTATTTAGTCATCGAGCAACAAACAAGACCAACATACGTACAATAGACATACTATTGACTCACTCGTGGTGTGTTGTCTCAGCCTCCACTGGGATCTGGCAGTGCGGCGCCGCCCCTCAAGTGTGGTAAACGCTGTGGGTATCCGCCGTTGCTCGACCCGGGCTGACAAGATTCTTTCTTGTCCTCTCACAGTTGGTCTTTAAAGAAATGCTTAAGAACGCTGAAAACTTAATTAATTGGCTTCGCGTTGCAGTTGTTTTCGTACCCGAAGGATCGGTAGACAGATAAAATCGATTGGCCTATTCTAGGATGTGTTTGTTTTGCATGCATGTACCGTTATTTTGGTTGTGACTCAACTAAGAATACTTAAGTTTTTAATGTATTCTTTCTTAAGAACTGCCACCCGATTAATTACAGTGCTTTTCAGTGTCCAGTGACTGATAGTGATCGCATCGAATGTCTCCTTCCATTCCAACTAAGTGGGTGAATGGGTGGGTGGTTAGATGGTCGGATTGAGTGTTAATGTCGTGGTTTAAATTGTTGAATTCATCTCGTTTACAGTTTACTCAACAGGTTCGACACCAGAAGAATGCAAAGAAAACCACAACGAAATCTAAGACAAAATAGCAATTTTTTTTGCCTTCACAATAAAATGAAATTTAAGACTGACAACAGACTGACAGCCAGCAGTCAGGTCGAGAGAGATAAGCTCCAGAATAGCATTACCAGCAACTCGATATCTTCATGAGTTTATGAAATGTAAACACGGTCACAATGCAACTCGATGCAGCTCGAAACCAGGCCATCCACTTCAACAGGTACCCTACGTGGAAGCTCACCACATCATGAAAGCCGAAGCCTTGAAAGTTGCCGTGATACACACACACAAACGCCCGTAAATGATGGAAATAGCGTAGTAGAGACAAAGTCAAGTGCGGCGACTTGTCATGTTCGGCTGATTTCGAAGGGTGACAAAAGAGTGACACGACGAAGAGAAGAACCAATAAGTCTCGAAGGTCGGAGACGTTGAGCAAGCAGTTGGACATATAGACCTGGACAGAGTGTCTACAGAGAACGGAAGAAGAAGAGGCTTCTTCAGAGTCAACTAAACGAGAAGATGAGAAACTTAAAATGAGACACACAACACACTCACTCACTTTATACTTGGACAAGGGCGACCCTACAATGTTCCTAATTCACTGTCACTGGCTTGCTAGGGGCGGGGCAAGAAAATGGCGTTTGTTGTTCCCATGCGCCCTCTGATAGCACCGCGCCTGCATTTACTGTTGTTGTTGTAGCAAGAGACTAGCGACTTGCTCTGTCATACATGGCCCCTCTTTTGTCACACCGATCTGCCTTCCCCCTTCCAACACCCTCCCCCCATCACAATCAACACCAACAAAGCTGTTAATTAATGAAATGCAACGCTGACAAAATTAATTGCCACTTTTAATTTGGCAGCGCATCAAACAAAAATGTCAGTTCAACAGCAAGCAGAAAAAAAAAACAAAAATAAAAACGACAGCGACAACTAAAAACGCAACTCTTTTCAAAGTGTAACGAATTAATTTTCAAATTTCTCAATCAACTCGCCGCTGCTGTGTTTAAAGAAAGTCTAAAAATAGCAGTGAGTAGCAAGGAGAAGAAGAGATACCAATGGCGAAATCGAGAGCCTTCGGTAGGGTTGCCACAAGCAGACGAATGACTGGTTGGCGGGCTACACTATTAAATTATGTTGACGTTTGTAGCTAATCACTTTGACAGTGAGACGGCGACGCATTTCGTTTAGCGACAATGTGACTGTGTTGCAGTGGTGCGGGAGAGGGGGAGGAGGTTGGTTGGTAGCAAGAGGTCCACAAGGTCGAAGGTGTGTTCAACAACGTGTGCAGTCCAGGATGTGCGATTATGAAGTTCAATTGGACTGGAGATGCACTTTACTATACTTTTTACTCTTCTACGCCTTTTAGTAGTCTACATAAAATCCAAATCCATGAATCTACACCATTATTTCTCCAAAAATTGTATACATTTCTATTATAGGGTTTACATTCGATTTTAAATATCAATTTAATGTACTTTATCACCGAGGATTTAAGGACCTCGAGACTCTTGTTGATCGAATGAGGAGTACCGAGCATTATAGTGTCCGAACCTTCCATTTAGTACGAATTTTTATGCTTAACCGGCTGTAGTTGACTCTCTCTCTGTCTCTCTCTCTCTCTCTCTCTCTCTCTCTCTCTCTCTCTCTCTCTCTCTCTCAAACACACATACTCTCTTTATATCTCCATGTAATTCGAATGCACTCAAGTGAAATGCTCGTAGCTCGTTGCAAGCTTCCAACGCACGACCGAACAAAGGAAGATGGAGCAACATTCAATTTATTCATAATAAAATGTCTAAAACATGTCGCAGAACAATTTAGCAAACAAACTGTCACAAACATGACAGCTCAACATGTGCTACTGTTCATTCGTAGTGCTCACTGAGCGAAGAGAGCCCAAGTCCGCAGCGAGGAGGAGAGCATAGCACGGTTACTGTCTGAATCTATTTGCCAACAAGTTTTCTTTACTACGTTTGGATTAAAGAGCTGGAGCCGTTTTCAGGAATCATGAGACCTGGACTCTGATACCTCAACGCGACTATGAAACCGTCACTGTGACAGCTCGGCAGTTGAAGCTGTCAGGCGGATGGCAATAAATTGCATGGCATCTCGTGGTGCTGCCTACATCAGAAAGCCATAAAGAAAAATATTTTATCAACGTCTCTGTTAATAATTATATTAATTTTGATGGTTTCAAGTGTTCACTAGGCGTCGTCTTTTGTTGACTCTCCTCTCCTCGCCACTCTTCTCTACGGCAACAATCGGCTACGATTCGTTGTTCCTCATCCAGCAAACTGTCACATTTAATTAAATAATCAACTCATTCCCACTGAGAAATCCATTCACTCCGGTAAACCCAAAAACTTGTATCTCACAAGCATGCATTTAAGACGAAAACAAGAACAACAACGGCGACGACGACGACGACGACGACAAACAAAACAAACATTTTCCATTAATATATTGTATGTAACTCTAAAAGTAGTGAGCATTAAAAGCCGTCCCAGAAACGGGACCGAAACTTGTTCAAAACATACGCGCGCCGTGTGTCAAACGTCACATTTGCGTTTTAAAATGTACACTTAGGAAACTCGAAAGCCACCCACACCCACGTTCCATGTGTAGATAGTGTGTATAGTGTGCATGGGCCTCTATTCAATTAATTAGGAAATGGAACATTGCGTGCCAAGTAACGTCACATAGCATAAAATTGAAGAGTATGTAATAATTTTGGAAGCGTTTCTTGCACCAAAGTTCGCGCTGCTGGGAAACGCCTGCTGCAGGAGGAGGTGTCAACTTCTGCAGAGATGAAAATTCGCAGCAATTGAACTCTTGTTTAATTATAAACTAACGTGGTCGCACATTACGTTCACTTTTATTAGTTTTGACAGCTCGTTCATGTGGCACTTCATAATATTAATCTGTTTTTTAGAAAGTCTTCTTAATTGAAAACATGTTAGAGTTCATCATGCGTAAGAAAGGATAAAAATTACATGGATAACAGACTGGAAACGGTGGGGGACCGTTCGAGGCAAGATCTTAATCACTATACAGGGTCGGTCCCGGTACAGAAATACTAGGAGATCGTTCGAAACAAACTATTTACCACAGTAAAGAGTCCCAGTAAAGTAAAAATAAAAATTCCTTTACTAGAAATCGTTTCGAGTCTCGGAGGGCCTCTAAACTAACCTTGAAGCTTACAGCTGGGAAAATATAATCGATATGGGATCGTATATAATCCCGATATGATCCAAAAAAGAAACTCAAGTCTTGTCTATATTATATGCGTGATGTATATACATACATACACCACCCACACTTTTCCGGCTCAGCGTTTCATTTGCAACAGGATTTGAACCAACAACTTGACTGGCAGATCGTATAGCTATTTCCGAACATGACAACGTTCCTCATCAGCGATCTCTTGGAAAGCTGTTGAATGATGAGAACTGGAAGTGTCATTGTTTAAAGTATTTCTGCTGACATGATAACAGCTGCAAGTACCAACATTTCTGGAGTAATAATACACGAATTATTATGTCATCAATGATGTTAAGCACCAAAAGACTTTATTTCTATAAAATACCCACTTTTTCACGATCACACGATCACTTCTGATATCGTTTTATTTCGCCTACCTTCAGCTGTGCACAGAAGTGTGAAAATTGTCAAAAATCAGAAAAGACAACCTTCCCAAATCAACAGCTTAATTAAGTCATGCACATGACACACACATGACATGAGATACACGCCGTATTTAAGAATCACCCTTTATATGGATCCCGTACTCACTCGATCAGTATCTGTACTCGAACCGCTCCAATCGTAGACAAGAAACTTAATGCGCTGGCTATAAATATTATAATTATTATCTGTTGTGCTCGTAATAACATCAGCTGCAACAACATCCACAGCAACAGCAAGAACAACAACAACAGCAACAACTGTGCGTAATTGCGTTAATTAACACTCGCCAAAAGCAAAAGCAAACGCCGAGGAAGAGGAAGAGAGAAAATATTTAATAGCGATATAAAATGCGATCTTGTGGATGATTTGCTGCTACTTCTGTTGTTGCGCTTCCTGTGAGTGCTTCATGCGTCAACAACTGTCACTGCAAGTGTTGTGAGTGAGTGCGTGCGTGCGTGTGTTTGTGTGTGAGTGTGTGGCTTCGATGCATTAACCAGCTGAATGATAATTAAAATTATTGTTAAAAATGTTAACTGCAGCAACAACAAATACTTATTAAATGAAAACCGAATGGAATGAATTTTAATGATGGCAAAAAGTAAGACACAAACAATTATTTCAGCGGCGCACAGTGGCCGGTTTTTCAACTTAGCGGTCAAAAATCCATATCTTTTGACTCTCTTGGAATTTTTTATTCCGGTTTTTTTTGTTGGATTTTTCTAATCTTAAGCTTTAATGTGAGACTAAAATCATAAAAATCTATCGTTGAAAACCAGAGATATGAGAGTTTCAATCAGGGTACCTATTAAAATTTTCTTAAAAGCCTAAAAAAGAGATTATAAAAATAATACGTTTCCTTTTATTTAATGATTAAAGACTTTTTATTATCAATAACGAACATACTAATAAAATAGATTAATAAAAATAAGGTAATAAATAAGGAACTAATTCAAATTAAACAATTTTTTCAAAACATTCATTGATAGAATTCCGCTCATCTAGTAGTAAATTTTGTGCATCACTATCTAACTCGATTGAGCTAGATTTCCATTTTTGGCGGATATTTGAAATATATGGATCCGATGTGCACAGCAAAACTGCAAGCAGATCCTCATTGGTACAATATCTTGAAATCTTCCTTGTATTGTGTTCAAGAAAGAATCTGTAATCCTTGTTTCTTTTTTCTTGTGCTTCTTCAGAAAGATCACCAAATGGTAGTATACTATTTTCAATAATTTGCTCGCCATGATAAAGAATTTTATGAATGGTTGATGGGATATTCCTCCAGGGATATATTTCGTTGTAACTTTTTTGGCATCAATCATCCTGCTGCATGTTATAGCTTTTATTATTATTTTAAATCGCTTAATTAAATTACGTCCACTCCTGTAATGAAAGCTGCCATCTCAGGATTTGAGAAAAATCTTCTAGCGGTGTTTCCATCATTCGTATTTCCCTCTCCTTGTTTTGGCTGGTCAATTATTAGCCCTATTTCACGATATTGTTCCTGTATTTGGCTGTTTTTCAGTTTCCGTTTCTCCTTATTCACTGTATTTCCTTATTCTCTAACCGTTGCTGTTGCTCCAAATTCTAAATCATAGCCAATTTCAGTATATGTTCCATGAAACGAATTCTATTGTGAAGAGGCGACAATCTGAATTCGTATGCCTCCTCAGAATAATTGGCATCTGCTGGTGCTGGAGCTAGAGGATGCCTTAGTATCAGTTAAGGCTTGTCCGACTTTTCCATCAATCATGGTCAGCAGAAGTTTGAAATCTATTTGAATAATATGGCCATGATACTCAAATAGCCGCGGCTGAAGTTCATCAATTTGCCTCCTAATTTTATTAACTTCTTCAGTTATCACATCTTTTATCACATCACTTACAAAAGCCAAGACTTTTCACATAATTCTCTTCCAATGAAAGCAATAATCTCTTCACATTTACAGTAAGAGCTAATTACCTGATAATTAAAAAACCTAATTACTGCAAACTATTCCAGTACCTTTCCATACTTTGAAATATACATATATTTTGAAAGAAAAGTATAACACTAACAAAGAAAAAATAACGGAAAACATGTTAAAAACGTTTGCAGTGTGCGACTTTGACTCATATAATGGGCTCTAGCGCCCGGTGGGGCAAGCCGATGCAAAAAAAATTGGTACGGGCTTTTAGAGTTTTGGAGCATTTTGGAGCGCAAAAGTCCTGCTCCAAAATACGACGAAATTTAACCAAATTTGGAGCATTTCTGGAATTCTTGTTACGTAATAACTATACCACAGTTTTACTCAATTGTAACAACATTTGACAACGAATATATCCAAGAATTTAATAAAAAAAACCGGAACTTAATATCTGAAATATTGACAGAGATATGGATATCTAAATCTGTGAAACGTTGAAAAAATGTGTTTATTTTAGTTGAAAATAAAAAGTGCTGTCTTTTATTGCATAGTTACTAATGAAATAATCAAGATAAAGCTGTAATTTTTTGGCTCCTTAGGTTCTCAGGTTTCTACTTTCATATGACCTAACCCATTTTGAAATCGGTGACATTGAAAAAAATGACTTTTGGCCGCTAAGTTGAAAAACCAGCCACTGTGCGGCGGCAACGAAGACAAACGTCAGTTTTAAGCCCGCAAATAATGATGACAGACAACTGAGCGAGAGCTAAGCAGCTCCGTTCTCGCGTTCACTTAATTAACAACCACAACTTAAGCTTCAAACTCAACCTTAAACTCGAAGTCAAACTCAAAAAACCCCAACGGATGAAATTCAAGACATTATTAAGAGGAATGTCCCTCGTACCCTTCTATCGTCCTCCTCCTCCTCCACCGCGATAAAGAGGACACTACATCAGAAGAGGCGACAAAAGAGGCGGCCGCAGAACCAGCAGAAACAGCAGACGGGGCAACAATTAGGAAACTCATTCAGGCCAATTATTAACATGGAGCTACAATGCATTAAAAGCAAGAACAAGATGCAGAGGAAAAGGAAGAAAAAACAAACCCCTGCCACACATGCGCCGGTCTCGCAAAAAACCAACACACAACAACCACAACAACAACGACAATGAAAGCTCATATACAACATATTTAAGGAGAAGAAAAGCAGCGAATGACCGATAATGATGAGCAAAGAATGTTGCAAAAAAGAGTCTTAAAGCAGCGAACAAACAAACGAACGGACGAACGATCGAATCGAATGTACGACAAACGACGATGATGACGGGGTCGGACCGGGGTTGGACCGGACCGGACTGAACCGAACCAAACTGAACCGGACCGGGGCAGCGAAGACCAACGGGCGCGCGGGGGGTTTTTCGGTGCTCCAAATAGACGATTACCAAGTGAGGAACAGCGAGCAACAATTAAGCCACGCTAAAGTAACCTCTACCCACTGTGCGGCGCATGGAAAACAACAGAACAACAACAACAGAACAACAACAACAACGACGACAACAACAAAAAGATATCAAATACAATTAAGCAGAAAATATGGTTAAAAACATATGGCAGATCCAATTAGTTGATGGTACGGAGTACAATGCAGGAATTCGGCGCTCTTGTAACGATGGTTGTTTGTTTCTTATTGTTGTTGTTGTTGCTATTGTTGTTGCTCTACTGTACCTACCTGTGGCCGAAATGAGCCAAGAAAACTCTACTGTAACTTCAACTAATTAGCTTAAAATGAGTTCTATTGAGAGCAATAAAATTGAATTTAATTGAAAACGGTTCCTTGTATCAAGATGCGAATCGCGATGATCGCGGAGGAAGGAAGGCGGGTGCCAGAGGGGTGGTTTGTACATGCAGTCTAGAGACCGGGATGAACGGATCAATAAACAAGCAACGTCGACGTCTGAAACTTTATGTATTTATTTATTTATGTTCATTGATATCTAATCAACTGTCGGGTAAAAGAAACCAACTGCGATTAATTAACTGTTCCAAATAAGTTCAACTGAAACTAAAAGAAGTTAAATTTAATTAAAAAAGGTATCGAAAATTGGTAAACAGATGAGAGAAATGCAAATGACCCGTGATCAGCACGAGATGAACCGAAAATCATACATTTTTACACAGAAACAGGATTAAATATGTTATAAAAGTTATTTATTATTAATATTTTGGAGTCTATGAATCGATGTGAAAAAAATCTCTACGATTAACCTAAAGTTCTCTAAGATTAATTAAATTCAAAGTATTGTAGTTGTCTTGAACTCCTACTGAACTAAAAAATAACCGACTTTGAACCGTTTTTACTGTCCAGGTCAGTGTGAACAGGTTACGCAGATCAAGTGTGAGTTCCTTACACAAAAATGGAGCACTACTTATAGTGACATGTGACACCCCTTTCTAAACACTTAAGTGCACACTCAGAGCACTTAAGAGTCACCTCCGCAACGTCGCTTTGGTCCCGGCCAAGATTCATGAAGTGTGAGAAGAGAAGAGAAATAAAAATAAAAAATACGAATTTTTAATGTTTTTCTTTCGTTGAAAAAACAAACAACAAAGTGGCAAAAATTCATTCCGTTTCAATGAATAGAAAACAAAAATAAAAAATAAAATACACAGCGATAAATCATCACAGCTAAAAATTCAAATAATTTTTAATTCTAGTCACAGCGAATAAGAAAATTAATTAAAAAATATTCTGTAATTTATTTATTAAAGAAGCAAAATTAATTAAAAAAATCATAAAATAAAATATTTTAAAATAATTAAAAATGCAGTCAAATTTAATGAGTTTAGTTTAGTTTACTTTAGTTATTTAATTTTAATGGTCGAAATTCCAATTTATTAATAATAATTATGAACTGCGTGCGAATTCTTATCCAATCCAACGACACCGCTTCAGCTCTTGTAAACGACTTCACCATCGTCACTCAACATGGTTTTGAAATTAAAAATTAATTGAAAATCGTTTCAACTTTGATTTCTCTCTTCTCCAATCAAACGTCGATTAAGAACAAGTTAATTAAAGCAATAAACGCAGCGTGATTCCAGTGCGATTGAAGAAAACTCGTCCGTTTGTCTGTCTGGCTGTTTAACTGTCTGTCTCTTTAACTGTCGGTCTGTTTAATTGTATGTCTCTTTGACTGTCTGTCTCTTTGACTGTCTGTCTCTTTGACTGTCTGTCTCTTTGATTGTCTGTCTCTTTGATTGTTTGTCTCTTTGACTGTTTTTAGCTAGAATACGAGCCCAGTTGATTGGCGAGTGTGGCGATTTTTCTATTTCTTTACTGGTTCGCATTTTTACTCCATTCTGCTCCATTCAGCTGATGGTAATAAGCTTGTCTCCGCTTTTAGTGTCACTTATTGTATCGAGCAAATTAGCGGTTTATTGTCACTGTCATGTGTGAGAATAGTTTACTTGCGGCGAAATAATTGTCACACACAAACAATTTATTAGCCGCAGCGGCGACAAACAAGTTGTCCCTGTTGTTGTTGTTTCTGTTACTGTTTGTACTCATACATATTATGTACATTGAAGAAAGAAACAACAACAAAAACTAACTACTCGTTGTAGTTAAGTTTTTCAAAAGTTAGTGATTTTTTCTCATAATTTCAACTTTATTCTAGCTGTTAGTTATTATTTCACGTTTATTTGGTTCATTATTCATTTAACGATGTTTGAATGCATGCAAATTGAAAAATTTACTTGAATTTAGCACTCATTAAAATGCAAATGAAAAAACATCTGAGCGTCATAACGAACAAACGTCAGTTCAAAAGACTTGCGTTCAAAACACACCTCGTTTCGTATACGGCGAAACCTGTTAATTCAAGAATTATCTATGCTCATTCTCTCTAATCTTTAGTGCGTTATTTTTTAAAAATAAGATTCGATTTAAGAAGTTTACGAGATCCACGACAACTGATTCGAAATGATTGAGTTTATTAGCTGTGAATAGTCTGGGAACTTTGAATAAAGTACTCTTGTTTCACAGGACGTTTTTTGGTACATTAATTATCAATGCACAACATTGGCACCTTTTTGACCAGTAGACACGCTTTCATGGTTCTTCATTCAGTTCCCATCAAAACTTAGTTTGGTTGTCTCTCTCTTCGTCTCTCTCTCTCTTCCTCTCACTCTCTGGGTCTCTCTCTCTTCTGACCTTTTTAGGTGAATACAAATTCGATTAATTTGCAAAAATAAACGATTTCATGTTAAGTAAAGTGAAAATTATTGAACACACTTGCGGTCAAATAAACAAGTAACGGACACAAAAGTCACACACCGATAGGCACACTCATACAAATACAATTCACATGCATTCAAATGCAAATTCGAAGCAAATATTAAAAAAGGCTATAACACAAAAAAAAAAGAGTTGCAAATTAAATTTAAAGGATACATTAAAAAAAATATGAGTGTTCAGTACACTTCAGTTAACACTCTTTCATGACCGAAAAGGATATACACACTATACTCGTATGAAGGGCACACACACACACATTCATACCGTGTGCAACTGAAGGTACTCGTATGTACGAAGGTTGTATGATGTATGAACTCGTACGTGTTCGTGTTGTTAGTGTGAATGTAAATAATTTCCATTCGAATGAGCAATTGTGCATTTTATACACTGAGCGAATAACGTGCTTTACACTGCACAAAAAGTGAAGAGCAGCGCTCCGTGCGGTTGGTCGCCGTGGATCTGCACGTAAAATTCTATTAAAATAAAGTAAATACGGCGTAAATCACAGATAAGTGACGATCGCGTTACGAATGACGTTCCGTTGGCATACGTTGTTGTTGTTGTTGGTGACTGCGGCGTTGAGTTCCTGTGCGAGTTGAGTTCCAACAATCGGGTGGAGTACACAACCGCAAGTATGTCAGTGTTGATGTGTGTGTGTTTGAGTGTTTGTGTGTGTGTGCGATTGAGTGTTTGTAATACTTTTTAAAATGTTATTAACGCTTTTCGCACTTATTTGTGCAATCGTGCGATGTAAATGCGATTAACGAAAAGTGACCGCAAGAATGCAAATAATAGTCGTTATATGCGGACAGACAGAACGAGGGAGGGGGTAAGAGAGGGCGAAATGAACACACCGCCAAATGCAGGTTGCTGCCTCCGTAGAAGCCATTTTGTTTAAATTAACTCGACTGCTTACAAAGAAGCAGCAGCAGCGGACGAAGAAGCAGCAGCAGCGGCAGCTCATAATTTCATGTTGCCGTTTTAATTAAATTAAACACGCCTGCACGCATTTTGATCGTAATTAACAGTTGCTGTTTATTTAATTGAAACGTGTTCCTTCGTTGCAGTAAATTATGAAGCATCGAAGGACGGCTGAATCGCTGAATCGAATGCATATTTAAAGCGATTGGCATTGAACCACCCTCTCTCGGCCCCACCACTTCATTCGCCAGAGGAGGGGGCGAAGTAATGAAAAGCTAATGAAATGGATGCTCCTCTCTGTTGAAATACGGGAAAAAAGACATCAAAACCAGCAAAAGAAGACGAGTAGCTCATTAGTAACGCCTGAAAAAAGAACGAATGGTCTGAATGCAGACACACACTCGACGGAACAACTTGTGGAATACGTGTAACGGTACATTTAATGGGTACCTCTTTACAATGTATTGCAGTAAATGCGTTCAGTTCGGTATGGCAACCCGCTGTACCTCAACGAATTCTGGAATCTGGAAGCTTTTCGTGTTGTTTACACACATAGTAACACTCACATCAAGTGGCTTAAGTGTGGGCGTGGCAGTTTAAATATATTATTATTTATTGCATAGAAACTGTATTCATCTTGTATAGAAACTTAAAACTAACACTATTTTAGACGACACTCTTACTAAAAATCATCTCCTCATCTAAATTCACATAACAAATCAAGAGATTTCATTTACAGTTAAGAATAAGCTTTTAAGTAAAATTATTATATCGCGATTTTCCCCACCAGTTCTTCGCTTCTTTATTTATGAATAACGAAATTATTATTCATAGAATTAAAAGGGAAAAATTGTTTGTTGTGTGCAAAACAGAGGCTAAATCACAATAATTGTTTAATTTCCTAATCAACATTTGAATGTTAGCAATTAATAAGAAAAATGCTAAAATAAAGAAAGCCATTAAAATATTTAATTGCTGCTGTTGTGCTGAATGCTGAAAATGTTGCTGTCCAATTTAAATAGAATAACAAAATAAACTCATTAAGGTGATTATTTTTTCCTTTCGTTGCTTTATTTTATTGTATATTTTTATATGATTTGTTTTCTCCTTCCATTCCTCCGACCACAACAACAACAATAACAATACAGTTAACATGCAACAACAGTCATTCGTTCGTTCGTTGATTTCGCTCGAACTGCTTCATTATTTTAAATATAATGAAATGTTTATTATTTTGATTGTACAATAATAATAATGAAAACAACAAGGCAACAACAATAGCAACAACAACAAAAACATTGATTTATTAATTAAACAACTGAAAACTAGTGAGCCACAAGCTAAACACACGATCGCCAGCGCATCTCATTAAGCGATCAGATTAGAAGCGTCACGGTGCGGTGCGTCGCAGTACGAGGCGACGGAGGTGGCCGGGGGTCATGAAGAAATGAATCGTTAAACATTGTATAGCAATCATTAATTAAATTTAAGAAAATATTAATTGCAAAAAATATTAAATAAAAAGTCTAGCAGAGAACACAAACACACACACAAACATCATGCAGGCTTCGTCAATCGATCAGTTAAGCGATCAATAAATAAGAATGCAAAACAAAAGCAAACAGGCTGTGGTTTTGCTTTTATTTTGCTTATGTTGTTGTTGTTTCACTTTGCATTCCTCGTTAATAATTCTTTTTTAATTATCGGTTTCTTAATTAGAATCGCCAGCCGCCGAGATACGCGTCGATGGTTGGCAGCACTGCCACAACAGCGACCGTTGATAATATTCTTGAGTTGACTTAATTAATTTGGTATTTTTAAAAAATATTATTTTTTTTATTTGCTTATTATCGCTTCAGTTTTAAGCGCCGATCTGAGAGCAGAGAATAATTCAGACTATGATACGGTTTTTTTATCATTCCTATCATCAGTGTTGTTGTTGGTGTTGTTGGTCTTCTTGTTGTTGTTGTTGTTGGTCTTCTTGTTGCTGCTGTTTTATAACTTTATTACTCATTCAAACAACAGAGCAACGGAGCTTCATTAAAATCTTCGCTGAGAAAAATAAAAAACAAAAAAAAAAACAATTAGCTTATTTTGCCAAGTAGCTTAGATTGTCAACGAAGATTTATGGGCGTGTTTTCTGCCCCCTTTTCTGTGAGCCCCATGAACACTCCATGAAACCAGTTGCGAATAACGGTTATTTAATAGCTACCGCTTATCGGGTTTATTATTAATACTTGTAGGAGTTGTTGTTGTTGTTGATACTGCTATTATTACCGTTGTTGACATCTTGAGTAATCTGACGTTTTATTGCTTGTATTAGCCTATCTTATTTTGAGTTCCTTTAGTACCAAACGCTCTCGCACACCCATCAAAAGGAAGCTCATTTAATGTCTAAAGATATAAACTAAAGAATAGAGAAATAAAAAACCGAACCACTCTATTGAATATATTTTGAAGCCTATAGTATATTATTAAATAACAATAACGCAGTTAGTTCATTAAATTACATGAAATTAAATCGTTTATCGTACTAAAGAATTGTTCGATTCTCAGCTCCGTAGAGGATTTCATTAAATTCACGACAAATTCATGATCTTGAAGAACAAATGTCACAACCTGTTTGCAATAAATCATCGCATTACATGTAACGCAACGTGTAACACATGATTTAAAAGCAAAACCAAGGGAACTGCAAAAATCATCATTAAACACCGAATATTTCAAGTATCGAAATATCCCACTTCCTTTGGGATCCTCAAGTAGAAACATCCTCAAAATACCACAGAATCGTCCGAAATGAAAGCGCAACGGAACAGATTTTAAGCAGAAAAAAACCACAGAAACAGCAAGACAAAAACAGCAATCAATGAGAAGGATGCGTACCCGGATGGAAGGATGCAAGAAGGGAGCACTAGCGGAGGGAAACGCCGCAAGCAGCCAGCGCGAAGCATTTATTTAATAAGCTACTAATAAGCAAAATAATAATGAATTGTTTCAGTTCTGCAGAAGGTTACGTTTATGAGGCTCGTCAATCCGACGCCGATTCCCGATTTCGTCGTTCCGGCTGTCCGTCCCATTAGTCCAGGTCCGCCGTTCGCCTGTCCGGCCATCCAAGCAGCCAACTTCGCCATATACAGTGGCTTCAGCCGTCGTCCATTGTGCCCATTTTTGAGCACACGCTGCTGGACGACGATGGATCGATCGATGATCGTGGATCGATGAAAATTACTGGAGACGAGCATGTGCAACAACAACAAATGCTTGACAAGATCATAAGTATAGGCATCAGTTAATAAGGCATCAAATAAAAGCTGGAATCACTAATGATTGGGGCTGGTGCTGGACGCTGGAAGCTGGACTCTGTTTAATCCGCATTCCTTCTTTTGGCCGTGTCTGCGTTGCCACTTTTTTTAAGTTTTTCACTTCATACGATTTTGTGGCCATCCCTTATAGCCTGTAGATCGGATCGGATCGAAGGACTGAAAACGTGACGTGGCCAAAAAACTACAAATTGTTTTAATTTTAGTTTTACGCTTCGAAGGCATTCGATTCAGAAGCCGAGATGGCAAAAAGAAGAACAAAAACTTCGGTGAAGTGATCTCGAGCCTTTGCGAATACCGAAAGTGAACGGAACCTAAGACGGAACCTCGAGTAATTTACAAACTTAAAACCTGTCAGTACGAACGTGTTTTTCTGAAGAGTTTATTAACGTGAACGAGCTTCTGAATTTTCGGACAGTGCATTTATTTTTTTTTTATAAAGAAAGCCTTCCAAAATAGGGATTTCAATACATTGGAGTCTCTTTCTTTAGAAACTCCACTTCTTCCTCAAAAACCTGTGCATTGTTTTAATTAAGAATTTTATACTGAATCGATCAACTCTTGATTGTTGAGGGCTTTTCGAGGTTTTTCGGACATTGATATTGGCCATTAGAAGAGAAGGTGTACTATACTGTATATTCAGGGGCTTTTAGAGGAAATGCGAGGCACGGGGTAAATAATATTTCATAAAGTCGTCTCAGTTTAGATCGCATCATATGGTTTTTCAAAGTTAAGGCCCCCAATTTTGTGAGCAGCCCGTCCAGCTCGCCTGTATATTGCCCGCGTATATGTGTATAGGTTTTACGTGTGTATACAGTCTTTCGTATTGATCGAAGAACATTAAAGCGGCTCTCTGAGAAGTAGCTAAGGCGCATCATTGCTGCTGCGCACTCGGACCCGATCGGTGACTGACTGTAGAGTGTTGACAGGTTATTTTAAGAAGTAAACACACATTTAATTAAATGCGTCTCCGATTTCAGTCTTCTTTTCCACCAACATATACAATTTTCTTTGGCAAAAAAGTGCTGCAAATGCTGCAACAGTCATCATTAAAATTCCTTCACCGATATATATACGGGTATATATAAATACATACGTCAAGTCAGATGCCTGGACAGAAGAAGAACTCACAGCGGATGAAGAAGGGAGGGGCAGGGGGAGGGGACAATGTGTCTTCGTTAATTACGTTTAAAATGCTCATTAAAGAAATGAGTTTCGTAGCAAATTGCGGCTTTTTATTCCACGCTTTGGAGTTCTCACTCACACACGTGTATGGTCTCTGTCTCTATCCCATTTCTTTGTCGCTGTTGCCGTCCCCGTATCACACTGCAACAGTCGCCAAGTGGGAGCAATCCGTCGGCGACAGCGACAACATAAAACGTGGTTTTTGCATGACTTAACTTGAGGCCGGAACGAGTTACTACAAAAAAGGGTAAAAGAAAGAATGGAAGAAAGAGCACAACAGTGACAGAAACGTGGCAGCAACAGCGTGGCAGCGGAAGAAGAGCCAGCGGAGTCGCAATTTATTTGAGACCATTTTAATTAACTTAATAGATTTGGTTGCATGCAATGCGAAGGAAAAAGCATCTTAGCCGCTGCTGCTGCTTCTTCGAGTTCCTGTTCGAGTGCAACTGCGGCGAATTGACGCCGGCAGGTTAATCATTGGAGTGACAAGAGCGTGACAGATTTATGTACGGCCTCACGATGCGAACGTTGGCGTGGCCCAGTGCGTGGGCCGCCCGCAGCAGAGTGTCAGAGTTGCGCCGTGTTCAAAATTAGCACGATGCGTTCGCTAATGAAGTCATTACAAAGTAAAGCTTAAGATTTAATAAATTTTCAACACGCACACCTCGACTACAAGCAGCACTCAGAGCAACGGCGCGATTTCAAACGACTCGCTCCACTCGGAGGGAGCCGGATCCGGGGGGAATCGTACAGCCATTTTTTTCTTGTCTGAGCCAATTATTAACTAATTGGCGGCGTATTTCTGCTGCTTTCGGACTCTTCGATTTTGCGAAATCACTTTCGATAAATCGCCCAATCAGCTGCACGCCCCTAAAATGGGTGCCACAGCAACAAGCTTGTTTACAGCAGTCAGCTTAATGAGTTGCGGCGCTGTTTATTTAATTAGTTGTGATTAATGACGGCAGCGGCAATTAAAATTCGAACATTCGTAAGCTTTTCCAACTGCAGTGCTTGATTATTTCGGTTCTGCACATTTTCTAGTTGCGCTCGTGAACTCATGAGTGACGCCTTTGCGAGCGTTTAATTGGAATATTTGCACGTTCGACTCGTAAAGTTTATAAATACTTTCAGATAATGCTAAAATAGCGCAAATACTGTGTTGTTGGACACTAAAATTAAATAGATTATAGACGATACCAAATGAAGTCACGAGAACGATCCCTACAACGGGAAAGATTTGTCGAATCTTTGAAGAATTCTTTGAAAATACTATTATTCCATATAATGATATCTCTGGACTGTGCAAACGGACTGAATTTTGACCATTTTTCTCCAACTTAGAACTGGACTCACAGTCTTTCGAAGTAATAGCGAACCAGAGTCTAAGCACTACGAAGAACTGGTTGTTTTTCCCGATAAATGGGTGTTATTGGATCTATTTACCTACATATGTTCCATACACCGAGCTAAACCGGGAAGTAGTTCCTAATTTAAAAACCTCTGAAAACAGATCTAAAGTGCGAGATAACCTATTATAGTAAATAATCTTTTCTGACAGCAGATGGTGAAAAGAATAACAGTCCTTGATTACCGTAAACCGATTCATGGACGGTCATTCGGGGCATTCAACAGATCCGTTCTTCCGGTGCAAATTTATTGGGACATAAGTTATTAAACTGATCAAAATTACAGCCTCCTCAACGATGAGGTAATTACGTTGTTTATCCGCAGTGTTTTTAATATAGAAACTGTTCCTAATATTTTTGTAAAAAACATTTGATGATGTGTTTCATACTTAAGAGTGGTTTTGTTTTTTTTTTAATTAGGTTACAGGTGCAGCGAAGGGGTTTTTTCACTCGTAATTCGACTTCATCACGCTTTCAATATCACCCTTCATTGAGAGAAAAAATCACCCTAATTTTGAAGCACCCTCCTGTTTCTTTTCTGTGCTCTATGCTTTTCCTTTTCTATTCACTAATCTCTCTCTCTCTCTCTCTTGCTCTTTGTTATTATTGTTGTTTGCATTCCTTTTCTTTTCTTTTTTCTTCTGTTGTTCTTTGAATCATTAGAATTGCCTTGAAAATGATTGCGAAACCTCCTGCTCTCGACGTGCGCTTTTAACACGGCAACAACGCGCCTCATAAAAGAGTACTCGAGCGATAACGAGTGGGATTTCTTGCAGTGTAACTCGCCCGAAAGCACTTGCAACCAACAACAAATTGGCGTCACTTTATTCGACTTGATATGCATATAAAAGCTGAAAAATCACTTTATAAGTGGTAATAAAAACATCGGATGCCGACGCTCACACCTCCTGCGCAGGGCACAATCTTTGCAGGGCGGCAACAGTGAAGGGTGTTGAAATCAGCTCGACGGACCGGCTCCGGGCTGAAGACAGCTGTTTATGCGATTACAAACTGTAGCAGATTCTGCCAGATTCTCGAAGTTCCCACTGAAAGCGACGCAAAAATTCCCTTCATTGCCACTTTAGTTTCACTTGGCCATAATGTCGTTGTGGACGTTCTTCGGTCTTCGGTCTCCGATATTCGCTCTTCGTTCTTCGCTCACTGGTGGCTCGCTCATCGGCCAGCAACCGCTTCCAGTCGTCTCAGTCGGACGCTGCTGCAACAAACTAAAAACCCGTTCCGCCAGCTGCAACGCCAACCGAGTGTTGCCAACTACAACACTTAGCAACAGCAACAGCAACAACAGCAAATTGCACAAACATTATTAATAAATTATTACATTATTTTTACGATCATTTTATGTGTGTGCCACACACACACACACACGCACACACACACAATCACTTTGCGTCGTGTGATTTTCTTGGGTTATTAAATTAAAATAAAGTGCACGGAGGCTGAACCCAAGCCTCAAAATTACTGTCGAAGCCGGTGGGGCGACCGGCAAAGCAGCAGCAACAACAACAGAAAAAGCAACAACAACAACAACACCACTCCGGCACGCAGTCGGAGAGGCAATCAGCCTCTGAGCTGGCCAAATTGAAATCGAAAAAGAAAACTCGTTAATTAAAAAGTTAACACACAGTGGGGTGGAGTGATATGGCAGCACTGGCAAGCGCAATGCCAACCGGAGAACAGCAACAACAACAACAACAACTGCAGAAACACAACACAAATTCGCTTTATAAATATAATTAAGAGCGTAGGTAATGCGTTGAGCTGCGCTACACACGGCAAACTCAGTCCCAGCCCCGGCCCCGACGCCGTCCTCGTTTTCTCCCTTCCTCGTGTCTTTGTTCGTGTATTCGTCCTCGTCGCCCTTTCCTGCTATCTCGAGGAAGCCTGCCAGTAAAATAATATCTCAGGGTACTAAAAAGAAATGAATAATGAAGTGCACGCACATAACGTTTTCATTATTAAATTCGTTCATAAAAACCGCAACAACAACCGCCTGGACACAGTCGGTGTCCAAGCTTAGCTCTGACTGCACCAACAGTTTGGATACAGTTCGGACATAAAACAGCAATTCTTGCAATTTGAATCTTAGTCCACACGCCCTCTCTGTGGTGCTCCCTCGTCGATCGGTCGCTCGAAGCTGCCAAGCCGGTTAGTGAGCTAGTCGAACAGACGGTCTCGCGCTCTTTTATTTATAATTGGTTTGAAATTAATTTGCCAATTACACGATCGGACATTTAATTGGGTTCCTTTTTGGTCTACGTAAAGTCTCTCTCTCTTTGTCTGTCTCCCTCTCTCTTTCTCTCTCTCTCTCTCTCTCTCTCGCAACAATATTTCTGCGCCTTCGCAAAAAGATGACGACGATCGGCCGCTTCGTACATCAGCCAAGAGCATCGTTTGCCGCCCAGCGATCCTCGTCATCGTCAATTTGAGCGTCATCAACGCGATCAGCCTTCGTGCCACCCGATCGAGAGCCCCAACAAATAGAAAGAGAGAGATACAAACAGCATTCAAGTACTCATGAAGTCCTGTTTATGGCTTTCTATTTCGCTCGCCGCGTCTTTCGCAGGACTACAGTGCCACTGCTGCGATTACTGCTTCGTTTCTTCGATTGGCGCTGCTCTCGTTCATGACGTTGTATAAATTTAATAATGTGGCAACTTTTTGAAGGCTCTTCGTTGGCATCTCTGCCTCCTTCCCAACTACCGATCGAGCGTAACTATGATCGCCTCGATCGTACGTGTGACTTGCATGTGATATTTCAGATTCTTCAACTCGTTTTGCTTCCCTTCATTATTTTGGCTCATGTATTTTTGCCTCGCTTCTGGAGGCGCTTTTTCAATGGTGATTATTTTCGTTTTCTTTAACCCGCGCCGCACCGAACCGAGTCGATCACTCCGATCCGCTTGTCTGTGTGTATAAAAATCTGTTAATTGGGTTGAACGTACCTTTGCATTGTTATAATGAGGTAAGAACAATTTTTACCAAAGCCTAAACACTCTCAGTTGAAATGCCAATTAAAATATTTTTTCCCGATCCACGGCGGATCCAAGTTCTCGAGTTCTCCGGTTCTCGAGTGCTCCGGCGGTGATCGATGAGTTGCCTTCTACGACTGACAGTTTCGGTTGGCTTTAAATGTTTCCAAATTGCTGGCGGTACCAATGCATACGTCAATTAGAGCCTCATTAAAAAATAAAGAGCTGCATTCTAAAAAGAAACCACGAAACCCCTCAACTGCAAACTCCGGCGTACAGCGTGGAGCAGCGGAGGCTGTGGGAGCTGTGGGAGGTATGTGGATCCTCTGCCTCAGCGGAGGGCTGCAGGCAACACTTGCACTTTTCGACTTTGGCTCGTTAGTGTTTCTGTTGTTGCTAAGCGAGGTGATTTTAAAATTTTGTCACATTGTCAGTCGAATGTCGGGAATTTTGGAATTTTTTGCGATTGTCAAACGCAGACGCGCAGAATTGTTTACTAATGAGATGAGCGGCGGCGGCGGCGGCGGATCTGTTGGCATTTTAAATATGTTCAACATCAAGTAAGGAGTGTCAGAAGCATTCCAATTAAATTTAATTTAATGCATTCAAATGTATTCGGTCTAAATTTGCCTGCCTTGTGCTTTGCTCTGCTGCGAGTCCGTAGACGAGAACGAGTTTGAATTACCGCCTGCTTCGCCAAGTAATCGGGTAGCAGACCCGATGGATTCGCAAAGCAATCGCCGTCATAATTATAATAAATATAAATTTTAATTAACTGAGAGTTTTTCAGATCGTTTTTATCAGGGTTTTCGTATTGATTCGCCTACTTTCGGAAACGATTTCGATCCAAGAATCTATCGAAATCCACATCATCATGGGTATGAGTGTCATTATGAGTATGAGTGTCAGTTACGAATGTTATTAATACGGGAATAAACGACCTCTCTTCTAAAGAGGTCTTTAGAACCCTCTTTAGACCCCCTCTTTAGACCCCTCTTTAGAACCCTCCTTAGATTCAATTTTAGATACCTCTTTAGAACCCTCTTTAGAACCCTCTTTAGACCCCTCTTTAGAACCCTCTTTAGACCCCTCTTTAGACCCCTCTTTAGAACCCTCTTTAGAACACTCTTTAGACCGCTCTTTAAACCCTTAAAACATTTCGATTAGGAATCGCAACTGATTCACTTCTCCCGGTTCTAAGATTCTACGATTCATCAATAAATATTTAGTTGAAAATACATACAATAAACACAAAGATTTCTCCAGTGTTTCACCGCGAGCTGTTGGATTTCTTGTTGCCGTGGCAACCCTGCAACATGCAATTAATAATTAACAAGTCGTTAAAGTTGCGGGTGTTTCTTTTTAATTAGGAAAATCCGCCTACGAACATAAACCGAACACTAATTGCAAAAAATAAATCTTACGTGTTCTCTTTCCTTCTGTGTGTGTGTGTGTGTGTGTGAATGATATCGGTGTATGCTTGATGTGTGTGTGTGTGTGTGTGTGTGTCTATTGAGTGCATGGATGCATGAGTAATTAATTAAAAAAATTAATAATAATATAAACAATTTATTATGCAAAAAAAAGTGTAATGAATTCAACATCAGGTGGAAGTTTCAAGGAAAAAGAGCACAAAGAAACACGTCGAAGATAAGAGGAGGAGAGGAAGAGAGAGATAGAAAGAGAGAGAGGGAGACAACAGACACAGAACAGGCGAAAACGCACAACATTTTGCAAGCGTTAAATTGGAAAAAAAAACACAGCAACTCATTAGAATTAATTGACTTTCCATAATTGAGAAAACAACGAGCGTTGGCAGCACTGGTTGCGCTGCTGGCTGGTTCAATGCGTAGTTATTAGCGACTTAATTGCGGCTAGAATACAAAAACAACAACATGCAATAACAACAACAACAATTGCACGGCTGTGAAATGAATGAAATGCAAATAAATACGCCAAACAAAATAAGGCACTAAAAACCGCAACAGTAACAAGAACAATTTTAATTAGACAGATAAACAGATGGACAGACAATCAGACAGACAGACAAACAGATGGATCGACAAAAAGACAGACAGACAAACAGATGGACCGACAAAAAGACAGGCAGATGGACACATTTACAGCTGGACAGACACAAAATCTCAGGAGCCGCTCTCAAAAATATGTCAACGCTAACAAATGGCTGCATGCATCCGCTGTTTGTCGCCGTGCAGATGCTGCTGCTTGCTGCTGTCGGGACTCGTAAGCAGCTTCGATGCATCAGCGGCAACACTACAGCAACTTTTTAGGCAAGATATTTTAATTGGCTCTTCAATTAATTGCTGCGCATCATTAAAATAACGGCAACAGCAACAATGCGCGATTTTGTCTGCGGCACTCTTTTATTTGCAGCAGCGATTCGATGTGGTTGGCAACGCGCATGGCTGCCATCTTGGGTGATCTTTCTTCCTTTTTCACTCGTATTCAATTGCAAATCTTTGCTCAATCAAATCTGTTGCAACAATAAAATCAAAGAAAAACTTAATTAAAAATAACAATAAATGAATTACAAATGCAGTCAGTTTAATTAATTGCAAACTACAACAACAACTATATTACAAGAAAACACACACGAAACAAACAACGAAAAATGGAGAAAATACAAGAATAATGAGTGAGCCACGCGAAAAGAGAATCCAACAAATAAATTGATTAAAAAATAAATGCAACCAAATGAGCGCATAATTTAATTTTTCTGCTTTGAGTGTTTGTTGTTGTTGTTGTAGTTTTATGGTTCCTACCGCCACTTTTGCTGGTGTTTAATTTGATTTCATTAACTTAGAGGAAATCGCGTTGCCGCTTCGCTGTCGCTCATTTATTTTTATTCCCCCTCACAGTTTGTTGTTGTTGCATTTGTTGTTGTTGCTGTCATTTCTTTCACGATCGCTCGCAACATTTGACATTTTTAATTGTGTTGTTATATGCACATGTTGCTATTGTCATTGTTGTTGTTGTTGTTGCGGTTGTTTTGCAGCATTTTAATTGGCAATTAAAACAACAACAAAAAAGTGTGCATTTTGTTAGATTTTAGATTGCATATGTTTTTCTTCCAAAAAGTTTCAATTATTGCATTCATTCTAATTAATACACAAAAGAACGTAATTTAATTTCGATTGTGTAATTAAAAAACTCGCATCTGAGGTATTTAAAAAGAATACAAGAATAATTATTATCAAAATCTTGAGTCGCTCTTTAGTAAGAAGCTAGTAACGAAAGAACTCATTGATGAGCGATGATCACTACTTCGACTATCATCGGCAATCGCATGCGACTAAACGACTGAACGATGAGCGTTGGCAGACGCCACACGAAGCCTCTTGAGGCCGAAGTCACTCGGTTTGATTGGTTGGTGAGTCCGGTCTCATGACGCTTAGTACCGTTACACTTACTGCAGCCGCTCTCGCTTAATAACATCGCTTGGATTATAAACGACTCAGTCGCAGTGGTCGTGCTGTTGCATCAGTCGCATCGCATTAGTCGTGTCCATGAGAATAATTGGATGAATGAGTGTAAAAAAAAGAAAAGAACATTTTTGTGTTTGACTTCGTTATTTTCTCACTTCATTAGTGTGTCTTCTCAAACTTAACCTCCCCCTCCCTTGTCAACCCGCCCCTCCTCCCTCCCTTCCACAAACTAACTGTTTGAATCCAGTTGAATACATGTTTTGTTGTTGTTTTTTTTCTTCTTTTAAATAATTTGTTCTCATACTCACACGCCGAATGTTTGTGGCTGTGATTTGTTTGTCCCACAAATTTTTTGGCGGCTTCTTTCGAGCTCAATAAGATTAACGTTCGAACAGCAACAACAACAACGACTACTACAACAATAACACCTACAACAACAATAAAGCAAAGTATGCATAACAGAAACAGCAATAAAAGCAACAACATTCGAAGCTCCAAGCAGCGTTGGCGCTTTTGACTAACGCACACACACGCACACACACGCACATCATCGTCTCCTCAACAACTCCATCAACAGATGCTTCTTCTTATTTTTGTTCTTGTAATTTTTGTGCTCTTCGCGTTTCTGCTCGTTTTTTACGTACTGACATATTTTTCTCGTCTTCTTCTTCTTTTACTGCTTGCATTTTTTTCTATTGCACTTTGAGTTCATTTTTTGTTGTTTTTCTTAATATTCTATTTTTATTTTACTTTATTTTATTTATTATTATTTTTAGTATTTTTTTTTTCCTCTCTTTCCCTCTGATGAATAATTTAATTATTGTTTAAATGTTAATTAAAACAAAAAGTCATGCTATTGTACTATTTTTGTTGGTGTTATTATTGTTGTTGTTGTTTTAGTTGGACTTTTGCATTACATGTTTGTGGCTGTCTGTTTTTTAAGAGCACCGCACACACACACAGACACACTTGCATCAAATATCAAAGAACGTGTTAACTAACAAACTAAACAACAACAACAACAACGGTCACTCATACACACACACACTCACACTAACTTGACAGGCACGCATTTGGCATTAATTGCATAAATAAATGCATGCATTGTTGTTGCTTTCTTGCCTGCTTGCTCGCTTGCTACTCAGGCCGATGTTGTTGTTTTTGTTGTCGATATGTGAGTATTTTTCCTGCTGCCGCTGCCGCTACTGCTGCGGCTGCTGCTATTGCAACAACCGTTGTTGTTCTTGTTGTTTTTGTGGGTTGGCAATAAAAATAAAATATACAAAAATTGTTTAAAGGAAAATCGTTAATTAGTTGAAATAACTTGCTTAAGTGTTAATTAAGTTTTGTTTTAAATGAGCTCGTTAGAAACGAAAATATGTATGCATGCATTGTATGTGTGTGTGTGTGTGTGTGTGTGTGTGTAAGTGTATAGGTCCGAACAGGGAGCTGCACGTCAATATTCAGTATTGTTATTTAAATATTTATAATGCTTTTAATTATTTTTAATAAGTGTGCAAATCTATTGACAGCCACTATGAAGTGTTTGCCTGCTCCGGGCAGACAACAGAAAACCATGAGGATTTGAGTACAAGGAAGGGACTTCGAAATGGGGGCGGTCAGGGAAGGTGGCTGTGTTGTAATTTCTACTGACTGAATAACGAAGCTTGGCAAATAATGTTAAAGTGAAAGCCTGAAAAATGAAAGTATGTAAATATTATGAACAAGAATTGTCGTTTATTGTCATTGTCCGTGGATGGCTGATTGACACGCACAGACAAACAGGGTGTTTAGTCATAAAATCTGGAAAACATGTAATTAAGTCGTACGTCAGCGCCTTCGGACATTCCGATTGCGTTGGTTTAGCGGTTTTAACTGTCCAATTGACAGATCTGTCAAAGCAAAAACCGTTAAAACACACTGTTAACGTGAGCTGTCATTTGTTCACACTTTTCAAGATTTACGATCATTGAATAACGCTATAAATTTACCCGAAACCGCTTTATAGTGTCGAAAATACAATTTGTTGATGATTTCTTGATTACGATGGTAATTTTAAGGTTTGTATTCAGTAGTCAACACTTCATTCATTGATTTTGATAAGATTTTTGATTTTATTTTTGAATCCTTTTCCCTGCAATTTCTTTTAAGTGAAAATTAATGAAAACACAATTTGAATTGAATCAGAATTGAATTTGAATTGAATTTGAATTGATTCTGAATTGATTCTGGATTGAATCTGAATGAAATTTGAATTGAATATGAATAGAATCTGAGTTGAATCTGAATGGAATCTGAGTTGAAGAGGAATTGAATCTGCATTGAATCTGAATTGAATCAGAATTGAATCTGAATTGAGTCTGAATTGAATCTGAATTGAAGCTGAATTGAATCTAAATTTAATCTGAATTGAATTCTGATTTGAATTGAATCTGAATGATTACAATTGAACTTTGTGATAAAATTCAGTGTGTTACCGAAGTTTTTGATGTCATTTCGACCACGTGAACGATAACTGAACAAAATAACTTCAGCATTTTCCAACTTTGAGTACAAGTACAGGCAGGTTACACACTCGCTTAGAGGCAAGGCAACCCCAAGCACTATAAAGAACTAATTGTTTGTTTGATTCCAGTCTAGTTTTCTCATTTCTAAGCGCTTCTTTCAGCTGTAAAGCCATCTCGAGACACGAAGTACTTCTTTATGCAACACACACACACTTCTTTCCACATTCAGTCGCAGTTCGAGACCAGCAACAACAACAAATATACATATGCTCGTACTTGTATAGTGCATTATATAGTCTATAACGATGTTTGACTTACGTATGCTGATTTATCCGTTTACAAGGCGGTTCGCCTTTTCTCGGGAACGGCAAATAATACAATTAGTTAGTAGCAGCAGTTGCTAAGTTTCCGTTAGCGGAAAGTGTTGCGGTGTTGCCTCCGCCTACTTCCGGCCCTCTTCTGGCGACCGGTTCAACGCAACGCAACGCAGCGCCTGCTTTTTGCAGTGAAACTTTCTCAGCGGCGCTCTGGTGGGGTTCGTTAGCGTGTTGATGTGTTCTCCTTGTGGGCTTTTCTATTTATTTATACTAATTTTTCCAAGATTTTTCTTGGATAATAAGAGTGTTGTTGTTGTTGTTGTTTGTTTTTTTACATTCGCAAGAAAACTTCTGACGAAACACACACACACAGATAAACAACGATCGCGTTTCACTACTGTTGTTTATGCTTCCTTCCCTGTTAAGAAGAAGAAGAAGACATGGAGGGGGGATCGAAGGCTGGGGATCGGATACGATGGCCAGCGAAGAAGTTTAGTTTCGTTTATGTAAACACAAGAATTAGAACAGAATGCGATTTTGCGTTTTTTGTGCTCTTGATTGCTCGAGAATGTTTTCACTTAATTAACAGCGTCGTAAATTTAAGGCGAAAAACTTCGGGAGGTTTTTCTTGCTGAGTGTGCTCAAAGTAAGTCGGGGGCGGTGTGAGTATTGAACGCGATCAGTTGGCTTCAAGCGAAGAGGGCAGCACTGATGGGTGATCCTCCTGGAGGTCTTCTTGGTTGATTGTCACGCAATGACAGACGATACTCGTGGTGTTGCTACTGATGATGACACTCGTGGTGATAAACAGCTACCACCAGCTTAATATTGAATCTGTTTTCAGTTTTATGATCACTTCTATTAGTTTATTTGTTTGTTTACTTTTTCACTGTGCACCAAGTGCAGTATTTTTACACTCTGTATTTTGTCACACTTTCTTCGAAACACGAATTATTCCTAAGTACGACGAGCGAGTGCATTAATTAGCCCTTCACTAGGACGTCTTTTTTGCAATAATTAACACCTGACTGACTTTTCTATGAACTCCTACACGAACTTTGATAGCTACACCGTTTTCTTAGCTCTTCAGTTAACTTTTCACACCAACACAATCGATGGATGGACCGATCGACTTCGATTTCGAATCAATTTCAATAAAAAGCACTTATTGCAGATTAAAACTTTTCACTCGTTCTTCTGTAATTTTCCCAGCTCATGAAATGCGTGCTCACAGATACAACCGCCAGCGCCGACGTTTATTCGACGAATGAACTCAGTTCGCCTCGTCTGCTGCCTCGTGTGCGCTGCGGTGGTTGCAGTTGTTTGGTTTTCCTCTCCGAGCGAGCTGGTGAGACCGGCTTTTTGCGGTCTTCTTGCGACCACGTCAGTCGGTGTTCCTCGCACGGCCGTGACTCACTCTACAGGGTAGGTTTGGCGTGCTCTTGCGCACTTTCCACGGTGAACATTGATGCGCCCTCTCAGCCGGAACTGCACCCCGCGCCACGCTGCAGCTCTACTCCAACGACCTGCAGTCGCTCCATTCGCTCGACTTTAGACAAACCCACTTGGAGCAGCATATGATTGCCGCTGCTGTCTTTGTTGTCTTTGTGCGCGAGAAAATCTACTGGTTGCGCAGCATCCACGAAATTCTGGAAGTTCTGACCCACAAGTAGTACTTCCAAACTCCACTACAAAACAAACAAAAGTAACAACTATGAAAAGTGATTATCTTGGCCCATACGCTGGAACACCATACAGTCCAGTTGTATAATTCGGTCCAGTCCATTCCGGGGCGCTGAAATGGGGTCAATATTTTGGATATTTCAGTACAAAATGGGACAATATAAAGGAAGTGAAGAAGGAGAAGAAACCGACAAGGGAAGGGTTTGTAAAGATCAACAACTTATTTCACAGAGAGATCTATTCTACCAGACAATAAGCCAAAAGGAAATCTTAAAATCTTTTGAAGACTCCTGGCAACTCTACTCGCATAACTGAGGAAAACCAGCAGCAAAGAAAACTGTCAACACAGAGAGAAAAATTAATTTTAGCCACAATTCCAATGAGAGGAAACTAAAGAGAAAGCCGAATGAGAGCTTAACCAGAGCATAAAGTAGAAATGTTGTGCTCTCTCTCTCTCTCACCCTCTTTCACATTCGCACTCATAACAAAGACTCTATTTAGAGGAGACACACGCTTCACAGAGTGGTTTATTAGGACCAGCAACGGAACTACAACAGATGAGGGTGCATTTCGTAGTTCAGCGACTAGTAATCCTTCCAGATTCTCCGGCTGTGGTGACCTTTGCGCCTCACTCCAGCGACCAGCGAAACTGCTGAAGCGGTGCCATTGGATGGACCCTTCTTAAGGGATGATGAGAAACACATAGAGTGATAGTGGCGTGGCACCTACTCGAATACACCGCCACACAAACACATCTCTGGGATTACATTATATACCATGCTGTAGGTGGAGCAACTGTTTAGTTGAAGTTTCGAACCAGATCGACCCACTTCACGGATGCTGTGGATGTGATGGCCAGCCACCTGTTTTGATAAGTTTGCATCCTCTTCGAGTGCAATCAAGCGTTGGTAAACCGTGGAGCGGGGACTTTGTTGCTTTACGGGGGGTGTGGCAGTGACATTTTAAACATTTTTCACTTCTCAACTCCAGCCAACTACTGTTGAAACCCATTCTTCCTCACTTCACTTGTATTTTTTAATTAAATGATAAACAACAACGGATGCCAAGATGGCGGTTACTTTGATATTGCGCCCTTTTCTTGGTCGCCTTTTTGTCCCTCATCCGTTCCGTTCAACCCTTTCTCAGGGCTCAGCACAGTTTTTTTTGCTGTTGTGTGTTAAATTCTGATTGCATTCTCGGCCCCTTTTTTTAGTATGAAAAACCAAAGCTGTCCATTATGCGAATGATTAAGGTACGGAAAATGCTCGGCTATTGCGTCCAACGTGTCTAATGAGCTGACAAAAACGTCATTTTTCATTTCTCGGTTACTTGCCCCGTCTACCCTTCGCCGTTGTTGTTGTTGTTGTCATTGCAATGGTTTTTGGGGTTTCCTGTGGAGTTTTTTACCAAGCTTCTTTGAACTGCAACCAAAGGGTGCAAATGCTGGTACCAGAAGGGGGCGGAGTGGTAGGAGGGTGGGAAGTGGAAATGGAAGGATACGAAACCACAAAATTAATGAATTCATTATTCAATCTGGATGGTGACACTGAGAAGTATCAGCTTATACTCGTATATTGATGTATGAATAATACTACGTTATATATGGCCAATTTATCCCCTTTTGCCCCGCTAACATCTATAGTTTTATGTTCCATTTTGCGTAGCATCATCAACTAAGATTGTTACTTTGAGGAAGTATCTACTTCCGATGCCATTTCCTGCGCCTCGCCCACCCCCGGCGAATAACGAGCGTTTCAATTAAATTAATTAATCTAATGTGGTCCATAAGCAGCACTCTAAGCACTCAATTAACCATTTTAATGATCACAGACAATTACTGCGAATGCTTTTTAATTATAATTGAACATGCAAGCCGACCGACCCCACTCCCAGCCCCACCCCGCACAGTCCACAGCCGAACCGATACCACGCTGCAACAACACCCAGCAAAAGTATTTTGAGCCCGTTTGAAAAGAAAAAACAATCAGTTAAAAAGCCTGGACTGGCAGCCTGACTCAACCGGCTCTGTTCTACTCTGCAGAGGCTTCTATTTAAAATTAATTCTACATAAGTGCGTCTTGATGGATAAGCACGTGGCTTCATCCGGTGGTGGTGGTGATGATGGTGATGGCATCCCGAAAAGCAAAAGCAACAACACCGGAACAGCATTATTTGGTGTGCCATATACTATGGTGAGTACATGCTGATGAGTTCTCTGCTGCTTTTTTTGCCAAATTGAATTCATGCTGCCGCTCAGCAATTTCGAGCAGTACCCAGAAGAGCGAGCCATCTTTTCCAGATGCAACCCTCGTCGATACTCACGTGCGGGTGGGTGTGGAGTTGCGTGTGTGCGTGTGTGTGTGTGGGCGCAGTATTTGTGTTTGTTTCATGCCTGAAAGTGAAACAGAACGCACGCTAATTGCTCATGTTCAATTAAAAATGACGCTCCTTAATTGCCATTGTTTTTGTTCTCGTCCTTTCGTCCTTGCATAGGTAAAGCTTGTTTTTGGCACAATTAGAGTCTCAGTTCGATGTCTGTCCGTGTGATAGCCGAGTGTGTGCGTGTCTCTGTGCCTCTGCAAGGACGAAAGCTTCTGTGCCGAATCCGTTACACTCCTTGCCGCAGCGCAGCGAGAGCACCCGACATCCTGCATCCTGCGTACAAGGAGTTTTTCATGTTTATCCCTTGTACAAACAAATCTGCCATCGTTGAGCTAAGCAAATGAATTATATTTTCGAATTCCGAAGTATTCTCAGTTGTTATGCACTAATTGGCATGTATTAATTCAAATACAGGGTGTGCATCGCTGTAGCTCGATGTTCACTAGGTTATCTGTCAGACAAGGACAAGAGTACGACGCTTGAGCTTGGAATACTCTCGCTGGAGCTGGACATTCGCAGGGAAGATGACTAATTCGTCATTTCTTAGTGCCCCCTCACTTTATCATTGCCGCTTTTACGGAAATCGTACGAAGCTGTCCTGCATCTTCTCGTGTGTCTCCAGAAATGGCTGCAAATTCGACCATCACGCCAATTTTGGATCCAGCGAGAGTGTCGAGCGATAGAAGTCCATGAAAGTTAACTTTAAACACCCTGTCTTTGAATATCATCTGAAGCACTCACCCTATAGACGGCGCAACTCCTTTCCTCAGCGCAATCGATGCGAACAAATCCATTCTTTGTATCGCAATTAATCGCTTGTGCAAATACTGTTAATTTAAAACAAACTCAGATGGCGTTGTCGGCGGATGGAAGGGGGTGGTGAGGATGCAAATTAGTAGCTGTGGTTATCCACATCAAGGAGACGACCTCAAGAAGGGGCGGCAGAAGAACCTTCGTCCAACTGGAATCCTTCGAGTTATCGTCGATATCATCTGCAGTTCGATTATCATTTGTAACAACACGTTATCTGTTTGTCTGTCCGTCTCTCCTTCCAGTTAATTGAGTGCATGAGTATTGGTTCTAATATTGTGCGTGTTCATACACCTGATATGCTCGAAGTCCTCCTGCGATGACCAAATGACACCCATTCCTCCATCCCCAAAAACCAGTCATCACACTTGATTTCATTTTAAAAGCAATCTCAGCCACTATAAATTTTAAACGCATGCTGCACTTTCAAGCATTAGGCACACACTCTCTCTCTCTCATTTTCTCTCCTGATCTCTCTGTCTGTCTCTCTCTCAGGCAGTATTGACATTAAATGCATCTGTCTTTGAAGGAAAACAAACAGAGAACCACTGTGAGTTCATGTTCGACCCGTGTCACAAACAATCCAACCAACGATGATGATGTCGTAGCTGTTGGACTTGAGCAAACACCTCACCCTGTATCAACTCTGCCAGCAGCCTTTCTTCTGCGGGCCTCTCAGCACCGGTTGTAATAAGAATTAAATCCACCTCCACAGTATGCTTCGTTTGCTGTATTGGAGACTCAGTTTGACCACACATTCAAGAGGGTAGTCGAGACATTCCAAAGGATGCGGGCCAATCGACAACGAATTGTTTGAACTCAATTAATTTTACCCATTCTGGAGCTTCGGACGGTGGATAATAAAAACGATGATGCAATTAGAAGAGCAGATGAGACTCTAAAATGCAAACTCTAAACACGCCGTAATGTGAAGTGACTGAACTTCATTAAGACGGCTTGAAGATAGCCACCAACCTCTTAAGTGGTCAGTCGGAGGATCTTCTGTTCGGTTTTTATGACGTTCATCTTGGATTTCGATTTGACGACTCGATTCAGATAACAATAGATCAAAAAAAGACTGTTGAAAGATGCATTTTCCACGATGCGAAATAGTTTAGGGGAAAATATAATCAAGGGAAAATATAATCAAACGAAAATATAATCGAGGGAAAATATAATCGAAGGAAAATATAAGCGAAGGAAAATATAATCGAGGGAAACTATAATCGATTACATGACGTTGAATCGTGGCCTAGTATATCACTTATTATAATGGAAGGCGCTTTTCATTCAGAAGGTGAAAACTGTGAAATCCTTAGCGATTCAATGAACTACATAAACTTAAGGAAAGGTCCCGGAGTTCAGACCTCCGTCGTTGAGGGGTGCCGAACCAATTACGTTGCTTTTAAGCCACATAAATTGGGCGTATTTTCCACAAACTACGTACTCAAGTATTGAAAGCAAATAAAGTTACCGAGTAGGTTTTAATTAAAATGGTAACGTAATAGAACGGGATCCAGATAATTGACACCGAGAATATACCGCTGACACGTCATGGTAGAGTATTCTTTTCATTCATTTATATTTATAATTGTATTGTAAATGGTTTCAACGCAACGTAATTACATATATGTACGTGTGAGCTACTGAATCTGATTGAGGAATCAACCACCAAAAGGAGAACTTCTTTTTTCACCCTAAAACTGAGTGCAAAGTCTGTTAAAAAATTATTAGATATCCAGGAATCTTTTTGCGTGGTAATGTTTTGGATTCTGTTCTGTTTTTTTAATTTGTAATGCCATTTTTCCCACCAACCCAAACATTTTTTAACTATCAAATTCACAAGAGCTTCAAGTGATTATTCAAATACAGTTTTCACATCACCAGAGATGTGAATAAGAGAGATAGACGCAGAGATAAAGAGAGATAGAATCAACGCTTTTCGAGTTAACCATCAACGCTGTCAGCACCAACAGCAATCACCAACCTCCTGTCACTCGTCACTGAATTACGAACGCAGACGTTGTGCTTGTCATCTATTTTCGCCTCTTTGTCATTGTGCTTTGTCCTTGTGTACTGAGCAAACAGTCCTGTTTGTCCTGATTTATTGTTTGTCGATGTACTTTTAACTTCTGCAACGATTTGGTTATCGTCGACCGTTTGTGTCGATGACATTTGTATGTACCTTGAAATTATTGTCCATGGATACAATTTCCACATTAAAATTTTTATATTACAAAAACAACTTGGAAAAATTTAGGCCAAATTCGCATATGATTTTGAAAACCCGCATAAAATCATAACCCAGTCACTGAACACAAAACATCGAAACAAATCTAGGTTAGCTTTCGAAATGTAAACAAAACGCATATCCAACTTCACCCAAGTAGCATCATGTTTCATTTACGCAATTCGTAAATTAAACGAAATCAATTCAAGCTTTTTTATTTCTAACTCAACATTCTGGTTCTCCTTGAAAAGGGTTGATTTTGTACACAAAGAGCTCAAAAAGTAACTCTTGGTACCCTATTATTTTCTTTCTTTATTCATTTCAACACCTTTCTGTGAATTTAATGAGTGAACCCGTTTCAATAGTTTTAATTAAGAACAACTTTTTATCAAGTTTAACAATGTTTATCTTAATTAATTTTATTCAAATTTGCTCAAATTATTTAGATTTTCTTGTTTTTTCATTCTTATTGATATGGTTTGGTATCCAGCACCGCTTCAGCTCTAGCTTTTAGACATCCTCATCATCCACGTCGCCATCGTCATCGTCCTCATCATCGGAGGCCTCGAGAAGCATGCTAAGGAATTCCTGTTGGTTCTCGTTAATCAGACTCAGAAGCGCAGGATTTGATTCGCCAACATGTTGGATTGCATCGTTAATCAGATCCGGATGCTGCTGTATGGCTTGGCGTAAATTCTGGAAGAGTGGATCCGTGCGGAAAACCTCGAAAGGCGACATTGTCAGATCGTCATCGGTAACCGAGTATGCAGATTCTTCGTTCTGACCGGACGATGACCTTGGAATGCCGTCGATCAAATACTCAATGGCACGCTCAGGGTTATTAAAGCTTGCTTCCAGCGCACAACGCACCTGATCCTCGGCATACCCCATGTCAACAATAGCTTCCACCAAACTGTCGTCTACAGAGGAAGTATTAGCTGAAGTATTGACCGAAGTATTGACAGAAGTATTGGCCGAAATATTGCCCGAAGTATTGACTGAAGTATTGGCAGATTTTGCCACTGGCTGCGATGGTACCTTAAACTCTTCGTTGATCTCCGAACTCGTGTCTGCACTGCTCGCAGCCTGAGAAACCTCTGTTGCAGCTTTTGGAACTGTTGTTGTTTCGGTACTTGCGACCGGTGGTTCTGCTAAAGGCTGCTTTAGAACCACAACAACCAGAAACTTCTTCAAGTCTATCTTGTAGGCACATAATTGATCATCATTTGCAAGAATCTTGCCAGCATAGATTAGTTTTTGCAACTCGGGCCGAACGCCAACATCCGCATACAAAGCCAACTCCTTCTTTAAATCGAAGACTGTTTGCGTGTCCTCAATATCAACAAAGAGCGATTTTTGGTTTAGTGTCTTAATTTCTAATTTCATTATATTAAAAAATTGTTAACTACTTTTAATAAGAACTAAAAGTGCAGGAAACGACAATTCCAGAACTATTTACACGCTAAATCTGACACACCACTTCCACAACTGATAGAGTTGTGTATAAACAAATCCGATTACTCTGAGAGCCCAAGATAATGCACTCTTTTTTAAAGCTATCCATATTAATTTGGTCTACGTATTCGGTTATGTGCACGAAATCGTTCTGAAAACTTAAGCAAAAGCGAGTACCAGAAAAAGACAACAGCACTAATGCGAGGCAAACAAGCAACAATTTCAAAAAGAGAAGAGACGAAACGTCAAAACCGAAACAATGTGCTTGAGTTGCTGGATAGGGTTGCCAACTCCTGTCGTTTATTTCATGTTGAATAATTTTGGGTTTTTTGTTTCTAGATTTCTTTTGAGGGCAGTATAAATATTGTATTTAAACTGCATTACAATTATAAAGAACTTATATTCAAATAATTTAAAACACGCTGAACCTAGTAAGATCTGTTATTGAACTTTGCTACTTAAATCACCCTTAGAAATTTAATTAGCTCTATTCTAAAACATTATTTTAGAACATAGAATGGCTTTTTGCAGCTTTACTTCTTTGATTAGTTTGTTATAAAAATAAATTACCATTGCGTAGAGTAGTTCTTGCTATCCCTTTTGGCTTGTAGCTAACAACCTTTAATGGGACTGTCCAAAAGCGAATCCTTTCAGTTTTAAATAATCACCCCTGAGGGAAATGAGTCCAGAAACAAAACATCCTTTTATTTGTATTTGCCACGAAAATAACACCCAGAATAACTCACGAAAAGCATAAAAAGAAGATACACAACAAACACTGATTTATTTCACTTGGTCACTGTTTCTGCGTGCAGCAGAGGATATTCCCAACACCACATTCATCATTTCACTTGGGCTGATATGGGCTGTGAATTAGTTTCGTTATAGTTTGCATATAAAGGACTTAATTAAAATTAATTACAATTCCGGAGCTTTCTTTATGTACCCAAAACTAACATAATTTTGGTTTTAAATACATAAATTATTTAGCCAAATTATTAATTAGAAGCGTAATAAATTACAATAAAAAGAACGAGTAAAATGAAAACTTCAATTAAAAGTCAGAAAAACAACATCCGTATATTCCGTGTACGATTGAACCCCTTTTTTCTAAGAACCTTAATATTTTAAAGTTCCGTCAAAGGAACCAGCGATAATAAAGGATAACGTAAAATAAATTCTCTATCGATTTGTTTGGTCCATGCAGTGTACGGTGTAAATTGAATTTAAAATTTTATAAGCAACTAACTTTTCTCCCGCAAGTAATTCTAAAGTCACGACCATTTTTAAGCGGAAGTATCAATGATCGCACGTGTGTTGTCGGGTTCTGTTTGTTTGTCCGTCCGTCTCACATTAAATCGGTTATCAATGCATTGCTTTTCTATCAACTGATATAAATTCCACTGATGAAATATGTGGAAAGCGTGCTGCGCATATCGAAACCATCAGTTGGACACCCCGTCAACACGTTGCTTTGTAACTTTCTTTATCCTCGCAAAGATCCTTCATGTGTAATTAAACTGAAAAAAGTTGTTTAAAGTTACCACTAATGTGAGAAGCGTGGCCAAAAGCGTCTGCCAAAAATATTAGTTGCGAAAGTATCCAGATCGTCAATGAGCACCTATTATAAATGCGTCACTGAACTTGACACAAATAAGACGGACCGACATGTCATGTCCCGTGATGTACCTAAAAATATATCCATACATTCATAGTTGAGGGCGAACTGTGTGCCGTTGAACCTCCCCTCTTTGATTCCGACTGGAACGGCAATCAACCCTTCATGTGGTATTAATGACTTCGTTTTCTGACTGTCTTTTTCCGAAATATGCTTCACATCATAATCGAATTATATATGCAATGAAACAGTAGCAAGTTTCCGGTAGCGAGAACAAAAAGATGTCATCGATGGCGCTGCACGCAAATTTGTTGGTTTCCTCGTTTCTCGGGTTCGAAAGAAACGGGGTTGAAATGCAAAAATATGATGAACCAGAAAAGTGCAGTGATTTTAAGCTACTCGGTATGACGACGACGTACAGCTAGGCGCGGATTAGCCCACACGTGTCGCCTGTAGAGTTGGTCATCCAAGATAAGCGACAGAGAGCAAGCGACACACGTTCCTCTGCGGTTAGCTTGTCAAATTCACTGGTTGCAGTTAAAATGTTTCTGACGTACAACTTAACTCGGTTTAATAAATTATATCTATTGTTATATATTTACTTAAATTAAACTTGTTAAATATTTTGCAATTATTTGAATATAATAGAAGGCCAAAAAGTATTCACATTAGCAATTCTGGACACCAACAGGAATCCAAAGGCATCGAATTGGACCAGAATGCGAATTTGGATTTACAACAACCTATTTTAACTCGTATGTATTTCTGTTTCAATACATTTAAAAGGGGGTCGTAAGAAGTGCCGATTTAAGAGTTAAATAGAAATCCTGTCTGATCATTTTGAATACCAGGTCTATGATAATCTAATTCGTATTTAATTTCCAAAACTAGGGGTTTCAAAACAACCCACTTTTTAAAATATTGTATATGAAAACATGTTTTTCTATGAATTTTGTCCATCATTAGATTGAATATTCAACAAAGCAGTGTATCAACTAATCGTTTCAATTTATAGCCTCATTCATCACTACCACAATGTGACCGCAAATGAGACCCATTTGCGGCTCTAGTCATTTCCCACGATCGACGAGCCATACGCATGGTGTTTATGGAAATTCGAAAGTCGGACGAATCAGTATGAAGACTTAACCCAACCCCATTGCTTTCGCTCATAATCTGTAAATTAGAAGCAACGAACAAAACTATTTAGGATATGAGTTACGATGACAAACATGAGGAAGCGTGAAGGAAGTGCCAACCAACCAGCCATCCCCTAAATTGTGCATTCAATGAAGGATGTTGGTCAGCTCTGAGGGGGTTGTTGTTCGTTTGCAGAAAACCATTTATGAATTTAATATAATATTTGAATTATAGCACAGAAGGTTCTGAAGATGCAAATTAATGGGAGAACTCGCAAGAAATTGAAGTCCAAGCAAAGCGTTTATAATTTGTTCATATTTCCTTAACTTAAATTAACGAGAGAAACTTAGTTTCGAACTAGGGTTAATTTCGAACAACAAATTTAAGGGTTAACTATTTCTTAGAAAGACTCGAGTCATGAGATTTTCAAGTTAGATTATTACTAGCATTTATTTAGATTATATAACTTAAAAACTTACAAATCACTTCAGTACAAATCACAATGGTCGAAAAATGGCTACCTGACCACAACTAAATGGATTGCCCATTGTGGCTCATGCCTTAAGTTAATAAAGATCTTGGATTTCAAGCTTGCTCATGCATATTATCTTCATAAATTCGAATATTAATTTCACGATTATGTAATGTCACAGAATAAATAGTATACAGAAGTCGCATCTCGGCCTTTTATGCTTTTTCGCTTATGGTGCGGTCGGAACAACTGAGGGGTGATCAAACAACGAGAGAGCAAACGTGAACAAAGAGAAGCAACGAGAGAGCAAGCATAAAACGTTTATGTGTGCGTACATCTGTTTTGCTAGACTGCGTCGTGAATTAACGTGCGTTGACAACATTTTGTTTCAAGCTTTTGATTTCTGTATTTTGGTTTTCTTCCCTTGAAAGTTTCATATTTTACATTGCATAGCTATGTGCAGCACCAACAAGAGTTACTGGTTAATTGTAGTGCTCTAGTAAAAAATTGCTGGAGAAAAATTAAATATTGTTAAAATGTAAAATTTCGATCTTTTTAAGTATATTGGCAGAAAGTCTATTTTTGAAAACAAAATAATTAAATGTAAGCGCCCAGTTGGAAAACATTGATTGGTTTGTCCTCAAACTAAATCTAGTTTGGAATTGTATCGCAATTCCCTTCTAATGGCCATTTCATCCAAGAGCAAAATAATATTATTTTTTTCGTACTGGTTCAAATCCCAAGCACTTCTTTTTTATTAACTCCAACTTCTGGAACGGGTAGAACAGCTGAGGGGAAGACCAAACAACGTGTGAAGCTCCGAGAGAGCTTGTTTTGCGAAAGAAATCTCTTTCTGAGGTACATTGAAAAGATGGAAGCACCGGCGGCGCACCAATGAAAAAAAGGAAAAATAACCATGAATATTAGTGGGAATGATATTGTAGTCAATATTGATCAACAAATCAGACATTGTGTTTCGCCTAAATTGTTTTCAAAAAACAAAAAGTTATTCTCCCATTCCTTATTAAACATTTTTCACAGTGCATTCATAGAACAGCGTGGTACGACCCTACTTGCTTGATGCCTGCAGGTCGACTGACTGCTCTGCATAGGAACGATCGCTAATGTTGGTGTGAAAAAACGACGAGAGCTGTCGTGTATATGTGAATAGCCGAGAGAAAAACGATGATAGGGTGCCAATATTGGAACCCTAGAACAAAATTTGCTTTGTACGAGATGCAACTTCTGTATACTATTTATTCTGTGGTAATGTTTAATAAACACATTAATCGCTCTCCCTCTTTAGCAGTCGTTCCTTCCCCCAAGTGAAGGAAGAACCGAGATAACACATGGTACCCAAGATAATGCATTCACATATGGGTATTCTGGTTTGCTGTTTTTGTAATAAGTAATATTAGCACTTTAGGGCAGAACATAGGGGAAGAAGAAAAAATAACTAAGTAAGAGTAGAACTAAGAACAAGAAAAAGAAAGCTGATAAGCAGCGAGAAAAAAACAGGAGGTTCCAAAAAAGGGAAATGAATAGATTCTACTGAATCATAATCAGCAAAGAAGGTTGAAGGTTTTTGTGACACAAAGGATTATTTTTATCGCATTAAAACTCCTCCATCGCGTTTTCACATTCAAATAAAAAATCCAGATAAAAATATGAATTACTAATGCATGTACTTCATTACCGTACTTAGGTCCTAATTTCCTAAAACCGAACAGAACGCTTATCATACGTTATGCTTTGCATATTCGCTTTCCTAACATAGGAAATAACAACAAATAGCGAAAATAAAAAAGCAGAAAGAACGACAATCGTTCCGTTCGTTTTTAAGAAATAAAGCTCTTGATTTGACAGCTTTTTGTTGGTTGAAATGTATGCAAAATTATCTCATAAAATTCTCTCTTAATTTTATTGTTGTTGTAATTGTAGTTTTCTATGCAGATTACAACAACACCAGCTACTTATTTTACTCTTGTATAATTATGAAGTTATAACCCGTGAAAATTGAAAGTCTTTTTACTATATCTCCTAAACGATTAAAGATAAAGATAAGGAAAAATCCCCAAGGGAACGGATTTTCGACAAAATTTTATTCGGCGTAAATGAAGGGTATTTCAATTTCCTTTGAAACGGTATCAACCATATCCGGATATCTTTATTGGTTTAGGAGATACAGTAATAAGAAATTAAATTTTCGACGGGCTATAATTCCATAATTATAGGAGAGCTAACAAATTTGTTGTTTTGCAGGTTAAAATTCAAAGAAGGTAGGCGTAATCTATAGATATTCCTCTAAGTGTATCGAAGTTTGTTCTTTACCTTTCGTAAACATCCACTGTTAACCTTCGAGTCTCGGTTAACCTCGTATTCAGATGAGCCATTATATTGCTTCCATATTTATTCTAACTGTGCATTTATTTAAAAGTTTAACTCCATCTCTATTCCGTTCTCTATATAAAACAATCAATCTTCAAACACAAATAAAACATTTCAACAACAAGCCTTGAAATGATCACTCAGTTTCATTGTTTCATCGTTTTTCTTATTTGATTAATTTTTAAAAATTTTTTTAGTGAAAAGCAATCCGCGGAGACATTTTTTTTTTTTTGCTCCTTTCGCGTTTTTCACTATACGTACAATTGGCAACAGAGACTGACTGCTTTGATATCCCTTGAGAAGTACGTCAATTTTCAGTTGCATTATAAAATTTTGCAAGTCAGCTTTGAAAAGAATTGAAAATCTGAACCTAAAGCAGAATGAAGCTCACAATCAAAACGCTCGATCTAAAGACCTTCCATGTTGATTTCGACGAAACACAAACGGTGTGGGCCCTGAAGGAGCATCTGTGGGAATTGCCCGAAGTGGCAGTCAAGCCAGAACAGCAACAACTAATCTATGCCGGACGCATTCTATCAAATGAACACGAGCTCAAGTTTTACAGCATCGATGAACGCAAGTTCCTCGTAGTAATGGCTAAGAAATCCGGAGGAGAAGTTTCGGACCAACCGGGTCCTTCATGTCCAGTCCCAAAATCCAGAAAAATCGCAATAGAAACAGTAACATCAGAAACAGTAACATCAGAAACAGGAACATCAGAAATAGCAACATCAGAAACAGGAACACCTCCCAACACCAACACAGAACCACCACCAAACACCAACACGGCACCAAAACCAGCAGTCGCAGACGAAGGCGGAGCACAGAGTAACACCAACGTCGAGGAGTCACCTATCTCGGCAACCAACGACTTAATGGTGCAGAATATAATGGGCATGGGCTACCCGGAGGCCGACGTTCGACGTGCTCTGTTGGCCAGTTTCAATAATCCAAATCGCGCCATAGAATATCTTATCGAAGGAATACCCAACATTCCAGATATAATGATACCTGCAGGGGCCAACTCGGGTAATTCGACAACATCGACACAAAATCCCTTGAGCTTTTTACGCACTGATCCGCGCTTTGCTCAGATGCGGCGTGTCATTCAGCAACGTCCGGCATCATTGAGTACAGTTTTAGCCAAAATCGGCGAAACCAACCCGGCTCTGTTGGCCCTCATCCGCGACCACCAAGAGGAGTTTATCAGCATGCTGAATGACCCTGACGATAACACAGAGGATATCACACAAGCAGAAGAAGAGGTTATCGCAGTCATACTCACAGAAGCGGAACGCTCGGCCGTAGATCGTTTGGCCGCTCTCGGGTTTCCACGAGAACTTGTCATACAAGCGTATATAGCATGCGAGAAAAACGAAGAACAGACTGCAGACTTCTTGTGCCGTCATCTGGACGAAGAAACCTAGTCAATTGAAATGTGAAATGATATGATTTGAATAAACTATTCAATAGATTCTCTAAAACGTGTTTGGTTTATTATTCTCTTTAGAAACCCGTTAAATTATCGGCCGAAAAGTGCTGTGCACCATTTTTGAAAATACAGCCCAAGTAATTTGTATGAGATTATTTTGAAATAGTAGTGTATTCAGTGAACTGCGCGCTTCTCTTTTTTAGACTTTTAATCCTATTTAGTCAATTACAGGGGATGACGAAACGCGCACACCTACCATAAATGCGAAAAGAAGGGGGGGAAACGTAGTCGGACAGCGACCTATACCACCAGACAAAAAATTGAAAGCATGGTTTTAAATCAGGGAAGAGTAAAAATTAAGCCGAGTCTCAACTAATACCAGCGAATGAAAGAGAGGCAGGGTGAGTAAACAAACCAAAAAATTAGGGCTGTCTTGTGAGTTGAAAACGTAAACCGCATTCATATGAATACCCTGTATTTCGATTGGAACATTAAAATAGTCGGGAACTAATTCTTCGTCCCCTCACAACTGCATTTTAACTCTAACTGGATTGTAATAAAAATGCTCGTGCATATAGATATGATATATGAAGATTTTTTGGAAGGATTCTTTTCCATCTTTCTGTTTCTAATTTGATAACTTACAATACAAGTTTAAACTGATTTCGCTCAAACGTAAACTCATTTCTTACAATAATTTCTGCTGTATATTGCATATGCAGAGAGATTTTATGAACAGAACTTCTTCCAGAATCTCACTTACCGTAAAGCTATTTTGTACGTTTATTTTTGAACGAATGGTTGACTTGATTGGCGCTGAAAACTTATCGTTGTTTTTGTTTATACGAGGTCTCTTTACTAAATCAGCAGTGTTACTTAAATGTTCTGTTGACGTCTTTTTACAACTACTTTGGTTATGAGTATATATTTTGTTATTTGTTCGTGGACTTTGCAGCGATTCTTGCCGCACGCTGATTGCGGAGCTAGCATTAAAGGGCGGCTTAAGCCTAGTTACCGAGGTTGAAGTCAAAAGTAGTTCCGGCATTTTTCAGAGCACAGAACACAGAGTCTACTTTAGAATGCTTAACGTTAAACGATGCGAGTAACAGCTGCTGCAACGAAAGAGATGAAGATGTGTTTTTAGGTGCTGCTAAACATAAACGGAGCATGCAGAAGATAATTAAAGTTGCAGAGAAGGCACTTATAATAAAAATATCAATCTAATAGTTCAGCACACTTTATTGTTATTTTAAGTCAAATTTAATTTGGTATTAATGTATCGATGTGGTTCTTTGTGACCCGCTTTAAGCTTAAAACAACTAATTAAACTTAATCATTATGTTGGAGAAGTCGGTTGTTTTAATATTCGTTTGGGATTAAATAAATACATTAGTGGTTCTTAAGTTATATTTAATTTGTCAGTGGAGAGCAACTTAACAACGTAAGCGTTTCTTAATCTCATCGGCTAAGTTGGCCAGTGGAACGTCCTCCTCTTTGCGAGTGACCACTTCGCGCAACTTAACCACACCCCTCGCCAACTCAGAATCGCCGAAAACGATTGCCAGAGGAATCTGATTTTCTTCGCAGTGCTGCAGCTGAGCGAGTAACTTCGGATTCAATTTGTATGAGTGCTCGGCCTGTGTAAAGATAAATATTTAATGTTTAGTTTCTTCAAACTACTTGGAAAGTATTCCTACCTTAATCCCCTGGTCCCACAAATCGTTTAGAATGCTCAAGCGCTTCTCATGAAGGCCCTTGTGAGCCGAGGCCACATACACTTCGACTTCATTGGTGCGCGTTTTCACACCTGAGGAAGCGAATTTCGCTTCTAAAACTGAAAAAATTCGCTCCACACCAATTGATACACCCACACAGGGTACCTGCTTGCCTTTTGGGTCGAACATGCCAACCAGGTTATCGTAACGTCCACCGCCCGCAACAGAACCTATGGTACCAGGTTCCTCAGCATCGGAAGCACCAACACCATTCTCAAGAATTTTCGGCTCTGCTTTCAACACGCATTCGTAAATTACACCCGTGTAGTAATCCAAACCTCTGGCGAGGCTCAAATCAAAGCTAATTGTCTGTTCTAGACCCATTGCACTGCAATACTTAAGCAGCAGGCGCATTCCTTCAAGTCCCTTAACAGCAGCAGAGACCGACTTGAGTTTTTCATCAGCAAACAGTTTTTCCACCAACTCAGCTCCACCACTCAAGCGCACATATTCTCCAATTCGATCTGCAGTTTCAGGATCCAAACCTTTTTCTTCGATCATCTCTTTGCGAACATCCACCCATGCAGACTAAATAAGATCAATGACGATTAGCTAGAGCTGAGGTGAAGCTCAAATGAAACCCAGCAGTAGTTACCTTATCCAGTTTGTCTACGGAAGAGCAGATGGATCGGAACTTATCTGCGGCGACTCCGCATGCCTCGAACATACCATCCAACAACTGCCGATGGTTCAGCTTGATGACGTACTCGCCGATATCCAATGTGTCCAGGATTTCAGAAACAATTTTAACGCACTCAGCATCGGGCAGCATGGGATCATAAGAGCCCGCAATATCAAAATCCTACGAATAAATGAACGACCTATTAAGGGTTGTCAGGACAAGCCGGACCAGAGAGGAACTCACGCATTGGTAGAACTCCCGATAACGACCACGGGTCATTTTGGGGTTATCCCGTCGATAGACCTTAGCGATGTGGTAACGCTTGATGCTCGATATCTTGCTCATAGCCAGATAACGCGCTAGAGGAACTGTAAGATCATAACGCAAGGAGAGGATCTCGCCGCCTTGGTCCTTAAGGTCGTAAATCAGTTTGGAATCTTCACCGTATTTGCCCGTTAGTACTTCCTTTTTCAGACACAGTAGCAGAGATGTTGAGTACAAGTATATTTTACAAATGCAACGATTGGACTCACTTTCAGCTCGAACACGGGTGTGTCAATGGCCTCCCCGCCGTGCTTCTTGAAAACACTTGCGATCTTGTCGAGAACACCCTGGCGCAAGGTCATCTGCTGCGGGGAATAGTCACGTGTTCCCTTGGGTGTTTTCAGGATGAATTTCTGTGGCTGTGCGGGTCCATCGCTCAGTTTAGCCTTCAAAGCCAGCAAACGTGCCACTTCTTCATCGATCTGTGTAACATCGGAAGAATTGAGAACAGATTTTTAAAATCAAACACATACTACATGTTAAACTACTTAGATGCTAACCTGGTCCAATTGTTGGTCCTCAGATTCATTATTGTTGGATTTATTTGTGGTTTTACTTTCGTAATCTAAGTGCGAGTGCGTTCGGCGTGTGCTCGCTGCTGTCGTAAACGAGCAACGACAGCCTGCCAGGACTGCATCACATCCTCTTTGAATATTTTTTTGTTGTTTATGACAACCTATTAGAACCCGCTTTCGGTGCACGAAACGCGCAGTTTGTCGGCCAATAGAACGCAACATTCTTGTGTTTTTATAATTTAAAGATTTTAGTTTTTTCGAATTACTGTTTTAGTAAACCAAATAAATTTCACGCGTTCTTTTTGTAAATTTTAAACCTAAGCAACAACAATAATGAAACTGATTAGAAGTTCTGAAGTCCAGTAAAATAGTTTCGTGCAGTAAGTTAATAAGATGGCTTAAAAATAAAGATACAAACAAGGTCTAGAAGAAGGCTAAAATATAAAAGAGAAGCAAAATGTAAGTATGTATTGCAGAAAGTAAATGAAATTAGGCTGAAACTATATTATTAGGTTTGGCAATAAAATTAATTATAATTAGAAAATATATCTACAACTACAAATAATAATTTATTTATTTATTAGTTACATCCAAATTATTGCGTTCCATCGACCAAACTATTACGATACGCTTTTAAAGTGTCAACAATATACATTTTGTGGATTTTGTTGAAATATTTTTTGCAGAATCAGTTTCTAAAATCCCCGGATTTAAATAAAATCAAAATATCACGCGTTTAATTCACACACGCACAAATAACTTATAGAAAACGAAATTTCGCTGATAATTATTTTAATGAGATAGTCTTAAAAATGAAAATATATAATTTAAAACAAGAGTTTGTGGTTTATTGAAATTTCCGAATTTTGGTATTGGAATTTCACATTTATAAATTGTGGAATCAATCGAGTTTGAATTCTAGAATTTTCTGCAATTAATTTATGGAAATGTTTAAATAAAATAACGTTTCAATTTTGCTTGTTTTACTCCAGTAACTTTAATTTCAAAATTAAAATAACTACAATGTGATTTTCGGGACTTCAGAGAACGTGATGATGATGTGGTGTACATGGAATCGATAAATGTACATAAATGCAGAGAATTTCTTGGTTACCAAATCTTCAAGGGATATCATGACATCAAGTAGACTACAAATTTTATGGCCGTCTGTTTAATTACAACTTGAAATTGCGTTGAGGCTGCAACTTGTAAATTATTTCGTAGTATGTTCCACAAAAACGTAAACGCATCAAGTCAGCTGTTTGCAAAATCCAGTTTTTTTAATGGCTTTACGAAGCACTGGTTGAAAGTCACACATGTTACAGTTACAAAGCCAAACTTGAAAGTGTTTAATGAGCACAATAAAAGAGAAGGTTGAATACCACTTAAAACAGGTTATTTGACCAAGGCAACCTGCCTCTAAACCTATACATGAAACCGACACTTCAGGTGACCCTCGAAATGCCAAATCAAACTGAACTGCGCTAGCATCTAACAAGAGATGCGATAAATCAGGTGTACTTCCGTTAAAACGCTGCCATCGTGGCTCCCGTTAACCACCCCCTACAATGAAAGTACATCAGTCGCTATACCTACATTTTAAAGTTTAATAATTCGGTTTTAATAACGTTTAACTGCTGAATTGTTGGTGAATCTGATGATAATGCAATGATAAATGCAAAGTTAATGATGACAACAATGTCGATGTTTAATGTGAACTGTAAACTAATTGCCAACCCAGTTAAAGCGTCGCCCAATTAAAATTAAAGAGTAGGATGATGAAATATTTGCACACTTCGAATTGTGTTATAAATTCACGAGATGTATTCATCAACTAAATTTGTACAAAATAAAAGACATAAAAGGTGCAGCAAATAAATCAGTGCCTCTCTTAAATAATCACCGAATATTCAAGGTGGTACCTTTTCCTTGGACTCCTTAGCTGCTTTCAGTTTCCTGACCAGTTCGCCTTGATTTTTTATATCCTCCAAGATTTGCTCACGCGTTTCACTCATTCTACAACAAAACGTTGCACAAAATCAATCGAATAGTTTTTTTGTTTACAGCAAAAATAGAAACTAGATTGTTGGTTCCACGGTTATCTATGGTTAAATGAACGGAGATCGAAATACTTCGTTGCTAAGGCTATTTATTTGGGATTGTTTTATATTTTTGATCTTTCACCACCAAATTTACAAATTCTTTCACACACGCGGCGACGACATCAAAGAAAACGACGTGAAAGTATAGTAAAAAAAACTCAGGTGACACCTGCTTACGTCGACATCTCTTACGTCGAATGCGCGATATTTTACTCGCTATTATTTTAGACAGGGTGAACCAAAATTAAAAACTGTTTTTATATTATTCTTATTTCTATTTGATTTCATTTTCAATTGATTTCAAAAATATTCACAGTTCGAAAAGCATTTTAGAAACGATTGATTTCTGTTTATCGTTAATCTTATTCTATAACAAGTGTGTTTTCTAATGTCAACTAAATTTCAAGAATTACAAAAAAAACAGTCGTTTTCGTTTCTTTCTACTTACTATTCTTTGTCCGACAGCTTGAAATTACCGGCGAGCCCTTTACAATCGTCAATAACTAATTGCAATTTGTTAATAAACCGCCAGTATATTTGAATATTCATTCATTCCCATTGTAAGATTATTATAAACATTATAATTAAGCATAAATCGATACTAAGAAATCAAATAAAAACTGCAACAAGTGCTTCAGTTGGTTTGGCCATCCTGTTATTGCAAATATTATTATTATTACAGATGAGCTAGATGCACATTGTATTGGTTAATATTAACTTACTTTAATAAAGTAACTAAATAAGTTTACAATCATAACAGCTAAATACATAGAAATGCCGAAAGAGTTGTGTGCTTTCTTGTATCTGCGATAGTTATAAATTAATTACAATCTTGTCGTATAAATAACTGTATAAAACTATATGTACTGTATATATTTTCTATCACTTTATAAATCACTGCCCTGCATGTGCGCTATCTGTTTTAGAGTTTCCGTTTTTTCATCATCATCTTACGTTTCTTTTCAGCTGCTTCCATTTTCATGTCTTCTAAATCTTCTTTAATACCTGAAGAAGTGAACAGAGAATCTAAATCCGAATTCTGTACTTGTATTCAGAACATTCAGAATCTTACCAATTTTTTTACTAATAAATTCTTCACGCTGCACTTGCGCAAAGTTCGATTCCATTGCTGCATCGTCTTCATCCTCCACATCCCGGTATCTGCACATTTTAGCAAAGTATTAAGTCGCTTATAGCGTATGTATCTCATACCTACGTACCTTGATTTATCGTAACCAAATATTGCCTTGATGTGGGAAGAGTAGTCCTCTTCGCAGTCGCCATCATCTATGAAATCATCCAATTCAGAGTCATATTCGTCGTCATCATCATCCAGAATGCGTCCTAAGAAATGAAGTTTATTTAAATTACACTAGAAGCTTGATTGAGATAGTTTAACCCACTTTTCTGTGCAGTTTGAGGCTTTCTATTGCCCCCTGCCTTATTTACAGATTCTCGACGTATATCAGATGGTGGAAACTGACGTGTTTTCTGCACGTCAGGCGGCGGAAATTGGCGTGCCTTTATAGGTTTCTCCCGATCCCGCGGAGGGAACTCTCGAGTGACACCACTCTGAGCATTCTTGCTGGACTTGCTGGGGGCTGTGGAAACGGGTTTGTTGTTGCTCAAGGCACTGGATGAAGTGCTAGATTTTAATGGCGGCAGTTTTTTCACTGTTGAAGGAGGTGCGGCTGCTTTCGTCACAACCTTTGAAAGGGGTGACTTGGAGGGCAACGCCTTAGAGGGCTGTGCATTTGCTGATGCTAATGGAACATTGGGCTTTTTGAAGCCGTTGGTTCCGCTGTGCACACTGCCAGTAGCGCCTGTAGGAGGCTTTGCAGTCGATGAGGAACTTCCACCTTTGCTCAGACTGGAACTTGTAGCCGTTGATTTCTTGGCCGGATTTAATTTGGGAATACGACCATTCGGCTCTGCACGTCCGGCTGAGTTCACGTCTTTAGCACAGCTATCTGAAGAAGTCTCGCGCTCACGCTTACGACGCTCTCTAGCTTCCCGCTCACGCTGGCGTTCCTCCAGTTCTCGCTTCTCCTTAGAGGTGAGCAAGCGTTCAGGTTCCTTTTTCTTCTCTTCCACAACAATCAGTACAGGTTCATGCTGTTTCTTTTCGGCAAGTTTGAGTAGCGCTTGAAAGTCCATTGGTATTGGCGGCGGTTTACGGGTTTTCTTTTTCTGGTCTTCCTCGCGTTTCTTACGTTCTTCTTCCTGCCGCTCAGCCTCTGGATCGTACAAATTCTTTGAAGAAGTGGACGTTCGAACTCCTTGACTAATACCATTTGCATCCTTCGTCATTGCAGATCCTGCTACAGCAGCAGTACTTGATCGATTTTTGCCATGGGTTCTTTTATCTTCGATCTCTCGTGTAATAGCCGCCTTAACGCGTTCCTTGGTGCCAGAGAGATCTTTTAAAGATTGAGGTCGACTGGGCGAAAATCCCTTATCTTCCTTTACATCTCTTACCTATCAATCTCAAGAATGTTAAGTAAACTTATGTTTTACCTATTGGTCTATTACCTTTTCGATGTATTTCTGATAAAAGGCATTCGCTTCGGTGGACACGTAACCGTAGTCATCTTGATCCGCCTGTTCAGGCCCCTCCAATGTAATGGCTGTGTGTTCCGTATTTATGGCATCGTCCAGAACTGACTTGTTGGCTGATTTGGTTACTTTTAACATTTTCCTAATTTTATTCTTGGACTTTTCATCACGCATTGACAACAGATTGGCCAGTTTTTCCCGTTCTTGACGCTGTCGCTCCTTTTCCTCCTGTTCACGTTTCTGCAAAAATTTCTGTATATTTTCGGAAAGCTTTTTATCCTTCGATTCCTTTTTGGGCGGCGCAAACTTCGTGCTGTAATATTTTCCCTGGAAATAAGACTTGAGTTATTAACTTAACAATTATTAAGAACTATATTAGTAAATTTCATGTTTCCTTCAAATGTTGCACATGATATCATTTACCATCACCATCTCACCTCAGTTTTGCCTACTTCACTATTTTTTTTAGCTACGTGCAACAATGTTCCAAAATCCATATTGGTGGCTTAAAGTTGTATTAAACCAAGATAATGCTAAATAAAAGATTACAAAATATAGTTTATTTATATTAGCTGCAATTTTCTGGGCGACGTGCGTACACATTGAAGAACTAGAAAAAACTGACAGCAGAATTTTAATTTTTTTCAATTACTCTCTTCCTTCCACTGTTGCACCACCGGTCCTTTCGTACTATTTCGCTTGTTCATTTCAAGATTAAAACATCCTGAAAATTATGAAACTTTTAAGCGTTAATTTCACATGGAAAGTAAATATTTTCAATAGTAAAACAAAATATTAAATCGAAGTTAATTATAAAAATTAGTAGTGAACTGTGAGCTGGCACTTTTTCAATTTTCTGCATTACCTACTATTATGATAAAAATTCCACATACGCGAAATTCCAGGGCCTGTTTGTTGTGTAACTTCTTATACTCTTTGACTTAGAACTCTTGCAACCCTGGTTCAAAGTATAAATTTTTTCAGTTGTCATTTCTGCACGGTTAATGACTTTCCTAATATTTTGTGTCTGATTATAAATACAAAACTATTTAATATCGTTTTTGATTGCGGGAGCTATGTAAAAAAAGCACAACCCGAAATATATTTCCAGACTCAATGAAAGATAAGCCTGTGAATTTAAATCGTACTCCTGACATAGGGGAGTAGAGAACATTTGGGTGTAGCTCATCCAGCGCATCCTCACGACGAAAGTGGTGCTTTTTGTTTTTGTAAAAGAGAAAGAAAACTCCTTCAAAATGGCATCGCAAAGAAGCACACCCCAAATTAATGATTTCGATTATGAAATCCTAATGCAGCGCCTCCAAATCGGCGATAGTAATGCTACACATTATCAACGGCCGCCGGGAGCTATAGAGAATTTTATACGGGAAAACTCACCGCACCACCAACAACTACTGCAACAAGCCACGGAAGAATACAAGATCTACGAACGAAACAATATAATCGCTGCCTCCAAGTATGCCACGCCCAAGCCAGTAGAGCAGCTGGCTGCCTACCATGCGGCCGATTCCAACGGACGGAGCGAAGTAAATTCCAATGGCAGCGGCAACTCGAGTGATACCAGCAGCCCACGTTACGGCGCTGCATCCAGTCGAAACCATTTCATATATGAGCACAATTACCCACCAGGTCAGAAGCACTCTCCTGTATATGAAAATTTGGACTTTTACGGTGCTATTAACGCTGCAGCTAATTTCGAGTCTACAAACAAACGTGCTCAGCCACAGCAGGCTGGCCCACAGTGTGTCACGGGAGCTACTTGCCCACTAGTTGCAAATTCCTCGCGTAATCATTACTTGGTTATGCAAGCCACGAACAGCGGGCGATATGCACACACCCCAGTACCAGAACACGACCACACCCCCATCTATGAAAATATCATACCACACTCAGGTGCGTTGATTACTCCGTACATTTAAAATACTTGTTATAATACTTTTTTATCTCCATATTTTAGGTCAACGCGCACAACCACAGGCCTCGCCAGCAACTGCAACTATGTACCAGCACATCGAAATGCCGTCGACTCCTTCGCGGCCAGCAAATACTGCAACACTTTCACATCACCATTCCAGAGAAAACTCGGTTCTAGTCGAGCCGGGCATTACTCATCCGGCACTACCTTCTCCAATACATCCTCGAAGCAGCTCAAACACATCACTGAAATCCAGTACTTCCTCCGCTGCTGCTGTTAATGCTGGAAACATCCTACAATCGCCCACACAACGGTTTCGCAACCTGTCGCTGCCAAGCCATTTGAACAATTCGCCACCATCGCCCTGTAAGTCGGCGATCAGTAACTGCAGCAACTCCAACGACTACAAATTGCAGCAGCACACACCCATCAAAAGTGGAGCAGTAAGTCAGTGATAAATCGTCATCTGTCATCTTCTTATTTGCTTGATCATTTCTTCCCAGCATCACAAACCAACATTTTCCCCAGGAATTAACGTGTCTGTTAATCCGAACTACATTGAAGACATCAATGACTCTGACTATGTCTGTATGACGGCAAACCTAAATCGAGATCCCCATAAATTGGTAGGTTCTTCAATGCCGCCGCATCAACATACTGCTTCGACCGGTGCAGAGCCACATAAATCCTTACCTTTATATGGAGAGGTCATGGAACCTCAACAGACAGGCCACCGCATGGTATCGCCTTTAATCGAACGCGAGTTTACGCAGTCTCCAGCAAATCTACTGCGCTCTGCGATTCCGTCATCCATTTCGCCAACTCCATCTCAAAATAGTACAGGTGACGACTATTCACAAAGCAATAAAAATAGCTTATTACTAAATTACTGTAAATTTTCTTCGTCTTTCGTAGGTCTTTCGAAAAATTTACTCCCCTATAGCGTTACGCCTCCACGCCCGGCCGGTCCTACAGAAGCGCAGCGCAAAATTGAAGAACTCACGCGGCAGCTTGAAGAGGAAATCGAGCAAAGCGAGGAACACGGCGAATACTTCGGTATTGACTCATATCTTATTTCTCTTGACGACTACGGTTAATATTTGCATTTGCTTATTGTTACATTAGGAATTTGTCATACGTGTGGTGACAAAGTAAAAGGTGCTGGACAAGCGTGCCAGGCCATGGGCAATCTCTATCACACCAACTGCTTCATCTGCTGTTCCTGTGGACGCGCTTTGCGCGGTAAAGCATTCTACAATGTGCATGGACGCGTCTATTGTGAAGAGGATTACATGGTAAATATACAAATAACCTGAAAAACATCCAAATAACGCATGTCAAGTGGTGATATCATGCGTTTTTTATTTTATAGTACTCTGGATTCCAACAAACAGCTGAAAAATGTGCAATTTGTGGTCATTTAATAATGGAGATGGTAAGTTTGAATCGATCTCTTCGATCTCTCTGTCTCTCTACAAGAAAATTGATTTGAATTTTGATATTTTGTATCATTTGAAGATTCTGCAAGCCATGGGTAAATGTTATCACCCAGGCTGTTTTCGTTGCTGTATCTGCAACGAATGTCTCGACGGCGTGCCCTTCACTGTCGATGTGGATCACAAGATCTACTGTGTCAACGATTATCATCGCATGTTCGCACCCAAATGTGCTAGTTGTGGCAAAGGTTAGGATGAATTTATTACCAAAACTATAATAGATTTTTCATGTACCATTCGTATTTTATCCAGGCATCACTCCCGTCGAAGGCACCGACGAAACAGTGCGAGTCGTTTCAATGGATAAAGACTTTCATGTGGATTGTTACATATGCGAAGAGTGCGGGATGCAGTTAACAGATGAGCCGGACAAACGTTGCTATCCGTTGGAGGGACGCCTGCTGTGTCGTTCTTGCCATTTACAGCGTTTGGCTTTGCAGACGTCACCGCACGTCAGGCATCAGGAACCGGTGTGTGCATCATATCAATACATGGGCTAATCAGGCTTAATAAAAGACAACGCATTGACAATGGTGGCTACTTTATACTACGCATAATCGAATAATATTTCCTTAAACTAACCTATTAATACTAAAACTATATAAGGAAAAGACAAGATGAACGCACACAGCGCGGTCTAAGCATTTAATACTAGTTACACTCCAGAGTACTGCTCTCGACTTAGCAGTCGACTTCAATTATATTCACCAAGACTATTAATTTGTATATTATTTACAAATCGTGTGGCTTGCTTTTGCAAACCATCGAGCATGAACTCAAATTATTTGCAATATAAAAACAGATTCTTCCTGTATACTTAATATTAAGTTGAGAAATTAAGTATACAATTTTACTACAGCTTATTTTATTTTGATAAAAAATATAGAATTTCTTTAAAAAAACGTAATAAATCCATTTAATGCATCAGAATTTCAGTTTGAACCAGACGTTTATTTGTGTCACCCGGCATTCGATACGGTACAGTAGCGGCCATATTCGTCAGTGCTTTGGCTTTCTGACGCAAATACTGCAGTTGCTGCAAGTACAAGAAAACAAACAATCGATAGATGTTGGTTAGGTGAGAAAATCTTCCAGTACGACTTACGCTGTCTCTGCTAGTGTCCAACATGCTGCTGTCCTTTCCTTTAATGCTCTTATACTGTGCGTAAAGAATGTCCATGGCAGCCAATAAAATGTCTGGGTACACCTTGCATATCTCACCGCCTAATCGTTTGAAGTTATTGATGCATTCGTCGAGTTCGTTTATGGACATGGGTACCAATTTTGTATTTGCCAACACTTCCAAAGCCATTTGATGCTTGCGCTCGTGGTAATAGTCGAAGAAGGAGACGAGTTCGTTGAGCAAATTGAATGTGGAAATGGTTTGAGGTTCACACTCCAGACTGTTACCTCGTAACCGGTTACTGAAATCTTCTGCCATGCACGACAAGCGCTCTCGCAACGATCCCTTTTGTGAAACTTGATGCACCACTTGTGAAAGTAATATCGAGATGTAACGCAAAGCTTCATTTTGCATCTATTTACAATTTCTTATTAATAATCAGGAATCAAGATTGATTTGGTGTATGTTTTCAACTTACGCCTGCAATGTCAAACAAATTGATGGCATCTTCAAACATTCCCTTCTGCACCAGGTTCTCAGCAACTAACGCGGCAGCTGTACGTGTGTCGAATTCCACACAATCGAATTGTTCAAATAAACCTCTACAAGCGAGTTCCAAGTGTGATTATATTTTTTGCAAATGCACATACATGTAGCGATGTTACTCACCCGCACACTATGCCATTCGGCTGCATTTTTCCAAAAATTAAATCGTAATTACGACACTCTATGGCCAAGTTGCTAACACAAACCAGGAAAAAGTTGCGTTCTTCGGGATCTTTCAAGTTGCGCAGGAAAAAGTAGTACTGCAGTGCTTCTGCTGGATCGGTGATTTCGAACTTTTTCACATAAAGCATTACTAGACGTGCAATATTCAAGCGGCGCATGGGAACAGGATCTTCAATATCCACAGATACTAAAGGAAGGGGTGGGGGTAAAAATATAGTCTTTTTAGAGCAGCGAAGGTCTTACGAAGTGGTTCCTGTACGTTGCGCGGCCCTCCAATCAAAAACATTTCATTAAGCGCTAACGCAATGTGCACAGCATGTGTTCGATATTGCTCAGTGCGAGCTAGAAATTCTATGGCAGCTTCAAATTGACCTGTCAATGCCAAAACCTGAAAATACAAGTGCCTCTGTTCACTGGCATTGAAATGCTTTTCGCCGTATTTCTCCAGGATCAGAGTCTGCAATCCGGAATAAGTGAGCACCTCTGAACTATTCGCGACATCAGTGCGCAGAATAGATATTTGGATCCACAGAAAGTCGTCGGTAGTTTTAGCCACTTCCAGATGCTGTTCATTTATATCGCACCCGGCAATAATGCAGTATACCTGAAATGGTTAACAAGAATGTCGTCGTCCAGTTTACGCTTAATTTGAATTAATCGGATCAATGTTTTCTATATTTACCGCTTTCTTATAGGGATCAGTAGAATTCTTTATCTTATTGCAATAATGCAGTTTCAATTGACCTTCCAGCTTTGAGTTAATTTTTTGTTCTGGCTTATTAATTTTATCCTCCAGAACTTGTATGAAATCTTCATGGCCAGCTCTGAAATACGAGTTTTTCAATTATATTTCGTAAGCTGTTTTGATACTTTGACGTGACCGCCTACCCTCCAGCCTGCATACATTTGAGGGCCGACTTCAAATCGCCGCAACGTAGACAGTAGTAAACCATCGGCCACAACGGCTTTCCGTCAATGCTGGCATCCTGGAGTCCAAAGGAGTTGCCCTGATTGAAGGTCAAACCAACGTAGGATGAAACGAGGTTATAAGTACTAGGAACACCACCGCGCTGTGCTTCACGCAGATTCCCACTGATCACGGTAGACATGTAGAGTTTGTATCTGTAGACAATAAAAAAATGGGCACTAAATCGCTTAAAGCACGAATGCTTGATTTCAAACGAACCGATTTTCCAAATACTTCTTAGCTTGATCCACAAACTGTGTAGTTTCACAACGACTTTGTATAGGATCGCGATTTCGAGAGACGGGAGTAACATCTACCATATACTTAATGATCTCCCAGATTTCATTTACCTTTTGATCTTCGAAGCTTTCTGCAGCTTTGGCGAATTTCTGAACCAGATTTGGCCTATAAGCTCCTTTTATGACGATTGCGTTGTATTCATATACCTCTCGTGCGTATGCCATTTCCTGAAACGTGATATAAAATATTGGTCTTGGAAAACAATTGAATAGATTTCAGCTTACAATCCGATTGAGACAGGAACGCATTCCAAACGTCTCATTCAACACAGTTTGCTCCGGTATCTTCTGTAAATCAATCCAGTTCTGCGACGGGCCAACCATGGAATTCAGCAACTTGACCTTTTCTTCACGCCACTCAGCTCTGATGCGGTCCCACTTTCTTTTCTCTGCAGACTCATACGCCTAGAGACAAAAAGATTGATGACTAAGCGAGTCATTCAGATGTGTCCCGACTTACATTTTTTTTCACTTCTTCAATAACGGAAAGGATGGCATTTTCCTTCTCGTTCTTCAAAAAGCTCTGTACATCGGTATCTGCAATCGGGTCCAACGGTTCAAATGTTTTTCGTGCACTTAATGCTTCAAGCTTTTGCGAAATTTTAGACAAATCGATGCCTTTGGAACCCAACAAAATGTGCCTAAAACAAATGTTTAGATAGAACCACACAACAGTTCAATATGAATTCTTACGCTTGAATATCTTGAGCACCGGTCTGTGTAACTCTTGAGTGCAATTCCTGCGTAGCTTGAAGCACTTGTGAGATGGTGCGTTCAACGCGCGGCAGTTCCTCCGAGCTTTGCGTTTCATTGGAGAGTCTCTGAGCTTGTTGCAGGAGCGAATTGAAATCCATGATATAAATTTAGACCTTATCACAAATATAAACTAACTAAATGCCTTCCAACAATTTCACACTAAGATACGGACGCGCGCCGGCTAATGTCAAAATATTATACTGTTCCAGCGTTGCAATCTTATAGTAGAGTGATTTATTAGTCACCATTTTGTTTCTAGTACAAAAATTAATTGACAAGGTAAGATACCTCTTACTTTAGTACACAAAGTCCTGAAACCTTTTACTTTATTACACAAGGTCAAGGGACCCCCTACTTTATTACACAAGGTCCTGAGAACTTTTTCTGTAATTCTTGAATAAACAACAATAAAAAATAATGTATTTTACAGGTATTAGACAGCATGTATTAAGTTCATAAATTTCTCAATGATGGTTGCTGCAGACGCTCCGACGAATCATAACAAATTTTCTACAGCTGAGTTCCTTTTTTATCTAACAACGAAAGAGTGAACCCAGAATACGAAATACAATTTAAATTTCATACTTCCACCGAATATTTCTTAGAAGAAACTATTAAGAATATGAAACAAACAAACAAACAACAATTTTTATTCACAAAATTTTTATATACAATTGAGTTATAAAAACTTTAAGCTTAAATCTAAAGTTTTAATTATAATCAGCACAAATGGGGCCTGACCCTAGACAAAGAGGGATAATAATGTTTGAGTCCAAACTATTAAGAATATGTAGCTATTCGATAAGTTATACGAAAATTGTGAGAAGAACGTTTTTCTCCCGAAAGATACGTTTTCCGGCCAAAAATAGCGCGCTTTTTTTATTAGCCAAGCTAATACACTTTTTCGTACTATCTTCATTTTTCACTAAACCGAATGCAACTCTTAATTGAATGTATGCTAGGAAATTGTTCTGCTTTTTTCAGTGCTCATGGTGCAAAATTGCTTTACTGGAATATATAAATTTAATTAAATAATTATATATAGTAATATCTATTATATAGATTAAAGCAAAGTCATACATTTCACCTTACACATATTCGAAACAAAATGACCGATATTAAATCATTTTTTTACGAGTGGTGTTCAAAAAATAAGGTTGAAGCGAAGAGTGAAGTTCGCCCTACTGGTAAGAAACAATTTGGAATATCATCTGGAAAATCGATGAACATAATTTGCATATATACTATATATATAACACTACATAAAATTATTCAGGTCCAAAGCATCGTCAGAGGTTTTTGTGCGAGGTGCGTGTTGCTCCATATCCTTATGTAGCTGCAGGTAATTCAACCAACAAAAAGGATGCTGAACGTAATGCATCGAGGGACTTCGTTAATTTTCTTGTCAGAACTGGCAAATTAAATCCCAACGATGTGCCCTCGGATGCGGGAGTTTATGCAATGCCTACCGGAGATTCTGGAGGTGGTAATGATGGACCTGACGGTTTCAACGCTGGTAGAGGTGTTACTCAGCCACGACAGTTCTATGACGGTGGCTCTGGTCCCCAGGATCTTGGAGAGGCTTATCGTCCCATGGACAGGAACAACAGCCGTGAATTTAATCCAATCGATCGTGCACAGGAGAAGCTGGAAATGAAGGAGGCCGAATCCATTGATGTGAATGCAGCCATTCACGGAAACTGGACTATAGAAAATGCCAAAGCAAAGCTACATCAATTCATGCAAATGAATAAAATAACTGCCGACTACAAATACACTCCGGTTGGGCCCGATCATGCTAGGTGGGTGGGTTTATTTGGGACTGCATAGCAAGTGTTGTAGTAGAGTTGTTGCTCACTGGTTCGATTTGATATAAATCGAATTGGAAAGCGGTATATATTAAGGAAGTTGTAGATGGTCGTGTGTGCCCAGCGCAATAGAAAATGAAACATTCTCTCGGCACAGTTTTCTGCAAATGTTAGAATATTGATATCTTTTAAATGAACGCTCTGGTTTCATCAATGAAATTGGCCTTCATAGTTTCCGTTAGTGTTCTTTACATAGCAAGGAACACAAATGGAATCATTTCTTTCTATTTTATTTCAATTATTTGATTTTTCTTCCTGGAGTATTTGCTGACTTCTTTATAGGACATTTAAAGTCATTCAATTTAATTTTATTTATGTTTAGTTATAACCTCCCAGTATTTACTTAGTTGGAAAAATATTTGCAGAAAAGTGTGCATCGAGCTTTCCCTACATGATTGGAAATAATTTGGGCTATGCACTCGCGGTATACACGACCAAGCTGTACTAATATTGAGCACGCTATGTTAAGGTAAGTTTCGCTATTAGTGTGTTGGGATCTCTTGGGACATATGTATAGTATAGATGTCACAACTAGATTTATAGTTAATTTTTTCACCATTTAAAGTTGTATCAGTTATGGAACAACATATGATATAATTTTTAAATATATTACATTACTAGTATAGACTTTGACCTAATGAGAGTTGAAAATTGCAAGATATATGTAAACACATACACCTTAAAACTACATATTGGGCAATTTTTAATGATTTTATATAACAAAAAGATAGAAACAAATAGCATAACTTTATATCTGGAATCTTTTGAAACGCAGGAGTTTTATGGCTGAAATGCACATCTTTGTACGAGAATTAAAGCGTACGGTGACGGCTCGTGAGACTGGCTCCAATAAGCAATCGGCTAGCAAGTCTTGTGCACTTTCATTAGTCCGTCAACTGTACCATTTGGGTGTTATTGAAGCCTTTTCGGGCACGTTAAAACAAAGAAAAGATGACGAGGAGCTAAAGCCCTATCCGGTTAAAGTTGACCCGGCGCTGATGCAAAGAGTAGAGGAATGCGTACGGGACTTGGATTTGCCCGTGGTGAATCCCATTAATATAAAAACTGATTCTGAATCACCTGCACTCAGTTTAACTGTAATTAACTGCTATTTATTATTTTACATCTTTCAAATACTAATTGAATGTTATTTCTGAAATTCGTTTAGGTCAATATGTCCAAAGATGGTCCCCATCGCGGCGTAAATGATGTTCAGATGCAAGGATCGGTCATACCATGGGCACCGCCTCAGCCAAACTGGAACGCATGGAATGCTTGTAACATTGACGAAGGCTACTTGGCCACAGCCTCGCTAGACGATCTGTGTAATGATCTGGAAACCTCTTCGAAAGAGAAGCGTCTTAACAATACAGACTATCAGGTGAACTAAAAATAGGTTTTTACCTAAACACTTTATATTTGAGAAAAAGCTAATTTTTCTAAATTTCTAGAAATTCGTTGAATTTCGGGAGAAGTTGCCAATCGCTGCCATGCGCAATGAAATTATGGCAACAATCAATGACAATCCGGTGGTAATTATACGCGGTAATACTGGCTGCGGCAAGACCACGCAGCTTGGTCAATACATTTTAGAAGACTATATATCATCAGGTCAGGGTGCCTGGTGCAATATATATGTAACGCAGCCGAGAAGAATCTCGGCGATATCAGTTGCCGATCGTGTTGCCAATGAGCTCTGCGAAACTATTGGCGAATCGGTCGGTTACACTGTGCGATTTGAATCAGTTATGCCGCGTCCATACGGTGCTATTCTCTTCTGCACTGTTGGTGTGCTGCTGCGCAAACTGGAGGCTGGTCTGCGTGGAATCTCCCACATTATTGTCGACGAAATCCATGAACGTGACGTCAATAGTGATTTTCTATTGGTCATTTTGCGCGACATGGTGCACACTTATCCGGATCTGCGCGTTATCCTTATGTCTGCCACTATAGATACAACCCTCTTTTCGGATTATTTCGGAAAATGTCCCGTCATCGAGGTGCCCGGCCGTGCTCATCCCGTACAGCAATTTTTCCTCGAAGATTGTATTGAGATGTCTAACTTTATGCCGACGCCTGAGTCGCGTAAGAATCGAAAAGATAAAGACGACGACGAGAAGACCGTCATAGCTGAGAATGCCGACGCAACGGAGCAAAATCTGAACAAAGTGATTGATTCCAAATATTCATCCAATACGCGCATCGCTATGGGCATGCTGTCCGAATCTGACTGCTCTTTCGAGCTAATTGAGACGATGTTGATTCACATAAAATCGAAAAACATACCTGGTGCTATTCTGATATTTTTGCCGGGGTGGAATCTTATATTCGCCTTGATGAAGTTTCTGCAGAGTTCGCAATTCGGTGGGCCGCAGTTTGTTATACTTCCCTGTCACTCACAAATTCCACGCGAAGATCAACGGAAAGTTTTCGAACCAGTTCCGGATGGCGTCACTAAGGTATTGCACTGTAATCTATTTAGAATATGCTCTTTGTAATATTCTAACGTATCTTCCAGATTATTTTGTCGACAAATATCGCCGAAACTTCGATCACTATTGATGACATTGTTTTTGTTATTGATACTTGCAAGGCAAGAATGAAAATGTTTACCTCTCACAACAACTTGACCAGCTATGCAACTGTTTGGGCCAGCAAAACTAATTTAGAGCAACGTAAAGGGCGCGCTGGACGAGTGCGTCCTGGTTTTTGTTTTACACTCTGTTCCCGGGCACGTTTCGCAAGTTTGGATGATCATTTGACGCCAGAGATGTTCCGCACACCTCTACACGAAATGGCTCTCAGCATTAAATTGCTACGTCTGGGCTCAATACATCAGTTCCTGTCGAAAGCTATAGAACCACCTCCACTGGATGCTGTAATTGAAGCCGAAGTTTTATTGCGTGACATGCGCTGTTTGGATGCACAGGATGAGCTTACACCATTGGGACGTATTCTCGCTCGCCTGCCGATTGAACCGCGCCTGGGCAAGATGATGATTTTGGGAACCGTCTTTGGCTGCGCCGATTTGCTCTCGAATATGGCTGCTTACTCGAGCACATTCTCTGAGGTATTTGCACTGGATATTGGCCAGCGGCGTTTGGCAAATCATCAGAAGGCTCTTGGCGGCCGCAAGTGTTCTGATCATGTTGCCATGATTGTTGCTAATCAGATGTGGGAAGGAGCTAAAAGGCGAGGTGAAGAAGAAGAGATCCGTTTTTGTGAATGGAAGGGCCTACAGTTGTCCACTATGCGCGTTATGGCTGAAGCTAAAAAGCAGTTGTTGGATTTGTTGCAACAGGCCGGATTCCCAGAAGAGTCGATGATATCGGGCAAAATTGACGCCAATTCTGACGATCCACAACTGGACATGGCGATTGCTCTGCTCTGCGTGGGCCTCTATCCAAATGTGTGTTACCATAAAGAAAAGCGCAAGGTTCTCACAACTGAATCGAAGGCTGCTCTGTTGCACAAAACTTCGGTTAATTGCAGTAATTTGGCGGTTACTTTTCCGTATCCGTTTTTCGTTTTTGGTGAAAAAATACGCACTCGTGCCGTGTCATGTAAGCAGATGACCATGGTGTCGCCGTTGCATTTGCTTCTCTTTGGCAATCGAAAGATTGAGTTGGTTCAAAACAATGTGGTACGTGTTGACAACTGGTTAAATTTCGAAATGGACCCGGTATTTGCCGCTCATTTGGCCGCACTAAAGCCGGCCGTGGAAGATCTAGTGACTTTTGCTTGTGACAGGCCCGATGAAATTCTGCAGATGGATGAACCGCTTTCGAAGTTAGTTGGTGTAATTAAGGATCTCTGTGTAATGACCGCTGGTGACTATCAGATAACACGCGATTCTGGCGTGCTACCGTATCAGAGTCGGCAGAGTAACGGTAGTGGTGACGGACCAAGTTTTCCCAAGAGAGCACATTTCGATGGAAATAATTTCGGTGGTAGTGGTGGTTTTGGTAGGGGTGCAGGATTCGGAAGGGGCGGTGGCTTCGGCAGGGGTGGAGGTTTCGGCAGTGGTAACTGGAGTGGGCGAGGTGGTGGTTACAACCAAAGATTTGGAGGAGGCGGCACCAGCAGTTGGGGGCGCGGCGGAGGGGGCGGTAGTCGCAGATTTTAAAAAAAATTAACATGATATATCGATAAGTACATACGAAAACACTTGAAATAAATGATGGAATCTAGTTTATTTTCTATAAAAATTTCATTAAAGATAATGCTAATTTATGGAATTAGATGCTCCACGAATAGAACTCAAATCGTGTAAATCCAACTAATTGTTAGCCATTATTTCTTTGAGTAAGGTCTTTCGAATTACAGTATGCTGTTCCTCGCAGATCTTGGAACAATAAAATGTATGTGTACGTCTTTTAAAATATGTGGCCTCCTTTTCTTCGCACATACGGCACCAGCGCGTCCTCTTCATTTTATTTATTTCAATTTCCGATTTCAGGACGTTTTGCTCCAACACCTTCATCTCGGCTTCCAGCCTGCGTAGTTCTGCAAACTGTTGTGGCCACAGCGCAGTAACAAGCTGTGTCTGATTACGCAAATCTTTCAATAGACGTTCGACTTCCGTGGTATTTGTGCGTAATCTCATTCTGGGCACATCGATTTTAAATTTTTGCGTCCTTATTATGGGAACATCTGAAGGAGTTCGATCTTCCATTTCGGTAAAATCAGGGCTGTTAGTTTCATCAAACGGTACAGATTCTCCTTTCGAAGACATGTTTTACGTACCGCAGGCAACCGATATAGAAAATAACAATTTCTCTAATTATTTGGATATAAAGCAGAAATTATCTCTGATATAAAGTACAGTCGTTTTGAAAAAGGTTTTGAAAGAAAGCGGATTTTTTTCGGGTTGCCAACTTATCATTTAAAAGAAAAACTTAAAAGTGCTTTCCGAAAATCGAAAATATGTTACTATATCAGAAATTTTATTTGGCACTTTCTGTAGCCACTGTTGGCAAAACTATGATTTTTTACTTGAGTGCAATTGGTTTTGGAACAAATGCAGAACAGCTGCCAGACTTTTTTCTTTTTTTTAGCGTTGTTTGAGACCGTTATAACCGGAAGTGGCCATGTTTTTTTCGGGGGCTGATCAGCCATCTTGGATTTATGACCGTTTAAAGGTCAAATAAATGGTACTAATAAAAGGCACTTATCTCATAAACTAAGCGAATTAAAGTGGAACTCCATAGCATGCGTATGCGTGCGTTTGACATTTGGAGTTTGCGAACATTTACGTGCGTACCTAACTAGCAAATCCATAGCATGCGCGCGCGTGCGTTTTTCAATCAGCTGCTTAATATATTTTGAGTGAATGATTTTGTGAAAACTATGGTTGATTTTGTGTAAAAAGCGCAAGTATGGGCGACGATTTCGGATTTTTCTTAATGATAATTGGCAGTGTAATTGCAATATACATGCAATACACTGAATTAATGAAAGGAAGAAGGAAGTTTCAATTTGTTCCGATAATCAACGCTTCCTTTAACATACATATATATTTTTGTGCACGCACACCTCGTTGATTAAGTTTTCGCCATTCATTTTCTGTAAAATATAAACAAAAATATTATTCCAATTCAACAAAAAGTAAACAATTTGAAGTTGGTTGCTATGTCAACTGTCATCCACACGCATGAAAGTAGAAAATTTTCTACTTCCATCCGTTTTCGAATTTAAGTTCGAATTTCTTGCGTGCGGTTGCATTTCCATGCGTGCCATGGAGTTCATTTCATAAGAACGTGTGTATTCTACTTATATGTCAAACGCACGCACACGCATACGCATGCTATGGAGTTCCACTTTTAGATGAACAAGTTGACCTTGAAACAACAATTTTTTTCTTCCACATTAACTCACTTAGTTTATGAGATAAGTGCCTTTTATTAGTAGCATTTATTTGACCTTCAAACGGTCATAAATCCAAGATGGCTGACCATCCCCTGAAAAAACCATACACTTCCGTTCCTGATGGTCCCAACTAACGGTAAAAAAAGAGGAACAAAATCTGAGCTTGGCAGCTATTCTGCATTTATGCCTTGGTTTTTGTTCGTATACAGTATTTCATAAATTTTAAATTAAAAAAATTTTCGTCAAATTTCAAAGCCAATTCCAAAGTACCTTGAATAAAAACCAAAACAAAATTCAGTTTGGCAATACCAAACTGTGAGAGTGTTGCTGACACTTATTTCAGCGGTCGCTTTGTTTATTGATTTTGTGGAGGGTGGACAATTTTCAGATGCTGAAAATATATAAAAGATACAATAATTAAGATAATTGGTTAAAATTGTTATATTTTTTAATAGTAATACATAAAAAAGTAGATGAAGTGAATAGTAGTAAAGGACTTATTAAATTTCATTGGAGAAGATCATACAATGTAAAACTATTGCTTACAAAGTATCTTCATTTCAAACCCTTTGTGTGAAATTCAATAAGGAAGAAAATGGTTGGTTTATTGGATCCTCTGAAATACGGTGAATATTTCTATGAGTTGTACACGAACAATAGTAGAAGGTAAAGAACATTGTTTATAGAATTATCATTCAGTAGAAACATTTCATAAGTTGAAGAAATACAATTGGTACTTAATTTTTTCTGAATGTGATTATAATCGCACGCTCTTCGCTGGTATCGATTTGTTACAGTTTTCCAACCCCTAACGTCGCAGGGTGGGTAGTATTCAAGGTCGTTGACACCAGTATGTTATCAGCTGCTTGTTTATTCTTTTTAGTTGCTGACAACGGCGACGTCGTTTACTTTTGTAGGTCATGTTTTGCAGATAAAAGTATTTGTCATGCCGACCGGCTCGAATCAGCTGTTTAATGTTTACTTCTGTTTACTCTGTTTATTGAAGAGGTTCAAGGGTGATAGTTATAATTATAAATCTCCTTTAATTCTTTCAGTAATTTTATCATTTATGAAAAAAGATAATAACTACCATAAGAATATCTTTGAATAAAATTATAACATAAACACAAACTACGATTGGTGCTTTAAAATCAAACATTTTTTTAAGCAGAAAAATCGGAAATGATCATAAATCCCGTTCAAAACGTAGGAATAAGGAAAAGAAATCTGCTGTCGTCGCAGCAATTGATGGTGGCGGTGTTGTTGGTGCAGCTGCAGCCGTTGGGGGTGGCGGAGTAGCCAGCTCTTTGGAGTTGGCGGTCAATGATAAGCTGAACTTATATCCAGCTTTTTCAGTGGCACAAATACAGTTGGAGGCTAACGCATCGAAATTCGCAGTCTTCTCCGCAATACGTTCTTCCGTGCTAGAAGCTGACACCAAGTACGCGCTGTTCGAGGAAAATAGCGTTAAGAAACTAAAAGCGGTTGCCTTGAGCTCTTCATGCTGTTTGTTATGCGTCGGTACATGTATGCTAAGCAATTTTGTTGAGTGTTCATGTCACCTAGCAGCGACAGCAACCGACAAGCGATTGCGCCATGAATCCGTTAACAGTGACGAAGATAGTGAAGCAGAGGATGATGCGGAAAAGGAAGCATCAATCATTAAAGTACCACTTATAGTCGGTGCTGGACTCCGCAGTCTATTCGAACTTATTGCCGATGCACGTCACATTCAACCGACTCTATGCACAAAGGCGTTGAAGGCGTTAATGGATGTTATTCAAGGTCAACAACCAGAGTCCTTTAAGTTCGAACCGGAATATCTCATAAATCCACTTTACGATTTGTTGTTGGATCTGGCTACAATGCCTACAGTGGCTGCAGTATGTATCAACACGGAGTCCAACTGGTCAGCCATGGCTTGTTCATCACTAATCGGCCTGTGTATTGCTCGAGGCGATACCGGTAAAACATTGAAAGCAATTGCTGCTCTGCTTATGTCACCCAAAATGCTGTCGAATCAGATAATACACCTGCCAATGGTCCTGTCTGCTTTGCAGCGAACAGTCATTAGTGCTGCACTGAACAAACCAACATGTCCGGACTTTCACAATCATGGTGTACCACAGAATTCATTAATAGCTGAAGTGAGCCTCTATAAAGTGGTTTAAAATATCGAATCTATCATCTATCTATTTTCTTACAGTTCACTTTACGTTATGATGTCGACACCCATCTGACATTGACACAACCTGCAATGGCCTCCGATGGCACCTATATTTATCTTCTACTAGGAAGCGCTCTCTTGAAAGTCGGCACCGGCTTTGGTGGCTCTTATAAGGGTCACGTTTATGCCACAAGCTCTAGCTTTACAAAAGAGAAATGCGGCTGGCTTGGCTACTGTGGTGGCTGCTTATATTTTAAGGGGAATTTAAAGCGCAGCTCGGAGCCTTTGCTCATTATCAACACAGATACGTTGTCCATAAAGGGCAATATTAATATTCCAGTCACGAGGGACGGTCTTAATTACGTTTTGTTTACAGACGAGCATTCATTAAACGTTATTTGTACCAACCGTGATGTAAGAGTATCATCCATTAGGCAAAATAATTTTTTTACAACAAATAATTTTTCAGGACTCGCTTGTGGTCAAACAAATAAGAAGCCACCAGGGTGATATGCACTGTTTTGAGCTATTGCTCAAACTCGCACGTAAGAAATTTCGAACACTTGGATACGCAGCATTTGAAGACGAAGTGCTCAATCAAAATCAAATACAAAAAATACAGTCATCATACAATATATTCGAACCGAAAATTCCAAACGACGTGGAAGTTCAAGGAATTGCTTGTGGCAAAGAGTTTGGAATAGTGCGAGCATCCAATGGCAAAGTCTACTTTTACGGCAAATCAGCATCTTTGGGACTGAAGTCAGTTGGGCGCACGCCAACAATGAAAATGACAGAATTGATCATTTCGAAGCTCTCAAACATAGTTCAAGTTGCCGTCGGCCACGATGGTATTCACGCTTTGCTGGTTAATGATGATGGTACAGTCTACTTTGCAGGTAACTAAATACATATTTTTCCATCTGATTTAGAGAGTTAAAAGGCATCTTCATACTAGGAACGGCAAGACGTGGTGAGGATGGCGACAGCTCGAAGAATCGGCGACAACCGAAACCGGTGAAACCGAAGAAAATGACAAAAATCGACGGTCATGTAATTATACAAGCAGCTTGTAATAATGGCACCTCAGCGTTCGTAACGAAGACGGGCAAACTGATTATGTTTGGCAAGGATACGGCGCACTGTGATTCAATGGGTTTTGTGAACGACTTCGTTGATCAGCACATTTCGAAAGTGGCCTTGGGGAAGGCGCATTGTGTGGCTTTGAACTCGAAGGGGCAAATCTTTACATTTGGCCTTAATAACAAGGGTCAGTGTGGACGTGTTTTCAGCAAATCGACAAAGGATGCACATACTTCTGGCAACGCCAGCGCTCCCGATGTAGGCAGCCAAAATGGGCAAAACGAGAAGAAGCTGAAATTCGATTTTTCCTCTTTGTGTGACTACGACGATCACAATTTAGTGCAAGGGCAATGTCGTGTGTGCGTTGTTTGTCAGGAATGTACAGGGTATAATGTCTCGTGTGTGTCGTCATTAAAAGTTCCAATAGAGGAGCGTTTAGCAGGAGCGTAAGTTATAAGTTATATGCATATGAATTTTCACCAGTTCATTTAAAATTATTCCCATTTGTTTAGGATCTGCCCTTGTGGACATGGCGATGCAGGCTGTTCAAAGTGTGGCCTTTGTTCGACCTGCATTTCAGTGCAGGAAAGAGAAAATGGTATGTTGTTTGCATGCTTTGTCAGATTTACTTAGTATACCTTTTTGCTTATGTACAGATACAAAAGACTCGAAGGTACAGCAAAGCGATCGCCAACGTTCGAAGTGCATTATAATGCGCCGCAAAGATAAGAAGCCAAATGAAGATAGCAGCGTAGCAGTTGATTTGGAAAAGGATCCGCCACGAGTTGCTCCAATGGCACCGCAAATTCTAACGCTCTCCTCCAGTTCCCCAGTCGTCCAGGTCGCTTGTGGTCTGCATCACACGGTCGCCCTTACATTGGCCGGGGAAGTTTTCACTTTTGGAAGCAATCAGTATGGCCAGTTAGGCACAGGCGATCTACAATCCGTAAGTGGACCGGTGCAGGTGAAAGTGCATGGCTCAGTTAGTCAAGTGGCTGCTGGCAGCAATCATACGGTTCTTATGACTCATAAAGGAATGGTTTACACTTTTGGAAATTACCAAAAGGGTCAGTTGGGACGGCTTCCAAATGAGTTCCAAAGTAAAGCATCTATGCAAGATGAGACAGTGACGACGGACTCGGTTGAAGGAAACGTTAGCAAACTATCAGAAAATGATGCTTCTTCAGTTGGTGCCACTGCAATTGCAACTTTAATTTCGCAGCGACAAAAGTTCTTGTGGAATTGCACTCCAGGCACTGTTTTGTAAGTCAACGGCTGTAGTTCACTTTTAATAAAAAATCAAATTCAATGTGATATTCTTATTAGCGGACTTGGTCCTAGTTTTGGCAAGAAGGCGACTTGGATTGGAGCTAGCGGCGATCAAACGTTTATAAAAATTGACGAGTCTTTAATTACAACACATTTACTACCCAAAGTAAACGTGGTTGCGAACACGAAGACAATTTGTATGTTTTTCACAAGCGTCAAGCATATTCTTTTCAGTAAATAACTGTGCTCTTAATTACAGTGCTGATTCCCACGATTCCCTTGTCTTTCCACGCACTGTCAATCAATCGGCGAGATGGCAGCTGCACTGCTCATTATAGCAATCAAGTGAATTTCGTGCAAATAATTCAGAACAACAAAGCGAATGCTTTTCCAGAGATCAATCAAAATATTACGGCTGCGAATGTTGCATCCGTTATTTCCGGCAAGGGCTCAGCTTGTCTGGTAAACGATCAAATGTCGCGTAGTATGCATGAAGCACGTAATAAAATTTTCGACCTGCAAGAGAATCAAATTCTCGCAGAGGCTCAACGTAAACGACGTGGCAAACAGAATCAAGTAAACAGTCCAACCAGCAGCATCGGAGTGGAGAAGCCGCAGCCTCAAATAGCATTTGCACTTGATCCTCTCTTTAATGTGCTCTGGGTATACGATGGCGGGTTAAAGAAGTTGCTTTGCTATAACGTAGTCGCCAGTGATATTGCAAAGAATGGACCAGTAATGAACTTGAAAAGTAGAAAAATATATAAATGTATATCTAACACTTTCTCTTCACCTCAGAATGCTTCCAATTATCGGGCAATTTTATCACCAGAACTTGCATTGCCCTGTAAGGCAGAGTCACGTGTTTCCAGATCACAGGCCTCCTTGAATTTATTGGCATGTTTGGATGTCTTGACGTCAGCCCAAGACTCAATGTAAGTATACAAAAATTTTTGATGGGTCACAGGAAAATACGAAATATGTCAAAAAAAGTATGGTTTCTGTGTAAGATTGATAGAATAGACTTCTATACTTTCTATAAGCCTTGTGTATTTATAGATAGGTTTTCGTTTTTCATACATACTCGCATAATAAAAATTTGTATCTTAGTCCCAGCTGCTTCGAGGAGGCCGTTCCGCGCCAGCAAAATCAGATTAAGGAGTCTCAAAACTGCGATTACCAGATTGTGAACCGCTTTGATAACTTCGGAGGTGGTTGGGGTTATTCGGGACATAGCGTTGAGGCGATTCGCTTCTCTGTGGATACTGACGTCATGATATGTAAGAGCAGATTCAGTTGATGATGATGTAAAATTTTATAAATAATATTTCTGCCAAAATTGAATTCTTAGATGGATTCGGCATGTTTGGAGGTCGCGGTGAATACACTTGCAAATTAAAAGTCTTTGACATGGGAGTTGATGGAGGAGGCTACGAAAAAGATGGCGTCTGTATAAGTGAAACCAAAGAGATTCCCTATGAGTGTGCAGCTCGCAGCAAGCACCACATAATATTGTCGAAGCCATTTACCGCTGCAGCGGGGCGGTGGTATTTAGTATGGGCGCGTATAGCGGGGCCCTCGTCTGATTGCGGTTCTGCAGGTCAGACTTCAGTTACCACCGAAGATCAGATCGTGTTCTCATTTAAATCTTCAAAAAAAGCCAACAATGGCACAGATGTTAACTCCGGTCAGATTCCATCGATTCTATATCGACCCATAACGTTTGAATCGAAACAGCCGGCAGCCCCAGTTGATGCTGATCCTGTGCAAAAGATTTCCAAATCCTTTGCCAATACCGTCACCAAAGAGTGTTTTGAGAGTTTGGTGGTTTTGTTGAATTGGTCGTGGGAGACGTTTAAGGTTAACATTCGTGAGCAGAGAGATAAGACGCGACACTTGCAGGTCAAGCAGTCGTTGGAATACTTAATTTACGTGAACAAGTCGTGTTTGCGTTTATTGAGAAAATACACAAATGAAATTTATCCGCAACGAGGGGAGCTGGCGAGTACGAGTAATGCACCAACCTCAACGATGGCTACGGTAGCACTGGGCAAGTTGCACACAAAGACCAAAATAATCGATGCAGTAAAAGGAGCAGGTAACAGTGTCATAAAGCAGAGATTCAAAGCAGTGCTTTAATATTAAAATGAATTTTTAGGGGTAGATAAAAGCACGAGAAGTGCCGTCGGTAGCACTGGCACCAATGTGGTCTCGTCCTCCACTCCAGCAATAGTACGTAAACCCAATCTGGAAAACATTCAACTCGCGGAATGCATTGGAAATGTGCGCGCTCTACTAATTGGAATCTTTTGTGATGATATATTTAAGGACGTTTGTAGTGAAGAAGGTGGGCATACATATTTTTATCATTAGAAGGGTCGAGTGCCCATCCATCAAAGATGGTCGGGTATTGATCAATTTCAAGAGGTGGATGTGGTTTCGAAACATCTAGAAAGATGAGAAGATCTAACCACGTGTAGACAAACTTAATTAATTATAAGACTTGAAGCTGATACGTTTAACATTTTCAATTCCTATAACGATTTAATATATATGTACTTAAAATTAATAAAACATTTTATACCATAGTCTTTTCTGTTTGTTCAACTTAAATCTTAATACAATTCGGTAGTTATGGAATAATATGAAATTAAGTTTTATTTAAATCCTACTTGTATCTGAAACTGTATGCTAATGAACTTAACTTTACTATTTTCCCTTATTTAGGCTATTCTATGGTTTCCGAAATTTTGGATGAGTGTCACATTAGTTTCGTTGAATGTTTTGACGTCTTTTACCCCACATCGTCTTTGAAGTGGAACTGCTTGTGCGATCTCCTATCACAAATTGACAAAGTAATCGTAACCCGTTATTCTTAATTTAAACTTACTTAATTCTAACTACTTTTTCTTCTTCCTCTTATTTGATCAGGGAATTTTGCATGCACGTCTTTTAAGTGCCATTTTAGCGGGACTGTGTTCACCATCAATTAAATTGCGGTCGACCTTTTCACTACTTGCTCCGGGCAACGAACGCCAATCGATCATTAGTCCAAGTGACAACTCTGGCCTGCCAATGCTCTCATCCACAGAAGCTCACCACTATCCCATTTTGGTTGAGCAGATGATTTATCGTACCCAGCAAGAAAAGAACGATTTTCTTAACAATTCTTGGACTTTCAAGGATGTGCTCGTGCGATTACTGGACATCATTGCAAGTCCCATACGCACCAGAATCGAAAACATATACAATCGCAGTGTGCACTTCAATGTATCGAGATTTGCTTGCAAGGATATTAATCAAGGACTCATAAATAATTGCTGCCATCTGTTGGCACGCGTTCTGGCTGAGATTGTTTATCAAACTTCAATTGCAGATGTAAGCGTTGACTGAGTTGATTTTAAGTTTCCTTTAATAGTTCATTCGAGTTTGTCTTGTAGTTTGACAAAATGTTTCTGCCGCAACGTTGTCTGCATTCGACTGGGTCACGATTTGCACGTTGCGACTTGAGTCGTACCTGGAACACTGGCAATTTTGGGCCAGATGCTATTGCATTTACTGTGGATCGGCCTGGCATCGCTATAGCTGGGATCATGGCTTATTCTGGGTCAGGAGGTTATGATTATCAGCTGGAGCTACTGTACGATAACACAGTCGATCTGCAATCGCAACATAAGTGGGAAACTTTGGAGTCCGTTTCGGGTTCTTACGATCAGGATATGGTGCGAAATGATATGGCAGAAATTAAGTTTGAACGTCCAGTTTATTTAAAGGTAGATGAATTGAAATTTTAGTTACTTACAGACATGTTTTATATTGTTTTGTTTGCGTGTACAGGAAAATGTTCGCTATGCTCTACGCCTTTGCTCGCAAGGAGCACGTACTTGTTCTGGTGACGCTGGCATGACCTCCTTACGTGGACCATGTGGTGCCACCTTTAACTTTTATTCCTGCGACCTTAGTTTCAATGGAACGACGCCGCAGCGTGGACAAATTCCGTGCATCCTCTACTACAGCACTCCTTTAAAAACCGACAGCCATACAAACGGCTTTGGGGGCTCTTATCCCAGTGAAGTGACAACCCGAGACACCGCTTTACAAATCGCAGTCGATATTACTAAAAAGTCCACTGAACTATTGATTTTAGCACGAAACACTCTGGCAGCATCGCTGTCACCATCGGACAACTCATCGAATCACACACAGACCATCGACTCCGAACACAATATAACACCTATCGAGGAGCATATGGATATCAATTGGGCAAATAATTCTCGTACATCTGCCCCACCGGTCGATCCAAATATTCCCAACACGGCACGGGACATAACCAAGCGCATTGAATCCTTTTCTAAGGGCATCATGGAAACTCTAAAGTTCGACAAACGTTCAACGAATCCTTTTGAAATGGAGATTGAGATCGGTGCTACCGAAATTCATCCAAAGGATCTGGTAATAGAGGATAGGGCCGGCCTGCATGACTTGAATTTCCGCAACGGCCAGATCGCCACATTCAATGGCAATGAACGGTCGGAAAATGAGGTAGCTTCCGAATTCGAACATGCTCACGACAATCACTTACTGATAAGTAAATCGGACGTGGAGGAAGCTACGGTTCAGCATTTTAGTGCGCTGAATATTTTGGAAGTGTTTAATAATGCGTCGTCGAATATGTTCCATACCCTTCTGCCACTTGTCTATGCCCACATCGGTAGTCTGGCTTGCAGTGATCCAAAGGTAAGTAAATATATCGCACTGAGCATATAGAACCCAACAGGAACTATTTATTTCTCCATTCACTAGAGTTCGGTTCACATATTAGGACTAATAAAGGAAATTTTACCACATATTGCTGCCTTGAATCAACTGTGTCTCACTAAGGATCAAGGATCTGGCGTTGGTGCATCCCGAGCACAGCGCATGAAGAACGATGATGCAGCTTTTGCGATTGCCGCATTAGAAAATCGTGATTTGTCGGTTAACGAAAAACTTCCTCCTCCGTTTGCTGTTCCCACCACTAGCAATCATTATTGCGTGGTGGAGAGCGAGCATCCTTATCGTAGCGCTTCGATCAGTTGCTATCGCGTGGAATTCCCACCATGTGTACAGTGGATGAGCCTTGAATTTGATCCTCAATGTGGCATGGCGCAGCTGGAAGATTATCTGTTGCTATCGATACCGGTGCGTTCTGCGGTTGTGGAGCAGACCTGCTCCTATGAGAATTATTTCGACATGTTGGATAATAATACAAGCTTGCGAAAAGTAGGATGCAAGAATGCCAATTTAATAAGTAGTTGCTCTGTAAACAACGACAGAGAGACACCAACAATCGGAAATGACTTGAAGAAGGAATATATTGCGATAAAAAAATTTAATACGTATGTATTTGTGCTTTAATAGCTAGTAATTTTTAAATGATCGGTTATTATAGAGTAGCCATCGCCTGGCTTCTTTGTGAATTATTTAATTAAATTTAAATTCATTATTTAATTGATTTAATTATTTTTATTTGCAATAAACCCTTTATAACACTTCAATAATTTTTTTATAGGGTGGGCCATCGGATGGTTTTTTTTAATTACGATATTAAATTAAATTTAAAATCATTATCATCATTCATTTTTATTTATAATAAACCCTTTACAAAACTTCAATAACTTTGCTATTGAATTTGAATTATAAACTTAAAATCTTAAGAAACTGTTTTCCAATTCGAATTAAATCTAAAGTCTTTATTCAAAGGAAACAAAGAAAACGAAACATAAATACTTTAAACTTTAATACGACTCGACTCGCACCAAATAATAATTAGAAATTTTATAAACATTCATACAAATTTACAGCGCCTCAAACTGGATTCAAAACGTACTGGTTTTGCCAGGCTCTTGTGTTGAGTTTTCGTTGGAAACTGCTTCTTTATACGCACAGGATCCACATATCAATAAATTCGGTTTTAAGTGCTTGGTTGTTGGTTACGACAATCCTGTATCTGTGAGTAAAGATTATTTCTATCTTTATTAGAAATTTAGATTAGAAGTAAAAATCTGTGCATATTATTTTGTAGAACTTATCGACCAACTCTTGTCTCCTACGCTTGGAACAAGAGCTGGCTTATTTGGGTGGCATGTGCAGCGCAAATCTCATGAAGAAAGACCTCAATTTGCCAGGTAAGCTAGTGTCACTCGAACAATAGTTTTTATGTTCATGTTTTTATTAATTGTTCCACAGACGACAAGGATCTGGAAGACATGGCAGATATTGAAGACACTCTGACCACACATCACGGTCTACTTTCTAAAGGATTTGCTTTGGCCGAGCCCGTCTTCACGGTTAACCAGGCGTTAGAGTCGTATTTGCCTATTGGGTAAGTTAAAGAAAAGCGCGAATTTATATACGATATAATTTAGCCATTAAATGGATTCTTTTATTAATACGCACATCATAATTTTATTAATATACATACTTAACTTATACAGAATATTAACTTATACATTTAAATTCTTCCAAGGCAAATTAAACTATGTTTTGGTAAAGCATTTTTGTGTAATATTTAGTTGAGTGTAGCAATTCACTTAAGTGTAGCATCTTTTGAGCACCGTTGCGCTTGCCTTGTAACTTACACCCGTCGTGTAAACACTCACAAGTCAGTCTTGAGGAGACCGGCGTTTTCGATTTGGTAAACGATTTGTGTCTCCTTGTATGTACGCGGTTCTGGCAATACCACATCTATTTTTCTACGCTTGTTCTTCCTCGAAATGCGTAGCCAAACAATAGCAACAATAACAATTACTACTAAAACTAAAGCTAAAACTGCTAAAATTATGTACAGCAAATAAGACGGCTGTTTGCAGTCCAATTCGACGATCTTGCTTAACGATAGGAAGCTTTGGTTGTCATTGCGTTGGAATAAGATTTTGTCGGCAAACCTCTGGAAGAATTCCACTCGCGGTCGTGGTGGCTTAAAGCTTGTATTGAGATCTTTGCATGAAAATGTATTCTCATAGTGTAGCTGTTCGATATTCAGATGAAAACGATCGCTGAAGTCGAGGGGACGCAGACCGGTTAATGGGAAACGTACAGTGTTGTTTTTGAACTGCAATTCAAGTTTCTCGCTCGAGACATAGTCTCGGTGCTGCGTTATACCTGTTGATACGTGAAAACATGGTCATTGTTTCGGCAAAGTGCGTGAGTCTTACGCAGGAAACTTACCTCTGAAGGAAATTTGAGTGGTGGCACCAAAATTATTGTCTCGTATTACAGAACTTTCGCGTACATGAGCTTCAATCCACTCAGCGTCAACTCCATGAAAGCGGTTGTTCGAAATGCTGAGCTTGGAAACCACTGAAAATAAGAAATAACCAGAATTTACTTCATCTATTCATTAAAAACGAAGCGGATAATTCTTGGGTTTATGTACTATATATTCCATGGATCATAAATACGGATCCAGTGTCTAAACATCTCTTGTTTTCATATTTTTAAGTTACGATTTCGTTTGAACTCACATTTGAACGAAAAGGCTCTCGAGTGTATTTCTTTAAATTGCACGTTGTTTATTCGTAGCATATTTAGGACTTCCAACTCGTAAAAGGCTTTCGACGGCAGGTTCGTTTCAAAAACGCAATTCGTGATTTCCAATTGATCAACCGAGAATTTTTTGAATGCCTGTAATGGAACAATGAGAGAGAGAGATCTTATTGCCTAGTATATCTGAGGCCACTGATCGATCGTTGGACTTACCTGTGGCTCAATTCTTTTGACTGAGACATTCTCCATTTTCAGTAAAACTGCACGGCTATTGAGGGTGGTAAAGCCAAAAGGGTGTATTAAGTTGATACGTCCACCGATGAATGATATCTCTTCAACATTACCGTTAATGGCATGCGAATCGATTACTTCGAAATGTACCTGCCCAGTTAATAATACGGTTCAAGAAACTAATGTTACCCAAAACAGACGCTTATTTGGAAGTAGCTTTCGTTACCTGATCGAATTCGATTATTAAAGGCGTATTGCTTGCATATTGTGGGAATGAGAGCGCATTTCTTTCAAGCACTAGGTTTGCAATATTCTTGAATGTAACCTTACGCAATCCTTGAGTGCTTTCTAGTGAATTGGCATCTATGGTTAGTGATTTACAGTTACTGATTTCAACTTGGAAAGCAGAACCCACCAGATGCGGAAGCTGCATGGGCTGAAAACATGAAGTTATAAATGTCGTTAATCGGTGGGGAAAATGGAAAAGCAAACATAACTAAACTTATAAAGCGTTGTAAAAATAACACCAAAAAAATATCACACTGCAATATAATAGGTATGTACATATGTAATATGATAACGTTCACCGTGACTCATTCAGCCCACAGTTCTTATCTAAAAAGCGCTTATTTTGTAATACCAACGATTTTCAGAAAGTCTCACCTGATTCGAGTTTTGACAGTCGCAGGTAAATTTGACGTCATGAGCAATGCAGGAAACATTTTGCTTATATGCTCTACGTACCCTGGTCCCATTCCCAGCACTCTTTGTTGTATTCCCTTCGTTCTGCTCTGTTAGTGTGCTCAAGGATATGAGAGCAACTATCATCAGTAGAACCCATTCCGATCGGTCGTACTGCATCTTGCTCGAAGTTACCTTCACAAACTCTTCGGTACCTTTGTCGTTTTTGTCTCTGCTGCCAGCGTAATTCTAGTAGATTATTATTTCTCATATTTTCATAACAATCTTTAGAAATATTTTTTGTCACATCACATTTTTCACTAAACTTGCAAATATCGTATTCTATGGAAGCAGCCTGTCTTGTTGCTGTCTCGATTACAACTGATAACATTTAAATTGTCGCTTAGTTAACAGTTTTGCTCACGAATATTTTTCATTCGAATCAAATCTATGCGCTCGTATGTGTTCTGGATAGCTTCATATAGGTTGCTACTCTTCTGTCTGAGCTGAGGTGACTTTGTCTCTGCCTTGGTGTACGTACGATCCAGCGGATTGTTTATCTTATCATTATCGGTAACAAGAATTTTAGATACGTACTCAAAAGTAGAAAAATCGTAGAAGAGAGCTAAATTCTAGCAAACGAATATCGTTTATTATTCACTTCATTTATACAATTTATCTGGGTTTAGAAAAGAAAATGGAAAAATATAATGAAAATAGATAATAATAAGAAATATCCATATCCGAAATATTGTTAATATGCCACTGGTAAATCGAGCGAAGGCCTTCGAAAATCATGGATGATTACGTACTGTAGCTGTCATTACCGTTAGTTCCTCTACCTACTAATGATGAGAATGCTCACACTAAATGCATTCGCTAAAACTACTGTCGGTCTTCTCAATAGTACTGTGAATTGAAAGAGCTAATTGAGTGATATTTTGTTGACATAGGTTCAGCATTCTTTCGACATTTATTTTGGGGAAGTACGTTAAAAGCGCTATTTACCACACAGATATATGAAGCTATCGTTTTATTTAATCATTTAAATATTTACTTTATAAATTTATTTGGATTATGAAACCCAATCCCTTTGTTATTTTCACAAATTTACAAGGTTCCCAGAAGTGGCCATATTCATTATTCACACTCGAAGTTCGTGAAGTATTCATGTTTATTTTGTGTTTTTGAGTCTCCACTGGAGTTGGTTGTCATAATTTATGATGCTGAGATAGCAGTTAGGAAAGAGTGTCAGTGTCTCTTCCTATGATGCAGTTAAGTAACTCAATTAAATTGAATTGGATTTGCTTTAAGATTTTAAGCCGTTTAAATGGAACTTCCGTTCACTTAAGTGATCATCATACTTATTATATGTATATACACATATTACGCATATATGGATAAATTTGTATCACAATTATATCTTTAATCGGAAGGAAATTGAAACGAAATTGCTGATTGTTTCAGGTCAGGTCACAAAATCATGTCGATTTTGCAATGGAGTTATTCGTTTAAAAATGTCATCTTTTCATTTGAACTCGATTTCCTCAATCTTAAGCACTGTATTAAAGGTGTCTTTAAGTATTCGAGTTATGGAGATTTGCTCAGAGTGCATGGTGGTTTTCGAATCCCGACGTGAGTGAGTAATGATTACATTAATGAGACATACATAGGTCTCACTCAGGGTTTTTTAGTTTTATAGCTCACGAATAGTACCTCCAAAGAAGGACTTCGCAATGGGGCAAATGTGCCTTATAGTGGAAATTGCGGCCCTTTTATGGCCATCATAAGCATTTACATATTAAAAATTCGGGTTGTTTATTTTATAAAGTCGTAATAAAAGTAATTCTGTTCGTAATTTTGAACTACATTCTGTTCAAACGTTAAACGTTCACGTGGTTGTCCTAAATTCTTAATATATTTGGATACAATATATTCTATTCTTTTCATATCGTGCCTGTCATTTCGTTTATCAACACATATAATTGATACAGATGTAGAAAGTAATTGTCACTGATTTTGTGCTATTTTCTTTAATTGGACGCACCGCGATCGTGATCATAATCATGACATCAGTGTCTATCGTAAGAAGATGTCGTCAATCGAAAAAGATTTATGTATGTTTTGCTATTGTTATTATTACATTTGGTTTTGACCTTCGATTTGATTTTCAATAAATGTGGTGTCTCATGTTTGTTTGTCACAGAAACGTGGAACAGATTTTATTTGTTTTTATAATAATAATGTTTATAGCCGAATGCAAACTCAAAGCTCTGATACAAATACTTATACGGTAGATGCATACACACACATGCGGGGGGTATGTATGTATACGATATGCCTAAGTTTGCAAAATTCTGTTTAGTTATGTAAAAAGCTTTCTTTGTTTGTTTCTTGTTTGTTTGTTGTTCATATGAATGATCGAGCGAGTGATTGCAAGAACAAGTTTACTCTGATCTCTCATCGTTAGTGTTGTGAATTCTGTCATTTTTATGTTTAACGAATACTTTTTATTTTGTCTGAATATTTTGTGCATGGAACACGTGTGGCATTATAATCATAATTAAGCTAGGGAATCGGTATAAATGACGCTACTTATAAACGTATCTTTACTCTTAATTTTATTATAAAATCACATCAAATACAACCACTGTGATCACATCAAACGTGGTAATTTAATGTTACTGTCTAATCAAAAAACTTCTCAAAAACTGAATGTTTTGATTTTATCTTAGAATCTCGATTTATAAAGTAAAACTACGAGAACGATTTTGAATTCAGTTTCTTCGGATGGTTCTATAGAAAACTGAAGATCCAGAGTTTTTTCACTCCTATAAGTTAATCGATATTTAAATTACCTGTGTTTTTCAACACTGTCACGCTGAAGTCAGCAAACATTATAATTATATTATTCTGTGCTAACATTTGTTATATTTTAATATAGCTTTAAAGTATGCATACACAATACAGACTTTTAAAGCTATAATATATGCATGCGTATACTCGTATGTACTCTTGCTATAAAGAAACAAACAAAAAACTCATTAATATTAAAATTTTACTGGAATTATGAATGTCCACGTAATAATAATTTTGACCTGACTGAATTTTTGCGTTTTCTAACATTATGAAAACGAAATTATTTGCTAATTCCAGTATTGCAGGTCCCACAAATTCTCAGCCAAGAATGCGACAAAAATATTTTCCATATATTAAACAGATTCTGCAGATTCTTTAACTTCGCAGATATTCACTTGTACTCTAAGAAAGCGAAAAGATCGACGATGCTCAGCAGATTAGCATAGTTGCCATATTTCTATTTCTGTATACATTTCTATCTATTTTAATTTAATTTTTCATTTGTGCAAAACGTTCTCTGGCGCTTAAAAGAGTATATTTAATTAAATCTTTAAAAAAACTGCTACTTACCTCGTACTGTTCTCTGTTCGACAAATTCCGGAAAACTGACAACTTATAGAAATCCTTTCGTAGTAATACAACTTTCTAGGATATTGTGCACTGATATCGTTCTTTTATTAAGTAGAAATTCTATGTGGCAACCATGACGCACTTTCATCATCGCCCTCCAGTGGAGATCATCGCCAGATTTATTACTCAATAAAGATCACATTTAATTCATTTAGCCTCCGAATGGTAATCAACACTTTATTGATTTTGTTGCTGTAAGCTAACTGTTGCCCTTTCCTGACTTATCGCTTTTATTAACACCTCTCGATTAAGCAGTTTTTCACTTATCATTAACATTGCCAACATTAATATTAATTTGTTGTTGTGGCTGTTTCATTTACATACATATATAAATATAAAAATGTTAATGGATCTCGCTTTTGTTAACGTAATAAAAATTATATCACTTTCAAGTGAAATAAACAAACTAAATGAGTGTTTCGTCTTTGAATGTGACCGCGCCAAATCTACTGCACAAACGTTCACCGATCCGTTCGCTTCTCATTCAACCGGCCGCTAGATCTAAACTGATCGCGACACTCGTCTGATTCCCAACTGAGATCCGAAGAGTCGTCGGCGAGAAAAGCTTCCATATTTGATGGGAGCTCCTCTCTTGGCTGGCCATCGTTTTGCTTACTCTTTTAGCTGTTCGCGTTTTCCAAAGCCGCTGAAAATGGGTTGTACATGCATACATACACGTGTATATACCCCACGAGCGATTAAATGGCTAAACTCTGAACGTCTCGTCGTCGTATTGAGCTGTTTGTTGTTGTTTTGCGGTTTTGTTTGCTTCTAACTCGGTTACGCATTTCTGCGGCTTTGTTTACATTTCGTTGGACTTTGTTTGGACTCCGCAGAACATTCTGTGAAGCAATCTGTGGAAATGAGCCTGAATGGGAGGGTGAACCCTACGACGATGCAGCGGCGCCATCAGTGGCAAGTACACGTTCGGTAGGGTTTCAGTAACTTTGGGAATTCATCATCAACTTGAGTTGGTTAATGGTTGAAAAATTTACTTACATTAAAAGGTGTTCGGTTAGTTCTGTACTCATGTACTTATATAATGTACGAATATAAAGTAAGCAGTAACTTTATAGATTATCCATATCGCTCCTAAACTAGATAAAGAGAGGTTGGCATAACTTCAACTAGCAATTTTGTTGATTAGTCACTTCAATCTTCAGCCAACTCTTGCATTTATATTTCGATAATTATTATTTTCATTTTCTAAAAGAAACCACACTCGATGATAGATGATTATTGCTGTTGTGGTTATAATGGGTACTCACTAAAGTTCTGCCCCTCGCATGCACTTAATAATGCACACCAAACGTGTATATAATCGAAAAAGATCTCGTGTGCTTCTGAAGGTGGAAAAAAAACGTGTTCTCGACGTTCTATCGATTTATGCAAATCGCTTTTAATTGCATTCAGACGGTTTCATTCCGTGCACGGTTCCATTTCGCACGTTGTGTAAACTTCTCAATGGTGTTGATTGTATGTTTAGAAGGTTAACAAGAAAATGCTTTAATGTATACACTTTCGTTATATATTTAATACACTCATTAAGTATGGCGTAAACACGTATTTCATATTCAACGCTATCTCTTTAAACGTTAATTTCAACACGTAAATAGTTATTAATTTACGATTTCGAAATTATTTAAACCTTCTGAATCGACCCTAATAAAAACAGCAATTCAGACTTTCGTGTTTCATATTCTTCAAACTCATTTTTATTAAAACTTTAATTAAATCAAAAGCTTTTAACTTATAAATTTAATTATATTTTACAACTAATCGTTGCTTAAATTAATAAATACATTTTTGTTTTGTGACTTTTTTATGGTAACATACGATTGTTAATGCTAATAATATATTTACAAGAATATTTTACAATGGAGATTTTTTACAATCTAACAATAGTATGATTTTTAAAAAATTAAATGTAGGTGTTAACAAGAAAGATAACTGATATTTAGTATCATTATCTACAGTTATAATAATCACAAGCCTGTTTCGAGTTGATCGTCACATCGTTCTTCGTTTTTTTTTTTGGGGATCTTCTGCAATCCATCGACAGATCCTTCTGTGTGTCTTTTCACAGACGGTCTTCATTTTGTTGTAGTAAAACTTGTCCTTAAGAGAACCCACTTGGAGGTACTTTTCACGCATCCGCATATTGTATGACGTCATCGATTTTAACTGTCTCATCACTACCACCAGAATGATTTGAGCCGGAGTCTGGTGGCAGAGCGGCTGCTCCACGCATATCCAATTCGCACTCATCGATCTCGGGCGTGGCCAATCTAGCCTCGGCGGCGCGGCTAAAATGCGTCTTAGGGTTGCCTGAGTCGGGTGCTGAGTACATCGGCGGTGCCAGTAAATGAAGATTTCGACGTGTCGAGTTGGGCGTCGTTGAGTTCATATAGAACTTTGGCATGTTTTGCAGATCCTGAGCAATTCGTTGAACATTTGTAAGGGGCCGCAAGGATGGGCTGCAAGTGGACGGGCTGTTCAGCTGTAGCGACGTGGCTGAGGATGGACTGGACTGGTGCTGGCTTTGGTACAATACATTGGGTAGTTTTTGTGATGTTGCTTTCGTTGTTGTTGGTATGGAGGGAAGCTTTTGATTTCGCATGGGCGTGGCATACTGTGGCAAACGCGGCATTGCTGTTGTGTTGATCTGCGGCGTCGACACATTAAAATCTATAAAAATGGAGTAGAGAACGGAATGGAGAACAGTTTGCAATGTGAAATTTCTTGTAACATAAAAAATCGATGCAGACATGACATTTGTACAGTGTGTTTCGGAAGTGTTAACTTTGGTTTCAGTATAGATGAAGTGGTTAAAGTGGACGCTGTGAAACTAAAGCGAAGCCGTGCACCTCTGTAACCGTAACCATACAAAACTCGAGAGGTCTTAAAACATGTACATGATCTACCCAACTCTTTTTTGAATCAGTTTTATTTTCTACATATTTTCTATATGATAAGCTTGCCTAAGACAACCCATAATTTGATTATGGGCTGGATCTCTCTCGAGTTTTGTGAGATTATGTTTATATATTACTTCAAACCGAAACCTTTTTACAGTGAAATTCTGTCTTTGTATCTACCTTTTTTTCACTCATAGAGCAGATCGCTTCAAGCGTCAATAATCTCGAGCTGTTTAAAGGTGAAATAAATAAGTGCAAGTTAATACTTTGAAAGTGTCGCATAATCAAATTATGAAAATATAAACCTTAAGTCCGATCTTCACACAACTCTTTGCTTTTGAAAGCAAGAACCACAACAACAACAACTACTAATTAAGTATCCAAATTTAGGTTTAATTTTGAAATTATTTATTTTTCTAACAAGTGCGTTCTAAAAATAATATTAAGTCTTAAGTGTAGCTATCAAATCTTAATGTAAGATTAAAATAAACATACGTATGTATTTATAAAAGTGTAGTTATTATTTTAATAGATCACATACATCCAAACAAATCATAATTGAGTAAAACTACGTTAGAATCAGTGCAAGATTGTGTCTCTACAAAGTTCCATAAATTACACAAAATGGTCCATCATCGGTCCTTCATTACGATTATCAGTCACTATGTTTTTATGTACATTCTTCACAGCCCCAACTTTCGTCACCCAGTTAGCAGTCCCCCGCAGCACTTAATACACTAAATTACCTCGTTCGTTGATGGGTTCTGTATATAGATCCATGGACTCCATGTTGCCATCGGTCGGTGAAGCGTACTCATTGCGTAGTAGCGGCTGTTGAGCGCAGTGCGGCTCCGCATAAATGTGCTCCGGTAGACAGGTGACTGCTCCGCCCGCGGAGACACTTTGGAGCGATCCCTGCGTTGCCGGCATAATCGCGCTCGTCGTGTAGAAGCCATCGTTTAGACCGGGCTCTGCATAGATCGGGTCAGAGGGTGGTGCCGTGGGCAGTTGCGGCTGCAGATGTTGGGTCAGTGCGCGATTTAAGGCCACAAAATCGTCGCCCGGCTGCTCGATTTTGTTGAGCAAATCAACAATGTTGCTGACAATTTTGACGCACTTCTTGTCGGACAGATTGTTCTGCAGCAGGTCCTGAATACGGCCGTTTACAGGCTTATGAATGTCCGGATATTTTTTCTGCATGATCAATAGAGTCTGCTGAATTACGTGCCGATCAGCGTTTGAGAACTCGTGCAAGTGTTCGCCGCGCTGTTGAACGGCGACGTTATGTGATTGTTGCTCCGAGCCGCCATCCTTCGACGATCTTCTGCAACAACGCACGGCAGTGATGACAGCGGTAACGGCTAAAATAATTAGCGTTACTCCACCAGCCACAATGAAGATTAACTTCGGAATGCGTTGATCGCGTCGTTCCAATTCTTCTGGCGTGAAGAATACCCCGTTAATTTTCTTCAGGTTCATATTCTTGACGCAGTCGAGGGTGGTTTTCGTATCGTCGCACACCTCATTCAAGTATTTGAGCGTGTTGAAGGTGGTCGCATTGAAGCAGAAGCTCAATTTATCGTCTATGGTGCAATAAACCTCGGAGCGCAGGTCTCTAGCGGAGAGCTCATGCAGCCAGTTGAGGCTGCATTTGCATGGAATATTCACCGAGATCTCACGCAGTATACAGTATCGATTGGTGACATTGAGACTGCCCGGCAGTGGTTGCGTCAAGGAGTTACTCTCGAAGCGGCACGTGACCGGCAGCTTCGTGTCCTCAAGCAGCATGCGGCCGAAGACGCCGAATTGATTTCTGGACACAACGATGTTGGACCAGTCCTTGACTCGCAACCAGTTGTTACCGAGGTGCTTAACGTGGTTGCTTGTAATAGTGGCATTGATGGCGGTCACATGAATCGCATTCTCGTGTATTGAATCGATCCTGCAAGAAAGTGAATAGTACAAATAATCCCTCCATCCAAAATTAATGCGGCGAGGCACTTACCTGTTCTTTGTGAGTATCAACTCCGCTATGCCGCTGCCGTAAATGGCCTCGCTTTCGATGGTACCGATGACAGCACCCGTTATCGAAACGTGTTCGCTATAAAGCTGTGAGAAAAACAACGTTACTTCGATCATGTCAATCTAAACTCAAGATGGGGACTCACCTTCTCCGTAATAGCTCTGGCTTTAATCACATCAATGCGACAAGCCTCGAAGACAATGGAGTTGATGGTAATCACATCAAAAGTGCCACCATTGATAGTGCCAATGCTGCAGTTAACAAAGCGTATCTCTCTTAATGATGCCTCAAATCGGTAAATATTATCGATGTGTGAAGATTCAATTCGCAGCTGAAAGAAAAAATGTATTCGAATGAATACTACGGAATCCTATGAATATTAAGGTCCTTATTATTATTCATACCTTAGCTTGAGCCGAGTTGAAAGCTTTCTCCTCGATGCGCAAATCATTGATGCCAATAAATAGGCCATTAATTGAAGCGTTTTGGAAGGCATCCGGGAACAGTATGAGGTCGTTGCTGTTACGTACGCTAAACTTACAATTACCTGCTGAGTTAGAGAGAAAATAGAGAAAATATTATAATATTGCAGACAAATAGTGGGGGTGAACAATAGTGGAGTACCAAATACCACACCACAGGAAGATTTAGACCTACACAGACAAGCTTAGACCTCTATTAAGATGCTGATAATTGCTGATAACCCACCTGAGAACGCTTTAGCTCGTACGACAACCGAAAACACATTCATCATATAAATCTCCGGATAGGGACCGTAGTTTCCCCGGAATGCTTCCGTCGTTATTTCAACTTGCTCTCTCTCGTTGTAGGTACCATCAATGCTGAGACTGTTGACTTTGTTGTTGTTAAAGAAACCGCGTTCCAGCCGGAAGTTTGTGTTCGAAGCTAGTTTGATGGCGATCGAAGTGGCATCTTCAGGAACTTTGAAGTTTGGGCCGAAAACTTCACTCAGCTGCAAAGATTAAAAAATAAAAATGAACAATCATCAGCCATTCATTTTGAATATTCTGCCTGCGGAAGAATGAACGGGAAGTCAATTGATAAATATTTATATGCGATTGATATTCTATTTATTCAAGTACGTAAACATCGAATAGTCGAAGCCAAAACATATGTTTTCAACGAAAATTCCACAATACAACCGAAATACATGAGCATATGGTTGATTATCATTTTGTGTATTTAGAATGTATCACGAATGGTTTAAAGTTTGGCTTCTGTTATGTTATACTAGATAACTTAATCAATAGTCAAATAATTCAAAGAATTTAGTCTATCAAAGAATTCAATCTACCAAAGACAGAGAGAAATATAGAAAGCGATTCCGAACGTCTTCTGTTACGTACAGAGTAAGTAAGTGATAAGTTAATATTTAATAAATAAATAAAGATTATAATAACTTCTGTTGTGCCTTTTCAACGCCTACAACAAGGCGTTTTTTTTTTAAATAGTAAGAATGAAAATACTTTTATCACAGTTCGCTTTGTAACCATAAATAAAAAATTGAATTTTTTACTAGATATCGAAAGTTATACATCGAATAAAAAATGACGACTCTGTGTTTCAAATGTACACGTGAGTGCGGGTATTTTGTTGTTGTTATCGTTGTTGTTGTCGTCGTTCTTATCTCAATTATAGAACCCGCACTTTGCAGGCATATCCGCTCGATGCCCTTTTTCGAGCAAAACACTTTCCCTCTCAAAGCATTTCCTATACAGTTGAAAACATTGCTTTTTCCAACTGTAAAAACAACACAATACAAGAAAAAAAACCATAACCAAAAACGAAAAACACAAACATGAGTAGAAGCACTCATCTATGAATGACTAATAGCAATATTAGGACACTTGAGAATTTCATTAAAGTTGATTTAAAAAATAAATGCATACATATACTCGTATAGACAGATATACATACATAGATAGATATAAATGTAGATATAAAAGATGTGTGTATTTGTATTTATTTGTGTGAATGTATAGAATTCTAGTCAATATAAAATAAAGAGTGTTCGTTTCTTATCTCAAATTAAATCAATCGAACGACTTTACTAATTAGTAAAAACATTAATAAATAAGTTGAATACGTTGAGTATTTAAATAATATTGCAGATTATTTAATAAATTCTATTACAGATAAAAATATTGCTGAATAATGGACATTTTATGGACAGTACTGAGCTATTTCCAGCAGTTCTCAGGCTCGATTTAATGTTGGTTCCTTTAAAGAACGATATTTAAACGAAACACTTAATTTAAATTAATAATATTTGGAAAATGCAATTAATACTTATATTGAATGTATTAATACATACTTTTAATAATAATTAATACATATATTTAATATATACATACGTATTTTTTCAAATGGTTCATGAGAAAAAACTGAAACCTGATCGTGCCTCATTGAAAGATAATCTCTCTCTATAAGATAATCTATCTATCTTATCTCTCTAGATTAGAATATTCTCATAATCAAATAATTGATATCACTTTGGTATTTAGAAGATATATACACTTCATATATAAGAAGACTTATATGATATATACACCGTTATACTCTTGACCCCGTAGCAATCCGATAACAAATAAATTTATTTGTAGAACTTCTTCTGTAAACCATCTCATTGCAAATAGAGGCTTCAGACTTCCTTTTGTATGGAATACTTTCATCCAAATCTATGGCTTCGGTGGAGATTGTAACCCGAGTTTTTTTGTCCAAAGATTGGATTCTTTTGACTACATCGCTATTATTTTGTGTGTGTGTGTCTGTGTTTATATTTCCGTGGTGCTTTTTGTTTTCAGCATGTAACCAGCTTCAGCTACTACCTCCTCCGCCCTGCCCCCACTCCTCTCCTCGTCCACCAACCCAACACTATCCACATTTGTTGGTCCCCATTCAATTTTATCTCTTGACTTCTGTGTTTCTTTATTGTTGTTGTTATAGTTTTGTGCTCAGTTGATCGTTGATCGCCTGACTTGTGTTTCGTTGCTCTTTGCACTTGTAACTCGATGTAATTGTGAAGTACTCGAATACTGAAGCGTATCTTCTGAATACATCTGCTGCGGCATGAGGATGTGTGTAAGTATGTGTATCATATGCAGGCTGCAGGCTTTTGTTAAGGCCGTTCTGAAATATTTTTATATTCCGACAGTCCCGAAGTCGCTTGCTAATTGTTGATAATTTACAGTTTGTTGAACAGAAGAAAAGGCTGGACGGACGGACGGATGATTGGAGAGCCGGTCCGATAGATCGACATAAGTTCAAGCTAAAATTTGTTAATTAAATATTGCGATCTTGTGTGAGTATGCTTTGTTCTCAAATTTGGGGTTCAGAGATCTCCTCCTCCCCTCAGGCCCCTCCACTCCCTCAGGCCCCACTCGAGCCATGACAATTTTTTTGGGAGTCTGTTGAATTTCCTGTTGGTGTTTTGGCAACAGCTAAATAAGGTCGTTGTTGAGCCGTGAAGAGTACATTTTTAGCATGCTTTTTGGTTTTCATGTACTTCAGCTGGTGTTTATTACTATCGATTGAAACACCTGCAGCTCCTTTTAGAAAAACACTCAAGTCATACTCGCGCTGCTGGGAATACAGCTCAAGTGTGTATCTGTGGTGCTTATATAATGATCATGTTGTCACAATCGTAGTTGTAGCTGCAGTCCGCGAACCGCGAGTACAGCGCGAAATTCACTTCACTTCATTTCTTGTCCAAATCGTGATCATCGTCTAGACTCAGACATAAAGTGCCACCTTCTTCTCCGCTTCTTCTTCTCTTGTGATAAATTGAGATCATTATAAGAATTCTGTTTTTGAGATTCTTAAATCTCAATCTTCAACTTTTAATGTTTTCCATGGAAATGTTGTTGAATTTTATTTTAAATACAACAATTATTCGGCCTCGCTTCCATTCAACACCCTACACAGATTAGTGTCGCTCTGGATCCGAACCGGATATCGAAGTATTCAAACGTCGTTGAAGGCGTCTCCTCTTTTATTACGCCTCAGAGTTCCGTCTGCTGCGAACTATTTTTATATTGTATCTTCTTGCTTTTGTACGCGATTATTTAAAAGTTTACTTGGCTTCTGTATGTCGTTGGATCTTTCGAAAATAATAATTATTTATTGCATGATTAAATTTATGAAGTCTGAACAAAAATTTGCAATAATTTATGGTCCATATTTCTGTCTGATCTTTTGGAAGCGGCTTAAAGAATTTAGAGTCGGCTTGAGACTTGTTAAATTCCACTCTTTTAAAGTTAGTACTTAGATTCTAGAAGAAATTTAATCTATTTGCTTTCTTCGTCGGTCTTTGTATCTTTATGATTTTTAACCACATCCTATAAATAATCCTAGAAACTAAGAATTTCATATCCTAAACTCAGAAAGTGTGCATGTCAGCTAAATATAGTTTTCACACAACGATCGTCTAAGTGGTGAAAACTGATGGCTGTGCATTCTATATTCGAACTCAAAACAGAGGAGAAAAATTCCACAACAGCTTTTACAATAAACGGCTGCTTAAGATTATTGCTCCTCCGGAAACATAAAAGCAAATTTATTTAATCTATAAATTCAGCCATCTCACTTTTCTCCCGTACATTTATACTCGTAGAGAGATAAGCGAGTGGCTCTGTCGCAGTCAGCCGCCAGACACGATCGCATTCGAATGTAGACAATTTGAAGTAAATTATTGATTCTTCACATTTCAAATGGCTTCATTTTGAACAGTGGCGGCACGGTTGATATTTTATTGAATTGATTGGTTGATATTCAATGAATTTTATTCGAATTCTTTAACAGCTAGAAGCATTTTCTTTACCATGCACTTAAAGTAGACCTTAAAAGCTTTTACCATAATAGAAATTCGTAGAAATAAATATGAGTAACTCACAAATAACCTTTATAATGTAAGTATGTTGTACTATTATTTGTCCATTAAATAATTACTCCCAACAAAACTTAATAACAACTAAATTAAACATAAGCTAAAAGCGAAAACAGTACCTTGTCAAGTTGACTTATTGTCGAGAGCCCTTCAACCCAAATAGTATTTCAATATAAAAACAACTACAACAAAAATCCGGAACGCTTTTAAAAGGAATTCAATTACGTGCAGGTTCGATATACTCTATCGTGCTGGCGGCACCTTGTATCGTGGACTACCTGAAAAGTCCCTAGTATACGGTAAACACTTTGAATACATTTTCTCACATTCTATCAACATGTGATTAACATCCCACAAAAAAGGAAAAACACACCTAAACGTTGGACAGACACACGGAGATGCCAACAAACAACGCACAAAGTATTTTCCAAGTGGTTTTGAAGCCTTGAATGGGTTCTAAACACCGACGTCGTTTTACGACTCAAACGTTTTTCTAATAATGCTGAATGCTGAAGGGGAGTGAGAGGAGAGGAGAGGAGAGGAAAAAGATGAGAGCTCCGTGTGCATGCAGAGCCTTTGTGGAAATACAAGTATCGAAATGCATAGTCATAGAACGTGACTAGAAAACAAGTCGAGATATTTTGATTTTATATGTGTGAAAGAATGCTTGAGGTTCCTCGGCAATGTAAGTATGTAGATCAAGTGACACGAAGTAACAGAGTTCCGAAGATTCTACATACCACAAACAAACATTAGAAACCCCTGGAAGAAGGCTGAAGAAAGAAAGACCCCCAACATATGTATGTGGCTACAAGTCTGATCTAGCAAGTTGATCAGTTTGGTGTCTATGATTTGAGAGAACGTGACAATCCGCCAATTTTGTACTCAATGAAGACAACGGTGTCAGAAGTTATTATTGCAGTTTAGTGTGAAATCATGGATTAAAGGATTAAAAGAGCACGTTCGACACGTCTAGACGAATAACCATGTCTATTGTTATCATTATCTATTTCGCATTAGATTGGTTTAGGTTACCATATATTCAGAAACAGTCTTTCGGTATCATATCTCTGTTCTTATGCCATTTTGCCGAAAAGGTTATATAAGCCTACACCCGATACCCGGTCTCTTTGATAACGCCCATTGAATGAAGAAAATCAGACCACTCACTCACCTTCCTTTGAGTAAATATAATTGCATTTGAGAGCTTATTTTTCAGCTAGTACTCCAGATCGCAAGTTGAAATTCTATTCCCGTATTTAATATGCCCACAAAAATGTGCCTGATTCGGCCTGCGAATTCAACTATAAATGTGTATCGCGGGTGTAGGGTATACGAACTCCGACCATGCCGAAGTTAACACTCTTACTTGTTATATTTTCGATTGTAACTTCTCGCAACTGACTTATAAGTCATTATAATGTGATATAGCAATGTGATATTTATATTGCATGATACAACAATAAATTACTTCACACGCTACTGAAACAGCGTTTTTTCATAATCGAGTATTTTTTTATAATGAGTTTCACATCTTATTCGCTAATCTAGTGTTAATATTTTTTATTATTGTTGTAAAATGTTTCTGTAATCTCTTTAGCTTTTAATAGAGAATAATGATATAAACAAAAAAATGTAAATTATAAAATAAAACCGCAACTAAATGACTTCAAATTTAACCAGTTCTTTAAGTATGTTAATTAAAGACACCATCAGAGAAAACCGCCTTCTGCAACAACAACAAACAATTTACATCTACAGTTCTTTACAATCATTAGTCTTGTATTAAAGAAAAAAAGTTGATAAAAACATGTTTCTTGCATGGAAGAAAAAAAAGCATAATTTAGGATTTAAAAAATTCTGGGCGTTTAAAATCTGATAAAAAGAGGTTGAGTGAAAATTCTTAACGATTGAGTGGAAATATTAATAGATCTCAGAAAGAGTTCATTAAGTTAAAATGCTGAGATTAAGTTGATATTAAAAAATTTTTAACTTCCCGCTGATTTAATTTCTTTTTTCTGATTTAATTTCTTTGAATGTGAGTTCACAACAAAATTCTTGGCATCTAAAACGTTACGAACCAACCACACTCACGTCACTTGAATGCCTTGGAACTGTCACAAACCCTGAATATAAATTAGGGCCAAATCGCCTACGCAGTTACATGAAAAATACAGATTCCAAAAGTTTTTCCACCAGAATCTCTAGAATTTTACTGAAAGACCTCATTCTTCGTCATTTCGTCTGTTCTTGAAAATGTAGTGATTTAATTTTAACGCGATCACTTTGATGTAATCTAATAAATTACAGGAAATAGATGTCAGATGAGATTTGGTATGTTTTTGTCTTTGAGAATGTCTTTTGTATATTTCAACAATAAGAAAAAGTTTCGGATTGTAAGAATTTTAGAAAAGCACCAGAAAGAGAGATATAAAAACATATATAATATGATTCAATCTTGAGTTTTAAAAGATCGAAGTACTATAAATAAACTAATTGATTCAATAGACCTGCTTCAAGCCAGATTGATTGATTGATTCATTCATCAGACCACTTCAACTCCGTCTAAAAATAAATCGACATCTCTAGACATTAACTAAACCTTTATAAAGAATGCCAGCTACTGGAAAGCTTTTAATTTCTTGCAATAAACACAAAAGAATTCTTCAACTTATTCAACCCTTTCAATCTGCTGACCTTGTAGAGTACTCTTCAAATAACACTTACTTTGCGATTCTCTTGAAAGTCACAGCTGATGGTCGTGAAGGCATTCTTCACCTTCGCACAGGTACAATGATCCTTACAGATGTCCTCACGTGCACCGCTAACTAAATCGAAGCTTGTCAGATCACTCCGCGTAGCCTTTGATCCAGGGACGAGCTCGGTTGCCGCGTTGACTGCAGAAGAATCGCCACCCGGTTTGTTGTAAAAATGTTGCGGTTTGTACTTGGTACGTAAACCGAATGCGGCCAAGTGACTTTCATGATTATTTTTATCTGCCACTTTATTGGTTGTTGTTGTCGCGGCTACCGCGGCTGCTGATGATAGTGATGAGTAATCATTTGCATAGATGGCGCTGCGTGCGTAACGCCTTGAATACTCGACACCCGGCGGCGGCGGCCCCACCGCGGCGGCATGAGGTTTTGAAATCGGCGCCGTTGCGGTTGCTTCTGGTAATAATTCATTGCAGTACGCCAGAGCAATAAACGGCGACGTTAAAATGATTAAACAAATACAGTAAAGCCACGTTAAAAGCGTCCACGACAACGGATGCGTAGTTTGGTTCATTTTACGAGGTGCGATTTGTTGTCGTTGCTGTCGCGGCGACTGAAACATTGCACTTGCGTTTAGGAAGATGGTTTTGTTGTTCCTGTAGCTTCTGTTGCTACTGGTTTCGTTGCTCTCGTTGTTGCTGCTCGAGGTTAAGGTGTTGGCAGATGAAGTAGACGTCATTGTAATTGTGGCCATTGTTGTTGAGACAGGAACATCATTCAATTAAGATCTTTAGGAAGACGTAGATTTTTATGCCATGAATACACACGATGATTGTGTTCATAGGGCGGAAAGCAAGCAAAGACGACAGCTTTCAAAAGTCCAGCAACAGCTGAAGACTCATTTAATAAATGCTATTTTTAACTCATTAACGTTTTCACTTTCATATTTCTTTTCAGCGCTTTTCTAGTAAAACATTTCTCAATATTTTCTTATTTATTTTCCTAGATTTTCACCCAACCCAATTTTACTTCATTTATTTAACTATGAAACTCTTGGGGAACTTTTAATACTCTTCTTCGACGATTATAATTTTAATTTCACACTTTAAGATGATTATTTTTGCTTTGCTTTTTAATTATTAACTGATACAATGAACCATACTCATTGTATCTCGAATACGCGCTCACGGTCCCAACCAACGCTACAATCGCCTCGCAGTCTCATGAAATACTGAAATTTATAATTTTTCGATGCGGGACACGATCGAGCTCTTGCTCACCAACACCAGCAACAGTTGCTGAACATCGTCGCAGCTCACTCAAGAATCTTGAGTGAAGACCAGATCACTCAGAAGTAGAAAGAGAGTGGTTTTCGCTGTTGCATTCAACGGCGAATAACTCAAAAAGTCACCCTCTTGCAACTTGTTTGTTGGTCACACGGTTCGGTGATTTTTAGCGTAACGGTGATTTAATTATGGCAAAATGTAGATCACAAGGTAGTTCCCCAAAACGCAGAAATTTTTATTTTCAAAATTGTTTGAAAATCCCAGAAATCTGCCTTCTGATTTCTCTGAACTTCAAACTTCAACTTCCACAACCTTTAATTAAGTGCTTCTAAGTAGGGCATAAAAATAGTGCTCTACTTTAAACCTTAATAAAGTCATTTGAAAGTTTTAAATTAAAAGCCTCAAATTTGATCTCTTCTCGTTTGATGTTTTGAGTGGCATTTTTCCTCTGTTTTGCTTTTCTTTGCTTCTCTTGCAGGGGCCCGTTTTGCCCCTCGACCTCTTTTCTCTCAAGTCCGGTAGTGCTTCTCATCCAAAAACTTGTATTAATAAAAATTACAGCTGATCTTGTTTATTTTGAGTTTTCTTATAATACTGTTGTGGGAAACTGGTTTTCGGTTCTTGTTTCTCTCTTTTTCGCTCCTTCTTGTTTGTATCTTTTTTTTTACATTTCTGACTGGTAGTCTGACTTCTGCTCCGTTTCTGTTCTGCCTGATCCGCATCTGTGGCTTTATCCTGATCTGCTGGTGTTTTCATTGAAGTCATACTCGTTTAAGTGCATATATACTCCTATATACGAGTATCTCATTCCAATTCGATTTTTTCCCTTCAAAAACCAAAAAAAGACTAGAGAACCCAGTTTCTTTTCTTCCGTTTTTGTTGTGGTTTTGTTTCTGAGTTTGAGTCTGTGTTGTTATTGTCGTCAACTACGTCTTCCTTTTGATTCAGACATGTCATGACATGTCATTGAAGAGGCCGTCTTTATTAGACGCCATGGTTTTGCAGGGTGGCTACCTGTTTTTATCAATCATCCATCCGTTTATGAAATGATACAAACTTGTATTGTTGTGGTAGTTATTCTACCGCGGTAATGAACATTGTTATTATTCTTTTGTTTACGTATAGAAAAAGATTTAAAAAAGGTCTGACCTGAGTGGGTAGGGCTGTTCTTTTGATAAGGATTCTGGTTATAAAGTTATTTAATGATAGTGAATAATTCTCTTTTAGTCAGCAGGAACCCAGAAATTTCACTACTACATCTAGTTTTATGTAAGCTCTACAGTTTCTCATAAACCCAAATTCGAATTCAAACTTAGTTATCAAAAAAACTATTTGGTTTACAAGTTCTAATTGATTGTATCTGTGGTTCAATTGGTTGGTTGGTTTCCATTGTTATTTAGCATTCTTTCATTCTTCCTTTAAAATCTACTCGTATATTGTAAAATCCACTTCTAAAGTCCGTCGCTTGAATTGAAATTTAAATAACAACAAACTAATTATAGACGTTTTAAGTAATCTTAATCGGTTGTATTTACGCTGGGTTCGAAAACAGAAAAACATCATTATGATTTCTATAATCAGCATAACAACAAGTAAACCAACTGATAGTAAAACGAACAAAGTCCGCAACGGCGAGAATAAATTGAATCTCCATTCTTACATATTTAGTTAAGTACTCGTTAAAGCATTTGTGGACATTGTTGTTATAATTATTTATATTTTAGTGCACTGCAGGGCCTCATCGCGTTGACCGATTAACAGAGAAAGAAAAAATAATAATAATTTCAATGGGAGCTGATAACATGAACTTAAGCTTCGGTGACTTTTAAAAGCAAGCAACTTTAATTAAAATGTGAGATAAATTTAATATGTGAGAATGGTCTGTGTTAAATAGAAGCTCTACCCCTCTCTCTGTCTCTGTCTCTCTCATTCGCTCTAGAAGACTTCGACCTTTCATGTATGTCCTTATGTAATAAACTCTTAATTGGTTATTTGAAGAATAATCATAATAATTGTTAGTATTCTTTTTAAGTCCAAAAGTTAGTTTAGGGGTAGTTAGGGTTTCTGTAGAACTGCCATTGATATATGGTGCGGGTTACTTTTTTTCCGAATTGAGGTACGCATTTTAAAGTTATGAGATGACCTCAGACTTTAAAATTAAACCATGATAATAAGAGACCAAGAGTTTCTATCGATTTCTTGATAGTATTTTTAGGATAATTAATAAAATGAATAAAATGTGGTACTTGGATTCAAAACTTATTTTTCAAGAACTCCAAAACCTACCTCCAAGCTTACATACATACATCATGTATACATGAAGTAACTGCATTATCGCTGCATCTATCTTTTGTGAACTGGCTTGCAATTCATTCCTTTCTCTTCTATTCTCTCCTTTTCTCTGCTTTTATTTCGTTTCCTTTAATTTACTTTTCTTCTTTGTAATCCAATTTAACTCAATGGATCTGTTTAATGTTGCTGATTATGTTTTGAGGCGAGTAACCTAAAAAAGGCTGATATTTGAATATATTCTTCGCAGTTTGTCTGTGATACCCTGTAACTTTGTCTGTCGGATCTACTGTCTGAGGTCGGCTCTACTGTGTGTATCTTTGGATCTCCCTTTGCATTAATCAACGTCTCTGGATTTGATTGTTATTTCCTCACTTTATACAAACATGTCACAAGTTTCAATGATCACTCCAGTGCGTGTGCTTGTGTCTTTCGCATGTTGGCTGTGAAGCATGCGTTAAGCTAAGATATAGCTTAATACAGACCAGAGAAGCCATCTGATTTTTTTCCTGAACTCTGCCACTGGACCGCATAAATTTAGTTTTTTAAATTCGATCAAGTTTCTGCTCCAAACATTTCACTGATTGATGCGAAACGGGAATGAAATGATTACGGGAAATCAAACTCATGCGAGATACTAGATGTCTATTATTTGCATACAATAAATATGTACGATATATTGGCGAATATTTCTTTCTTTAATAGAGGAAATACAATTTTAAAAAGGCTCTCTACTTCCTACTCAGTTCCTAAATGTTTATCTAAATAAACAACAACAGTTTTGCAATATTTATGAGGCAATCGCTTGGCAGCTCTGCGAATTTTTCGTTGATCTAATTTTAATGTACCAAAAAATGTATCGAACAATTTTTTCTCTATTTCCATATGTTGGACATGCAGGAATTTACTCGGGACCCAAAAATCGGCCCCCACAAAGAGTTGCAGTGCCAAAATTCCCAGTTGTTGTAGCATTAAAGTGCAACCGGCGCAGCGCGTTGGCAAGTGTTTGGAGCAGCGTTGGAATTCCTTCAAGTTTTGCTATTTTTAAGCAGCGTCTGAGTGTGTGGAGTGTGCGTCGCATACGGCTGCCGGCGACACATACTCATCTGCTGAATTCAGATGGAGTTGCAGTGGTCGCCAAGACAAAAACGCATCAGGAAATTTTTTAAAAATTACGTCAAATTTCGTTTCTGTTCAGATCTCTAAATAGATTAGTATTAAATGTATTTTAAATTCCCAGATTTACTCTTTTCTTTGTATTTTTTTGGACCTGGTTTTAAATATTAAAATATTTTGAACAATGTAAGAAAAATATTGCAGAGTCGTTTCTGTTATTAACATTAATTTTTTTTTAATTCACTTGACGTGCATGAAAAATTGCTTGGTCACCACTGTTGAGTAGTGAATGTCTTCTTTTTGCGTATTTAAGGAATTTTACTGAGAATCTGTAATTTATTTAATAAAAAAAAAAATACGCAGCCCGTCTTTTTTTTTTGCAAATACAGTAGAGTTGTTTTCTGTCCGTCTTGAAAATGCAAATATTTGTATATTTATTGAAAAAGCGACAATAAACCACATTCGACGGTGGTAGTTCCGGGGACTGCGCGCAAATTACGATGCATCATGGAATGCATTTTAAACAGTTTCCTCAAACGCAGGCAAACAGCAAGGAGCTCGCAGTCTACCGAGAATCGTATTCATTACCCAATAATAATAATAATAATAATATTCACTAACGTCTGGCCAATTGTTTTTGTGTGTTTTGTATTTCGTACATATCCATACATACTCGTACATACGTTGTTTTGTAAACAGTCTCTATCAGTTCTTCAATCTTTAGATGCTCCTCATGTAGTTCCATCTTCAGCCGTGTTGTTGTTATGTTTACAACGAGAAAAGCTAAAAACGGCTGTTGCTAAATTTGGTTCCTATCTAATCGAAGCGTTTTTCCATATGGTTTCCTAGGGTTTTCCAATTGATTGTGTTTGTTTTTGTGTAGATTTCAGAATCGCCAGCTAAATATAAACTATTGTATATGGAAGTGTCGTCGATGAGTCATTCGATGATCAGGGTTCGGTGACTGATAACTAACAGTAGTTGCTAGGACCATAAGTTATCTGGTTTGGAAACGGTTTTGTCTACCTGCGGAATAGATTTTCAATTACAAATGTTTTCTTAACAATCGCGTCTTCAAGGCCATGTTTTCAATAAATGTTTTCAGAGACAACCGCAGACAAGAGTGTGTTTAGTGATTACAAATACCATAAATAAATTATAAACATGTTTTTATAATTGAATTTTGAATACAGAGAAAACTCTGTACTAATTAAACCCTATTTCCATTATTGATTTATAATAACTTTATCCTTACAAATAACCTTCATCTGTCAAATGTTCAAAAACAGCAGTTGTTTTTGTTGTCAAACGTAGTACATAATTTTGAAGCTGTATCTGTACGTAATGACATAACATTTAAATGACATTAAATGCATAGAAGGTTTATCATGGTTCTTCTAATTAATCTGTTTGCAATAAATTCAATTACAAGTCCTAAATTTAGATTTAGATTTCGATTAATTGAGTCGACTTTTCCACACCCTTCCTGCTCAGCTAGATTGATAATACATGGATGCGGGCTCAGTGCGTGCTTATTTCGGATGTCGTTAATTAATAATTCGAGCTCGTATCTACGAGAATCAATGAAAACTCCGCCTGAGAGTGGGGTAAGTTTTTGCTCGATGCTGCAGTGAAAAAGTAGAACGTGTGCCGAGTATGACTGCGCATAATACGTCATAAATTGAACTAAACATACTCACCAATTATGGCGACAGTCGTTAAAGATGTAGAATACAAACACACTTGCATTTGGGTTGAAGTGGATCCAGTGCATTTTTTTTATAATAGTGGTTGTCATTCATTGTGAACTGCATTTGGAAAGATACAATTTACATACTTACCCATAAATATCAAAACTAAATACCACATCTCCAAAATAGTGAGTTTCTGTTCCTGAAACTCTCCTTCTTGTTATACTTATTAGTTATTTTATTTGACTTGGTTCGAAAGGGAGTTGAAAATCATTAGAATTCGTTTATTTCCTGTAGTAATTTAAATTAGTTGCTCTTTAAAATATTCTAGTTTACATCGAACTGAATTTCTCCGGCCTTTTCTTTTCGTAGGGTGTACGAAACCAATATAAAAGGCAGTAAATGCAAGGGCACTGTCCGATAGTGGTTTTGTAGTTGTTGTTGTTGTTGTTGTTCGACCACATTCACTATCAACTCACTGGCATCAAGTGCGGCTCTATTGTTTGTAGTTCTCTACGGTGATCGAAGACCTTCCATCTCACGCCCTCGGCCCCCCCTCCCCCCTCTCCTGATCCTCTCTTAATGTCGAAATGCATTGAACGCTTCTGCTTTTAGGCACAAAAGCTAAGCTATATTTAGAGTAACGTGAGTATAATTCTGGTACCTGTTCCCCGAATTCATTGCCGACTGAATACGTTTATACAGCTTTTATACGTAAAAGTATCCGCCTATCTGCTGCCAGTCAGTATGTCAGTCAGTATTGTGACCATATTATTGGGTATCTAAGATCGTCATAACCGGGATCGTCGACGTAAAAATGCACTCATAAATATAAACAAAAGTATGTATTTGTTTTCTGATTATAATGAATTTCGAAACAAACAAGCTGTGTATCTATGTGATTAAAATGAAATGGAAAATCTGATCAGTTTTCCGTACATAGTAGACCTTCACCCAAGTGACCGCTCTCGATGAGAAACCACTCATAATTTTCAATACGGTGCTCATAGCACCAACTTAACTCAATTTATATTCTTTTTCTCGCAGTAGACTTGTATAATGATTCACTCCCTTGCATTTTCTCTTTTCTACTTTTTCTCTTTCTCTTTGTATATGTTTGTGGTATATTTTAAGAGAAAATAGACGGAAAGTACAACCAAAGAATATACAATATACATATTACATATTCTTTAGTACAAATGTAGAGTATATTTCAAATACCTTTTATTTAAGAAGTTTGAGTTGAGAATTTTATTAGAAATTCTTAAGGCAATGTATTAAGAGTACCTTGAATGTTTTATGTACTTGTAATCTTCAGACTGCAATGGAATTTAATTAGGTACGTAATAATTACTTGGCTGTGTTTGGATCGTTTAGTGACCGTCGAAGTGACGTACAAGTCATAATGCATGCCAGGCACGTCTTATGACCTTCTCGTCCTTACAGGTGACGATGAAATAAAAGAGGAATTTATAGGAATTTAATGGCCCTCACAGATTTCCTATGAATGATTTTTATTTCCAATACAACTGAAAACAAACCCTAAGCTAGGAGCTAATATTGACTTCATTTTAAAAATAACTAAATTGTTTTTGTTTATATGTTCTATTCGTTTGTTATGTACGAATATTACATAAATTCTTTTAATTATAATTATAAATGCAAGATGCAATGGCATCATCAACATTATCATCATTATATATCGCATTTTTTCTTTACAGCTCTCAATCGAATGAACGCCAATTTCTCAAAGATTTCATAAGTGGAGCTCCTGGCTCCTCAGGAGCTCGTTTAGCAGCGTGGCTACAACCGGAATCCCGACTCGATCCAAACAAGTAAGTAACGTAACAAGTGTGGGAAAAAAGCTTTCTAACAGAAAATACTTGAAACAGATGCGAACTGAATACAATAACAGAACCACTACGATATGGTTGGCCAACTCCAGTAACCGTTTCCATTCGCGATCAGTATGGAGACGCGGTTCTGGTGCCCGAATTAAAGGTAAGTAAGCGAGTTATATATTGTGTATATAATACAATATTATCATATTTTTCCACTGTATATTGGATACGTTAGTATAGAGAATCAATATAAATTACTTATAATGCTTTGTATGTAGGTGGAAATCAAAGCCATACCAACCGGTACTTCAGGTAATGGCAACATCAAAATGCGTCGTGTTTCCTCCACCGATACTACGTCGTTTGGAGGAGTGCCACCGCCCCCTCGCATCAGCTACGAACCAACCATTAAGGACAAGATGTGCTTCAAAGCGATCACTTTCATGAAGGCCTACAGCAATTATTCCTTCGAGGAACTACGGCTCAACAGCCCCGTGCAAACACGCGTCACTGAAACTCTCTACGCTCACGATATGGAAGACGGGACCTTTAGCGTTCACTGGACACCCAATTCGATTGGCAGCTACTGTTTGGCCGTTTCTGTCGATGGTATACTGCTGGAAGAGGTGTATCGCGTTGAGGTTAAGGAAGGCGGTCTACCACCTCCCTCTCACAAGCACACCTTGAAAAAAGTCCAACCTCCGAATAAAGTGCGAAAGTTCTTTACGAAGAACACCGCCGGACTGCGAATTCGTTCCCATCCGACCTTGCAGTCCGAACAGGTGGGCATTATAAAACTGAATGGTGTGATTTCGTTCATCGATGAAATAGAAAACGACGACGGCGTCTGGCTCCGGCTATCTACGGAGTCCATTAGACAGCATTGTACCATGGGATGGTACCCAACTGAAGCCTGGTGCTTGCAATATAATCAGCACTTAGGGAAGACCTTGTTACATCCCGTCAATGAAGCCAACGCGAGCACGAACACCACCACCAGCACCAGTACAACAAACGCAGCTGCAATCACGGCATCGAGTACAACACCTTCCACAAAATCTAAACCGAAGCACACAGTCTTGTTGGAAAATATTGATCCTCCGGTTTTGCCTGCAAAAGTTGAGTCGCCAATCAAACCGCAATCAGCTTCGCCAAGCCAAAAATCCTTTGACTACCCTCAGTCACGGTTGGCTACTCCAAAATCTTCTGACAGTCAAACCTCAACAAACCCCTTTCTGTTTACAGCCTTGGAAAAGGTGGAAAATGGCTCCTCTGTGCAGGAGTCAGACATCAACAAGATTTTTGATATGCATTCAATGTCTGCGTCAAGTGAGTCACAACCACTTGTCAGCTCCTCCGGTCAGAGCGATTTATTGTCGAGCCAGTCAAATTTAGGATCTGCCATTGCGGGCGTAGTTGGAGGCGGGGCAAGCAAGCTGCAAGCTCTACAGAAGTGGTTTAAAGGTGACTCGGTGGAGGGCGGAGCAAATGGCGAAGCCGTAATTAAAGAACATCAGCGGAAGCATTCGGATGTCAGCGACAAGGCTTCGGTATCGGTACGCGAATTGGTAAGAGCCATGGGAGTTCATGACACCCGTAACAGTGCCTCGCACATTCGACGCAGTTCGAGTCCGGTACGCATACCGAAAACCCAAAAATTGGGAGAATCTGCTTTAAGTGGCAGTAATAAATCCAATGAGAAGTCGGAATCGGGTTTATTGAGTTCATCAGCCCAGGACTCAAGCCACTCTCCGAAAATGCTTAAGGGAGATGTAAACCCGGAACGGCAGACTTCCAGCGTAGGTGAGTTTGATGTATCCACCATACGCATGACCAACTTCACTCCCAGTCAGAAGGCTGCTCTGCTCTCCACACCAAAACACTCACCGCGAAAGAGTTGTGTTGACGTAAAAAATGACGCCGCTGTCTTAAAAGATTCCAAGATAAAGGACGAAAAAAAAGAAGTTAGTTTGCTGCACATCTCTACAACTGGTGCCAATGCAGCAGGAGACGAAGAGAAAATGGCGTGTGATGAGCAAAAGACGGCCAGTACTACAGCCGGAACGGATAGTTGCAGTTCACCGGTTTGGCCTGCTCCGTTGGTCGGTGCGGGCATGCCAACGAAGCCAGTGAAATCAACAACTCCTCTTGACCCAATAAAAAGTGCGATGCCACCATCACTAGCTGAGAGTATTCGAGCAGTTTTTGCCGCGTTTCTATGGCACGAGGGTATCGTACACGACGCCATGGCTTGTGCGAGTTTCCTAAAATTCCATCCGGGTCTGCCGAAAGAAGGGGCTACAGTAGTAACCCGCCGAGATGGCGGCGACAACAAGTTGCAGTTGTCACGTGAGCAGAAGGCTCAACAGCGACACTCGGTAGAGGTAGCTAATGCCGGCACCTATTTAAATATACGACCTTCAACGCTGGAGACCCTAACAAAGAGTGGCAACTCCTCTCTTAATAATCGGAAGTATCGCAAGAACTTTTCAGGCGATAATGGCGAGAATGGCGAAAAACCAAAGCTGCATTCACTGCCAGAGATTGTGACTGTGCTGCCGCCAGCTCTACGCTGCCTGGTGTATCTGTGGGAGGATGTGTGTTCTAATTGCATTCAAGTAGTCCAAACCAACAGCATGGAGCGGCAGAAGTTAAACTCACCTACACGTGAAACGAATGCAAGCTCTAAAGAGAAGGTTGATTTAAACGAGAAGGAGGCAAAGAAGTCGAAGAAGAAGAAGAAGGACGAAGGCTCTTGGTGCGAACTGTGCGAAATCTTCTTGCCCATCCCCGTGACCTATCACATGCGCATCGTCCATCCTGGATGTGGAAAGTCTGCGAAGGGCAAGGGATATAACTCCGTGGGCATCTTTTGTGAGGGTTGGGCGGGGAATTGCGGCGAGGGTGGAAAGGGAGCCTCCAGCTGGTTCCTAATATGTGATATCTGCCGGGGGAAATACATATCAGCCAATAAAAACACAGGCAACATTAACAACACGCCGAATGCCATCAGATCAAGTAAGTATGGAAAAAACTGCTTCCAAAATTCCCAAAACTAACAGTCGTTGTCTTTGCAGCTAATGAGATAAATCTATTTGGAATGAAAACAACAGCTCTGATTGCCAACTCGGAGATATACACGACGATGCGGGAGAACGCGACTTTCTTGTTGGAGCTCTCATCTAGTGTTTCTAATCTTCCGACAGGACCGAATGCGATGGCAGCCAACAACCCCTCGCTGAGTACCTCGATTACAAAGAGATCTCCTCAACAGATGCCCGTAGTGATTGAACACCAGAAATTCAATGGAAGTGATTTAAACAAACCGAGCACAAGTCGTGGAGATTCGGCGAGAAACAGTCGAGTGGGACTGCGCATGAGTGGAAAGTTCGGATGTATGTTTTGTGAGAAGTGCTGAAAAGGTAGAGTTATCAATAATAATTTCCGTTTCAGGTTCTACGCCATTCCGCAAGAGCTACATTGGTAATGCCGCAATTTCGCCGGACTATGTTTGGGCTGCGCCTGAAACATTTGCCTGTCTGGAAGCTTTAGGCGCGGCGCATAATGATGAAAACTTACCATACGAGATATTTGGACTAAATGCTGCAGATAATGCTTTCGAAAGAGTACGTTCCCCCAAATATATTCTCTCTGTCTAAACTGAATAGAATTTTTCATACAGCCTCTCTCCGAAATATCGTATGAGTCTTGTGACCCAAATAATTATGAACTCATGGCTGGGTCTGTTTCGACACAAGCTGGTGTTTCAACTGGAACATTGTCGAAGTTCCATCGTAGCTTCTCAATGGGACAAGGATGGGCTGCTGCACAGCAACAGGGCAACGGTTTTAACCTTAAGTGTTTGGCAACAAACTATGATGAAAGCCAGCAGCCTAAAGTCGTTTATCGTCGTCGGAATAATTCAACAACAGACAGCGAAGGCGCGTTGCTGATTTGCTACCCATCGGAAAATCTACGTAGACTGGTACCAGAGAAAATACTTGCTTCCTCTGTTATGCATCCGACCTTACAGCCATTGGCAGCTAATGACTCTGCAATGACTGATGTTCCAGACGCCCTGAAGCCGCATCACAATGCCAATGAACATGATAACAATCAGGGCGATCAACTGGCTTCGAAGAGGGAAAACCTAGCGCAGTTTAATGGAAAGTCGTCTGCAGCATCGGTTGACAAGGAATCGAAAGATTTTCCATTCCCAACGCAGAGTCTAAACAAGACCAGACCACCACATACTGAAACCTATGAAAATAATCCGAATAGTTCGCTCTATTTGGAAGCCTCCGCGCAGGCAAACGCGCTGCTGTCGCGTCCGGCCATGTCTTTCATAACGCAGAAGCACAACTTGGACAAGCTGAGATACGCCATGAAACGTAGCCTGCGCATTGCCACTTGCCGAATATATTCGTTGCAAGCACTTAATTGGCTGATACGTTCTGTAACACAAAGCGTCTGTCTGCACGATCTTATGTGGTGGTTTGTGAGTTCGTTGAGTGTGTCGGCCGACGAGGTTGCCGATGGGAAGTCCGAAGAGGCGGAGATCTCCCTGGAACATCCAGTTTCTTTCACGCAAATGAGTGGACGCTTTTCTCAGATGATCACCCAAAGTCTTCACCTCTTCCTACAGTCCGTTGCCGATCTAACGCTTTTTCTGCCACCGGGCTCATCACTACAGCGTATTGCTATCCAGTGCTTTGGCATTCGCTTCCGTCAGGCTGACCACCAATTTCTGCACAGCTCGCACGTGTTCGGTAACATCTCGAAGATTCTTTCGAAGTCCGACGAGCAAGACGATGTTATGGCTGTCTCAACAATGGCGACCGATAATGCGGCAGGACACGAGGTATCAGGAGCAAAACTTTTGTGTTACACCGATTTGAGTGGAATGTTTGAAGTAAGATAAAGCTTTAATGAAAAAATAACATGGACCATATACTAAGATTCCGGTATTTCAGGTGACTGTTTCTTCGCGTCCAGCCATGGCTGAGTCCTTGACCGATAATTCCACAGAAACCTTCTGGGAAAGCGACGAAGAGGATCGCAATAAATGTAAGATTATTGAAATCTCAATGAACAAACTTGCCTACACGTGCAAAGTAGTTTTGGTCCACATCGACAACAGTCGTGACATTCAGGTGAGCTTATCCACAACTACATCCCATTATCCTTCACCTGCAGCGCTCCACTTATATGCTAACATTTACTTACGATTTTTCCCACTACAGAACAAGGTTTTAAATGTCGTTTTCTATGCTGGGCAGTCACTGGGTGACACCAACTTGATGAAACATGTTGACATCGACCCGAAAGCTTGCGCTTGGATTTCAGCCAAGATCCATGACGATAGCTACACGCACTTTCGTTTAGAATTTCACGGCCCCGAAAACACACTCAGGGTGCGTCAAATTAAATTGCTAGGCTTGCCAAGCATCATGGACGACATGGACGAGCATTTGGCACAACATTACGGAATTCCCGTCGACCATCGTCAGGCTCATCTGCAGAAGTCTTATTTGAAGCTAACGAATGCCACCCGTATACAGCAACAAACGTGTGAAGCAGAGACGCTCCGTGTATTCCGTTTGATTACAGGTGAGTTGATGGGGTGGTAATCTTCGTGCAGTAGGCTAAATTGTTGGTATTGCTATTTTAGGTCAAGTGTTCGGCAAATTAATCAGCATTGCAGGAAATGACTCGCACAAAGCGGCAGACAGCCAGCATCACTCTGTGCTGGGCTTGGACTCCAGCACCGCCAACTCAATGCTGGCCGACTCACTCGATCTTCGCGAACACATGGTGGGCATTTTGTTCTCACGCAGCAAACTGTCTCATTTGCAGAAGCAGGTAATTGTGCATATCGTGCACGCCATCAAGAAGGAGGCCCAACGCGCCAAGGAAGACTGGGAAATAGTCAATTTGAGCAACTGCTTTAAGGAAACGCAGGGTACCACAACATCTACCGGTTCTGCAAGTGGTGGTGATCCGAAAAGTGAAAGCAGTTCCGAGCGCTATCGTTCACCAGACACGTACTGCTTTGAAATGCTGAGCATGGTGTTGGCGCTGTCGGGCAGCGCAGTTGGACGTTCTTATCTCTCGCACCAACACGGTCTGCTGCGGGACCTTCTCAGTCTCCTACATACCGGCAGCGATAGAGTGCAACGCCAAGTCACCGCACTATTGCGCCGCATTCTACCAGAAATCTCTCCCGAGAATTTCGCGGAGATTTTGGGAGTGCAGCGGTTGCCACCGTCTGACTATAGCATAGCTCACCAGAGTGGCAGCGACTTTGATATGAATCGCTTGGGACTTTTCGATATTTTCTTGGCTGTCATTGCGAAATCTCTGCAATTACAAGTCAAGATCAAAACCACATCCACCACTAAGGCGAATATAGAAAAAACGCCAGCTTTTGTGAGGTTATGCAATTCGCTGGATCTGTCCGTTCACTTGCTGAGACATGCAGCACCGCGATCGACTGACGATTCGGGTGCATTCGAGGATGAAACTATAGATGCTGTTAACTTCGCCAACTCTTTGTCATTCCGCTTCGATCATAATCCCGCACCTACTGAGGACAAAATTGAACACAAGATAGACTTAGAAATGGGCAGCTCAACGTTAAAGTCTTCAAAGAAGACATCCACAAAAAATCTAAATCAACGTTGGTTTTTGAATGGCGTCATTTCGATGAAGCAAGCGGAGAGCATCATATGCTTGATCCGCGACTTGGCCAACGTAAGTTCAAATAACTACAAATTCTTTTAGTTCCAATAGTGTAACAATTTGGGATGACTCCTTATTTTCTTTTTCTACACTGCAGGGCAAGCTTAGCGAGAAGTGGTCACAAATTACTAAGGCGGCTATTGCCGAAGCAGTGCTGAATCTCACCCGACTCGACGAAGTCTTTCGCAACCCGGAGAACTGCGTCAAGACGGCCGCTTTGTGGTTGGCATTGGCTAGTCTCTGCGTACTGGATCGCGATCATGTGGAGAAACTTTCCTCGGGACAGTGGTCGAAGGTGTCAGAGACAAGGCCCATGTGCAGCAATCACGATGATGGTGAGACTTCGGCCATTATACAGTGCGTGACTTGCGGTTCTCTGTGCGGTGATTGCGACCGATTTTTACACTTGAATCGGAAGACCAGAATGCACAAACGAACGGTAAGTGTTGGATCGAGCTAAGTGCGTAGTTCTCAGTGGGTTGGAACTTCATGTTTGGGTCGCCTTTAGGTTTGCAAAGAGGAAGAAGAAGCCATACGAGTCGAGTTACATGAGTCCTGTGGACGCACGAAACTCTTCTGGCTGCTGGCGTTGGCTGACTCCAAAACCTTGAAAGGAATGGTTGAGTTTCGTGACGGTAGTCATACGATCATCTCCGGGCCACAGGAGAACGTCGGACGTTGCCGTTTCTGTGGCATTACTGGCAACACGGGGCTGCTGGAAATTAGCAACGTTTGCGCGGACGCACAGTGTCAGGAGTATGCAGCGAACTCCTGCTTGAAGAACAAGCCGTGTGGACATGTTTGCGGGGGTGTGGCCAATGAGAAGAAGTGCTTGCCATGTCTGCAGAACGTTTGCCACATGCGCGAGAATGAGCTGGCTGACGAGTTGCATGAGCCCAAGCTTACGCAGGACGCGGATGACATGTGTATGATTTGCTTTGTGGAAGCCTTATCGTGTGCCCCATCCATACATGTAAGTACTGATCGACACAATAGTCAGTTACCATGAATAGACGTTTATATAATGCGGTTTTTCTTCAGTTGGACTGCGGACATGTTTTTCATTATCATTGCTGCAAAACGGTGTTGGAGAAGCGCTGGAATGGACCGCGAATTGCCTTCGGCTTTTCCCTGTGTCCCATTTGTAAGGCAGACATTCAACATGTACTGCTGGCTGATATTTTGGAACCAATAAATGTGCTCAAACAAGATGTCAAGCGCAAGGCACTGATGAGGTACCGCTTTTGGTGGAACCCACCTCGGATATTAATTAATAACGCCATATTTGCCCATTTCAGATTGCGGTATGAAGGTGTTGTTAAAGGTACCGATGCCAAGGACCTCACCAACATGGCCATGGACCGTTATGCGTACTACGTTTGCTTTAAGTGCCAGAAAGCCTACTACGGCGGTGAAGCGCGCTGCGACGCAGAAATAGGGGAGAAGTTTGATCCGGAAGAGCTGGTTTGTGGCGGTTGTTCAGATGTGGCGCGCGCTCAAATGTGCCCCAAGCACGGCACTGATTTTCTCGAGTACAAATGCCGTTACTGCTGCTCTGTAGCGGTGTACTTCTGCTTTGGCACAACCCACTTCTGCGACACATGTCACGACGACTTCCAACGTTTGACAAACATTCCTAAGAACAAGCTGCCACAGTGTCCCGCAGGTCCCAAGGCCAAACAGATGATCGGTGACGAGTGCCCGCTTCATGTTATCCACCCGGCGACAGGCGAGGAATTCGCATTGGGCTGTGGAGTTTGTCGTAACGCGCAAACATTTTAGCATGATGAGTGCGTCGGGAATGACTACGACGAGGACGAAGTTATGACCATGGAAGTATTTGAATTAGACAATGAGAGATCTTTTGGATTCGTGGCCGTAGCAGCTAGCAATATATACTAATCGAAACATAGTATTTTTTTTAAGATGATGTAATGATCTCATTTATTATAGTATCTAAGATAGCCGAACGAGTATTTAGAATAGATTTATTCGTATTTAAAATCAAAATATTTACGATTAAGCGTAAGCAAATGCAATTCATTATATATATATGTATATGTATTTACTGTATACTCACAATTGATGTATAGATTAACATAGTCATTTTTCTTAACCACAATCAAATATCAAACATTTTAACCTTTTTAATTGAAAAGGGTTTTTTAGTTTAATATGTAGACTTTAAGTTTATTTAAAAGATACAAACATTTCATAAAATAAACTACTGCTTGAAATATAATACTCTGCAGTTTTCATTTTATATCGTATTTTTATCTACTTGAAACGTATTTAATTAACTGTTTTGATATGTTGAAGAAATATATATCCGAATAGATATTGTGTATTCATCATCCTGTGTTTTAAGAAGCTTCCCCAGCATACTGTGAAATGGAATCACCTCGTTCACAAGGGGTATTTCTCTTCTATACCAACAACCATTTATTACCTTGTTTATAATTTTATTTAATAAGGATCATAGAACTTCTGTATTTAAACGTACCTTATTTTTAACTTTATTGAATAGGGTTTTATTGAATCTTACCTTCGTGTCGGTTGTTCGAAATACTAAAGTAAAAAACTCAGTTGTTCATTTGAAATTTTTTGCTTTGTTAATTTTAATTTTTCAGATTAAGAATAATAAATTTTGTATACAATACATAAAAAAACTACATCATCATTTATTTTACACTCCTCGCTGTTGCCGCACATAACGTTACGTCATGTGCATCGTATATATTGCAGAAAAAATATTTTATCATCATCGACATATGTATAGTCAACATTGTTCTGGATCAAAAAATGTTGCTAATGTGGTTGTTGTTCCATTTAATTAAAATTTACGAAAAAAATTAAAATTCAATCTATATTCAACCGGAATAATGATAAAAACGAATTTAAGGACTAAAATGGATATCGATCGTGGTTGTTGTTGTTTGCTGATGGTGGTCGCTAAGAACCTATGCTGGTGTTTCCTGGAAGAGTATTTGAGGAAACGTTAAAGAAAATTGTTCCTAACTAGCGAAGCGTCTGGCCGTCATTATAAGGCTTTGAAGACGTATTTAAAGATCAAACAAAGTGGTGAGTCAGGAGAACTTTAGTTGGAACAAAAACTTGGTGCATGTGATGAACAGGTTTCAAGATTGATGCTTACGTTACTCCTTACAAAACAATACATACATACATTTCGTTTAATTCTGGTTGGGGAATAGTTTTTGTTATAGTTTACTATAATATAATTAAAATGATTTTATTTGGTTATGTTTAGGGATATGTTGTGTTTAGACACATGTTTTAGACACATGCTTCAAGACACATCAGAGAGTATACAACAAAGAATATACAATACAGTATACAAAACATTGCATAAGGATATCCATTGATACAAGATTTATAGAATGTATACTCATTGATGCATCTTGTTATGCGAAGGATATTGGTTTAAAATTGGTTTAAAAAATATATTTTTTTTTTGGTGTATTAAATATATTCATAACTTTGATGTAATAATTGTTTCCTGTTTGTGTGGTAGTGTAATAATTAATAAATTTAGTGTTTAATTTATGTTAAGGCGGGATCGGAGCTGTCAACACTTAGGCATCAACTTCAACTTCTTCCTTTACCTTAGCGTCACCAGGTTTGCCCTTGGACCAGTCGGGTTTTTTCTGCAACGACGAAATTAAACGAATAATTAGTATACTAGAGATACACAAACATATTTAAATACAAATTCAGCTAAAATCTATACACTGACAACATAACACATGTGCAAGTGCAGATCTAAGCGCTAATTATCATCTATGACAAGTGGAGGAGAAAATAGAATTCGCTAAACTAGAAGCATGCTGTTTCTGGGGGTGTCACTAAGGAGCAGGATAACACAAAAGGTGAAAACATCTTAAATCTCTGACTAATCATTTCTCAATCAAAACATTCGTCTAAGACAAGACATATACAAACTATTAGCGACACAAACCAAAGACGTATTAATAACACTTCTTTAATTTTTTTCTCCGTGTATTAACACGTCCATCCCGCCAAACAACCATCCCCACCCCCTCATCCACAACCACATGTATAAACAAACATGTTCATGCATGGTGCAGAATCTTTTTTTTTTTCAGTGCACATGGAATTCTTACACTTTTTGGCTTTGAGTATCTGATCTTTTATTTTTTTCTAGAGGAGGTAAGAAATTTTAGTAGAGAAAAAAGAAAAAGCATTAGTATAAAGTTATAGAGAAGAAGAAGTTTGAAGAGTTTCGAGTTGATGACGAATTTTGACGGAGTTTCGAAAGCGGTCAAATGAGATTACAGAGTACAAATGGGCGTGTAGAGTTTTTATTGATTTCTGAAGATTTCAAAATTAATGTACTCTGGTAGAATGGCATCTTATCCATTAATTACTCCAGTTATAAATCATTCGATTTGTTAACATATTCAGTGATCTTTTTTGTCAACAAGTTGATGATTAAGAATTAAGCACGAAAACCAACAACAAAAAATGCAGTTAAAATAGAGCATCTTGGAGATATCATTCACGGGACATCATCGAAATGGATGATCTCAGTGAAAACTCTCACTATTAATGAGTGGATGTGTGAAAGATAAACTCCAGTATCGTGAAGTATTTCCTCCTTCGAGATCTTACGAGAGAGGGAAACATTTCAGTGAGATCTCTAGTAATTGAGAGTGGTTTAAACTGAGTAACATTGATAAGATGATGATTCCAAGTCCCAAAATTCAAACTTGCGATATTCACTGCTCACCATGATCGTCATGATGCCAAACCGCTGTATCTTCGGTCTCTGTTTTTTGTCTTCTTTCTCTTTCTTTTAGAGATAATTATAATCTCTCTTGTATTTATTTACAAAATTAACTATTCTAAATAATCTGTTCAGGATGACTTCAATGTTGGTGTTGGATGTTTCAATAGCTTACCTCTTTTTCTTCCTCTTCCATTGTGAACTCCTTCTTCTTGACAACCTTGAGTTGATTGCGGAAGTTGAATTCGGCGGCCTTCTTTTGCAGTTTAGCGAATTTATTCTCGTATTTGGACACCTTCTTCAAAGCTGGCTTAACGCTGCAGAGAGTGAAAGAGAGGGCAAGAAATTATTAAACACATTTCCTCAGTCACACATTCTTTCAGTGCTTAAATTTCACTTACAATTTGCCGCGAAGATCGTTAACTTGAGCATTGAGATCGTTGATCTGGAGTGTTGCGGTTTTGGGGAAAGTGGTGGGAAATGGGAAAAAATTCAATATTAAATTACTACACATTGCAATGAAATCGTTTTGTTTAAATTCGATTTAACCAAATATAGAAAAGTAGTAAATGAAAACTACTACTAAAAATCAAAATCAAAATAATTAGGCAATCAGTGTTGTTAATGATTAAGAAAGTATCGAAAGCAGAAGTAATTATTTAAGTGAAATTAACCTAAATTAAGTTATTATGGCAGAAATCGTTATAGCAGATGGTTAATCTTGCAGTTACGTTGTAACGTAAAACACTGCGAGAAACGTTCGTTAATTTAGTGTTAGAGCAGCTTTTAATTTTGGTATAAATTGTTTTCTTGCTCATCTTGCTTGACTATTTTGTTCATGAAGCTTTTGTGAAACAGCATAACATCCAAATGTCGATTTTCTAGATTTAAAGAATTGTTTTCTTCCAAGACTTGATTTTACGTGTCATTTTCGGCGAAAACGTAGTACGATTGACAAAGAAACATTGAGACATCGTTTAGACATACATACATTCAGGACGACAATAAAATTAATAATAAAAACACAGAAAAAATAAACAAGATGAGGTACTGCACAGTATGGCACAAATTTTGTAGTTTTTCTACTACTAACGGCTTTATTTTTTGTAAGGTTTGTTTTGAAACTTTTTGTTGCTTATGTACTACCCGATTTTCGATTGATACAACGAGACCAACAACAAAAAAAGACAGAATAATTGTGTTTTTTATTTATTGGCTTCTTACATTACATTCTTAAAAGAAACAAGTGTATAGTGGGCGTGTATGTGTGTGAAGGTGTTAGGTCAGTAAATCTACCTCTACTATATATAACTATAGAATGCTGTTAAATTTACGAATAGTCGATTAAAAAGGAAAGGTACTAAAGTAGGAATCAAGAGTTACAGAGATACAGTTTTAAGTCGCAATATTTATGTTTGCCGAATTGTACTACTATAGTCAATGTTTTAATTAAGAAATTTAAAGGTTTTTTACTGAAACATCAACATGTTTCATCAACATAAGCTACATCAACATGTTGTTTTTCGCGTTGTGGACACGACGTCAAATGTCAAGACTTCATATTCCTAATAAATGTTAGTTGGTATCTATTGGCTTGGTAACAATCGAAATTTACAAGTTAGCAGAAGACGAGGGTAACCCTAGAAGGGTTAAGTGCAAGTTTAACGAAAAGAACCAGAAATGTTTAGTAAAAACGTCTGCATTGCTTTTCAAAAGATTTTCCTTTATAAGAGATCATCTTTTACAGTTGATGGGATTTATCCTGATCCTGATGGGATTATTTATTTACAGGATTTCCACAGAGTCTTCAGGCATTGAAAAACGTTCACCAAACCTTTTATTTTTAATCAAAGGAAACAAATAGCAACCATTTGTTGATAAATCAGGTGAATATGGAGAATGCGTCATCAATTCGTCGACGTTTTTCTCCCTCAAATAATCAACTGTTTGATGTACTGTGCTTTTTTTTAAATTGTCTTCTTTAAATGTTTATTTGAACGAAACTAATCAGCGGATATTCGACCTGGCGTTGTTGGTTGTCATTACAACTGTCAAACTTTGCGAACCTGTCAACGATACGTCAATTGTTCCATTAGAGGTACCAGATTGATAATTCTAATTTAGTAGTTATTTTGTTAATCGTTTTTTTACTACTCCTAGTGATAGTTATTGAGCACGCTTTGTGTAGACTTGTGTTCATACTTGTATGTACGTTTGTTTGCAGCTTGTGTAGTGGTTGTGTGTGTGCCATACTGATGCTGTATTACTACAATTAATTGGTTATTCATTATTCTGTATTTCCGACAAATGTGTCACATGCCACAAGTTTTAAAAACAATTATCGTAAATACGAATATAACGGTTTGTCTGTTTTTGCCACTTTCATAAAATTTTAATATATCGTATATGCATATATTTACAAAGAATGAATAACGCAAACCGACACCGAAATCGACTTTTGGGCTACGCAATTGATTTGAAGTGCTGATCAAAGAGTGGTGGGTTTATTTAACGAATGTTTAGTAGTTAGCGATTTGATTTAAATACAACGTATGTGTATGTATGGATGTTTGTGCTGTGTACATGTATGTACGATGAGTGCAAATGCATATGAATTGCAGTGTTAAGAACGCATGTCAAATCAATGTGCACATTTCTGAGTGGGTGCAACGCAAGAAAACAAATAAAAAACACAAAAATTCGTGGTGAAAATAAATGAGCTGAGTTGAATTTTACTAAACTTTAGTAATATTTTTGTTCATTGCAGTCACAAAACAATTATTTACTTAAATACAATTAATACAGTTTAATCGAGACAATACTTTAAACACTAAAGTTGTTTATGGGTTTGTTTGTTTGTCGATGTTTGTTGTTTATTTGTGAACATTAAATTCCATTTTGTTTTACAGTGTAGCTTTGAAAGAGAGAGATAGTGAGAGTGAGTGCAGTATAAAAAGTGTGAAATAGTTGCACAGTGTTGAAACAGAGTGAAAGAGAGAGAATGTTTAAGTTTAGTACTATCATTTAATAGAAATTTTAAGGACTGCCGAGAAAATTTGTTGTTCTTTGATTGAAATTTCTGCTGATGCAGTCTTGCTTGCTGCGACGTCACCATGTAGTGAATAAAAATGTTTTTTTTGGTTATATTTTATAAATATGAAAATTCATGAAAACCTTAGAGAGAGCGAGCGAAGTCCAATATTGTATAGTCTTACGAAGTAAATGTTATATATTTTAAAATCTTTTTCGTTGGCATTTTTTCTCTCTACAGCTTTGAAGTTCAGTTGGATTGTCACTGTATACTTAAAGGTATTACCGTCGTCTAGACGATAGACACATCGTTTATACACTGCAAAGATTACTTCTCTTTGGCATACTCCAATAAGTGTATGTGGGGGTGGTATTGGTGGGTTACATAATTGCTAATGATCAGGAAAATTGAAAACGCTTGTATTTGAAATAAAGTTGGGATAAATGTGTTATCTCTATTAGAGACATGTCTATAGACATACTTTTAGTATATACGAGTATGTATGCACCTGTGTAATTTCTACATGGAATATAATACTATTTGTAATGTGCTATTATGTCTTCATATGTGTGTGTGTGTAAGTCTGTGTACGTATGGTTATAGTGTATCCTCGTTAGTGTACGAACAATCAAAGAATTTTAGACGTGTACATTTAAAACTTCATCGTTTCATTTATCATCACGCAGGAAACATCGAAGAAACACACATCTACTCCATGGTAAATATAGTATATTCGATGCTATAGCTCTATATAGCATGTGTGATTGTGTGTTCGTATGGTGTGGATTGTGTATATAAAAAAAGTTGCTCTGATTTTGATTTTGATTGGCTTTGAATATGAATTGAATTGAATGGTTGCAGTACCTCCCAGTCTTTTTTCCTGACTTCGTATTCCAGATCCCATTTATGGCCTTCACAAACATACATACGCTCGTAATATTCCTCACAAATTTCTTGTAACTCGCCTGTAAGAATTTCGTTAATGGTTTTTGTGGTTTTTCTTTTTTTACTCTAATATATTCGATTCAGTGATGCATATGTATGTATCGTATATAATTTCGCCATTTAGCAATTACAACAAATGACTGATCCGGCTGATGAGCGTGACAAAAGTGAGCCATCAGCCTTGGTACAAAAATGAGACTTGGTTCATTTGGAATGGAAGATTTTTCACAAGCTTGCTTTTAATATACACACACTTATATACAATATCTATATTCGTATATAAGTATAAAAAATCTTCAGCATGTTATGTGTTCCAGTTGTTTGAGCTTCCAATTTATAAATCAAAAATAGGTCAATAGGCAAAACTGTATTTAATTTGAAAAATAGACCAAATTAAAGAGAGGACATTTTTAGCAAGCCTTTAACAGCCTTCCAAATACTGGATAAATAGGGATGGACGATGGATATCATCGAAAATATCGATACCCGATATTCTTTCATCGATTTGCATACTTTTCTAAAGTGTACAAGGATTTTAAAACATTACCAAATCAAAGGAAAGACGGAAAAAAACTATGTAGAAAATATTAATTATTGTTTACTTAATTGAATGTATATTTATGGAAATTTAACGTTGTTTCTATTGATTCTATTCTCTCCATTCGGATCGGAGTCAAGCTCCCTGCAGCGTTAGATATAAAAGAGTTCATAGAACATCGCCCATCCCTGGTATAGATAGGGGGGAAATATGGGGGTCCCAGGAGCTCCGTAACTGGGGGTTTGGCGGCGGGGATGCGGAGCCCCAGCGCACAGTAGGAGGTTTTATTTTGTTGGTTTAGTAGTTAAGCCTTATTTGACAGATATTCATCGAAAAATACGAGTTTATCGTATGCCAAAACATAAAATATTGACTTTTTTACTTGCATTTAGATGACACTTGAGATGTGTCGCTTTCAAGTGTCAAATACAAAATTAAAGATTGGTTAGAAGAGTTATAGAACTGTTGAGCGTAACTGTTGAGTGGGTGCTTGCATAATGGGTGGTTTACCTCTTGCGCCTTTATTTTTTGGATGTGCTCTAAATCAAATTTGTCACCCTCCAAGGCATAAAGACGTTGCCAATATTCTTTACATAATGTCTGTAGCTCGGCTGTATACACATTATATATATTTATTTATTTATTTAAGTGCTTATTTTCAGGATATGGTTTTTCAAAAGAGAATTAATAAAGTCGTATTCTGTAGCTTAAAGACAAGGTTACATTTTTACTTAGTGTAGTCGAGTGAGGACTTAGGATTGGTCGAGATGTAACTGTGTGTGTGTACAGTGTTTCGTGGTGGGACGGGGGTGTAGGAGGTGTAAGTATTGCATCGTGGCTGGATGTGGTTTTCAAAAATTTCAAAAATGATCCAGCAGCACGAAAAGAAAAACAAAACTCTCAAAATATCAGAGTCCTTGAACTTCTAGTCTTAAGATTAAGTAATGCCGTGTGTACGAATGAGTGTATAGTGCATGAATGTAGTGAAAAATGCCCAGAAAAAAGCTGGGTCACCTTGCGTCGTACTTTCGTCGGCTTACACACAGATTTGTGTTTCTCATATTTATACCAAACATTTAATAAAAGCTTTCAAAAATCAAAAATAATCAGCTTCCAAAAAAAACGCATAGTTTGGTTTTAGTTGGACGACTAAACTTCACGACTAAACCCAGGTGAAGCCAACAAAACTACTTCCCGATCTACTTCAGTACTGATCTGTGATGCTTTACCAAAGGAAGGTATTCTTAATGGAATCTCCATGTTGGCTCTCATCATTTTAGTCGTCAAGTTTAATCATCGGTGTTTTTACTGTTGTTGCTCTGGTGTTAGCGAGTTAAAAGAGTTGCCAACAACTAAATAAAAAGCACCGCTTTTAACTCGGGTTAATCTTCAGGTTTCAACAACAACAATAATAGTTATACAAAAATACTATAATGTTTGAGTGTTAATGGAAAAAATGCAGCTTGAAAAACGTAGCAAAAAGAAAAGCGGAAATTCGACTCTATTACAAAATTATTCGAATGTCTAGCAAATTTCCAAAATTTCCAAATGTTTTCCAAATTAAATTTTTCTCTTCTACTTCTTTTCTATTTTCTACAAAAGGAACAACAACAAAAAACTTTATTACGTGTTAACTATACGCAAACTAACGATAACATTGTCTACGCTGTGGTTAAAAAAACGCCTCAAGTGGCGTCTCAAGTTTTAAAAAATTAATTAAGTAGAAAAAATTATCGCTCTGGGGAAGGAAAATTATTAAATCACAGACTACCAATGAATTTGTCTACGTTTACATTTTTATCTACAATACTTTTACGTGGATGATCAATTTTCAAACTGTTTCGATTTATGATGCCACTTTGATTTGAATAGAAATAGTAGACGATTAGTCTAAGTTTTAGATTGATTATTATTATAACAACAGGGAAACAACAACGGATGAATGAATGAGTGAAGCGACATGGTTGTTTCTTGCCTCCAGATTCCTTCGGGCGACATCCACCTCGAGGTCATACTTTTGATCTTCCAACTTGAGGATTTTACTGTAATATTCCTGACATGATTTCTTAAGTGTAGCTGTGTTGGTTCGGTGGAAGTAAAAAAAATTAAACATAAACACAAAAAACAAAACAACAATGAGTAATGCACTGGAAAAAATTGTGCTTCTATGCTTTCAAAAATTATTAGCAATTTTGCGTGTCACGAGCTCGCAAGTGGTGAAACTTTATGAACTGAGTGAAATAGCTCATAAACTGTGTGAGAGGATGTGAGCGTGTGCGTGTGTGTGTTTGTGTGTGTGCCTATATATACATTTGTGGTTTGTTTCAGGATTTGTTTCTCGCTCTTGTTTTTTTATATTTTTTTTTTTTATATACGCTCGATTTTTATATACAATAGTGTTAAATTAAGACAAATATTGGGTTCTATAAACTACGATTTTGTGGTAAGATTGTGGTTGTGAATTGAAGACGAAAAATCGCCACGTGGAAGTTTTGGAAATCTTTGGAAAGTGGAGAGAAGTGTACACAAAAAGAGTCCTGTTGCTGTTGTATGGTTGCTCAAAGGTGAACAACCGAGTGTTATACTGTAGCGCAGAATATTTTGCTCAAAAACACTTGAGAAGAAGAGATTTTTCACGTTGCAATCTTCTTAACATTTGCTAAAACATAAAATCTTGAATAATTAAACGCAGCAAAGAATGATAAAAAATCTCTTCTTCATAACTCGAATCTTCTCTTCATCTTCGATAACTCGAATCGAGATCGTTGCGCATTTCTAAAAACAACACAGGAAAAGTATAAAAAGAATTATTTACCATATGTAGAGAGAGAGACAGATAGAGAAAGAGAGAGAGAGTGCGGAAAGAGTGTGGCAGTAGGTGTTGCCGTCGTTAGTTCATATCCAGTGTAGTGATTGTAGTACGAGAAACAGTGAACAGTGAAGTAGTGAAGCGTTGTGTTAGGTTATGTTTTTGATTTTGATTACGAGTTTTCAATTTTGTTCTGTTTGAGTTGTTGCAAAACTGCATGGAACGAAAGTTCGTCGAGCGCCGCAGCGGCCGGTTTTCCTTCCATGCGCTGCTGTTTTGCGTTTATACATATGTGTGAGTGGGTATGTGCGTGTGTGTGTACCTCGACATCCTTGCGCTTAACAACATACTCGAGATCGTATTTCTGGTCCTCCAACTTACAAATCCTCTCGTAGTGTTGCTTTAAAAGGGATCTAAGTGTGTCTATGGATATAACGGGAGTAGTTTTGTAGTGTTTTCATAGTGTGTGGTATTCAAAAAGAGGGAAAGGCATCAATGTTGAAAAAATACTTACAACTAGAAAAATCATTGGAAGAACTCACAAAAAGTACGTTAAACAAAATCAAAATATCGTATGGTTTTTTTCAGTGTAATTGTGTTTGTGTTGTTATGCTACGTTACGTGTTCTTTATGTTTAAATGTTATGTTATGGTATCTGATCTTCTATGAAGTTGATTTTGCGATATAATTTTTTCTTTTTTTTTTCTTTTTTTTCTTTTATTTTTTTTACTGTGTAGAATGGAAAAACGTTTAGTTTACCTTCGCTGGCGTCGCTGAGGTTTCTCGGGCTGCCGCAGCGCTCTTCAATGATGCGTCTACGTTCAGCGGCTTTGCGCTCTTGTTCTTTCTTCAGCTCTTCAGCGGCTTTCTTACGGAGCAGCAACTGCGAGAGAGGGAGAGTGGCAAACGGTTAGGAGGTGCTTCAGCATCGTCGCGAGCACTTACCCTGAGCTTCTTCTTCCTTTCGGGGGTCATGAAACCTTTCTTGGCCTTCTTGGCCTTGGATGCTTCCTCCATACGCTTGCGCACTTCGGCACGCTTGCGCTCGATCTCAGCTTGTTTAGCCTTCTTAGCCTAGAATTGGTGTGGATGCAAAGATAGTTAGTGGAGAAAAAATGCGCTTGGAATGGCAACACGTAGACGACGACAACGACGACGACGGTTGGACGACACGAGGACATTTGGGAGAAAGAGTCACGCTGAGCTCACGCAGGACACAACAACAAGTGGACGCGTACCTCCTCCGCTTTGACTTTGGGATCGTTGGGATCCTTCGGTGGGCCAGCTGGGGCTGCGGCTGGCGCTTTTCCGTTAGCCGCCGGCTTTGCACCGGCCGCTGGCTTTGCACCGGCAGCAGGCGCCGGAGCAGCACCGGGCGCAGGTGCAGCAGCCGCGGCAGGAGCAGGCGCCGGAGCTGCTGCTGGTGCTGGTGCAGGTGCTGGTGCTGGAGCTGGAGCAGCGGCCTTTTTCTGCAAAGAAAGAGTACGAAATCAGATGGATTGCAAAAATGTGTCTCAACTAAAAGCATTGGAAGCATTCAGCTCCATTTAAGCGTCATGTTAGTGTTTCAGCGATTAGGCAGCCTGAAAAATGTTAAGCTGGGAGTATCAGTGTTCTTAAAGCAGCGGAGAGTTTTGCGCATTGGTTCTTCTAGAAGCGTAAGCGTAACGGTTCAACGTTTTTTCAAAAGCTTAGTCTAAGCGGCAGCATTCGAAAAAGTGCACTAAATATTTACCTCCAAATGTACTCATATCGTGTCTGTCGGATATTCATAACTGCAAAAAACCGAAAAATCAAACCAGACATATTAAAATCTGAAGTCCAGTCGAGACAGCGAAGACGTTAAAGAGTTCAGCGTCGAGATACTCACCTCACCTCATCATCAGCCATGTTGAAGTTGTGTTTGGATTTTCAGTTACTGCAAAGAAAGTGGTACGTGTCAATGTTATGTTAATACAACAACTAAAATAGAGATCAATAAAACCGAGAACGATTTTCTATTCACGTCAACGTTCTGATTTCGCATCACTTGACAGATTTGATTGGTTGGAAACGATGATATTTTCTTTAACGATCGTGAAGTGCTTTAAACAGCTGATTTTTACACACATGTTGTTGTTCGTATAATGAGATCAACTATCAATCAATATTAATGTATGAAAATAGAATTCCAAACAGGCGAACAGACAGACAGCTAGACGGACAGATAGATGGACATACTTCTTTGTTCAAAACTTCAAAACGATATGAATTAATATTGTGTATACGACGTGGTTCCGTATATGGAACGCCATTCTTTAAATGAAAGAGAGAGAGTGAGAGAGAGAGAGAACGAGAGAGTGAAACTAATTGTTACTTGGATGTCTGCGTGTGTACTACACAAACTTGCAATATATATTCAGCTCGCTCACTCTCAACCTTCCTCCACACGACACTGCATCAATGTCAGGTGCGAGCACGAGTAAAAGAGAAAACAAGAGAGATGCACGAGAGGGATGCACAAGAGAGATACACAAGCGAGATAACAATAGATTTTTCCATTCATATCCGATTTCAATTTTTAAATTATTGAATTTTTTAGTTAAAAAAAACTGGTTTATACACACACAAAGTGCTTTCTATCAATGTGTGTCCATATATTGTGAGTACTCAATGGATTTGAAAACTGGAGAGCATATTATATAGTTCAATGTTGAACACGCAGATCGACATGCATATATACATAATATTCTGCAAGTGTCACTTCGTGTATCACATACAGAAGTGATAAATGAAACTATGTATGTCACAGACACGAAGAAAATATGTGAGAATAGCTTGTTGCCAAAAATAAGTTGGCATATAAACAAATTTGTAGATGTGTTTATAAGGAACTGAAGAGATCATGTCGTACATATCTTATATGTACATATATAAATGATCAAATACGTCTAAAATAAACATACATGTATATAATATTAATATTTTAACATAATTCTAAACATATATAAGAAGCATTTACATATACATATATGTATTGTATTCAGAAGAGGATAACATTCGATCGTGCGATTATACATACGCACACACTGACATAGTTCTATTTTTTTTATATGTATATGTATGTATGTGTTTTTGTAGATTTTCTCATTTGTTAAGTCGCGATCTGAAAGATTGAAAAATCGTCTGTAGTGCCATTTGCACTTAAAAATAGTATACTCTGCATTTTTAAGGTAAAATATTACAGTTAGATGTCTACATGGTATATATTTAAGGTAAAATATGACACTTATATATACATGTAGTAGGAGGACTTTTTTCTGAACGCACCCTTTGAAAAGTGCAACACAGCGATTGCATATATTGAAATGTCGTCTGCGCTGTTAATTTTACGGTTTCGCCGTTAACGGCGTTAACTTTACGCCGTTTTACGGTTTCTAGCAATACGAGGCAACGGCAGCAGCTTCATATCGTTCGATCTTCGATTAATTTTACACTATTTAATTATTGCGGTATTTAATTCAATTTAATTTAATAAAAAGAAAGATTTAATATCATATACGTTTGTATATAAGTATGGAAAATATAAGAAGGCTTTCATATATTTTTGCAGATATCGTTGCCTAACCTGATGTATAAACAAACATCTACAAGGTATGCAAAAGAAGAAAACGGAGGAATATATATGACCTATATATGGTGCATATATGTATAGGAAAATATTATGACTACTAGAAATTAGTCAAATCTTTGCATAATGACATGAACGGATGACCGATTTCAGAAGAACAACTTGATTAACCTTGATTTAAGGTTCTTGGAAGTTCTTAGATCACCTTGGAGCCACCGAAAAGGGTGATCATTGGTCCCTTGGATCCCATGTAATTCGTAATTGATGACAAACATGAGGTGTTGTATTTTTTTGTATTAACGTAGCTGAGTTACAATCAATTAGTTGTTAAAGTTATATTAACTGTTCCCTATATATTTATACTTCTGTTTTACACTCCTCTCTTTGGGTGTCTGTCTCTGTCCATCTTTCTTTCTCACTCTTCCGCTATAGATATCTTTAAATTCATTGCTTAATATTTTTGATAAAAATAATTAAATGATGGTCTTAAAAAGAAGAGTAGTTTTTATAATTGAGTGCTTAATAAATAAGTTAGCATATGTAGAACACAATATACATATATACAGTGCATATATTTTTGGCCTTCATATAATCTTCATTTTTGTTTTTGTCATTTCAAAATTTCGTCCGTATCGAAAACTCTGTTTCAACACTGCAGCGAATATGTTTTTGTTGTTCTTCATGTTGCTATTCGCATGAAATCACTTCGTGTGTAGAGAAGAAAACTATTTTCGTCTGTGACTATGAGTTCAACACATTCATAAGTTGCAAACACACACAAAAGCACAGCCCACACATATACAGGCATGTACATTTAAGCATACACACATATATAATGTATACGTATGTGTGTATACGTGCACAAGTCTAGCGTAGGTGAAAAATGTATATCCTTCAGTTTGCAGCTTATTCCATCCATCTTACGTAAGTTCGAATCGGATATTTAAACTTTTTTACATAATCACACATCTGAGGAACAATGAACGATGAACGATGAACGATGGATGAACTCCGCTGAACTCCGACGATTTTCAGTTCGAATTCAAGAAGAATTCTTCTGATCCTTCGAGCGAAATCGAAATCTTGTCCCCTGGACGAGCGACACACATATTTTCTGTTTTATTTTAGCTTTTATTAGATTCTGTTCAGTTTTTTTTTAGATTATCGAATAAAATCGATCGAATTTATTTTTTGGATCTCCAGCCGCTGCTGTCGCTGCACACACTCAGGCATCACTCACCTTAAAGGAAATTAAACAGGGTGTGCGAGCAAACACACTAATCGAGCAAACACTGTTCGGAACAAAGACTGAACGGTCCGACGATCAACGGCAGACTATATTCTGGCAAGATCCAAGATACTCGTCAGATTGCTATTCGTTCGGCGAGCCTTCGCAACTTCTTCGGCGTTGCAGGAAGAGAGCAGCGAGTGCGAGCGAAAGAGCGAGCGTTTCTGAGTGCGCTCCCGAGCGAGTGCTCCCCGAAATGCTTTGCTGAGAACCCAGTCCTCATCGTCGTCGTCGGAGTGCGAGAGCCAGCACCTCGACGGTGTATCTTGTGTGGATGCTTGCACACGAACAGCTTCGATCTGGGCGAAGCAGCTAAAAATAACATCCGCACAGAAATAGACACCAAACGATGTGAGATCTGAGACCAAGTTGCTTGTGTGGTTGGAGTACAACGCGAAGAACAGTCGACGTCTTCTTCCTTGTGTTGCCAACAAAGTGCTCCATTCGTCGCTGAAAGAAGAGAAGCTGCTCGTACGCAGTGGCTACGGTTTTCAAAAGCATCCAAAAACTGAAACTAGTATCCACAGCATTTGGTAATTTTTTGGAATTTTGAACATGGATCTGGCGAAACTTGAATGACAACGTGTGGGATGCACTAGTGGGTGGATGGATGGATGTGTGTGTGTGTGTCGAACGCACCTAGCTGAGGATTATTAGTGAACCATTAAATCACGTCCATCAGTGACAGTGATCCTAATCGAATCGAATCGAATCGAATCGTACTCTCTGCATGAAGTTCCCACTGTTCGCCCATAGGGAGGGGGGAAGAGGAGGGACACATGTCATTTAACACTCCTTGCAGCCTTTTCAAATACTTTTTTGTCTCGATTTTAGTTTTCATCTCTTGTTTTTGACGTGTTCAGAACACTTTTCGAAGTCGAGGTCGAAACATCTTCATTCCACACCCAATTCGATCGCATTATAAATGTTCTGTTTGCTTTATTACATCCCCTACCTCTTCCCCCCAACACTCCATCAAACTTAATTTCTGTTTTTCTGTTGGCAAGAGCAGCGATAACTGCAAAAGCTATCTACAAATTCGATGTACATACAATATATCGTATATACACGAATATTTAAATGAAATCCGAAATGAAATTCGAATTTCGTGAATATGATTTCTGAATTGTGATTTCTTTAGACAAGGCGAAAACTTGCTGGTTCGAATACTCTTCGTGTGGGCGTCGTTGCGATGTTCACACGTCGAGGAATCTTGAAATTCCTCGAAATTAGAAATGCAAACAGCGCTCGTCGATGGTTCTCGCGTTTATTTTTAGACGTTTTATGTTGAAACTCAGAAAGAATTGTTTACAGTTTACGTTTTGCTGTTCGACATCATCTGCTAATTCAGCTGCCGAGCTGACGGACGTCACGCAGTGTGTACGAGCATTTGACCCAATTGACCGTTACACTTTCTGGCGCTCTTCCTGCTTCGACGTCGTACGATCTTCGTCCGGCTTCTGGTCGCTTAATAGCGCATAATATTCAAATCATTAACTTAACTGTAGTGGAAAAGTGAACAAGGGCTCGCAGTTTTGTGACGTCAGAGCGACGATAGAGCGACAGAGAGACAGATAGTGATAGAGTGATGCGAGAGAAAGAGAGAGAGAGAGAGAGAGAGAGAGATAAAATGTTTCGCAGTTTAGATCAGAGTCAGGACCCAATATTGCTAGGACCCAAAGCGAGATACAAGTGCTTCCTTAGCTTCCGAAGATTTGATTGTTTTCCTTTCCGTTGATGGTGGAGTCCGTTTCAAGAACAAAGAAGGGAAGGGACTCTACTACAGTCTGCTAACCTCACGACAGCTTAGAAGACTGTCTGTCGTCCGCTCTTCACTCTTTAAATGGGTCATCCGAAGAACGGAGTAGAGCATCGTCCAGGAATCATTTAAATTCCACAACTAATGAGAAATTATGCTGTAAAAGACGTAATAATAATGGAGCACTTCTATGCTTATGTGTGTATGCGTGTGTATGTGTGTTTGTGTTTGTTTGTATGTGTATGTGTTTGTGTGTGTGTGGTAGTGTGTGTATCAGTTGCTCAATTTATATACACGTCAAACGTTTACGTCATTCGTTGTGATGTGACAACATAGTGTTGCCACCTGGCTGAAGTGGCATACTTTTTCCAATGGATGCATTTGAACAAATGGAATTCGGGAATATTTTTTTAATAAATGAGCAAAATCAAGAATTCCTTTTTCAATAATTAACTTATACTATTTTAAATAATTTTAGATTCTATTTTAAAGGAGAAGAATTTTTAAACTGATAGAAATTTCAAGGCTCCGAAGGGTTTTTTTCAAGACCAACTCGATTAAACATCCGTTAAACATCATGCATGAGTGACAAACACGCGTCATCGACTGTGTACTGAAAACTGGCTGCACTACAACAGCGCCTGCACCCGAAAACAGTTCTTCAGTTTAACCTGATTTCTGTCGTGACGTCACACGCGACGCGGAGCACAGTTCGAGTCCGTCGTTCTTCGTCCTTCGTTAGTCTGCTGCAGATGCAACCGTTATGAATGCGAAGCAATGCGATGAGCACTTTTCTTGAATGAAATGCGAATGTGAAGCAGCAGCAGCGGCTTTGCAGCATTTCAATTGAAGAATTTGCAAGCGAAGAACTCTGCGAAGTTTGGCGCAGCTCTCGGAGGTCCTTCCGATTCATGGCAATGCCACCGAGTGCGTGCAAGGACCCCCTTCTCACCACTCCACCTCTCCCCACCCCTCCACCCCACAGCAACAGCAACAGCAGTTAATTAAGCTTGCTTTCGTGTACAGAATCGGACAAATAAAAATGTTGGAATGTTGTTTCAATCAACAAAAAACAGTTATTATTTTATTTCGTTTCATTTGGGTTTAAATACTTTCTTCTACTTCTATTTTGGTATCAAATTCTAACGTGTTGTTTATTAGAAAGCACGAAATTCCACTCTGTAACTCGAATTTTTTCTTTTTTTACGTTTGCATTGAAAATTATTTAACTCTGTGGAGTAGTGAGCAGAAGTGAAGCGATGTGATGCGCTTGTGTGAGCAAATGTGTCCCATTGCATTGAGGAAAACAGTGGATGCTGTGGATGCGCTGACCCCGGTTATTTTTAGCACGATCTAAAAATAGCGTCTAAGGTCAGCGACATCGGCGACACAACGACACACTTTCGGAAACGAGGTTTCACGATGACGGCGAAGGAGTGTGGCGGGAGATGAGGGGGTGTACGGACGAGGTTGTACCCTCTCCACTGTACCGCTGACAGCATCATCATGACTGGTGGAACTTGGCCTACAAACAGTGCCGAGGATTCCACCGAGCAAAGCACATAGACACGAAGCTTTCACGAATGAAAAAGAATGACGTCGTACTACCAGGAAGAAGCTTTGCCAGCTAAAGCTTTCTCCCTTCGATGGATGTGCGTGTGTGTGCGTGCTTTATTTTCAATAGAACATAAGATTTCGTTTGAAGTCGGCAAAGAATAACTTTTGTACTGCAAAAACATACTTATACACACATTTAAGACGAACATACACACTCTCTCTCTCTCTATTGTTTGCTTTCTCCCTCTCTTCGTTAATAACAACAAGTTAGATAGGCCTGGCCGAAGCTCACATACCCTACACCGGGGGGATAAGTTTATAGTTCAGTTCACTGGGCGGTAATTAAGACATAATTTTCTACACCGTCATTTTGTCATTTCACTTGACGCATTCGTGTACATTCGAGTCTACTAACACACTGACCTGGTCTCCAAATGTAACCCAAATTTGATGAGCGTGTAGAAACCGAGAACAACAACAACAACAACATCTACCATAAACAATACTTTATGCCGCAGCTTGCAGTCTCGCAGGAAGTCTCGCACTCTGCAGCTGCATATGACGTCATTGACCACATTCATTCACAGCCCCACAGCCACTTTGATGAATGAGAGTGTTGTGCTGCTCGAAGGGTGGTTGCAAGGACATCGCAGGCACCCGAACGAAGGAAGGACGCAAGCCTTCAGTATTCATTGAGAAAGTGATTTTATTTTTATTCGCCTTGCCAACTGGTTGCTGTCGTCTGTCGCCAGTCGTCAGTCGGTGAGCGCAGAGCGGCGGGTGGGGTGCGGTGGCGACAGCTTTAAGCAGCAGCATGTCTGCAAAGGACACAACGTGCGCCAAGCGAGATTCCGGTGGCAGAGTTGCGGATGGTTATGGTTAACATGGGATACCGTTGAGCAAATCTAAATTCAGTTCGAGTTTCATGTCCAAGCAATCAAGTCGTCGTCGTCGTCGCTCCTTCAAAAATACACACTCGAAGGATCGAAAACGGTTTCACTTTCAAATTCTTTATTTGACGAAAAAAAACTTACCAAAACAAACAAAAAAAAAGAGTTATTAAAATAGTTACAAGGCTTAAAAACAAACACTACCGCAAACATTTGAAGTAAAAAGATCAAAAATTCATGTAAGTTTTTTCGCAGTGTTCAAATCAAGACTTCGATTATATGAACTACAAATTATTATATTTTCACTGCCGGTTACTCATGGAAACCTGAAACAAGATGAACCTGAATCAACAAGTGTTTTCTGGCTTATTTATCGGTTTCATTAACTCTTTTCTTTAATAAATCGTTTATTAATGATTAGGTTTTAATGAGTTAATTAAAACCAAAAAAATGTTCAGTGAGAAAAATAAACTGAATTCTTTTAGAACATCGTTTAACAGACGAAATTCCCCTCAGTGACGTATAAAACAGTTATTAATATACAATATAAGCGGCACTGCCATGGATTTCAAAAAAATACACTATAAATACATAAAAAAATTTAGCACTTGTTAGTGTGTGTGTGTTGTCTCTGTGGCTATCTACTCTTTGCTATTTGGCCACATTCGTCTTTAGTGTTATCCTGAAGCAGCGCGCTGCGGCCGTTTACCCTGTTGACGTCATGGTTTTCGTCAACGAGTCTACTCTACGATCGACTGACCCAGTAACCAGCCGAAGTCGTCGTCGTCAAGCGCTAAATTGCAAATTATTGTTGTTGTTTTTATATACTAACGATGCACATTGAATATATGTATGTATGTATGTATGAGTATACACAAGTTCGGTTCGTGCTCGTGTTGTTTACGTTCGTCAATCGTAGCCTACGAGGAGTAACGAGGTTTTTTTATGCTATGTTCAACTACTAAAAATGTCCTGCAGCAGAAACATGTATTGAGTGTGTATGAATGATTTGATGCCAAAATAGCGAGACTCTAAATCCCCACAATTTTTTATATTTTCCACAGTTTTTATAATAAATGAAGGTCTAAATTGATTGCTTGATGTCTAGCAACATTTCCGTCAAAATTATGGGAATATAAGAATACAACAACAACAGTAATCCCATTAAAAGAATTGACACAATCGACATTCAGCAACCTCCAACATAGAACAAACATCCCAACATCCACATTGGAACCACATGTTCCACTTGGAACATTATCCAGTTGCAATGTTTATTTGTGTGGAATCTGTTGCTTTTTCGAGAAGTTGACGGTTTCTGCAAATGATGGCAACGTTGACGCGCGTCGCAGAAGGACATACAGCAAGCGCACTTTGACTTTTGTACAGCCTTGCAATTCTCCTCACCCCTCTTCTTTTATCCTCCCACTTGGCCCCGGTCACCCTTCCTCCCAGCGTAAGGCCATGAGTGACGTCTGCAACGTTTCACTGGAGAGGAAGTGATTCAATGTTTGCCGTCTACATGCTTCAAAGTAAGAGGAACTTATTTAAGAATTCTTAAAGGTTTCGATTGACATAAATAATTGACAAATTCTTTTGAATTCTTGATAATTTCTTCACAGTAAATGAGTCAATCACTTCAAATTCAGGTTGTTTGGATTGCTTACTTTAATCGATCGTTAGGATATTATAACCATTTCTACTTTTTACATTACTACTTACACATCTACTCTTCGAAGTTTCTATAAACTAACAACAAGAACGTCACGAGTCAGTCTGCGATTTTGAGGCCATCCGAATGACATTTAATATTTTTGATGGAATAACGTTTTTGAGCCTCGGCCGTTGTTCGCCTCACACAAACGGTCACAATTGGAACAAACAATAACAACAACGAGAATAACGATAACAGTTCGAAAACACAGTAGCAATAACAACAACAAGAAGAACTGAGTGAGGGCCACATACGAGTGCGATTGGATGCCATACAAGTGATTGCTATGGGTTGTTGTTTTCCTTAATTTATAATTTCATTTGAATTCTTGAAACCCATTTCCACGCACCTGCATGGAAGCACTCGAGGCTGTTATGTCACTTGAACGCCCAGCTTAAAGCTTGATTTCACAAAAATGTGTGCCCGCTGCGAGTACTCGATGTGCACTCACAGCAGTATAATGAACAGGAACACCAGGGGGACGGAGGACGTACGTGAGTCCTTCTCATGTTACAGCTGAAGGAATCCTGACGACACTGACCAGTTACGACACGTCGTACGTACGTCGACTTTTAGCGACTGATTTCTACAACTTCTACAAAAAAAGCGACATCGAATTCATTTCATGATAGAATTATGACAGGGAACCACCACAGATAAACCTTCTGAGTGTGGAATCATCTGTCGTTAATTTCTCACTTTATATGAGCCTTTATATTTGAATAGTTTCAATTGATCATTTAATTTCTCTCCAAATGGTTTTTGTTGTTAGTAGTTTTAGTATAAAGGTTAGTTTTATTGTGAATGTTTGCTCAGCGTTGATCGCGTGAATCGGTTTCAAGGTCACAATAAAGCTGAAAAGGTACGCGGCAATTCACTGAATTCATTAAAATGAAGCATTCAATTATAGAGCGTGTAAAAGATTATACAATATATTAGTACATGTAATATGAAGAATACTCACACATATGAATTTAATATTAATTATTTAAATCTATCTCTCGACATTGGACACTGATTAGGAACTTTTTTATTAGCTCACTTTTCCTTCCACTGAATCTCTCCCAACATATTTTTCACTTGTTTTAGTTTTAAAATTCACTGTTATAATTATAATAAGCAAAAGCAGGTATCTACTTATGATCTTATAGGTTTTCACTTGGAGGAAAAGCACAAGCACACCCACATTCACGTGTACCCACTCAAACACACGCACACACACACACACCGCTGTCGCCGACTCGCTGGCAACCGTTACAGGGTGTTAGATAATAAACAACCCTAAGCGTCAATTGTTTAGGGGAATAAAACAACGTTCAAAAGTGGTTTTGCCACCGACCACGACTACGCTGTCCTGTACGCTAGCCCCTCGCTTCGCGGTAGAGGAATCGGTCGTAATGCGGCTCTAATATTGTTGCCATTGCTGTTTTCTGCGATTCTCTTTTTGGTTGGCTTTGAACCGTTTTAAACACAGCAGCAGTGAGAAACCGAAACCCAACGGTCGGGGTTAAAATGCGAGCGGGGACGAGCAGCTTGTGTGTCCACGCCAGGTGATATAAAAGCACCCGAGCACCGTGGGTAATGGTTCAGTTCACCATTGATAATTACAACGAAAAGTCGCTCAGGACACCAAACTCGAGTAGAATACGTTTTGTTGAAGGATTCCACTTTCGTAAAAACTAAAATTCGGAAACCTCCAGCGGATGAATGATTCATTCACAAGGAACCAAACATTTTGGCGAACAAATCATTGAAGAAAACCATTAAAACTGCTGACACGAATCCGAGCCCGAATTAGTCACGAGTTCTACTTTAAAAAACAGCCAGCTAACACAATCGATCGTCAAGCGTCGTCGTGGCGGAAGGAATCCCCACAAGTGTAGCCGGCGATGAAGCAGTAGTAAAGCGCATTAGAGATTAGAGACTCACAGTCTGGCAACGCTTTCAGGGAAACACTACTCAGGCTTAGGAAGCCCAAATAACGTGCTGAAGGGTCACAGCACAAGGAAGCGCTACACAGCGCTAAAGACTTATAAATAAGTAGGCCCGAGGACGAGGGAGGGCGGAGGAAGCCGCATCAGGAACCGAACCCACGCCGATAACATCGAAGCTCAGAGGTTAGAGACTCATCGCTATCTTATTCGAAGTGCATTCAAATTCAAAATTAACTGTGTTCAGACGGAAATATCAAAAATTTGTCAATCACTTTTCGACTTTCAGCTGGGACCTGGAGTTCGATCGAAAGTGGCCACCAGAACCATTTTAATATTAAATGAATTTATTTAATATTCTGCAGAAACAAAGCGATAAATTAATTTAATCGATTCAACATATCAAATCACCGAACTGGCCTCGTGTCCTACCCGCCTCCGCGTTTTCAAGTGCTTTTGTTCGTTCTTCATAGCAATTTAATCACCGAGAGAAGATTTCGGAATTTGAACACATGTTAGTGTGTCTTATTAATTATTAACCCTTTACATAACCTCATTCACTGTATCAAGAAGTTCATCGAACGACGCAGCAAGGCGACTATCGCATCCGAAGCACCTTGGAACATGTGTTGCGGAAGAGTTTTGGTACTTATTGCAGCTGCTGGCCACTGCACAAGATTAGCTTATGACTCTTGTGCGTGTGACAGCGGCTATTGTGAGATGCCGCCTAACATCTGCCCAAAGAGGCTTCCAAATGGCATCAACTCGAAAGTGCATCCAGTGCTCAAGTGATTCATATGTTGTGAACGTTTCATTCAGCTAGTGATCAGGTTTACTTCTAGTAATTGTTCAAAAACTATAGACATCTGTTTAAGGATGAAAAAAAGTAAGAACACTTCTAAGGTTTCTTATTCAAATTTTCAGGTTTTCTACTTTGCTTCTACTATAGATAAATAGTCCACTTCAGAAAAGATTCAGAAGGATGTCCACCTTCTGATTGACATGGAGACAACAATTATAAAGACAAACAATTATAGTAGACAAATCATCATTTATTTAGAGATCATTTATTCTTAGAGCTTAATAAATTATCATTTAAAGAATAAAAATATTGATTGGCTTCGTATTAATTAAAGAAGTTTTGTTTAAAAAATCGTAAGTAAAATGATTGTAGCACAACGTCTCGTATGCGCAACATTAAATCATACGGCACTTTAAAAAGCTTCTTCATAGTTCAGAAGCGATAAGTAAATAAGTAATAAAATAAGAGTATCACGGATGTTTATGGAAAGTGGGGGAAAAACACTCAGTCAAGAAGTTTTGGGGGATTTTACTACATATCGGCTCTTAAAATGATGGATAGGTGGTGCGAAGTAATCTGTAACTAGATGCTAGTAGCGATAATTATATATTAAAACGACCTCTCAAACAGAAATCTTAGAGTGTTCTTGTATTTCTTTATAAAATATGCATTATGTATTAAAATCAAAGAATAAAAGTTAACGAGTAGATATAAAACAGAACAATTTTAATTACCATCTTGAAATCGATACTATGAACATTTTATTTACCACAAATTGTTGTTACAATGTTAATATATATTAGTTGCCATATATGCCCTGAATTTTGTTAAATATTTTTTAACACATAACATAATAATGATATTCCTTGTTCATATTTTTCATCATTATCCATTTAAATTCGTATAAATTCAATTTTCTCTCCAAGAAATTTAAAAAAAAATCGATTTTGTTAAAAAGCGGCGACTTCTCGGCGATTCTCATAAGGTGGTTTACACAACACCTGTTTTGGGAGTCTGTTGGAGGATATGAAGACAATTTAAAAAGCTCAGTGATTTAACGATTAGTACGAGTAAAATACACACAGTTCTGGTAGCACTGCATTCAGTTTTGTACTCACCGTGAACGATTTCTTTTACTCATTGCTACTAATCGTTGGTTCGTGGATCCTGAATGTCATCTGTATTCGTTGCAACAAATGCTTCCTACTTCACTGCGTTTTCGACAAAATTACCGTCAAGCAGCATAAACGTCACATTGTGTGGATTCTAACAACTCAGTGATTATTAAATAGTGGTTGCTGGTGGATGATGATGACAGCAAAGGTAAAAAACTTTAGATATAAATATTATTGCGCCAGTAATTTTATATGATAGCTGTTGAAGATACAGAGGAAAACTTTATATCTATTTCTACGCCAAGTAAAATTCGTGAGTTCATAGGTAACGAATCGAGTCAATCGTCCATTCTTACTATATACATGGTAGAAAGTGAGAAATCCATTAAAAATTCCATACTCTGCAATGTATTAACTACATTAAGTGAATGTAATTACGCAAAGAGAGAGATTCATAGAAGTTTTAAAAGATTCTAAACTAATTTGTCATGAATCAATAATTCAGCATGTGGAAAAAATTTAATTATCACGCCTGAGTTGCACCAAAGGAAGGCGACCATTCATTGAACGCAAAATTAACTGTGTCAAATGTGACATTATTGAGGGCATCGCCTTCGCTGTGGTTCCTCTCGCTGCGATTCCTCGTTCGCTCTTCGCCACGCGTTCGACGAACTCATAAGTTGAAATCCATGTAAGAGATGCTCTTTTTTTGATGCCTTTTGATGCCAGCATCTCTTTGCTTGGAGATGATGGAGGGGAAGAAAAGAGGAGAGAAGAAGATGAGCGGAAAAAATAAACAGCTTTTATTGTGCCGACAAAAAATTATGACGACATAATTTAATTTCTAAGCTGGAAAAGTCCTCGCGTTTTTCTTTCTCCAACTGTAATTTAAAATTTCAGTTCTTAAGGTAATGGGAAGTTGTGACATTTGTCACTTTTCCCTGCGCTTTCCTGATAAACAATACTACTTCTTTCAATGCACATTATACAACGAAAATGACACAAATTTGAATACTTTGTTCTTTATTTTCGCTCACTAACGCACTCACTAACTATAAAGGATGTAAGCTCAGGCTGAATTGAGGTTGAGCAGCTGCCACAAATCAGAGTCCAGTGCTCACTATGGACGACTCACCCATGACGACAATCACAAGTCTGGCCATTTTAGGGTTGGTCGTGATTTTTATTTTTGTGTTCGCTTGCCACTATCTGGGACCACAAGCTGCGAGCTGGATGCGTTCGAATAAAGAGGAGAAAATTGGACTGTCTAAGAATAAACTCTTCCACGCGAATGGGTATTTGGTAAGCCAAGAGTTGAGCCTACGCTTGTCGAAAACTTTCGAGTAGCCAATTAAAATGTTCCTAATATACATTTTAGATACACTCTGGATCTGAGTTTCTACTCAGCACAAGTGGCAGTTTTAAGCGTTTCGATTCTGTCGACCCGGACTTCAGGCAAACAGGCCAGCACTCAACCGCCCAGGTCACCTCACCTCTCTGGAGTCTACCGCAAACAGATCAAAGAATTCCCCCGCAACCGTTACGCCCAGCTCCTGCTCCACTAAATCCAACGCCATTCGGCACAAAAACCGTAACATTCTCATTCAGTCCACAGCCAGACCATTTATGTGCGGGCCAGGTTTCATCCACGGCAAATACGCTGAGCGTGGGGAAGACACACGAAAACTATGTACCATGCATGCGAGCATTAAAGCAGACACCGACTCCTCTGCCCATCCAGGCACCACCACCTCCACGATTAACAGCACCCTCGACGGCATTATTATCGACTTCGGCAGTACCACGACCCGTCGTCAGGAGACAACAAGCATCGGTGCCGAATTGGAAGAACCTCGCACATCCCAACGCAGGCACTCATCATGTAACGTTAGCCGAAAATCATACAAATCAATCCCAGCTTCCTACGAGTTGGACTTTAAGCACAAATCCATTTCATTTCCAATGCGAAAACGGTTTGACAAGGGAAGAGCAATCGAACACTGCCACACCGACTGCCAAACACGCTGAAATCATACTGCCACACCCCTTGTCAAGCCCCAATGACTCTGTGGATGTAAAAACTTCTTATCTGCAGACCAGCAATAAAAAGAATCCATTCTACTCTGAAACGACCGATGTCAACCCCGCACAATCCACGCATGTGTCCTCAACCTCAACCGAAAACCCAGCTGTTTCGCACAATGCAGATATTCCCAACAACCACAACGACGGATCTCCACTTTCCGAGTGTCCCAAATCTCCTGAACACCCCACTAAATCTACGGTGCCGGTTCCACAACATCAACTCTTCCGCAATCGTTCCTTCTCTGAAACCGAAGCTTCTGATCCAAACCTCACGAATTTCTCCAGCAAGATGTCAGCATTGGGTTTGAAGATCTCTGGGAGTAACAACCCGTTCAACACACTAACGCAGAAAGTGAAAGTGAAGGGCCCACACATGCTGCAGAAAACGTTATCCGAGGATTTCCTCCTGCGAAACAAACCGGTCGCATCCTCATGCGTCCACGGCAACACGACCTGGAGCTTTGGACGCTCCTTCTTGCGACAGGATTCCCAGTCCAGCATCTGGCGGCAAAATAGCTCACAGACATCATTGGGCAGCTCGATGGACAGCATCAACCTGGAGAGAGCGATTTCATGCGACTCCGTAAACTCGGAGTCCTCAATCGTGCTCTCCGATTTGGAGCAGCCGTTCACGCAAATCACAGGATATCTGTGCGTCGATATACAGTATAATAAGTAAGTACGTCCGATGTATGTAAAAAAGCCTGACGTTTCCTGCTTTTGGTTAGAAACTCCATTACACAAGAGGGCATGGAACTCATCGTCAGTGTGATTGGAGCAAAGGAAATTGTGTGTCCTTTAAAGGTTGATTCCTTTGACACGTTTGTACGCATCTACTTAGTGCCCGATCAAGCCGGAGCCATGCAGACAAAAGTAAGCAATCGATTACATTTCACAATATTATTAATTACAAAACATGTGTAATCGATATTTGTTTAGGTCGTCAACAGCACTCTGTCTCCCAGCTACAACGAGTCCTTCACATTTTGGCTAAAGAAACAGCAGGGTCGCCACTCGTTGTGGTTTCATCTCTACCACAATGGACGAGTGCATACATTGCTAGGTATGGAATAATGGAAGTTAGTGCGAATTGTTAGTGCTTTTAATGTTGTTGTTTTTTGAACGGGTTTAGGAGAAGCTGAAATGGAAATCGGCGAAATGCCACGTCCCGGAACAACATGGATTCTCCTCTCTGACCTACGCAAGTCGAATGCCAAATGGGGTGAACTAATGTTCTCTCTGAGCTATCTGCCGACCGCCGAGCGACTGACCGTAGTCGTGGTCAAAGCTAGAAACGTCAAATTGAATGTTCAAAGCGGTCCGATTTCTACGGAAGTGCTGACCATCTTCGTCAAAGTAAGTTGGCGAACTGAATTTCGTTTCAAAAGCAACCTTCGACCTATCTCTCTCTTTCGGTCCAACTACAGATCTATCTGATGAACCATGACAAGAAGGTACTCAAGAAGCGCACCTCCCACAAACGGAAGGACCGCTGCCCCATATTCAACGAGTCGGTGATTTTCAGTTTGCCGCCGCAGTCTCTCTCCACGGTCCAGCTGCGGCTCACAGTATTCGGGGTGCTGGAGAATGCAACCGTCGCGCCTCTCGGCCATGTAATCGTCGGCAGCTGTGCCACGGGAAAAGGTTTGCGACACTGGCATCAGATGCTTTCTTCGTTGCGCAAACCTGTTGCAATGTGGCATATATTGCGTCGAGCAGCGAATCAGCCGATCTTCACGGGCGGTACCGAGGCCGTTATGGCAGCCATGCAAAGCAGCGCCTTAAGGACCAAACGAAACAGCATTTTCTAGAAGAATAGGCGAAGTCAAAGTTGATTTGTCTTTAGGTTTATTTTGTTTTTTAACGTAACAAAGCAATCCTTTCCGCACCCCGTGGGTTGTAAATGAGCTGCCTGCTTTAAGGAACCATTAGAGTATAAATCGGTTTTATTAATTGTTTTACACACATGCGAACATACAATACAATCTCAAATGCATACATACTCGTATTCAAAACCGATCTGTTTATACGTTTTTCGTTACAACCCGTGATCAGTAAAATTGCAGCTTCTGTTTTAATACTTTTATACCGAAGACTACTCAGCGAATTGAGGACACTTTTACAAGAAGAAACAAACACGACTTTTGACATTCATATAATGCAGAATGAAAGAAAAATTTAAAAGCAAATATTTAGCAATAAGACGTTATTTAATAATAATTAACACATCTCTTCTTCTCCTTTACAATAGTTCTCCATGCGAAGAGCTCGGAGAAGCATTTTCTTGCTGCCAAATAACTTGTTCATAGTCTATTGTTGTTGTTAATAAAATAACTGAAATAGAATTTATTTAATTAAATATTAAAAAGTTTAACCTGGAATTTCGATCGCTTAGAATACCAGATAAAAACACAAAAAATTATGTATGACATAAAAACGAATAACAACATGACAAAAGAATATGTAATTGGATGTGATTTATATGTAATTTGAGAGATGCATTTGCCCTGAAGATTTCCCCCCGTACAAGCTTACACATGCACTGAATCTTATCCGACTCCAGAGATTGGTTCCACACTATTTTAACAATCCTTGAGCGTAGTTAACTTGCACCTTAACTTAACTTTATATCTGTTTATCTCACTCAAGTTTTAACAGTCTTATTCTCTCTCTCAGCCTCTCACTTATTAATAACAGACAATAAATCTAAATCAATTCAGTGACAAATAAATTGCAAATCATAGCGAACTGTTGAAGCTCGCAACTGATACAGAACACAAGAAATACCAAGAAAATAGTTAATCATTCATTTATTATTAATCACCACCAATTTTGTTCTATTATCAATGATCCTTAAACTCTTTAATTAGCTCTTTCCCTCTTAACTAACCTATTTAATGTTTTAATTTACTAATAATCAAGATTTGCAGCTCCTATATACACGCATTTTTAAGTTAAATGTCTATACTAGAAATCAATCATAAAAGAAAAGCTTTAACTCTTGCACCAACTGAACACTACTTCTAAATCCTCGTTCTTAAAACTCAAGCTATCACTTTTAAGCCAGCAGCCCCTCATTATTACGAAATGACCAAAAATTAACGTGTATTTAATTAGACATATTAAAGCGCGTACACATATTAAAGCTTTCCCAAGAAACGCGAAGTTGCAAAAGGAAGCTTTGTCCTTTTGTTTTTGTGCTCTCCAGAAGGGCGTTTAGCGCTGTTTAAAACAAATTTTTACATCTTACAAAGAGGCTGTTGTGGAATCTTTCATATACGACAGCAGTAAACTAATCAATGGACTAACTGAAAAGACATAGTAGATTATATTTAAAGATATTTAAAGTGTTATGATTACAAAGACTTTATAGAATGCGTTGAAAATTGACACTTGTTGAAGTATATTAAAAGACATTACAATATTATTCAGTATAACTTTTTTGGAAGAAATAAATATACACACACATTCGAGTGTAAGGCGATCTTTTATTTATTAGGTGTTTGGTTTAAGAAAAACCAATGTGTTTTTTGAAAGGGAAACTTAATTCAAGAATAATATTAAAATTTCACATCTGCATCTTAAACGCCCCTCTAAACTATCAACATGAACGAAATTCAATTCATTCAACAGGCAACTTACGCATGTCCTATGATTGGTTGCTTATTTTTAACATTTCCCGGAATTTTCCGAACATTTTCCCACATCAACCAATAGCATCACTTCTTCAGCGCATCCTCTTGAGCACTTGAAGTACTCTTGACTGCAAAACTGTTGCGAGGATCCTACGACGATGGATGAGATCAGTTCTGTGGATACTACGAGAGCATAAACATCGTAATCGGTAACGGGATTGTCACCAAAATTATTGCTAACTGTTTGTGAATTACATTTGATAAAATCCAATTTGTTACGTGTTGAACTGAAGAGATACTTGAACCCGAGAAATGTCTCAGTGTAGCTTAGGTACTTCGAATGCGGATCAGCTCATGACCTCTTTAATTTCGTCGCCTGGCTCTGCCAAGGAACGTCGCCTGCTGCGCACACCCAAGTGTGCAAGATGTCGCAATCACGGCGTCATTTCCTGTGTGAAAGGACACAAAAGACTTTGTCGCTGGCGAGAATGTTGCTGTCCCAACTGTCAACTTGTAGTCGATCGGCAACGTGTCATGGCTGCTCAGGTCGCCCTGCGGCGCCAGCAAACAATAGAATCGCTCGAATCCCCCGCAGGTCGCACTGCCCATGACGTTCGCGACCGTACCGCGTCCGGGCTGAAACCACAAGCCACACCATCTTCAGCATCCAGCACCCAACGCTCTAGGGAAGTATTGATTGCGCAGAAGAAGATCTACAAACAACGGCTGCGTTCGCTGCAACAGTCAACGCTAAACATCAGCGCCGCAATGGAAGGTAAGAATGGTTTCACTTGAACTCAATTTACTGTCCACCAAAGAAAGACCATTCTAATATTACTGTCTCTACAAAAATGGTCTTAATATAATATTGCTAGAATAATACTCTAAGTCAGAGTCTTTACCAATCCCCCGATTAGTCTATCCTATGGATTCAATAATAATCTTAGAAAAACTAGTTACTTATGTGTGTAATGCATGATTTGTATGTTTGTATGTACGTATGTACATATTATACCACATCTAAAAGATTTCTGACATTTTAATGCCTTTGAAATGTTGAAATACGTAAGGGAAATAAAGAATTTGTTAAACATTTTTTAAAAACTATCGAATCATACGAGAATATAATATATAGATCACTCACTTAAATATTCACTCACTTTTGATCGACATGATCATAAGGAACCATATGCTTCGAACGATTAATAATGGGAAATGTTTGTTTTCCTTTCTTTCATTTATTTTATCCTACACTTTCATTTGCACTTATCTTTTCCATCATCACTGCAAGAGTTAATGATCAGACATCAACAATTCCATCAAAAACTGCTTAATGTTTTTTTAATCTTCCTTAAAGCTAATTGAGACTAATTGAATAGAATGTTTTCATATATATAAATGTTGTCTTAACTCGGATCATTTGGATCTATCATCACTCATTATAGATAAAAATCGTAAGAGTCACAAGTCGTAATTTTATCACATTTGGAGATCTTGTTCTCTATCATCTGTGTACCAAGATCAATTCAAAAAAGATCATTCGAAAAACTCTGTTGCCTCCCATCGTATTACCGGGCCCTGATATAACCGTTCATATAAAGTCTCTAAATAAGTGTAAAATATTAAACTCTGCACATAAAATTAAATGACTTTGGGGACTTATGTGTATATGTACATTATATTTTCGGTACGAAGACACATACTAATGTATCGTAGTGATCGCCTAGTGACGACCAATTGTCTGGCTCATCCAGACATTGTGTCTGCTAGAAGTCTGAATAGCAGACTCGCGGACTACGGCAGCATCACTTGTAGCAACCTGATGCCTTAAGATGCGTAAAATAGTACTTTACAGACAAAAGTCGAAGGGAAATTTGTCCTTTCAGAATCCAGTATCCTTTTACACACCAACAGCAATAACAAATTGGTGCTAGCCCAACATTTGTAATTAGAGTAGGGTCTGTCTGTGTAAAATATATTGCGACTTCGGGTCCTGATAGTCTGTTTGCACGCCATGCTAGGAATATAGAAGTAGTGTAAAACGATATGTAAAACGGGGAAAAAACAGTTCAGGAATAACAACAGCTAGAAAAACCCCGATCACCAACAGCAGAGAAGCAGCAGCAGCAACCAAAACAAAGAATAAGAGTCGGGCCACTTGAGAAAACACGTTCCATATGCATCCGCATACATCCGAGTCTGCGAGACACTCTGGTGCCACTGTCGTCGTCTTCACATATTAATTTTCTCAAGTGGCCATCGAGTTTAGTTTAGAACACCGGTTTTTTTTTTGTTGGAAATTGAATACAATTTCACGGTTTAATTCAATAGAAACCGCTACAAACCAACTTTGGACTTTGAAAATATCGCATTACAATTTAATATATACAATTTACAAAGCAATATAGAGAAACCTCAATTGTAACTGAGTTTTCGTATCTTTTTCTATATATTACAGAATATAGTCATCGTTTCGGCACCTCCATAAACTCTCCGCTGATAGAAAGGATGCGCAAACGTCGAGCCTTCGCAGATCCAGAGCTGAATTCGGCATGTGATGCTTTACTGCTAAGTGCAGCTGCAAGGCAAATGCATGTGGAGGCAACAAGTGCAACGTTGGGGGCGTACATATGCCCAGGTGTTGGTGTGTCTTCTCCTCTACCGCCGGCATTTCCTGAAAATATATTTCTTCCTGCTGCCAACAACATTTGTAGAAATAGTTTCGCGGAATATCAAAACAACGACTTCGGCGGCCAAATGTCTCCTTCTGCCCGCAGTTTGGAAAAGGGTACCTCTTCCTCACGATTGGAAACAACGAAGTTCCCCGAATCAGTAACAGATAAAGAGTCCCAAAGTATCTACAACAACGATACCCCTCCGTCGACGACCACCTCTATAAAACGAACCAAATTGAATTTCTCAATTGAATCCATAATTGGAATTGTTTCCTAGACTTGTTTAGATAAGGTTTTAAAATGAACATTTTCGGCGCTGAGAACTTAAAAATTTGTAAATATATTTAGTGAATTTTAATTTAAATAAATTGGTAAAATAAATACAACAACTGAGTGTTATTTGCTCATTGTGCTTTGAAAATGTTTTGCTCATCTTTTGAGAATATCCTATTCAGAAGTTGCTGCGACAATATACAAACTCGCCTTTTCTTCTTCAATTCGCCCTGTCGTTGCCAAGAGATTAATTAAAAGAGGTGAAGTGATTAATTTACAAATGCCGTCATATTCAAACTCAGGACCAGACAATAACTCTGAACTTCCAGTTTCTATTAAGTGCTCTAAAAAGCGTCGCACAAGATGCTCTGTGGTAAGTTGAAAAACACAACATAAAAACGCTTCAAAAAAGTAAGAAAAACAAAATACTCAGTTGCGCAGAAAAGCTGTGGCTAAGTATCAGCAAACTCATTCTGAGATACATAGGACATCACAATCCCGATATGATCAAAAACATCGTGACAGAATAGTAGAAAGGAGAGAACGTCCTTGGAAACTCAAGGCTCATTCCAGCATGGCATACGACATCGATATATTATAGATTATCAAAATTATAGTATGGGCTCAATGACCATCAAGTATCGTTGGTGCAATGCTCTCCAATGGAAGGAAGAGGCACCCGGCATGTGTTGTAGTAGTGCTGGAAAGGTGCAGCTTCCTCCTTATGAAAAGCTATCTGAGCCTCTCTATAGCTTAATCATGAATATGCATCCCGAGCATAATAATTTTATGAACGGTATTCGGCAATATAATAGTTGCTTTCAAATGACATCCTTCGGAGCTAAACAGATCAAAACGGACAGTTTTATGCCGACTTTTAAAGTTCAGGGCCAAGTATAGCACATGTTTTGAAGTTTGTTGCCACCACCTCAAAAAGAACCACAATACTTGCAAATATATTTTCTTGGCGAAGTAACTTTCCATATGTTAAACCGTATTTAGTCAGACAACTACTGGGAATGCTACACACGTTTAATGGTTATGTAATAAATTTAAGGATAGCCATAGACAAGGTGCCAAACACGTCAAAAACATTCAAAGTGGTTATTAATGCTGAAAAGAAACCAGCGGATGTTCATAGGGGTCGTTTCAATATACCAATGTGCAATGAGGTGGCCTTAGTAATTGTTGGTCAGCGATTTAATAAACGAGATATTATTCTTGAGAGCCACTATAACTCATTGAAACGCATTAGTGAGATACACCGTTCGTACGACGCCCTACAGTATCCGATTATGTTTTGCCGTGGAGAGGATGGGTACTCCATTGATTTACCTCAACGCGATCCTGAAACACATCAAGAGCTTAAAAAGACAGTCTCGGCTGCGAATTTCTATTCCTTTTCGTATAATGATTAGAGAAGGAGAAGATAATAACCTTTTATTTTCGATATCTTTTTAGTCAATTTTTGGTAGACATGTACGCCAAAATAGAAACGGAAAGGTTGAACTATATTAAAAACAACCAGGCGCAACTGAGGGCTGATAGTTACACACATTTACGGGATACATTTACGGGATATGGAGGCATGATGCTGATTGTGTGATTGGGACAAAAGGTAGTGCTTCCATCATCTTTTACCGGAGGACCACGTTATATCTTCCTGGCCTGTCTTCCTGACGGAAGACATTAAACGACAACTGGAGCGAAAACTACAAGATGGTGCGCTACTACTCATAGAGGAGGTGTATATAACAGGTGCTTGATATTGATCGAGGATGTAGTGATAGCTCAAACAGGAAAAGACTTGAAACAGTACGGATTGCCCCAGCCAAAAAGATCTGCTGCAACTTTCGATAATCAAGACTATCTCAGGGAGATCAATTATTAACCCCGTATACTGAGAGAGGTGGTGTCGTATAATGAGACCTTATTGTCGGATGAACAACTATGCGTTTATCAGCAAATTCTTAGCAATATAGAGAAAAGAATGGGGAAATTTTTTTTTTTGGATGCTCCTGGTGGCACTGGAAAAACATTCCTTATAAATTTGTTGTTGGCGAAAGTAAGAAGTGATCACCTTAGCAGTCGCATCGTCATGAATCGCAGCAACTCTATTAGAGGGTGGAAAAACAGCTCACGCTACCTTCAAGCTGCCGTTAAATCTCATCCATGTCGAAACTCAACTCTGCAATATTTCAAAACAGAGTAATATGGCTCAAGTGCTACGAGATTGTAAATTAATAGTTTGGGACGAAAGTACATAAACACATTTAACTTTTTCTCACAAACTTAACTGAAAATGGACAGTTTTACGTCGCCTGCTCGAGAGTGAGCTCACCTAACAGCTTGGTTGTGCTAGCAACTTATGGCAAAAACTCTAATTAAGTGTATAAAGAGGTACATTAATTAAAACTAAACTGCAAGAAAATTAAACAAAACATTTCTAATATTGTACAATAAAAAATTGTAAAATTAAAATAAACACAAAAAACATAAATGAAAACAATCCAAATTAAAAATACAAAATATTATTATGAAATAATATTTTATTTCCCGAGCAATGCCGGGTAGTTAAGCAAGTATGTAATTAAATAATAATGTTTAAAAGAATTACTACTTATTGTAATCGATTGTAGTAATTGATTGATTATTCTTCCTTATACCTGTCCAATACCAACATACAAAAGAAAATTTTAAAATAAAATTTTGAAGATAATTTTTTTCTTAAGATAATTAATTAAAAAGTAACTGTAATTATAAAAATGGAAAAATGCATAAAGATATAAATTTGATAATGTTAACATTGAAGAACAAACAAAATTTAATTCTTTCTGCGCGATTTGAACCGGCACCATTTTTAGTTATAACAGAATAACAGCAGTTTAACGCTGTCGGCCACACACCTCACATAAAAAAAAATTCTGGCTGTTTATATACCGTGGTAAGTATAATAAAAATAAATGCAGTGACAGACCGGAACCAAAAACTTTCATTTCCGGTGCCTAAATTTAATTTCCGGGAGACTCATTCTCATTTGAGTAGCGAGGCTGTTAATGAACAGACTGTTAATCAACAGACTTAATAACAGCTTCTCCGTATTTGACTTGAAACTAACATGAGCTTGTTTATTATGATTTCGATTGAATGATAGCAATAATAATGGTTGATACATTTAACATTAGTCAATTCATCTATTGTATTACAACCTGTACATGCACGACGACTTTGTCGGGGCGACTTGTCAAAATAACACAAATGGGAAACGAAAAAAAAAATAAAATGGCGTCTGATACGACAACAAAACAGCGAAATTTTGTTTTTTTATTTTTTGTTTTGTTTGTTTACATTCTATTTGACATTTGAAGTTGGAAATTCATCAAAATTAAATTGGAAAATGAAATTTTTGTTGTGAGTATATTAATTATACTAAAACTAATGGTAATTTACTATTATTATTCATATTTATGACAAAAAAGATATCGCACATCGGAGTTATTATTTTGTAAAAAAATGATCTGTTATCTGTCGCGTTTCAACAATAGCAGATTTCTGATTGGTCGCCGCCAAAAGTCGTCGAACGACATTCTGTGTTTACAGCATAATAAATTGTTTGTCATGCGAACAGCTGTTACTCAAGTGATGGGAAATATTTTTCGTGTATCTCCCGATAACAAATTTTATCTGCTATACTGCTATAATTCCAAATATTTCATATTGAACGAATAATGCGCACTGTTTTAAAAATATAAATAAAATACAGCTTGAAATGTCTGCACAAGAAATACGCAATGAAATAATTCAAGAAAATTTACCAAAATTAATTAAGCAACTGACAGGATTTAAGGTAATATAAAAAAACTTACTGGGAGAATTCCAGACCTTATTTGCATACATCTTCAGGATGATGATGAGAATATTCATCACTGTGAACACTTTGCCTGGTCTATTATACGGAATCATCGCAATCTGAGCACCAACAGTCACGAAGTGAAAAGGAGAATCGAAGGCATTCAGGAGAAATTTGCTGTGGACAACTGCCAACAATATGCTGATCATCTGGGTCTTCTTTGCGATGAGATCGTTAAACATCCATTGTGCCTGGAGCACTATGAAGTTGATGTACATTGGTCGCTATTGGACTTCCTACTTGCACTGACCTATAATCCGGCAGGTGCTCTGAAGAGAAACAAGCATAAAATCGACCTCAAATGCAAAGAAATAGCACTCGAAGCAGAACAGGGTGAAACTTCCTATTACAAGCAATTACTCAAAGAGGACTTCATACCACTGGCACCATATATATCAAGCGATTCAGACTTAAGTGTAATGCATAAAAAAAGTAACAAGTTAGTAGTATAACACATTGTGGTTCGTTTTGCAGGATTGGTCCGATGATAGCAGTTCTGGGAAGATCGATGAAATCGGTATTCCTGCATGTGACAAGCAGAGTGCAAGACCCGCAGTGCCAACAAAACTAGAAAACCTTCAACCGCCTGCCAAACAGATACATTACAAAATTTTCGACAGCAACAAGTCGCAAGTTCATTTGTTGCAGAATGTTCAAAATACGTGGTGGTTGCCATATGCAAAGAATTTTCAAACGCCCGTTCCAAGTGACCGAGTTGAAGCAAATTTCTCGCGTCTCTACAGTAAATTTCTGATGGAAACATCCAACAACTTAATACGTTTCACGGAACCCTCAACCGCTTCTGAATTATGTCTCATGCGCGAGTTGCTATGGATGTTCCATTCTCCGCAAAGTTGCAAGTTTTTTGACACGAAAAGTACAAGCGGTGTTATAGTTCGAGCTAATGCTTCCATTCCGAGTACAAGCGTGGTATGAGAAACATTTTAAATTCATGAAGGTATTTCCTTATATATCCGAATTAATTGATTTATCTATCCAATAGAATGGTCTCTCAAGCTTCTTAGAACATAATTTTTTACCTTATATCAACATGATGTCCAGCTTAAGCTCTTTCTTGGATTCAATTTATGCCGATTTTAATGTTCCTAAGACCCTGGAATGCTATGCGGCCAATTTACGCTACTTATTAACACCAATTTGGCAGGAATTTCTGGATTACGAGTCGCGCTTACTTGCGCAAAAAGATTTCGAAATAAGTAGTGTTTTGCATATGCAGTGGATACTTAAAAAGCCGCTTTCTCTGTTGGAAACAATTTATGATATTCATTCTCAAGCAGTGTTGCCCTTCAATCAATATCATGGTGAGACGAAAAAATTGCATGTTTTATTCGGATGTTTTATTCAGAATGTTGTTACAATAAAACGTCTGTTATAAAATTTTATCAGCGCACATTGCAAGTACTTATCTGCTGGCCAGTCTCATGCATAGTAATGCAACCGCAACTTGTGCAGCAGAAGCCAACCTGGCCATATCCCTGTTTCTGACATCGATTAAGATATTTTGCATTATAATTGATACCTGGTGGACCGAAGGCAGACTCGATGATTGGCAGCAGGAGTTCCTTGTTGAAAGGTACTACAACACGCTGGGGAAAAACTAAATCAGTATTAAGATTAAAATTTATCTTTTATTAATTTTCTTCATTTTAGCATATCAACAGAAACATCTGATCAGAAAATTTATGTTCGACAATTTTCAAAAAATAAGGAAACCGCCTTCTTTGTGCCAACTGCGATTTCAAAGATGATAACCGAGAATAACTGTTTTCGACTGCTGCTGGAGCACTCTTTAGAGGCAGGCTGTACCTTAAACCTTTTGTACGAAATAAATAGAATTGCAGATTTGAAGAATGCTTGCGAGGTTATCGAGGGCAAACTTTTCAGTGTGTTTCTTGACGAAGTAATGAAGCACATAAAGAAGTTACAATCTCAAGTTATACCAGAGCCAGAATCAATACCCGCTGACGTTACAGTAGTAAATACAGAAGATACAAGAATAGAACACAATCCAACCCAAGACATTTTAAACAGCCTCACAACAACAGACGAGTTTCTGCTTACGGCGTTCGCTTGCAATATTAACCCAATCAAAGAAGCTAATTTGCAGATGGAGGAGAATACAAATGAGATGAATGCTTATGACATTTGGAAAGAACTACAGAAAACCGGGAACACAGTTCTACCGTTAGAGGAAGTGGTGCTCACTTCATTGACACGCATTCTAAAAGCACGAATTGCTTTCGCAAACAACTTCGTAATGAAGCTGTATCGAGAGGAATTTGTTATTTTAAAGCACCTTGGAAATATACGGAAAGTTTTACTACTTGAAGCGAGTGATTTAATGTATCAGTTTTATGCAAAACTTTTTAAGAGTGTAAGTATTTTTGCTCATGATATCGAACAATGTAATATGTATATTATTTAAATTGAATTATCTTATGTTGTATTTTGTTTAGATTGGGTCTGGACAATCCTGGGCTAATCCATTCCTCCTGACCATGCAATTAGATGACATCATCTGTGCTAAATTCCCCGAAATGTCGTCTTTGTTCCGTCTTGAAATTAGTTCACCATTCAGATGTCAAACAAATATGGTCGGCGATGATTATAATAGAATAGTATAAGCTGACTCAATTCTTCATGAAAATATATCTCTACAGGTTGCGGAAGCGGTTGATGAAATAACAGTTACATACAATTTCAGCCGCGAACTTTCTCTAATAATCTCCGAGGGCGATATTCAAGAATATAATAAAGTGTTCCGTTTTCTGCTCAAAGTCAAGTGGGGTTTGATGACGCTGGAAGGCCTTCGATATCCTCGGTGCTATAAGCGTCGAATTCCATATGCAAAATTCGAAATGGTCGATTTATTGATGCGTCGCTTGGAGCAGTTACGCTTTTGGATGATGTATGCTATACAGAGTGTTCACTTCCATCTCATGACCCATGTACTGCAATCAATGGGTGAGCAGCTCGATGAGAAAATACGCAACTGCACCAACTTGAAAGAAATGGAAATGGTGCACAAATCCTACATCAACACCGTGTGCAAACATTGCTTTCTTGCCGATAATTACCATCAAATAAAATTGGGAGTCGAACAGGTGGGTTCGAACAGAACTGGAAGAATTTATATGTGCTATAATCTCGGTTGTGTATTATGTATGTTTTTCAGCTACTAAACTTAACATTTATCCTGCGCTTAGAGTGGAACAGCTGCATCAGCCATATAGAAAACAACAGTCCACTTGCTGTTTACTTCTATGACAGCAACATGGAAGACTCTGAAAATGATTATCCTGCCATCAATCAAGTCGATGCCATTGAACTAACATACATCCGTTGTCACCAGTATTTGGCTAATAGGCTTAATAACGAGGTTTACCTCAAGCAGAAGACTTTCTGTACGAAACTGTGTTATAAACTTATTGATTTACCGTTAATTTGTTTTATTTTTTAGTGTCTGGACTTAGTGCTGCTTTTAACACAAGTCTGCCATATTAATATTAATCACAGTTGGAAGGAAACATGTTATCTTTATTATAACTGAAGTATTATTTAATAAAATGTTATTTTGTATAATAAATATTTGCTAAATCAAATGATTTTAAAAACACGACTTGGTTAAGAAACACAAACAAAGCGCGACTTCCACGATCGTGTTTTATTTCGTATATTTAATTTAACAATTTTTGTATTTTATTCCTTTTTTTTACATGTGCATTTATTAAACATTACATGTAAATACATTAAACATTACATGTATTTATTTGTACATTATACATTAAACCTTCTTTGTTTTTGTTTTGATTAAAAATGTTTTGGCGTTAATTTCTATGGTAACAAAGTGTGAGCACAACAGCAAATAAACATTAACAAATATGGAAAATAAGAGCTTGACGGGTAACAACTATTACTAAATAAAGAATTAATTATTAATAGTTAAAACTAGTTTAAATTTTATTTTCAGACGCAGAATATAGGGCAAATTTATTGTTACAAATTTTCCTTTTCCTCAACGTTTATTTGTCATTGGCTTGGACTTTAGTATATGGATTTTATATATGTATCAATGTATATTGAAAATTTTAAATAACTGTATACATGTGGATATGGATGTATGTTTATTGAAATATATCAATAGTTTTCAGATTTATGGGACTTTCAAGGAAAATTCGTCATCCTTGGATATTTCATTGTTGCAATCGTCGAAGCTGGCCGATTATACGCGGGATACTCGGGAAATCTAAAAGCTGATGTACGTAACTCTTTAAAAAATCATTCACATGCAAATGTTTACAATATTGTCTACTTTTTATTTTTCAGACTGGTGACTTAAGTATCTTCTTGATATTAAGTTCACTTATGCAATCACCGAGTGTATTATTCTTGGTTCTTTCTGTGAAAAAACATGTATTTCTTATAACATTAAGCTATGTGTTATTAGGGTTTATTTTAATGGAATTTATCATCGCCATACACGTTTGGCGTAAGCATTCATATCATCAAGCAAAATTATATCAGCTGCAGATGCAAGATTCCCTAAATCGCATTAAAAGTCGTTAACAAAAATCGTAGTTTCTTCATTTTCAACTTTTCATTTCACAATTCAACTGTACATAAAAACCACAACGACTACAATAAAAAATTTATCATTATTAATAACGTTGTCAATTAATAATGTTGATGCCAATTAAACTGAAGTTATACACTTGAATCTAATCTGTACTTCTTCAATAAACTATCAATTTTATTCAGATGAACCCGCATTTTTGGCAGAAAACATTCCAAAACTCTCATGTTTTCATCATGATCACTTCCTTGTCCTATTAGCTGTGATCTCGTCGGTACCCAACAATATATTAACTAAAACAATACATTATTTGAATTTTATATTGTAGAAGATTGTAATTTAACTTACTTTAACTGTGCTCTTTACAATTAAACCATGATATGGCTTCAGTGCTTTTTCGTAAGCATCTTGCAAATGTTGCTTTAGTGTTTCGGTGTTCTGTTGATCATTATATATATTCTCAAAGAATAAGCAAATCATTTGCAAAGCACGCTTAAGCCAGAGCAAAGCATTCGCTGCATAGTTTTTGTTCACATCAACATTTAATATTATGAGATCTTCTAGATAATAAAATTCACGTTTGTTTTTTTCGAAAGTTGCTGCCAATTTCTAAAACAAAATTTGTAAATTAAAAAACAGTTTATTTAAAGAACTCGAATGTTAAACGCACCGTTATATTGCCTTGCATGTCATTGATGACGGGAGTAAATAGCTTACCAAATGTTCCTAAAAGCAAAACAGCAACCAGGTTTAATCAATTTAATGTACACTAATAAACATTTGGTACGAACATAATTAAGATTTAAACTATATTCAAATATTATGAAAAAATTATCTCACCAATAATTGTTACGATTTCTTTAGCAGCGTTTAAAAATGCTTCCGTTGCTATTTTATCTTGAATTGTTGGAGGAAACCCTTTAAGTTCTTTGAAATGTATACGTGGTTCACCCGTCATGTTTTAGGTTAATCGATTGCCACAGTAATAGATAACACATGTATGTTTTTAAATACAAGATTTGGTGATTAAACTTTTCTGCTTACTTCAACTTCAAATAATAGTGTCTCATAGATTAAGTGTATTTGCTTTTGAATAAAAACTTTGATGATTTAATGTGCTTCTGTTACCCTCTGAATACGATTAGTTTGTGAGAATCGTGCGAGTGCATTGTTTACTTACTAAAACTAAACAGAGAAGTCAGAGAGAGTTACTGACTTGTGACTCACTAACACTAACCCAATTTTATTTTATTAAATTATTAGAAAAAGCTAGAGATATCTTCAAGAGCTTCACATGCTCAAAGCTCGCTTCACATACTTAGCTCAGCATGATTTAAACGAATGATAATTTCATTGACCGATCTACCATACTTTTATGTCTACCTTTTTTTTTTCTATCACTGCTGGTCGATTTCCACATTAAAGTCAAAACGTTTAATGCATCCTCTGGTAGTGATAACAAATATGTAATGCGTATTGTTTAGTTCTCTGGCACACTTGGGTAGAGTAAATAAAGAAACAGGTTCCTCATCTTGAAGCCCTTTGAATTCGTAAAACAGCTTCACCATACTATTTGTTTTGCATCTCAATTCAATGAGTTTTAAAGTATCGCTTTTGCCACATCTGACCGACTGAGTACCAGCATCAAATTCTAGTTCCTGCTTATCACAATCGATGAGAATATCCCCATCATGCGGTTCTCTTATCCACAGATGATGCGCTAAAATGACGGCACAGTTTCTCGTGAAACCACAACCATCATCACACTTTTGTTCGCGGTATTTTTCTAGAAACGTTCCTGTTTGCGAACGCAGTTTTGTAAAACTAGGAAACCGTGGCGTAGCCAATACCTCTGATGCTTCTAGTACACCTCTTTGCAGTTGGCGCTTGGGCAGACACTCAGTTAAAGTATTAACAGTAAATACGCGATTTAAGTAGTCGAAACCTGATCCCATTATACCATCTGCGGTATGTCCCAAATCGAAGATGTGTCCGAGTTCATGACAGACGGCGCCTAGGGATGTGGCATACACACCCCCATAGGTGCGTCTATAGTTGCTGTCGTCGGGTAACTTGGCAAGATCCACTTTTTGTTCGTTTTGAAAACATGGAATAATGTCGGAAAAACTCCTTGGCCAGGCATAAAAATAGCCCGAACCGAACAAAGCAAGTCCACCACCACCAAGAGCAGCATGTGCCTTCAGATTTCGTCTGATGTTGGCATATGAAAAGTCACCCTGAGAAGCTACTGCAGCTCCATCATATCTGGTGCAATCTATAAATGCTACGAATTTTAATTTACTATTCTCGCCCAGCCTAGAATTAAGTATTTCTTTGCCAAAAGTCTGCCACAATTCATCCTCCGTGCTATTCCAAGCTTCGCGACAAGTCAAGGTTGATTGGAAAATCTGGCAGTTGCCATTCAGCTTAAAGCTCAGCCTACCGAATCCATTCTCACGCAACTTCTCTGCAAACAAGCACTGCACAAGCAGCAAATTTACATCAATAAGCTGACAAGCGGTTTCAGTGATTTCATTAGTGCAGAGCTCGTCGCCTTTTTCTCCCGGACAGATTATATATAAAGGCTGGAGGCGATAGTAACTGTTGGAGGCAACGGCGTACTCGACTTTCAAATGACGCTGCGAATTGCAGTAAGTGAAAATTAATTCCAAGTCCAGGTGCTCTAAACCACGCAAATCGATTAGAAATTTGAAATCACTATTATAACCAAGTTGTGTTGCTTGGAGCTGTTTGTGCTGCCGTCTGTTGTTGTCTATCACCTCGACTACCTGTAAAGTTATGTCAACTTCCGAGCTGCACCGTTTATTGAGCTTGCCTTTGACTAAAAGAATTGGTTGGTTAACAGATTCACCGTTTTCGAAATTAATAATTTGTATGTCATGCGAACAGCTGTTACTCATTTCAACAGTATTATGAATTAAAAGAAATTTGCTCCTGCTTTTAGCTCTCAGTGATGGGTGCATTTATCGTGTATCTACAACTCACGATAACAAACTTAAACAGGTCTTCTTCTTCGATACATATTATCGTTCTTTCTTTATTATACCACAGAATAAATAGTATATACCTAGAACCTAGGAACCCTAGAATAAAATTTGCTTTGTACGAAATGCAACTTCTGTATACTATTTATTCTGTGATAATACTCAATACTGTTATTTTTATAGTAGTCTTCAAAATCTATAGTTGACTGCTATAATTCCTAATTTTTTGGTTTCTCACATTGAACAAATAAAACTCATTTAAAATGTTTTTTAAAATTATTTCATTTATTCAGTTTTTATAAATCATTAAGTATTTAAATGTTTGTTATTAAAATAAATCCCTGTTCAACTGCTCTTTTTTCGCTTAAATGTAACTTTGCTTAATCTATGACCATAATTTAAACGGGACTTTGAGACTTCTTGCCTCTAAACGCCATTACTTTCTCTATGTACTGCTCGTGATTGGATATCGTCGCAAGAAGTCCATTGCCATTCACCGGTGAACCTTCAGCGCCGTAGTCAATTGTTTCATTATCCAAAGTTGTCAACACTCCACCCAGGGAACGAAGAATAGCGTCACCAGCGCAAATATCCCACTTTTTAATCTTGGTCGAGTGCAAATAAGCGGTGGCATTGTTGACTACCACCTGTAGAACTTTATATCCAGCACCAGCAGCTATTAAAATATCTGAGTTCTCTCCAAAGACTGATTTCGTCAGTTCTTTGACATCACCAGCATGTGATCTGGATACCGTAATAATTGGTCGGGTTACATCAGTCTTTTCTTGATGAATAGTAGACAAAAATTCTGACATTGAGTGGCCAGCCCATGCCCATACCGTCTGCCCGTTGAATGGACCGTGAATGACACCAATTACAGGTTGACCTTTAACCGCAACACAAACCATGGTCGTTACATACTCGTAAAGCCGCTCTGCAACGCAGTATAATTATTATATGTGAGTAAAATTTAGTTGTTTTAACGCAATACCAGTGAACTCTTGGGTTGCATCCAACGGGTCAATCCACACTGTGACATCTTTTGAATTTATTAAATCATCCGGAATATCAGCAGTTTCATGCAGCACTGTGGGATCCAAGTCGAAGGTATTAACATTGGAACAGTCATGTTTATCTTCCTCCGAGACTATGGTCAAGCGTGGGAAGATTCGATGCAAGCCCTGCTTCATTACGCAATGCGATCGGCCATCAGCATCAGTAAAGGGGTCGTTGGCACCTTCATCGGTCTTGCCTTTGCTCTTCTCGTTTAGATTTCGTGAGCGAGCAACACTTAGAATTTCCAGACCTCCTCGTTGTGCTGCTTGAATAGAAGCTATCAACAATTTACGCATATTTACATTGTCTTGTTGATTGCGTAGCATTCCGTACATCGCTGGTCGTTCGTCTTTGTGGAAATTTACAAAGTAAACAAGAATGCAGGTGACCGTAATAGCTGCGACTGCGGCTGGTATCCTGTTAATGCGAATGTTGCGACCTTTCATCTTATTAACTTAAGTTTAACTTTGAGTTTAACAACACTTTTCTTTATAAGCTGTCCACCAGCGATAACGAGATTGGAAACTTAGAACAAAACAGCTGTTCAAAAAAACAGCCGCGTGTTGTTTCTATAAATTTTGTATGCAAACTCACCCGCCAAAAGCATAAACAAAGGTTTGTTTATGCTTTTGGCGGGTGAGTTTCGAAGACTCGACTGAAAACGGTGAGTTTCAATACAAATTTTACAAAAACAAATTTAATTGAACGGTTGCATGTCGAAAATGTAAGAATGTGCCATATCATTGCTCGTAGAAAAGTGGTCATAATCTCTGTTTCTCGCTTTTAAAGCTGTCATTGACAAATATTTATTAATATTGCTTTAAAACGTCGTATTACAAAACTTGTGCCTGTGGATGTAAAGCAAATGGGCATTTTTATGCTTTTGCATATATGTATAGTAAAATTTGCTTTTCTTAAGAGAAGTATTTTCGAACCTGATTTCAGAAATGAGATTTTGCGCATAACACATAAATAAATAAAACGAGTTTGTTGTAAATATTTTATCAATTGCGTTCACTTGCGTTGCATACTTCCCCTTAATCTTTTTCTATAAAATCATTACCCGGTGGTCTGCATGAAGTAAGGTTTGCATGTATTACATAACTTATTTTTTATGTTAGTATTAACTAGTAATTAATATTAGTAATTAGTATTAATAAATTTAGTGTGTTTTTAGTTAATACACCCTAAAAAATCAGTAACTCCCCTTGACTCTTATCTCAATAGTGGTGTGGAAACAGCTTGATCTCTATAACTTTCAGAATTGTCATCTAATAAAGAAGTAAAAAAATATCCTTTATATCTTTTTTTCATTATAAATTTTACAAATATTGAAAACTATATAAATATTATAATATTTGAACTAAATTAAAAAATAGTTTAATCAAATTTCTACAATCACGTAAAAATACCCACAGAAATAAATTTATACCCACATTTTTCACTTTGTCTACTTATGGTGGCAACCGCTTGCAAAAAATGTTGGTGAATAATACCGTCAAAAGATAAAGCGTCACTTGCTATCTCTTTCTGGCTGCAAAAGAAATGTAGACAAATTCACCAGTTCATAAAAAATCGATCTTTTTTTCATCTTTATCTGAAGATAAAAGAGTTTCCAATCTCATTAATCTCTGCTGTCCACATAAAAAATTAAACTGAGTAAATTGCTAGCACCCGCTAGATGGCGTGGCGTGGAAAATCTTTGCTACTCAATGGATAAGGATTAGCCGGAAATTAAAATTTAGAGACCGGAAATGATCCACATCACACATTTTCAATACAAATAAAAAAAATTAACAGCTGTGTCCAAACAAGTTCTTCACCAGTGATGCCACTGATGTTTTTTTAAACTGATTTATCGAATTCTAAAATAATGAACTGGAGGTCCAGTATACGGCGACGATGTCTACAATTCATAAAAAAACGCAGCTATAATTGTATACAAAGTATGAATATTAGCGCTTACACAAAAAAGAAGATGGCATTCTCTCCAATTTCTTGTATCGGGATATCCTTTCTAGTTAAGGAGTTACAACCTCCAAGAATGCAAATTTCGTAGAGCTATAACACCTAAGAGAGGCGTGGGCACCAAAAATGTTTTTGGAATTATTCCAGAAACTACAACAACAACTACAACTTAGTGTAGAAGTTAAGGGCTCATTTCTTAGGAACCAACGAAATGCATATCGTACGCTATGCTTTGTATCCTAACAGGAAATAACAACAAAAAACGAAAATAACAAATCTTATCAGCCTTTTCTGTTTCCCCAAACTCCTCCAATATGTTGTCAAATATAAATTATTATTAAAATATACATACGTATATAGTAGAGTTTACGAGATATAGGACCTTAAATTTCACATGTCGAAGGGCTATATCTCTCAACGAGGACGAGAACGGCCAACAAGTTTTTGTTATTGCTGGCCTTGTAATAAAAAATAATAACAAAATCGGAGCGTTTATGGCAATATATTGCTCACTTAAAGAAAAATAATAAAATACAAATGTATATGAAAAATAATATAACTAACCATAACTAATCTAAAAATTAAGAAAAGATGGCAAATTGGTAGCCGTTTGTATCCAATCCCCACAGATGTCTCTGAAGTTCGTACAAAAAGGAGCAATTAGTTGACAACTAAAATCTGACACGTCAATTCAGAAGGATTCGATCATCGGTTTATGTTTTCTTGGAGGAAATATCTCTTCGATTTTTATACAATTCGCCAAAATATATAGGCTACAGATAAATTAAAAACAACTACGAACTTTCCTTGAATTTCGTTAAAACTGAAACTGAAATATTACGAAATGTCGCTGGCTGAAGCACCATGTTACACCATCATCAATTCTCCAGACATGGAGATTCCTAATGAAATGCAGTTGAAGCTCGATTTGGAAAAAGGCGACACTAACGTAAAGATCGAGACTTTAAAGAAGGTGATACAGTTGCTCTTGAATGGTGAGCGTCTGTCTGGTCTGATTATGACCATTATTCGTTTTGTGCTACCAGTTCAAAATCACACCATTAAAAAACTGCTGTTAATTTTCTGGGAAATCGTGCCGAAGACATCACCTGATGGTAAACTGCTACAAGAGATGATTCTCGTTTGCGATGCGTATAGAAAGGTCAGTTTTTGTAATTATGCAGCCTCGTATTTGTTACTATTGGCTATTTCAGGATCTTCAACATCCAAATGAGTTTTTGCGTGGTTCTACATTGCGATTCTTGTGCAAATTGAAGGAGCCCGAGTTGCTCGAGCCCTTAATGCCAGTAATACGCGATTGCCTAGACCATCGCCACTCTTATGTTCGCCGTAACGCTGTCCTTGCCATATTTACAATATATAAAAACTTTGACTGGCTAGTTCCTGACGCACCAGAGTTGATTGCCAACTTTCTAGACACACAGCAGGATATGAGCTGCAAGAGAAATGCATTCCTCATGCTTCTGCACGCTGACCAAGATCGTGCACTTAATTACTTGGCCTCATGCATAGATCAAGTGAACAATTTCGGTGATATTTTACAACTAGTTATTGTGGAGCTTATCTACAAGGTGTGTCATGCAAATCCTGCAGAGCGTTCGCGCTTTATCCGTTGCATATATAATTTGTTGAATTCATCTTCGAATGCGGTGCGCTACGAGGCCGCCGGAACTTTAATTACGCTTTCTTCAGCCCCGACTGCAATCAAAGCAGCTGCAGGCTGTTACATTGAGCTAATTGTTAAGGAGAGTGACAACAATGTGAAGCTGATAGTGTTAGACAGACTTATTGCCATGAAGGAGAATGAGAACATGGAAAAGGTAAGGAACAATTTGAAGGAATTGTAAAAATGGTTTAATAACAAGAACTATTTCAAGATCATGCAAGATTTAGTTATGGATGTATTACGTGTGCTGGCTTCTCCAGATATAGAAGTGCGGCGTAAGACTCTAGCGTTGGCAATGGATCTAGTATCATCGCGCAACATTGGAGAAATGGTTCTTGTACTTAAGAAAGAAGTATCCAAGACTCACAACGTTGAACACGAAGACACTGGCAAATATCGTCAAATTCTAGTGCGCACTCTGCACTCTTGTTCCATTAAATTTCCAGACGTTGCTGCCACCGTAATTCCAGTGTTGGTCGAGTTCCTATCCGACACGAATGAAGTTGCTGCCGTGGATGTTTTGATATTCATACGCGAAGCCATACAGAAATTTGCTAACCTACGCGGTTTAATTATTGAGAAACTTCTTGAGGCATTCCCTCAAATTAAATCGTCAAATATTCACCGCGCTGCCGTGTGGATTCTGGGCGAATACGTCAATTCAAAGGAACAAATACTTGAAGTAATAGAGGTTTTAATTCAAACCTTAGGCGAGATTCCAATGGTTGAGGCCGAGCAACGACGTCTTTCGGGAGATTCAGAGGAATCTCAAACAGCTGTAGTTGAGGGCTCTGGTACCGATGCCTCCACCTCTAACAGCAAAGTGACTTCAGATGGAACATACGCGACACAGAGCGCTTTCAGTGTTACACCGTATGATAAGGTTCTAGTTTTTATTTACATTTAAATAATTGCCCGTTAAATTCTAGAGTTACAAAAAAGGAGAAGCGACCTCCATTGCGTCAATATTTAATGGATGGTATTTTCTTCTTTGGAGCGGCACTATCAGTCACACTTACGAAATTGGCTCTTCGCTATATTGATTTGGAATCGGATATAGTAATAGTAATTTAGATTTTCTACTTATAACTATTACATTTGAATCATTGACAGCGTCAGCAAAATCGTCTAACCACCCAAGTAATGCTTATAATGAGCTCTATTCTACATTTGGGCAAAAGTGGATACCCTTCAAAGCCCATCACTAACGATGATACAGATCGGATTTTCATTTGTTTACGTACGCTGAGCGAACGCACGGTCGAAACTGTCGAGATATTCAAACGGTATTGTCGCGAAGCATTGGGCAAGATGTTAGATGCCCAGCATGAAGAAGAACAACGCGTGCTGAAGGAGAAGCAAAAATCATCAGCTAAAGTGCAGCCGGATGATCCGGTTGTGTTTGCACAGCTGTCTAACGGTCGTGATAATCAACTCGGAGAGAACGTATTTGAGTCGAGCTTAAACCAAGCCCTCGCTGGCACCAAAATCACGAGCTTAAGCGACATCACTTCTCCCAACAACAAGTTAAACAAGATCACACAACTGACTGGATTTTCAGATCCAGTTTATGCCGAAGCGTATGTCAATGTTAATCAATATGATATCGTACTTGATGTCTTGATCGTGAATCAAACCAGTGCGTTCGATCAACTAAGAACCAATGAAACAAATTAATCAAAAATTACATGTGCTTGTATTACAATTGCAGATGACACCCTTCAAAACTGTACTCTAGAGCTGGCCACTTTGGGTGATTTGAAATTGGTTGAACGTCCACATCCAGTGGTCTTGGCTCCGCATGATTTTTGCAACATAAAGGCAAATGTTAAAGTGTCGTCTACTGAGAATGGAATCATATTTGGCAATATTGGTAATAAAAATCACCAATTTGTAACAATCATTTTCGATTATTTAAATATCTATTTTTTTTTATTCAGTCTATGACACGTCAATTAACACCAACGTCGTTGTATTGAATACAATTCATATTGATATAATGGACTATATTATTCCAGCCACTTGTACAGACACTGAATTCCGACAAATGTGGCAAGATTTCGAGTGGGAAAATAAGGCACGAATCTTGGATACAAATGATTAATATTTATCTAAGATTAATTGAAGTAATTTTGTTTTAGGTAACCGTGAACACAACATTCACCGACTTGCATGAATATTTGAAACATCTTCTGAAAAGTACAAACATGAAGTGTTTGACTCCTGAGAAAGCTTTGTCTGGTCAGTGTGGCTTCATGGCGGCCAACATGTATGCAAAGTAAGTTACAATTTATAAGCTTTCGAGTAGCGCAAAGGAATCGGTTCCACTTGATTTGATTATTCATTTCAAAATTGCACAAGAGAGCTGGTACAATTAATCTCAGAAAGTATTGTAAATGGCAAAAGTGGTTAAAGAACTTGTATTCAGCAACATTATAAAAATGTTCCAGATTATATTATTATTATATATATATTCCTAGATCAATTTTCGGTGAAAATGCACTTGCCAATTTGAGTATTGAGAAGCCAGTCGATGAACACAATTCTAAAGTCACTGGGCACATTAGAATTCGAGCGAAGAGTCAAGTAAGTTACAGTGGCTAATATCCAAGCCTTTTACATGTTCATTTGTTCACTCTTCAGGGTATGGCCCTCAGCCTGGGCGACAAAATTAGCTCATCACAGAAGCAGTCCATACAAGCAGCATAAAGCAAGACTGTTGATTATGAATAAACTATTATCCATTTACTAGCCTTGGTAGCCCTGAGTCCAGAGCTATGGAAAACAATATTTTACGCTATGTATTCACATATAAAATTATATCTACTTCACATGCTACATAAAGTATAATCTTCCAGCAATAAAATTCAGCACGTAATTCACTCTATTATTATAATTGTTATTATTACTGACTTTTTGTTCTTAAGTTTTTCTACCATAGTAAGAAAACTTCTTGCATTAATTTCAAATTAATACAGGTGTGTGCAGACCCGGTCGCAAAGGCAACTTGCCTTTACTACTTTTCAAACACCTCCCCAGCGAATACAGCTGTTCACTTCTTTTGAATGTTTACATTTCTAGTTGAAACTTTTTGAAAACCATTCCATTGTTGCAGCTTGTTTGAAGCTGGTTGGACTTTTGTAAATTATAATTAGTTCAGCTTGAATTTTCGTAAACTTTGAACAGCTCGTTAGTTAATTAAAATAATTTTCGCTGTTTTTTGTATAATTTCTATATAATTATATTTTCTCTGTTTGTGTGACTAAAAGATGTTTGTGGAAACGTGTATAGCACCAGTTAATATTGCTTTAATTAAGTACTGTGAGTAACTTTCTCTTTTATAAGACAAAACTCTCCAATAAAATAAAAATAATTACCAAAAACTACTCTTCCAACAGGGGGTAAACGTGATGAGGAACTTATTTTGCCCATAAACGATTCGTTGAGCATGACGCTGAGCACCGATGAGGTAAATTTAAATATATTGTATTCCTATTAGTAAAGGTGAAGTCTTATTTTTAATACAATAAAAAAATCTAGATGTGTGCCCAGACGACCGCTGCTGCTGCTGCCAGCTTCAAGCGAAACATTATGTGGCTAAATGGAGAGGAAGTGGCCTTTGACACCAATGAACGCATATTCCGCTGTGTAAAGGAATGTAAGTACTCTTTATACAAAATGTAGATTTGCAATCTCTAGAGCAAAGCTTTGCTTTATGCTATCATAGAAATATTGACCAAGAATTTGTTTCAGATTTATATGGTTACTTATACATTTTGAATAAATGAATTTTTAAGTTCGTAAGAAAAATTAAACAAGCAGTTTATTTTTCTTGTCGTTAGAAACAACTTAAAAAAAATTTATACAAAGTAGGAATTAACTTGCACTAGAGAAAAGACTCTAATGTTCGTAAGAAAAATTAACATTTTTAACTATTCAAACAAATTTAATTACTTTTTTTATAAAGAGAAGTAATTTTACTTATACTTATTTAAAAGAGAAGGTATAAAGTTCATGGAAGTTTTATTTAGTTATGAAAAATATATCATTTATTATACTACCATCTTAATCAGTATGCTGAAAGGTGGTCAGCGATTGTGATCTGATTATTTTCTATAATAATTGCATACGTTATAAACATTAATCACCAAGAAAAGCATTCATTATACATGCAGATAAGATTTGGATTATAAAAGAGTGGCCAACAACAAAATTTTTGGATTTTAGGCACGATATATTGCAAATAATTTCTTATTATCAATAGTATACTATATATATGATATTTATTATAATTTTATTACGCTTTTATTTGTGTTTTTATCGTTTATAGTACAGCGATTGGCTTTGGCAAAGGGCGATCTAAAATTTCCTATTGATTGGAAGCTGCAAATCGCATCAAAAAATAATTTTCCTACTGCTGCAGGATTGGCCTCAAGTGCCGCCGGTTACGCTTGCTTGGTATATACGTTAGCCTGTTTGTATGGCGTAGAAAGCGAAGAACTGACGTCGGTTGCGCGACAGGGTAGCGGATCAGCATGCCGCAGCTTATACGGAGGATTCGTTCGTTGGTGTATGGGTTCAAAAAAGGATGGCATCGATTCCATTGCCATTCCCGTAGCGCCCGCCACGCATTGGGCGGACATGCATGTCCTCATTCTGGTCGTTAATGATGCACGAAAAAACACCAGCTCAACCAAAGGTATGCAGCGCTCTGTCGACACTTCTGATTTGATCATGTACCGCGCTCAACATTGTGTACCCAAGCGAATTGCTGCAATTACGGAGGCAATAGAAAGAAAAGATTTCAAAAGCTTTGCTGAAATTACAATGAAGGACTCTAATCAGTTTCATGCAATTGCCTTAGACACTTTCCCGCCATGTGTGTACATGAACGATGTCTCCCACGCCATCGTGCAGTTTGTGCACAGCTTTAATGAAGCGGCAGGCTGCACTAAAGTTGCATACACCTTCGATGCCGGTCCGAATGCGTGCTTATATTTGTTGGAGCCAGACGTCGGTGCAGTTCTGTCGGCCATACAACAAGTATTTCCCAATGATGCAGGCAATGATGTTGAGTACTTGAAGGGAATTCCAGTGGAGAGTTCGCCAAAAGAGGTAAAGAATTTTGTATAAATTAAGTATACCTTCTAACCTCCTGTTCACTTTTTTTAGTTAAATGGAAATGTTTTATTCAAAACTCATGGCAAAAATCTCTTAAAATATATCATCCACACTAATGTTGGAACGGGGCCAAAGAAGCTGGGGAAGGATTCTAGTCTGCTTAGTTTAGTAGATGGTATGCCTAACGGCATTTAAAGCCAACTTATTTGGGTTTCAATATGAACAATAATTCCGGATAACAGATGGACAATAATCCTTTAATGGCGACAATAATTTTGCAATAACATTTTTAATGGCGACAATAATTTTGCAATAACATTAAGGAAAATATAGCAAATTTTTTATTAAGTAAACTATTTCATTAAAAATATGTATTTAATTGTGGTTGGGGGAAAATATGTCTGTTGTTTGTTTGAAAGTATGCATATTTATTCCGATTGTTCGTAATGAATTCTTAAATTCATACATACAAATTTCACCTGAAAATAATAATAATAAATAAGTGAAAAGAGACTCAGACAAGCCCAGAAAAGCATTTGTAGTTTCTTAATAGTTACTTGTCATAAATTCTGTGGCCTGCAAGCGTCACAATAACAACCAATTGTGTTTTGCTTACTTTTCATGAGAATTATTTAAGGTTTCTGAAGTTCATTTATTTATTTTATTTACAAAGAGTCAAGCCATAACATCGTCGTAGTGACTCTGCGAATAAGGTTGTAAATCTTTAGTCTTAATTTTAAATGTTCGTGTAAAATTATTTTTTACTCTAAAAATTCATGCCCACATTAATTCATTACAGTTACTTTCAATCTTAATTAAATTTGAGCTTAATTCAAAAATAAAAACTACGCATTATGTGAAGCATAAACTACTTTATATAATGGCTAAAAAAGTGTTCATTAAAGTTTTGCAGTGACTTGAAGGATTTACCGCATTCATTACATGGTTTGTTGACTTTATCATGCTTGTCGTAGATGTGTTCGTAGTACTCTTTACCGGAATTAAAGTTTAATCTGCACACGTCACATGTATTTAACCCTTGTGTGAAAATCCCATGCTGTTCAAATAGATGCTCCTTGTAATCACGCATGTCAAAGAGTCCTATATTGCAATCCATGCATTTATAGTCGACACTACGTTGATCTAGATGACTTCTTTTCACATGTCTAATCAACTCGTCTCTGCAATTAAATCATTTAGCATAAATTATTTTCCTAATGTCTCTTCAATTACTTTATCAATTTCTTTACTTTAATTTGAAAACTTCACCACATTTTTTGCAAGATTCTTTTTCGACTTTATGTTGTTGAATATGAAAAATTAGCTTGACCTTCTTCTCGAATTTCAGATCGCAGAAATCACACTGGAATACTTCTGGTGGCTTATGTGCATCCAGATGGCTGCTGTATTCACTCAAATTTGAAAAGATCTGTTCGCATAGATTACATCTGAAGACGACATTCTCAGCATCCTCTTTCTCAGCATTATGAGAATTCACCTGTTCTTTACTGTTACTTGATTTCTGATGAACTTTTGTCACATGACGCTGGTGAGAAGAAAATAAATTGAAACTAGATATCGATTTTTTGGAAACAGATAAATCTGGTTGATTAAAATATGAAATAATCAGATAATTTAACTAAAAATCAATTTTGAACTTGTACAATGTGTACTTGCAAATGTTAAACTGCTTTTTTAGAAAATATTTCCTTGAATTACGCCCTACCTACAGGTATATTAGCTAATAAATTACCGCGAGAGCCTCTTTCGTAATAAAAGCATCCTTACAGAGCGGGCACTTGTATGGCCTTTCACCAGTGTGCAATCGAAGATGGATATTTAGTACATTTTTACGACCAAAGGATTTGTTACAGTGCTGACATTTAAAAGGACGTTCTCCGGAATGTTTTATCATGTGAACCTTCAGTGAAGTGGGGTGTGTGAACGTAGTTCTGCACAGCTGACACATTAATTTACTTTTCAATGCCTGAAGATTTTCTCTAGGCGCACGACAATCATAGTCAATATTGGACGCTCGTGTTGATGACGCTGCCTTCGAAGGTCGTTCCGAACCAATCTTTGAATTTTGAATTTTTGAACTCAGTGTAATTTGACATTTTTTTTGTCCTTTTGATGCGACTTTTTCCACGTTCTCAGTCATTGCTGCTCGGGTTTGTTGTCTTCTTGATTTCCTCATTGAGCGTCGTAATTCCTTTTGATATTGCGCTAATGGTTTATCGTCATCATCATCGTTTGTAAGTTTGTTGTTTTCCGCATCAACTGATACTGTATTTTCCAATCCCCGAGATTTACTACTCGCTTGGGCGTACTTTTTGAGGAGTGCCTCGGCATTTGCATGTGTCTGTAGATGATACAGCAATCGATATTTTTTGTCAAAGACACGCTCACAAAGATCGCATTTAAATATTTGAGATATATCATGCCTTTTCTGGTGAGCAACCAGATCCGACTTGCTTACAAACTCTTGTTGACAGATTTCGCAATATTTGAGGGTCAGTTCCCCATTTATTCTAGCCGATCGGCGAGGATGTCGTGGCTTATTCTTTGTAACCACTTTACTTTTTCCTTGTGTGGATTTCCCAAATTTTTGGCCATCTTTTGGATGCATTGTTCGCATGTGGGCAACAAGCGAATTCTTTGAAGATCGTGCTTCATGACAAATTAGGCACACAAAGGAATTATTTTCAGAAATATTTTCTACCTCGTCCACGTCGTCATGGTCGCGCTGTTTGTGGCGCTACAAAAATAACAATAGTCAGCGAATGCATTTCAGAAGAAGCAGAATAGACTTACATTCCGGGCCTCCTTGGTGACAAAAGACCGAATGCATTCATCGCAACGATATGGACGATCACCAGTGTGTAGCCTTCGATGTATTGTTAGGACTGTTTTGCGAGCAAAACACTTTTCACAAAACTCACACTTGAAAGGCTTTTCTCCCGTGTGCTTCATCAAGTGTTGCCTTAGTGAATTTGTATGGGTGAATGTTCTTCCACAAATATTACATTCGATCTTCCTTGCGTTGTCTTTTGTAGCGGAATTCTGAATTATATGAATCATTTTCAATGTCTTCTCTTTTGTGCCTTTAGATTTGTCCACATTATTATCATCACCAACTGAGTGCTTTGGCAAAGCAATAATCATCGAAGTTTCCATTGTCGCATCATTGTTTTGATTCTCTTGATTAGCTTCATCATTGTTGGAATAATAGTAGTCGTAAGCTTCGGGATTCGTGGGTTTTTTATGTACTACTTGTCGCTCTGAAGATTGATTTTGATTTTCATTGGAATCTTCATTCACTTCAGATATCTTTTCGTTTTTAATTTCGCAAGTATCAGAATCCGAACTAAACGCATTCTCATTTAAAGCATCGTCATCAGATGTATATTCACTTCTAAAACTAAATATAGATCTGAAATACCGAATTAACGATAATTAAAGAAATAATATTTGGTGTTTATGTAATTTTCTAAAAGATATATATATGATTTCATGAATAGATTTGAGAATTCTTTCAATAATATTACCCTGGATTACTTAAAGGCCTCTCATCTTTTTTCAGTGTAGTCGCTTTAGGGTCTAAGTTTTGCTCTGCATCAGTCAACAGTTGATCGATCTCGTTCATATTTTCTTCTAACTCCTTAGCTGACAGAGAAATGCTGTTATTACATTTTTCATCTCCGTTAATGGAATCATGTTTAATTTCAATTCCATTCAATAGTGACGAAGAAGTATTTTTGCGAAAATACTTTTCTGCATATGTTGCTTGAAATCGAAAATCATATGAAATTTTCAGATGGTCTGTGCATATTTGACATAGTTTGTTGGGGAGTCCATCATCTTCGGATACCTAAATATTCTCAGAAAATCAAATGGATTCTCAGAATATTGAATTGTGATGATATTCACCTGAAGTGACGTGCAGTAACGGAATTGTTCGTCTGTGCCGAAGCCATCGAATAACGCCACAATCCCTTCCGAGCTAAGGCAAACACGGCAAACGTCATCGTCAACCACTATTCGTACACTGCTATCGAATTGAATTGGCTCTTCATCTACCGATTGTATTTTTTCTGCTGGCATTGCGGCTCCTCCTTGATGTCCTAGCTTTTAACGATTATATTAGGCCAACTCGTTTTGATAGTAAATAAATAGAAACAATTCTAATTCGTTTCTTAGATATTGGTTGCGTCCTGTGAGAACAAGCAGGACTTCTTCATTCTTTGCAGAAAATACTTGCCAATGCTGCGGATTATAACGGCGTTCGAAATTTTAATTGATTATGACCACACATGTCAACAAAATGGCTTCAGAGATGTGTATGTCAATAAATTTGACAACCACAGAATTGTAGAGAATGTTAGCGTACAAAAATGTTATTCGCTGCGTTTTTTGTGTTGCAGGAATAGAAAAGATTGGCTTATTGGATCTGCAAAATAATATTTAACATAAATGAACGATATTATTAATGCCTTTAAAACGGTACTAATATCATATGCATATCTGTTATAGTTTAAGAGATATCAGCGATTAAATTTCAAAGTTCAAGAGGCTATAACTCTGATCCCAATTGAATCCGGGATCAACTTTTGTTGTTGTTGGGGTCACCGTCAAAAACTACACCAATATACATAACAAACACATAATTGGAGCCACATGCCTGACATAAATATATGCCTTAATATTTTTGTACTATTTTTTTCCAGGTATTTCCTGAACCAAAATAGTTACATGCAGATAATGACCAATATAACTTTCCATTTGGTTCCCACAGTCACTGAAAGTTCGTTCATATTCGAATTCTTAAATGTACTTAAAATGTATAATTAACCCATAGGAACAAATCGGGCACCGTACAAATTGCTCAACCGTGTTGTTGTTTTTGGCACTGACACCAGAAACAACTTCACGGTCACTTCCAATTCCTCTTCTATAGCCCTTTATACTTTCAAATTTATCGCTTCTATCTCCGAAACTACAGCACTTATTGCATTAGCCGAGATATGTTTACGTATGTTTTGCTAATAGCCTGTTTCCATAAAATGGTTTTTCCAGGTTTTTGGAATAAACTGTTTTAAGCCCTAAAACCACTCGTAAACTGTTTTAACTCCGTTGAAATTGTTGCTGCGATTCCAGCGCTAAACCAAAATGCTTTTGGTTTTTAGCCTCAGTTTTTAGTTTGCAAGTCTGTTTCGATCAGCTGATCGATTTTCGAACACCTTAACCGGTTTAAATATTTTTATGGAAACAGGCTATAAGGCTAGTTCCTTATTAGAATGACCCGATTATGGTATTATTGCACTAAATCTGTCTTACATCCCTGCCATAGTATATATGTTTTTTCACTCTAGTACTTTTTCAAGTGGAAGACGGGCATGCATATAGCAATGAAGGTTAGCAACGATTTAGTGTGGTTTATATACTATGGTTGCTAGGTGGAATGTAAGTATGATGATTTGTAGGTAAAATTATTAAAAATAAACGATAAATGCAATAAGAAAACCTAATATGCATTTTTGAAGAAAAGATTATGGTCTATCTCCCCTGGGAACATATCGGGCGTCGTACAACATGCCCAATTTTTTTGTTGTTTTTGTTGTTGTTGTTGTTTTTGGTGCTGACCCCAAAAATAACTCCAAAAAGGGGTGGCTACTTCCGGTTCCGGTTTTATAGCCGTTTAAAGTTTGAAATTTAACTGCCCATATCTTCTAAACTATAGAAGATATGCGGTTGGCATGGGTGCCGTTGTAAAGGTACTTAGAGTATCTTCAATTTATGTAATATGATATTTTACCGAAAAGCTTATTGTTCTCGACAAAAGCGCGATTTAAAATTTTTAGTACTTTTTTTGTGAATTCAATAATTTTTTTCTAAGTAAAATATGTAATCAACACATAAAATAATATAAATCCTAAGAAAGAACAGATCATTAGCTTTCTACAGAAATTTACTTGACCATGATCGGTGTAGGAATTTAGGAGAAATTGCATGTCAAATGTCGCCATAACGTAAGTATGTAAGTATTTTTTTTTTGTTTGTAATATACATTTTTTAAAATATTCTTACTATACATGTTTTACAATCGTGTTCGTTTAAATACGTCTTCGAAATTGTAAATAAATTCGGGGATTACCGTTATTATTATCCGAATTTTTTAAATATGCTGGTAGACCTCCGACGAGGATATCCTTTAAATGGAAGGAGAAAAATCTGCCCTTTTCAGGGCAACCAAAACTATATAAAAGAGATTAAATTTGGTTCAATACGTTATTTAAAATCTGCCTTTTTCAGGGCAAGCGTTGGTATTAATAAAGATGATGTCGTGTTGTTGTTTTATTATAACAACGTAGTGAGCGTTGCGTAGTGAGTTCGTAGTGAGCGCCGCAGGCGAAAAATTTTTATGAAAAATCGCGCGATTTTTCATAAAAATTTTTCATTTTGCTTTGTACGCACGTAATGTTGTTTTATTGTAAAGTATTCGTAATTTAGCGCCGCAGGCGAAAAATTTTTATGAAAAATCGCGCGATTTTTCATAAAAATTTTTCACTTTGCTTTGTACTCACGTCGGTGCGATTTTAAAAATGCAATTTCTCCTAAATTCCTACACCGATCATGGTCAAGTAAATTTCTGTAGAAAGCTAATGATCTGTTCTTTCTTATGATTTATATAATTATATGATTAATTACACATTTCACTTAGAAAAAAATTATTGAATTCACAAAAAAAGTACTAGAAATTTTAAATTGCGCTTTTTTCGAGAACTATAAGCTTTTCGGTAAAATATCATATTACATAAATTGAAGATACTCTAAGTACCTTTAGAACGGCACCCATGCCAACCGCATATCTTCTATAGTTTAGAAGATATGGGCAGTTAAATTTCAAACTTTAAACGGCTATAAAACCGGAACCGGAAGTAGCCACCCCTTTTTGAAGTTATTTTTGGGGTCAGCACCAAAAACAACAACAACAACAAAAACAACAAAAAATTGGGCGTGTTGTACGACGCCCGATTTATGCCAAATTCTTGTTAGGGTTTGTTATTTATGCATTTGTGGTTTATTTTTAATAATTTTACCTAGCAATCATCATACTTAAGTTCCACCCAGCAACCTAGTATATAAACCACCCTTAATCGTTGGTAACTTTCGCTGCTATTTGCACGCACGTAAGTGGAAGTTGTTTTTTATTTTTTAGTAAAATATTGTTTTACAACTGCAAACATTTCGAACACGTAATTACTACCGAAATAAAATCTGCTTCCAGTAGAAATCGTGATAATGTTTCTAAATTTGTGGTAAATTTCTAAATCGTATTTCAGTTAAACTAATGGTTATTCAATTATCCATATTCTGTAAAAGGAAATTCATGAGTGGATAAATTAAAAATAAGTTTTTGAAGTGCGCACCTCTAGACATACCTTATTAAAGAAATTAAAAAATATTTCTATTTGTCCATTGCTTTTTAATGAATAATTTTTTCTAAAGTTATTTTTGTGTTCCCCTTGGAAAAAAATGCTCACTCGCAAAAAATATTGTCGTGCTACGATATAACAAATACTGCTTTGCACCAGAAAGACACATGATCAGTGCAATGGAATCGGTCACTTATTAATCTCCTCTCCCCCCGACCCTTCCTTTCCGTACTGCTCTTTTTCTAATTGAACAGAGTCTCACAAGTATGTATTGATTGTTAATGAATCAGGTTTATTTATTTATTAAACTATTGCATAGAAATTCGAAATAAATAATATTTTTTGGATAAAATATCACTCTCAAGGACCAAAATCAAGCTACTACATCAACAATCACGAGACTTTTTAGAAACTCGTTACGGAAATAATTAAAACTTACGATTATGTTTATTTTATAATGTTGGTGGATGTACTGCCAAATTAATGTATGTGACCCTTTTGGAACTTTCAATAATCTGTAATAAAGCGCAAAATTCCTCTGCTCTCAAGTTCGATGACGCATAAACAGCTGTTTCTTGTTAGAAACTGGTCTCTCGACCTTTAAATAAATATTACATACTATACAAAATAAAATTCTGATTTTTATTCCAAATATGGTTTAAAATTATTTCGCAAATGAAGGGAAACGTTTTTCTTTATATTTTGATATATTTCATTAATGTGAAATCACTTAATTTCACTCAATATCACTTCTCTTCATTATCATTTGTAATTTGATATTTAATTATGGTGTACTTTGTATTATGTTAATAATTTTTATGTTGGAATTACGTTAAGATGAAAATTTGTTACTTAAACTATTAGAAAATTTAGCGGTTTACCAATAACAAGCTCCTAGTAAGTTTATTTAAGTACTCTCTTACCGAATTTTTAAGGTTTCAATAGCTTTATAATAAAATAGTACAAACTGAAGAGAATTTAAGATGTCAATTCTTCCCATGGGTAAATAGTTAATTTTTAGCTGTATATTATTTTATTTGATTTATACTCTTTAATTTTTTGAACTGTTTACGCTTATTGCTTCGACGCTTTTGAGAACAAATATTGCTCTCCAAAAAATTTTTTAGTGTTCGAGTTTCATGTAGTCGACGTCGCCGTTTCCATTGTTTGATTTGTCATTACTGGATTTTCTCACAAATTAAAAGAGATTTTTGATATAATACTATCTTAGGAGCTAAAACGTAATTCCAAAACTAATATAAAATAATGTGAAGAATTCACACAGTATTCCTCGCTATGCATGTGTATAAAAGCAATTCATCACAAACAGCCACTTTGGCTGTGGTCATATACTGTTAAGGCCTCTTTTAGTTCATACACATTCACGAAACAAATTACCGAAGTGTGCTTGGTCATTTTTCTTGTCAAATACAACTAATAATTTCCATTTTTTTGCTGTAGAGTGAACTTATTATCCGTATACGTATAACTTTGCAATGAAGTGCTGTTTTTGATCATAGATGTTTGTACTTATTTACATCTAACTTCTGGAACATAAACATATGTATGTACTTAAATATAGTATAGTATTCCAGTTTTACTGTTTGTGATTTGTGTTTTTGCAATCAAGTGCTGTTTTTGATCATAGATGTTTGTACTTATTTACATCTAACTTATGGAACATAAACATATGTATTTACTTAAATATAGTATAGTATTCCAGTTATACTGTTTGAGATTTATGTTTTAAGAGACTTTTATCCATGTTTTAGGTAAAACATTCAATTAATATATATCATATCTCGCAAGGATGTACCAATATATAAGTTTATCCCTGATGGTGCTACTTGCATTTACACCGGAAAAGTCGTTTGTATTTTGCGGTGGTGCTCTCGGAGGGGCCATGAGCACGGTTGCTGCCAATCGATATAATGCACATTCGATGCCTTCATCGGAACATCATCATAAACAGGCAACTCCAAACTCTGAACGCCCATCGGCACATCAACAGCAAAAACTGCATCAGCAGCGTAGTGATGTTGGAGGTGGAAATAATGCTGCTCATTCGTCGTACCACCAAACTTCCGGAAGCGGGCATATTGACAATAGAAATTCATACAATTTGTTAAGTGAAGCGATGTCACAAGCAGTTAGCAATGAATTTCGTAAGTGATGTAAAAAAAAAATTCAGTTGTTACTCTTTTAAAATAATTCCTTAGATATTCCTTAATAGTTCCTTAGATATTCCTTAATAGTTCCTTAAATATTATACATCTATGTAATATTTAATTTTCAGATGCGGTAGGCGTCAGTGGCTCAGCTGATGGTGTTTGTCAAGCAGACGACTTGGATTGTTACAGTGGAAATATTCAGGACCGTCTTGGTATGGAAGCTATACGAACTCTTCACAGGCAATTAGACGACGATGATAATGGAAACATAGATTTAAGCGAGTCGGACGATGTGAGTTCATTGATAGTCGTGTCGACGTGATATTTATAGTACTGTGGCTAATTGTATTATTTTCGCAGTTTTTGAGAGAAGAATTGAAATATGATTCTGGTTATGAGAAGAGGCAAAAAGCTTTCCATTTCAATGATGATATGCATATTTCTGTAAAAGAATTATGGGAAGCGTGGCTCCGGTCAGAGGTAAAAGATCATGGCTCCATATTTGCCTCTTTCTTACATTTAATTTAAAGGTTCACAATTGGACAATTGAACAAACAACCGATTGGTTAGCACAATCGGTTCAACTTCCACAATACGTGGATCTATTTAAACAACACCAAGTGATTGGAGCAGCTTTGCCAAGGTACTTCTTTTTATATATGTTGCAACTTAGATTGAAAAATAGTTTAACTATTAATTGGAATGTGGAATAATATTAGATGAACTTTACACTTTAGTAGGAACAAATTTACGGCTTCAAATCATATGTATAATTTTCATGAATATATCCCATACTTTTAATATCATATACTACACATAATATTGCTTCTCATGCAATATTGTATGAACTCTGTCTGAAATAATAATGCAAACTATAACAATTGTTTAAAATAATAGCGTGACTTTAATTGAAAAGTTCTTCGGCTATTAACTTTTTTACGGTTATTGTTAGTTTCATTTACTAACTATTTTCAAATAGTACATACATGCCACCATATTGCTACTGTTTTCAGGCTGGCGGTAAATAATATGCACTACGTGAGCAATGTTCTGGGTATAAAGGATCCTATTCATAAACAAAAAATAGCTTTGAAAGCAATGGATGTCGTGTTATTTGGACCTCCGAGAGGTTTGTGTCTATAAACACGACTTAGAAAAATACATGTATTCAACTTGTTTGATGTTATAGAAACTGGAACCCGATGGAAAGATTATATACTGGTTACATTGCTACTGAGTGCAATTATTGGCTGTTGGTACGCATATCAGCAGAATAAAAATGCTAAACGCCATTTGCGGCGGATGGCACAAGACATGGAAGGACTTCAAAGAGCAGAACAAAGTTTACAGGAAATGCAAAAAGTAAAAGTTTTCTTTTACAAAATATTACAATATATAAACTCATAAACTTCTGCTACATTCTCAGGAATTGGAAAGGGCCAGAATGGAGCAAGAGAATGTTGCCACTGAAAAACTTGATCTGGAACGTCGTCTTAAAGAAGCTCCTTCCTTGTCTTCCTCGAACTCAGATCTGGAAGTTCAAAAATTAAAAAAAGAAATTGAAATTCTACGAACAGAGTTGTCAAGGGCTGAAATAGAACTGGTGGACAATTGTTGGTCACCACCGGCGCAATTGCAGTCCTGGCTGCAGTACACTTATGAGCTCGAAAGCAAAAACCATCTCAAGAAAAGAGTTTCAGCAGAGAAGCAGTTGCAGTGTGCTCGAGAAGCATGTGAGAAGTTACGCAAGAAGCGTTCAAGTTTAGTGGGCGCCTTTGTATCGACTCATGGGAAGAGTATCGATGATGTCGACAGATCTATTGTAGAGGCGCGCACTTCTCTGGGCGAAGTTACCAATGAATTACAGGAGCGTTTGCATCGTTGGAAACAGATAGAATCTTGCTTGGGACTTAATATTGTTAATAACAATGGATTAGCTTATTTAGAGAGTATACTCTACGGCCGTGGTAACGGGTTGAACAAGAGTTCCAGAGGTAAACTTTGCAATTAAGTGAATAATGCATCAATTAAAAAACAATATTTCCCATCTTCAGGTCGCATGACAAGCAGTACTGATGACTTGGACGATGAGTCTGTTCAAGGTAAGCTTAGTTTCGAAAACTTTTCTTTGCTCTCCGCGGAATAATTTGATTACAAATTGAAACGAGTTCTTCCACTTAAAAGTCAATCCGAAACGGTATAGAATATAATAAAAACTTAAGCAAGAACAAATGAAGAATGAATCTGTCATGTAAACTATTTGATTGGAGTTGTTAATGTCGACAGTCGAATTGATTTGGTAGATCTTACATCGTGATCTTTCCGTATATAGATGTTTTTCATTAAATGTATAAGAACTGTTTCACTTCTAAACATTATATGAGTTTATTAAGCTTGTTAAAATATTTAAGGACACTTTTTTCAATTATGTACTTATTAAAAATCATTGTTATGGTTACGTTTTTTTACTGCGGAAATTACTATGAAATTATTATAATTTTTGGCTGTTTTTCGTGTTGTTTTTATACAGTTTCTTTACTTGTTATAATTGTTTAATATGAATCTGATTTGATTTGTTTACATTTTCATCATCATTGATTGCTTTATTGTTATACAAAATCAATGCTAAAACTGCGACAGTCAACGCATTTCTTTAATTACACATTGTTGATCAATTTTCTAACGTGCTTCTATTATTTTTATATTTGCTGTTCGAAATCCTTTTCGGTGCAGTCATTAATTGTCATGATGATTTCAAAAAACCTTCATATTTAAAAGTTGCCTTCATATTTAAAAATTAATCCTTTTCGATTGTTTTGCAATGCGTTTTTCAAATTAATAGTTAATAATACAATAGTTTCGATATTTTAAAATAGAAACAACAGAAGAAAGCTGAATAGAGTAGGTAAGCACTTTTCTAGAATACAAATCATAACTCAAAACTTTAGGTTAACTTCCGTATTCCTAAACTCGAAGATAGAAAAAAAGAATGGTGTTGATTAAACAACTTTAAAGTTCTTCAAATGTAATAATAAAAGAACAAATAATAAAATATTTTTGGTCTAACACCAAAATTTTTGGTCTATCTCCAAAGTATTTATTTTAACTTTTAAGAGGAAAGAGGAGAGGCACTCGTTAAAGTTGATTCATTAGATGTACTATCTATTTTATCATCGCCAACATACACATGCATTATGTCTACAACTTCTCTTGTGATAACTACACTAAATAAAAAACAGAATAAATTAACTAGAGAGCCAACCAAATCCAAGCACCGAAATGGATGAACTTATAATAATATAAAAATAATATTTTCAAGAAGCAATGAATAAACGTAGATAAACGTCAAGTGAATACCTTGGAGTATAGACGAACCCTCAAGTGAATATCTTAGAGTATTATCCAACTTCGCCGATCCGTTTTGCCTATTTTGAATTTTATACATACATACATATTAAATACAACTCAACACTTGTGCCTAAGGCATCTTATTTTTGTTATGAATTTTTATGATACATATTTAAGGCAGTCAACAATGTATAAACGTGTGAAATTGTACAATAAAGCAGCAGTTGAAAGTAATAATTTTTATTTAATTTGAAACATGGAATCGTTCTTTTAAGTACGTGGAAAGGAGGTAAGCGAAATATTCTTCCTAATTGCATGTGTGTGTGTTGGCATGATATTTTTTTATTGATTTCGGTTATGATTTTACTAAATTTTAGTTGAATTTTATAAGAACAGTTCTTCATTCTTCATCCACATAAAATTAAAAGTTACACATAAAATCTAAATAAATAGGATAGAATTATTCGTAATTTGTTATCGAGTCACACATAAATAATTGCATATGATTTGTGGGACCTTGTAGGAGTTTTAGAATTTTATAACATTAATCATAACCAAATTAAATGTAAATATCAAATTGAGGAATGAAAAAAATATGCATTTTGAAAATATGCTTAATTAGATTATATTCGAGATTTGATTTTCACATTACATCCATAAAGAAATGCATATCATACATACATGCATATTATACAATGAATGATAACTCAAATTTGATTTACAATTCATCACTTATTATAAATGTGGTGTAAATAATATGCATTCCTATACGAGTACTTAAGAGTTGAGATATCGGCATTAGTAAATAGTTTCATGCATATACATAAATATAAAAGTTTTCAATAGTTTTTAAGGTAAATGCAATGGTAAGGAAGAGCAATCTTATATATATTTATCTAGGTTTTCACGACAATTATAGTAGAATTAATGCCTCGGGTGGAATGCTTGGCAGCAATGCGAACACCATACGAGATGATTCCTCTTGCAGCGAGGACGGTACAGACAATCAGTCTGTACAGTTTTATTTAGGCAGCACCTCGGCGCCACTCTTCAATGCGACGACGACTTCTACGATCACAGCTTCGCCGCATCGGTCACTTCATTCGGTGGATGCTGCCATCAATAATCATATGAACAACAATGTGCCGGCATCGTCGACAGCGGCCACTGTAACAACAGCACTTTCGTTGGTACCGATGATCTCAACCGCTTCCCAGCTACAGCAGAGTTCAACTACGTCGCCGTCTTCCTCGTCGCTGCACAATGTGGCACCTCCCAATTATGCACCTAGCGATAGGTAATTTTAATTTTGCTTCTAAACTACTGATTTTACTTGTTTATTTTTTAGTTTTTTTTCATTTTCATTTATTTTCATTTTCTTCAATTTTTGTGGTTTGTAATAAAGAATCCTGTTTTTAACTGCTATTTTTTTAAAATATTTTGATTTAGTATTCAAAATGTTGTCGGAGATGAGGTCGGTCGTCACAGTCCGTCTGTTTCAGAACGTTCAGAGTGTTCAATTCCTGTACCGCCTCGTATAAAAAAACAGGCCTTACTACCGACCAATCCTTCACCACCACCGCCAAGTGCCGCCCCTGTAGGAAAAGCCCCAGTTCCGCCTCCACGTAAATCGGCGCAGAGGTTAGTTTCCACGAGCTTCAGATGAACGGAAAATTAACTTAGACTAACACTGAAATATATTACGTTGTTTCTTATACCCTGCTCTAAATCCTACGTCGCTGGCCCTCTCCACTTAACAAATCACACATATTTTAGGCTCAGACCTAGGCTCAGTTCAAGGAGACCTTGAACTTTTAGCTATGTTTGGAGGGTTAAATATTCACCATTACAAAAAAGGTTATCCTTTAAAAGTGGCTTTTATGTCAACCACCTAAAATTAATGTCTAATATGCTTTCCCCCCCACTTATGGTCTTCGCCATTTTGGAATGTGAGCTTGTTTAAAAAATAATCGAATAACAAAGGAAAATATAATGCAGTTGTAATCATCCCCAATCTTCATATCCGCGTTTGGTAAAAATACATTATAGAAAACAGTTAACATTCTTTTATATTTATGTGTAGGCCCAAACAAATTTAAACAATATCATTATCAATTCTTTAATCGGTTTGTCAAATAAAAGTCATGTTAAACACAAATTTTTATACCTTATTGCAGTGTTTGATCGAGACAAACTAATGTTTTCTATTAAATTATCCTTTTGTACTCAGAAACGACTACCACTTATATTTTCATTGGCCAACCATTCTTAACGTCCTTTTCTATACTAGGATACGAAGAATTATTTACTTAAGTGCAGTGTAATTTATCATCTTCCTGTCGCTAAATCATCCATCCACAAAATCCAACTTAATCCGTCACCCGTATTAAGCTTCGTTCAGATTTACAACTCTATAACTTTTGCATGCATTGTTAAACAGTTTGATTCAATTTAGTTATTTTTTTAAAATTTTTCCCCAGAATAATTTTATTTTTCTAATTTTCTGATTTTACAATTTCAGAAATCAAAAACAGAAATCTACATGAACCATGAGTTCTTGTAGCTCCTTATCTTCCAAACTTTTGTACTGCTACTACTACTATTTGTTGTCTGTCGTATTAAACATAATTTAAGGATCTTGTGTCTTTAGCTTTTTATTTTAATAAGATTTCAAATGTAAGAACTTCTAGATAAGTAAAACAATAAATTATAATAGTCACTATAGTAAGTAACTGTTACTAATGCATTTGATCGATTCCATTGGAATGAAAGTACGACATTAAAAAGTGCGCAAAAGTTCTAAATTTTCCATTATCAATTAATCAATCACATATTTGAACTCATGTAATAATGCGTTTTCTGATCTTCACCCTTCCATTGATTAACAATTACATCACAGATTCATAACATCTCTAAACAGTACTCATTTCATTTTTTGAATTTAAATAATTTTTCGATTTTTGTTCGCAACAGTGAAATGGTCAGATCCCAAAGTACAGACTTGGTGCCGATGGAAATATATTCATACCTCTCAAAGCAATACATGTCAGCAAAACCCAATAGTTTTATCGGGCAGCAACAACAACAACAACTCGGGGCAGGCTCCTCCATTTCCTCTGTCCCAGCAGCAGCAACAGCAGCAACAACATTATCAACCAGCAGCGCACTTAGAAGAGTTGGACTCGGAAAAATGGTTAAGCAGCATAGCACCGCAAGTCAACAATCCACATCTTCCACATCGTCTTCTGTGCAATCAGCACCACCAAATGCTTCCGAAACGACCACCGGAAGAGATCAATCGCCGGCCTATCCTAAAATGTCAACACAAGAACGCAACAGAAGTAGAGAGGCAGGCTTGTTTCCTGGCAAACAAGTTACAAACTCGCTCAGTTTACAATCTCTGTACGGAAAGTCACTGTATGAAGATGCATCATCCACCGTGTCCACCACCACCACCGCATCTTCGACCCTTACTGCGTCGACACACAGTGATACCCAGATGGACCAACTCCGTGGTCAACCAGCAGTCGACAGCGCAAACATGGCAGATGGCGACAGCATTAAAAAGAGACGCAGAAGGTTACGCTTTCCTTTCGGTGGAAAGAAGTCATCCTCAAACAACAGCATTAACAAAAGTAAGCCATCACCTTCATAGTTCGCACAGCGCCGACTGCTTACTTCACAGACGTTTCCTCTCGAACTATGAATCAACGTCAATGTCAGAACGAGCAGCCAATGTGGGGGACAATAATATCGACATGATCATGGAAACAGATCCAGAGCGATGAATCAAAATGAAATATTCTGCGCCAGAATGAAGTGAACCTACGTATTATTTTTTGCACAAATTTAGTTGAAAGAAAGGAACACACATATAAATACATACATAATGATAATCTATATAGAAGTCTTCCAATCCAAAACTACATGCATACAACAAAACTTACGATATTCTCTTTTTTGATATCTTATTTGCGTCTGTAATATTTCACTCATACTAAAGGGTTTTCCAATAAGAGGTGTAATTTTGATATTCAAAGAAAAATGCCATTTTTTGAGATAAATTATCGCATGTTTATTTCGTAATAAAGAGGAAGGTATGCCGTTAATAATGAAAAACAACATCAGCCAAATGGCCACCACGACCACGCTTACAGGACCATAGCTATTCAAAATTAAACCTCTTATTGGAAAACCTTTTAAAACAATTTAACAGCTTGAAACTCGAATAACGACATAATTACATTTTACTATTTTTTGTTGTTTTTATTTGTAATTTAAAATCATATTATATATCGACAAATTAATTAAATTCAGTGACATTGTGTGAAAGTTTGAAAGTTTTGTTTCGAGAACCTGTAAGGAATATATTGCTCTATTACCAATAAATTATAATATTTTTGTTATTAATGTTGAGTTATGTTATCAACACTCCATTCGAATTTGTAAATTAATCTGATTCGCAGTTTTGGAGGGGAAATCTTGTAAAAGAACGTCAGTTTGAATACAGTGTTCATAATTAAATAACCATGTAAAAAACCCATATTTAAATACTGTATAATGTTTGACTTACTCAATTTTCTAGTTGTATTGAAGAACTATAAAGTTATTAAATCATCTTTTAGAAGAGGCAACCAAACTTTCATTTTGAAATATGTATTATCAATACTTTTCGGGTTAAATAACGTATTCTTGTTCATAATATATTTTGTATACAATAGACATGAATAAAAAAGCAAAAAAGATCAACTTTACATAAAGGTCAATTATAAGATTTTTGTTCTCAAATATGTTTCGATTATAGAAGGTGTAGTGTTGTTTTTGTAATGTAAGAATTATAAACCAAGAGTACATACAGACATGGCGTCGCCCAGGTGGTGGTGCTCACCCTAAATATTTTTGTTTAATTTTTTTAGAGGATGAAGAGATATAAAAAGTTAATTAGCCTCATTAAGATTCCTCCCTTTTCCATCCATTCGATGGATCTCAAAAGTTTCGAAGCTGAAGAATATATTTTGCTCTTCACAGTTGTTTGTATGTATCAAAGTATATGTACATATATAAAAATTATTGGTGGTAATTTGTTGCAGTTTAGCACAATCTAATTTTTATTTAAAAATATTACAACGCGATGTTGTACGCGTTGCTAAAGTATTTTTATATACAGTATATAAAAATAAGTTTAGTTTATGTTATATATTAATTAAGCTATATAAATTTATTGTATGCCTCTAAGATTTGTACTGAAATTGAATGTACTTATTTTATATCATGAATTAGTGAAGAAAATTAAATTGTAAATTATTAACTTTGTTAAGGTCTTCTAAACTATTTATATTTCAAACGATCGATGAAGTCTGGTCACCAGACAAATTTGGCTATGATCGATTTTGCATTATATACATATACACGTACATATACCATCCATACTATATAAATATCTACACCTATTCTAATAATTCAAATTTTTTAATGTGTATCTGTACATTTTAATTTTAATCAATTTATGGAGTTAATAATAATTATGCGAAATTCAAAAATGTATTTTATGATAAAAATCATAGTTTGATCGCCTTAAATAAATTCACAGATGGACGTGTGTTTATAAACTGATCATGTGGACAATCTTACTACTTATCTTGTTTATTTATATCAAATGGCTTATGAAATATTGATTGAGAATAAAATAGGTGGTCATAAACGAGCCTGAGAAGAAGATGAATATGATCTTTGAGACGGTGAGGTTTATTTTTCAAAGGTTGTTGTACTGTTAGCCATTGTGTAAAATGAGTGTTTGCTTGAAACGATATTTTATATTAAATAAATATGCAAAAACGATTTCCAATATTTACGCAACGATGTGTACGAGGCCCTCAGGTAAAAATAATGCATGATTATAGATACTTAACATAAATCATAAAAGCCTTTTTCGGAATATTTTACTTCTTCATTATTATTTCTTTGATTATATTTGATATTTACACTAATATTAAGCTCAAAAAAGGGCACATCAGATATAATATCTGACTCAAGCCACTGGCAGTGAACAATTCCAAGTACTCTATGATCCAAGAAAACTAGACTTGTATATACAATATATAAGTATGACCTTCACCATGAGATTTTATATAGATCCCATACCTATATGCCAAAGAAGAAGGAGAAGAATAGTAAATAAATTATATGTATTGTATGTAAAGATATACTGCACGGTCAGTGCACGTTTCTGAATTGATGATTTGTGTGATGATACATTTAATATAAACATTATATAAACATTACACTTTACGAGTATTAAACGGGCTTTTTTAATGAGAAAGTTGTTTCTATTAAGATTGAGTAGAGTAACAAACTTCGTGTTAATGGCTTGAAGTAATTTTATTAAGCGTTTTTAATTTAAAAATAAAAAAAGAACGACTCCAAAGACCACCACATTTACAATGTTAAAGTTCAAAGGAAAGAAGACAACTCGTCACTCGTCATACACTTCATCAAACGCTGCAGTGAAAGCGATTGTATATGAAGGCACAAAGAAAGGTCTGCTTATTTGCAAAATAAAAGAACTCAGAAGAAATAGAAATGAAAACTACAATGTTAAAAATCTAGGTACGACTAACAAAACCCAACAATAAAAATGGTGCAGTGGTGTGAACTGCATACACGACAAGCACAACGATGACGACGAGTGAAAAATAATAATTTCGGGTAGCTTTTGTATCGTAGAGTCGTGGTGATAGCTGATGGTGATCGTGCGCCAGTCAGTGAAGCATTCGCTTGTTTGTTTGTTAGCTGATGGAAGTAGGCGCTGCTGCTTAATAGAAACCCACTCGACCGTGATTCCCTGAAACGCTCGCTCGTTTGGCTAAGCTTTGCAGCTCGACTTCAGTAGTTGATGGTGCTTAAAGATATCAGTACGTAACCATGTTGGTCTAGGAAGAAAACTGTTGTGCTAGTTTCTGTAGTAAATTTGTTTTACATTCTTAAACACCGTTCGTCATGGACGCAGTCCATGCATCCAGGTTTGCAGCTGGTACGCAAGAGAAGATCAAACTCTGTGGTTATTTGAAAAAGAAACGAAATGTAAATCGAAGAGCAGCTGATTGCGATAGTACTATTTAAACCAATGAAATATTTTTAGAAAGTGGGTGGTTGGCGGAAAATGTGGTTTGTTTTGCAAGATAAATTGCTGCTCTCCTATGGCTCCAAAGAGGAGTACGAAAACAAGCTGGTTTCATTCAAAGATGTGGTCAATCTAGTGCCTGGCACCTTAGTGCGTCCATTGGGAGGGTTTCGCTTTACAATTGAAACCACATCGCAAACAATGTACACATTCGTAAGTTAATCAATTGTGGCTAAAAGCTAAATCGCAGAGTCAATTTCCTTCGCTTTTAATTCGCTTCACCATTAAACAGCACTGTGATGATCGAGTAGCTTATCGCGAATGGATTACAATGTTGCTGTATAGTTTGGCTACGCAAGATGGTAGTGGTGGTGCTGCTGCCGCAACTGCAGCTCCTTCTTCTCTAGTTGATGAAAAAACATCTGTTTTGGGCCAGAGATTTCATAACATTTCGTTAGATAATATTCCCGGTTCGTCGTTTGCCCCTGCTGTGAGGTGTGCAACTAGTTGCATTTCTGTTAGTCGGAAAGGAGCAACAACAGAAACAGCAACAGCAGCAGTGGCTACATCTGGCTGTGTTCGGCTTCCGATTGCACAGAGTACCGCCAAAATATTAGAGCGCAACGGAGTAAATCCTCTGGACATAAATACTGCAAACAACGAGGCGAAATCCGTAACTGCGTGTTACGCGTGCTTACAACAAGATCAACACCAGGAACAACTGGAGCATAACAGGTAGGCACCATTTTACACTTTCGCCACCAGTCTCGTTAAAGCTGTGTCACTCACCCTCTACACACCGAATGTTTATATCACTTTTGAATTCCATTGGAATTTGGCTTTGTTTATTTTTTGTTTAAACGTAATTCAGCAAAGAATTTAGTCTATGTACTAAGTTAGTTACATTCAAATAACAAATGAAATAACATTTTAAATGTTGAAGCTAATGAATGTTTGTGTTTCTTTTTCAAAAACCAAATGTCAAGAAATACGTTAGACGTCGTCGTGGCTTTAATTTAGTTGCAGTTTGTTTAAATTAACAAACACTTTAAGTTTGTGTGTTTTCATTTTTTTTTCTTTTAATTTAAAGTTGCAGCCATGCAACTGACATCTTGTCTCAATATGATTCTCAATATTTACCAATCGAAGTAGAAAATTTGACACATCTTTGAAAACAAACAAATTTTTTGTGGAAAATTTTCTAAAAATAGATAACTTCTCTTGCATTCATTGTTTCTGCCCCCTTCAAAATTTGTTCTGGAGTATTTCCGATTTATTAATGAATGAAATCTTATTAGAAATTTATGTGTTTCTATTTAAAAACTCCCTACACCACTCGAGAAACAAACGGAAGGAAGACACCTCTACAGCGCACAATATAGTATATATCTATATATAAACAAAGAGAACATACACTACTAGCTCCAAGATCATTTGAAGATAGTCTTTAAGAGTTCGTGTAGCACTTCAGAGTTACGGAATAAATTCTTTAACAGTAGAATTTAATTAACGTTAAACGCTGTTCGCTGGTGGACATGAATACACTTTTTTAAAAATTGTAGCTCTCAAGATTTAGTAAAATATACTTATGAGTATATATAAAATAGTCATTATTAATGTGAATCACTACACATGTTCTTTGAATTTGCAGTAAGTCGAAACCTATACCAAAGGACAATAGCAAGGACGAGAAGAACTCAAAGATATTAGGCAAGAATAAACATAAAGGTGTGTGCATATCAAAGTCCTTGGGACAAGAGGAATCGAACAGTTCAAGGCAAACAGCTAAATTGATGGAGCCTGTTTATGCGGTCGTCGATTTAAGAAATAAATACGCTCAGCGAAAAATACGCAGCAACCCGAATTTGGAGACAAAACGTTGCAGCAGCTATGAAAGCCTTGTGCAGAATGTGGCTTATACGGAAATAAAGCCGGAGCAAAAAGCGGTGTGTACTTTCAAACCCATTTAATTTAACTAATTTCAATCAATAACAATGAATCATAACTCTGCTCTTCATTTCCAGATGTCCAGCAGGCCCTCTTGTCCGGATAACAACATCGAAGCAATATACGAAGATTGTGACTCACTTCCTCAACAAAGCATTAAAGACGATGAAAATATCTATGAACCGGTAAATAATGAAAATAGAATCAACAAATGTATTCGGAAATGCAACATATTCTAAAAGACTGTTTTTGTCTAAATTTCTAAATTTGACCTGAAAATTTATATTGCAGATCGATATATCAGCTGTACAAAAGAACACATCGTTCTTGGCTTATTTTAATCGTCTCAAGATTAACTCTGTTCAACAGTTCAATCGCTTAAGAAACAAGAATAACGATTGCAAGTGCTCAAAACAAGCTGCACATGTGGATCAGTTGAATAAAAACAGCAGCAATCGCAAATCGATTAAAGTCCGATTGAGAAAACTGTGCTTTAAAGAGTATGAACCGAAGCCGTTTTTCAGACACAACAAACAAACAAGCCAACCAGCAGCAGCTGTGGCGATGCCACCGTCGAAGAAGCCGAAAAATAGATGGAAATCAGTTAAACTGGGACCAAAGAATCAAAATGTTCTCAATGATGCCACAAAATCGAAGCTAAATAAGCGGATTTTTGGCAGTCTGCCGCATTTGAAAAGAGCTCGTATATCACTTTTCTCCAATCAACATTTTCAGTCGTCTTAGAAAATTACTTAGTAAAAACTTATGTAAATTAAGTGTACTAAAAGTTGTATTTATCTTGTGTTTTTTTGTAAATGTTATAACAATAAAATTAAAGTCTTTGAAATATTATTCAAATATTAACTTGTACTGTTCAGATGTTAATATTGGAGCATCATCGCTTGGCCTTAAGACCATAGATTCTATTGATTCCCAGTCGTAGCTTTCTAACTCTAAATCGTCACATTTCCGATTGAACACATATTTCATGACGTCATCATTTATGTTCCTAATGTTCGAACTGCAACTTGAATTACTATTTTCTGTGTGAGTTGCTGGATTATTACTGTTAATTTGTAACCGAAATGGATTACTGGCGTTGCTTCTAATAGCTGATTTTCCAACATTTTCAGTTTTTGTCCTAACTTCGACTTCTTTGTCCTGATTAAGCACTTTTTTACTTGTTTGATTCTCATTTGGAGTGTTCTGATTTTTTGATTCAATTCCTCCTATTTTTCTGATTAATTTGGTTAAAATAAGTTTGAAAATTAATTATGCATTATTCACATACGAGTACATATAAAACTATTAAAAAAAGATAAGTGTCCGGCATGGATACTAAACTAATGCTAACGTGGAATATAGTGATTACTTTTTAGAATAATAATAATAAAATTACAAGCATGTACCTGCTTTTATCAAATATTCTACATTTAATATATATGTTAAATGTTTTGAATTGATTAAAAACTAAGAAATTCGAAAAAGGGAAGGATTTCTTATAGAATCGACATTTTAACTCACCGAGGATACTTGTTTTTAATCGCATCGCTCAAAATGATCGCTGGATCGCACAAGAGTGTACTTTTATTAAATTCTAGAAGCATTTTATGCTTTAGGACCATTTCTTCATTGCAGGAATTGGCTCGAGGATTTGGTTCCAGTATGTGTGGCTTATTTATAGAGGTTGCTGTAATCACAGAAGCTTGGCTTATATTTTTAATGGAGTCTTCTTTTTTGCTATACATGTTAAACGCATTTGAATTAGGTATTTTCTTTGAGCATAAATCTGATTCGACTGGAGTAATATTAAAGTTCGTTGCTTTGAGTTTAGATACTGTTAAATCCAAAGGTTCGCCCAACAAGGAGTTTATAGTGCAATCTTCAGTAAATTTATTTTCTAAATATGAATGTCCAAGCACCGTGTTATTAGACTTGGGTTCGAGTTCGACTTTTAACACTCCAGCAGTCGGTTTGCTCTCGATGAACTTGGAACTTAGATTGAAGCCACAGTTTGCTGTATCTCTGGCCATTGCTATGTTTTTCTTTTGCTTCAATTGTATCGCCTTTTTGGCTTTGAAATATTTTGTCAATGGAGCTTGAACTACACCCTTTTCTCTGGGCCTTTTCGGCGCTAAATACTCGCTTGTCTTTTTTCTGTCGAATGAGGTGAATTCGTCCTCGTTGTGCGAATTATGTATTTTCATTTTTTTGGGATTCAAATAACAAAATCTCTTTATATCTGGAGGTGCATTCATTTTAATGGATGCATTTGTTTTTGAATGCATTTTCAATAGATTCATTTGTGTTTGATTTTTAGGCAAACTTTCAAAGTCACTGCTCGGAATATTAACTACAATTGAAGACGCTGTATCAACTCCAACTTTAGTGAATAAGGAATGCATATTTAAAAGCATGTACAATATCAGAGTAAGCGTATTTACTTATACCTATGGTAGAGTGCATAACATGTGCATATATTATGTCAACCTCGTTATCTGGTTCCAGAGTAATTGTTCGCTCAAGAAATTCGTTCTCTAGCAAAATGATATCACTATGAAAAGGTACAAAAATGGGCAAGTTTCCGTAAAAGTATGAAAGAATTTATCAAAGAATTACAAACATACACATCATCCACAAATAGTAATAAATTATTTACGGAATCGCCAACAATGAGCATGACTTTAGATCCGTTGGAAATGTAGTTCCGATTTGTTTGATTTACATAAAACTTAATCTCGCTTCCAACCCTTTTGATTTCCAGTAAATATTCAGGAAGTGAACTCGTAGCTGATTTATTCAGAATCTGCGTGTGTGAAATTCGTTAGTAATGTATTCAAAATCTTAACGCGAGGTTTGAGTTTGCCTCTGTTTCCGAAATCGATTTCACCGTAGTTTTCCCATCATTATCAGATGCAGTTGGGTAAATAGCATCATTTGTTTGCAATTGCTTCGCTATAGGTTCTGAATGTTCCCACAGCTTGGCGTGAAAACACTTTGATAGCATCACGGAATACAGCAGTGCTCTGTAACAACCGAAATTGAAGCAGTTCGATGATGTTTTGTCTGATACACACAGACACTCGGTTAAACCTACATTGAAATAGATACTTATTATGGTTGTCACTAACTAAGGGAGTGATTTAAACATCCTACACATTGAGAGTCTTTCACCGATGCGAATTATTTTTAGGGATTCCTCAGCTAATCCTGGTGAATTTATTTCTAGATTTCCAAACACAGCTTGAATTAGACTTAAAAAGAAAATTATTATGTGATATGAACTGAGGTTATAATTATTTACTTACCAGGAAATTTTGTCCTCCAAACTTTTAATTCGGCCATTGATGGGAAATCGTATAGCTTTGTTGAGTTCGTTTAACTGCTGTTTTTCGCTTACTCTCAAGGAGAACCTAGAAAACTCCTTGCACCTTATTATTAAATTAAGACAATCTAATAAAGTGTCACTGTCTCGAATCTGGATACAGGTACCATAAAAAAGAAACAATGATATTCTTAAAATAAAGCACAAATAGTATATAACATGTGTACAATATACCTCTTGTAAAAATTTCATTGTTTCAAGACTTATATAATACTTGGCCATTATTTTGCCATACGCTGTTGCATAAACGTCCTGTGTACCAGCATAATCCTTCACAACAAGTCCAGCACCATGGAGCTCATTAATCTGCATCATGCAGATTTCTGCCAGAATCAGAGAAACCGTTATAAAATATCCATAGCAGATAGTCAACATTCATACTTTCAAAAAATTGTTCAACCTTATTCCGATCCGAATCGGACTCTAGTTTATAGTGTACAGGATACTTTATAGCTCTGACGTAGAGAAACGTCGATCTAAGCCACTCCATTGCCATATCCAAGTTTTTAATAGTCTGTAGAGCTATTTCGGAATTCAGGTGTTCCGCCAGATGCCTGTGCAAGTTCGATTCGATGGGAACAATTCCTCCATTTATCAAATGTTCGTACTTCTGCTAAAGAATTTAAGAGAATTTAGAAAAATAAAAATAATAACTACTGATTAATTTCAGGGTTTTCGGCGTTTGTATAGTAAGTAGAGCTTTAGTTAATTTATTTACACTATTTGTGTGCATTTCAGAACTTTTAATTTAGAAATTCAGCGCCTTTCCAGAAATGAATGAATTTACGGAGATAAACCAATTAAAATTACAAGAACTCCGTAAAGTAATTAAAGATTTACTTAAAGTTTTCTGTTCCCTCGACATCTAAAACACTACAGTAATCTATATACTATAAACTGTATTATTTATTCTTAATTTTTGATGATTTTAAGAAAACTAAAAAGCAACATCAGCATAAATTAAGTCAACAATAAGTAAAGATATTAATAAATAATATAAATTTGTTTCATCCGTTTCCTGACATCCGTTCGAATGGGCGTCGTTCAGGCTAATTTTAGATCCTGTTGCAAGAGGTGTCTTTCAATTTTATGGCTACTACTTAGTTAATATACAATTAATTAAAGTTGACATAAATCAACTGGTGCAAATTGAATAAATTACAATAAAAACCTCAAAACAATGCAAGACTAAACAAGTACTTGACTTGAAAATGGTGCTATGTGTGCATTCAAGATGCAACTGCGCAGCACTCGCGTCGCACATCTCATCACATCGCCCTCTCTGAGATGCGCGCAAATAATCGCAATGGGCCGAAGCGCCTCACCTATGCACGATTTTGAAGGTTACGTGATGCTGATGCCGATGCTGACGTCGCTGACATGTTTTGACATCGCATGGAAAACAGGGAGAAATGCCGAAACCCATCAGCAAAATACTCGTACAAAATAAGATGCTTCAGCAGAGAAGTATTTTAGCAACGACAAACACAACAATAACAACACCAACAACAACGACAAATGGTAAAATACAGAATACAATTTAGATTCAGAAGTTTAAGAAAAGGCAAAATAAAGCTCAGTAGCGCATTTGTTGAAGTCTTCGAATAGCAGACAAGCAAAGCGTTTCAAATGCCACGACAAAGAAGCTGACAGACGCGAATTAAAGCCAGCAGACGCTACATCAATATTGCGACCATCAATGGAATCGCTATGTACCTACTATGGAAGATGCTGTGGAGAAGACACACCACCAGACGCGCGGCTCAGAAGACATTTGCAACCAACAATAGCAACAGCAGCAGCAGCGGTTGATGAGTAAAAAAAAATGTTATCATGTTGTGTATATACGCTGGTGCATATGCATGCATTCGATTCTTGTTGTCGTTGTTGTTGTGAGAATTATTTAAGAAAAAAAAAACAAACATACAAATAGACTTGCTTAACCTAGGTAACCAAGCTAGAGCAAACTTTTTACTTGTGTTTAAGCACAGATAAATGGCATTTTTATGGTTGACATTTGGGAGTCATAAGACTTGTATAGAAGAATGATCTATGATCAGAAATTTTACTGTATTTATGAAGAATGTCAGACTGCTGTATAGAAAAAATAGAAAAAGAAGACAGTCCCGTAATTTTTTAGCTTGTAATGTAGTAGCTAAACATCTCAAAGCAGATACTGTGCACATATATTAATGTACATTTACCAGTATATCCATATATACAAGTGTATTTAATTTTCTAATATCGTCCTAGACTATATTTACTTATTGTTCTTATTACTTATGGTTCTTGTATTGTATACTTACATACATATAACAACTAGTTCCTGAATTTGCTTGCAGAAACCTTGAACTAGGTCACTGTAATCATCAATCTAATTCAGTTGCAGGAAGGAAGGTTCTCAAAAGTGTTCTATTTCGGATATAATCTGAATAATAATACAGCTATCTACAGAAGCTATGATGGATTGACAGAAATTCCATTCCATTACCCGAAATTCTATTAAACTACCCACATTAATTCTTCCCTTTACTCTCGAACTCTTTTCGCGACCTATCTACGTTATTAAACCTTAATAAACTCCCATAAACTTAGATATTTGGATATGACTACAAAACAAAGTACAAACTAATTTGGAGTCCTTAGTGAGGATAACGTTTTTGTTGTCGACATTGACCAAATTCAACTACTCAATAAATACTGCCAGAAAATACTAAGAACAGCCGGTGTTGTTGCTGCCGTATTTACAAGGTGTCGATCGCTATTATAACAACAATGTGTTAAGAATTTTATCTTACATATTTCTATACTCGCACCCAAGTTAATGTATGTACATACATACATATACTTAGTACCTGTAGGCAGCAACTAGACATTTGAGAAGTAGCTTCTCTTATATGGGTACCTTTGACCTATGGTGCCGAAGCAAATGAATTCAAGTCTCGTATAAAAGGCTGACGGGGTTTACGTTTGGATCAGTACGAATTACATCGCGTTGAAACACTGAGTAGTTCACTGAGAGGGTTCAGTTGAGCTTTTATTGTTGTTGTTGTCCACGAATCACGTTACAAAAAGGAATAAAAGGATATTCCAATATGACATCTTTTATTTTCAAGTTAATCTTCACATTACTTTGTTTCTGTGTTTTGGTGAACTCGCGACCACAAGCTCCCGAACAACCTGAGCCGGTAATAAATCATTACAAATGAACTGTTTAAAAGTGCACAGATTTGTTTATTGCTTTTGTTTAATTGTTCAGAGCTTGTAAAGTTATAAAGAAACATTTAATTAAAAATTATCTGCAAAATATATGGTCAACGTAATAAAGGGACCATTAGTGTGTTTATTTATTTTTATTGTAATTCATTTGCTTAAAATTTACTTCCATTTTAATTATTTAATTATGAAACTGAAAAGTAATGTACATATTGTACATATATTAAATACTTTAAGTGTCAGTAATTTTTTTTAATTTATTTGATTTTTAAGTTTGAATCTAAACAGAGTTCGAATTATAACTGTAACTGTATTTCAAATCGTCATTAAATCGAAACAATAGATTTGTCGAACTGATCTTTTGTAATAACTTTTTTGAGGACCTTGTGTAATACTATATTTAATTTAATTTTAAGATCTACTCAGAAATATCAAAAAAGTTAAAAAGTGGAAAATGTTAAATGTTTTAATAATCAAATATTCTCTTTACTCATTCATATATAGTACGAATATCAATATGAAGTAAAAGATCCAGAGAAGGAATTATTCTTCAACAAAAATGAAGCAGGAGACGCCTCTGGAAAAGTAGTTGTCACATAAATTGTAATGTCAGATTTCGAATGCCATGTATCAAAGTAATTTTAGGTATCTGGTCAGTATTCCGTCTGGTTACCCGATGGACGCCTAATGACTGTCGCCTACACTGTTGATGGTGAAAATGGATTTGTGCCAAAAGTGTCCTTCGACACCAACAACCCATTAGGCTAAATCAGCAACTAATGGATGCATCTGTTTACTGTATGTAAGTTTCATATTGCAAATGATTAAACTAAGTGATAGTGATGCGGGAGAAGGATATAGGACTACTCGTATTAAAACAACAACAACAACAACAACAACACACACACACACAAAATATCTTATTATTAATTTTATTTCTTCGTCGTCATCTTCCGAAATTTATATCTATTTGTTAAAGATACCAAAATCAAGAAAATGAATCTAGGAGAACCTTGTTTTAATCAATATCAACAACATATTGTATTGTTTACACAAGTGTTTAATTAAATTAATAACACAATATTTTATTAATCAATATAGTCTTTGTAAATATGTAGTTATTTTATTTATAACTAAATAAATACCGACTTTTCTAATTCCTCTCGGATACCTTACATGTATCCAACCATTACAGATATTCGAAATCGATTCGAGAAATTGAATGCGTATTAAAATTAAATTCGTCTTTAAATTTGTTATTATATTAAAATAAATGTTTATAACTTGAAAATTTGTTACTCGATTGAAATAAGTATTTAGTTAGGACGTGGTTGTACTTACAATATTTTTATTTTGAGTAAGTATAACTGCTATTCCAGAAGCATCGAATTGAGGACGTCCAGCCCGACCTATCATTTGGAGCAGAGTACTTTCAGGGTATTCCTTAACAGAACCGCATGTGTATATCTATAGAAAACGTCATATAGAATATTATAAACCCCTGAATAAAATTAAATATTATACGCAAGTTTTTACAAATCTGTTTCTCACATCAGTGGATTTTATAATGACCAAATGAGCTGGTAAGTTAACTCCCATGGCCAATGTATTAGTGCAAAACAGCACCATAATCAAACCTTTCCGAAAACTCGCTTCAATAAGACTTCGATCGTTAGAGGATATGCCAGCGTGGTGAAAACCGATTCCATGTACCACCAATTTACGAAGTTTTACATCGCTCAGGCTGTTGTTCGATGTACAATGAAAACGACAAAATAACGGATTTTTTAGAACTTACTTCAGCGAGAGTTTAAATAGCTGGTCCTTCTTCTCTGCATTTAATAAAATCAGCGAAGTGTCTTGGCCAATTGCAGTCGCTGCCATTTCTGTAGATTTTCGACTATTACAAAAAATCTAAAGAACGATTATTATATTATACAATATAGTTATTATTTCTTAAAAATTTAATGGTTTCAGATGATACCTGAAAACACGTGAAGTTAACTTTTCTGACAAATAAAATTAAATTACTATATCAACCATCAGAATATCATCTGAAACAATGAATACAGTGATCCAAATTAATTAAAAAAATCAAATACTAGTGTGGCTTTCCGATCCGAATAACGGCGTATAATTCCTGGAATTTTATAATTCAAACTCATATCGAATTTAAATCCGTTCACTTTAGAATTGAATCCGATTACATGGGTGTGCAAAGGCACCGGACGTTGTAGTTCATTATATCTTTAAATGAAACACAAACAATCGAAGATCTACAGTAATCTCACTTTACGATTTACTTGAACTGAGCAATCCCTCCTGAATCTCCTCCAATCCAAGATGCCAAGTCCTCAATATTTGGAATCGTTGCGGATGCCACTATGAAACGTAATTTCACCTGCGTACCTTTCTGGGTGATACGCAACAACTTCATACGCGCCACAATCACTTCCAGGATGGGACCACGCTCTTCATCGTTCAACAAATGCACCTCGTCTATCATAAACAAACGCACATCATTCAGTACATCCGACTCCCATGAATTGCGCGTAAGCGCTTCCCACTTCTCAGGTGTGGTTATGATCAATTGCGCCGAGCGAATCTTCCGTATGTCTAAAATGTCAGAATCCCCCGTCAATTGAACGGAGTTTATACCCAATGGCTGAAAACGATCCGTCCATTCTTGATACTTTTCGAAGCAAAGTGTCTTTATAGGCGCCACATAAACTGCCTTCTGAATATCCGTGGCATCAGTTCCTTGCTGCTGAAGAGCTAATCGCACAATAGCGAGTTCGTAAGCAACTGTCTTACCAGAACCAGTTGGAGCGCTCAGCACAACTGACTTGTCAGAATGCAGTACGTCATCGAAGAATAAAGATTGTACCTGGTTGAAGGAATCGAAATGGTTAAAAAGCTGACAATACGGAAACGCTTTAGTGTAGTATAACACGTAGTATGGGAAACTGGCTGAATTATAATGCAAATAGAGAAGAATTGTATATTTTTAAAAGGATACGTATATCTAAAGAAGTCTTTAAAGCCATTGATTCTCGGTAAGTTTTTGAACTTTATAAAACCGGAAATGGGGACATGCAAGAAACCCATCTGTTTAAATGCTGCCAAGTTGCGAATGCAGCTGTCAAAAATCCAGGATCCGTTCATGGATGGCAAAGATACCTTTGTTTTATTGTGAATAGCTATGAAAAGTGCTTCTTTATTTCTGATACTCAATACTAAATATTAAACACATACCTAATAGAAAAAATTAACTAACAAGAAAATTTTATGTATACATAAAAAAGATAAAACATGAAAAGTTAAACATAAAATTAAGCTTGTAAAATGTAATATTATGGTGTTTTGAAGCTCTCATCTTTGCTGGAGTCTGCGTCATGTTCTTCTTTTTCAACAATTGGCTCTTCGCTGAGCTGCTTCTGTTCATCCTCAATTTCGCGCTCTGCTTCGTTCTCGTTGAGCATCTCAGTAAGCACTTCGACCAGATTACGAGCTTCTTCAAGCATTTGTCGAGATGTGTTAAGCTCTTCTTCAAGACCTTCGATGCGTTCGTGAAGATGTTGGTTTTCTTTAAGTGACACCTCAAGTGCCTGTCGTCTTTTCTCTGCTAACTTTTCCCAGTAAACCTCACTGGGCGCTTCACTGCTTGTAAGTTCCGCAACAGTGATTTCTTTGTTATTTTTGTTGGGACTTGTCTGCGTCTCTGCTACACGCGTCTCAATCTTTTTTCGCTTTGCGAACTCCGTCGAAGCCAATGCGATGTCAGTTGCACTAAAAAGAAGAAAATAAAATCCGATTATTTTAATATATCGCAACCTTCGTATGGTATTTATACTTCCAGCGCGTAAATAATCAACCAAATACTTACGCCTTGATACGACTCAGTTTGTCAGTAAATGGACGACCAGCAAGATTCTCTTTATCAGTCGCACCCGACTGTAAAACTTTAAGGGTTTTTCTTTGATTTTTAAGATGTTCCTATCGAAATTTAATGAGCGCATGAATCAAAATGAATTATGAAATGAAATGAAATTTTTATATTAGTTATTAAACAAGTGAAGAGTTAACTGCTAAAAAAACTGCTAGGAAGACATGTGTTCCATATTTTTGACCATATAATTACTGAGTTAGAACAAATTTAGAACTACGTACCTCTTGTTCTGCAGCCGATTCGACTTTGATGAACACCTTTTTCGTGGCAACATTAGACATTTTCATAGAATATTTTCGGCTTTTGGCAATTAGTCAAATCCCTCAAAGTCTTGTTATCTGCGTTTTCAGCACAAACAGAAATTTTAAATATATTTAATATTAAAACTACCTTCACATAACATTTGCACGTCAGTGCAGTGTTTTTCGCGCGAAATTCTAAAGCTTGGTACAAAGTTGGTTCCACTTTTGACAAATTAACAAGGTGTTGCAAGACTAAATAACTTATTAGTTTTCGAAATTCCCAAGTTACATGAGTTCGAACATTATACCTCATACACAATTAAAGCACAAAACGCAAAACATAAAATCAAAATTACACAAGCTCGTATGGGAATCAAGAGAAAATCAGCCACATATGTATATACGAAAAATTCCATTCATGAGATTTTGTGCTTAGTGTTTTGTACTTCCAATTATGTTATGTATTAAGGCATAACGTGTATATGAAAAAAATTCGAACGGTGAACTTATTTAATGATATCTTTATTACAAGCTACGAAGAAGTTTGTGATTCGTAGACACTGTGCTTCACTGTAATTTACTCACTTTTAATAAATTAATACAAATATTAGAAAACATTAAATACTTACCGTATGAAGGAAAATAAGAGTTTGCTGAAAGTCGTACAATTGCGCGATTTTTCATAACAATTTTTCGCCTACCGCGCTAAACTGAAGAAATGACAAGTTTGCAAGAAAAATCGGGTGAATTAATTAATTTGTATATTTCTAAAGTGTTTATTTCAAAACTTTCTAGCGGTATATATTCCAACCGGATATCTTCTAAGAATAATCTCAATCTCTTAAGGAGATAGGGGAAGAAGCATGTTCAAATTTCACAGGGCTCCACAAGTCACAACATCAACAGCAACCACAATAAGATTGGAGCCGGGCGGAACCCTATTTAAGCGCTTCTATCCTATATAGTTTAGGAAATACAAGCAGGGACATTTAAAATTTCAAAGGGCTATAACTTGAGAACCAAGCGACAACAGACAAAACTGTGGTTGGAGTCAGCGCCAAAAATTACAACAAAAACAAATAAGTTGATAAAACAACCTTAGACTAGATATTTACTTCTGAGGTCTGTGAAAGTACATAAATTCATAACATGCAAAATACATCATTTACGTACTACCAAATTAGTAACAGCTTGAACATAGCTTACAATAGAACTGGCTGCTTAAACACACCCAATGGAAATTTTCAAAATGGCCTTTAGTGCATAAAGTCGTTGAATTGAATTGTGTGAGAACAATTTGGGGTTGAAGATGCGAAAAGTATCATAATAATATATAATAATATATTTTTAGATTCTGTTGTTTTCGTATAAAAACCAAAGATAAGTGGTAAAAAAATCCAGCAGAAAAACTTCGAACGTATGTAAATTCTCTTTCTAAAGTGAGGATTGTTTTGTCGGTTGCCATCTGTCACATTCGGGGTGGCGCATGTTGCGTCGTTAGCATTCGACGTTTAGTTTGAAAACGAAGAAAGAAACGATTTTTGTCTGGGTAATTAGCAAGTAGACAGGTGTTTTGTTGGAGGACTCATACCTGTATATAGCGCATCATGACCTTTGATGGCCTTAAATGGTAATTCAAGTGCTCGTGAACCTCTAGATTCCGGTCGTACGGAGAGTGATGCAACACATTTTCGTCTGAGGAGCGATCTGCATCCTAAGGAATACATAAATTGCTTGAGTTGTGGCCAGAGTTTTGCTTCTACTTCTGTGCTAGAAATCTACGAGCACTACAGTGAACGAGATCATCCAAGTTCTTTTGGCAGTTGTTTCTATTGCAAGGGAAAAGTACATCAGTTTTGTAGAAGTAACAACAACTGCTTGGAAATCTACCATAATTGTTTACGCTGGAAGCGCGGTGAGGATAGCTGAAAATGGATGCAGCCATGGAGGCGGACCAAGATGCGGTGTCATTGGCAGACCAGTTGGAGAGTATGAGTGGTGAATCAGTAGTCGATGGCGATGGAGACTACTCTGAATATTCGGACACTGTCGCGGGTGATGATGATACGAATAGCGTAAGTTCCAAGACAGCTGCTGGGTTTGGCAGGCGCTGGTCGAAGTCTGAGGATAGTTTATTGAAACGTTTAGTGGAGCAGCACGGGGATCAATGGGAACTTTTTGCTCCGAAATTCAAAGACCGAACAGAGCAACAGGTCCAGCAGCGCTGGGCCAAAGTGCTCAATCCTGAGCTCATTAAAGGACCTTGGACAAGAGAAGAAGATGAGAAGGTTGTAGAGTTGGTTCGCCGCTTCGGTCCCAAAAAGTGGACTTTAATAGCTCGGTATCTGAACGGCCGCATAGGAAAACAATGTCGCGAGCGTTGGCATAACCATCTAAACCCCAATATAAAGAAGACGGCTTGGACAGAGGAAGAGGATCGCTTAATATATCAAGCACATATGGAATGGGGAAATCAATGGGCAAAGATTGCAAAATTAATGCCTGGACGAACGGACAACGCTATAAAAAATCATTGGAATTCCACAATGCGCCGCAAGTATCACAATGACCGAAATAAGATCTTCTTACGACAATGTTCCGATTTAAAAACTTCACGATCCCACCTAAAAACATTAATAAAGACGGGTGGAGCATGTAATGCCGGTGGACTTGCATTGACCCTATCAGCACAGATTTTGCAGCGGACACAACAACAGGCAAATAAATATATAGCTTCTAGCGACAACCACTCCACAGCAGAGAAGCCATCCACTTCAGCAGCATCAATGGCATCAACTGCAGTTCACAATCGGGGTCCGAACATCTTGAAACGTACGCGACAACAACAGCCAGATGCAATGCCTTCGACCACCACCGATACGACTTTTGCTCCAAAGTCTGAGGTGAAGCTTCCGGACTCTCCAGTTATGACTCCCATCAAATTGCTGCCATTTTCGCCCAGCCAGTTTTTGAATTCACCGTGTTTAACCACGTTCGACGACATGAACCTCAGGGCCAGCACACCTGTTCACAAAATGTACAATCGGATTGGTATGGAAATAAAAAAGGAACACGAGACTTCTTCTATTGAAACACCGCATAAAAGTAATGTTATTGATATCATTAGTGTTTCTATTTGTTCTCGAGAGGCAGGGCTTTTGTAAATCGATTAAACAATTAATCTTTTTCTCTTAGGTTTCATTGGACCACGCACGCCTACACCATTCAAAGATGCTCTGGCCGCACTTGGTAAAAAACGTCGTGGCGAACGTTACATTCCACCCAGTCCCTCTAGTCTCGTCGAAGACTTAGCGGAAATAATGCAGGACGAACAATTAAATGACACTAGAAATTCGCAAAAACCTATAAAAACAGAAAACATTTCAGCCGATACATCAGCGGCCAGCAGTATTGCAGACGGTAACCTACCTCCACCAAAGAAAGCACGAAAATCGCTTATAACCAGTTGGGGAGAAAACATAATGCCCATAGTAACTGAAATTAAATTGGAAAAGAAAGCAATGCCATACGAAACGGAAACTCCAAGCAAATTCCTCACATCCTCTGATTCTATAGCGTTTTCTCCTACAAGTATAATCAAAGATACGCTCTGCAGTGAGCCCGACTTATTGTTAGATACAAATGAAGAGTCGAAGAAAGAAAATAGTCCGCAACAAGCAATGCCGTTATTGCAAAGGCAACGCGGAAAATACCTGGATCCGAAGTGGGAGAAACTAGCTTGCGGCCAAACAAAGGACCAGCAGTATATGGTACAACAAGCTCATGCATGCCTCAAAAATTTGTCGCTCATGCCACGATCCTTAAACTTTGAAAAACAAAAGTAGTAACGTTTTCAGGAATGGAATACGTAAAATATTGATTGATTCCGTATTGATTAATAATATCTATAAAGTATATCTTTATTTTTTTTGGTGTAAGAGGTCATCTGAGATCAAACACAGGCTTACATAATTTATATATAAAATCCTATAAGCTGAATAAGTTTTAAGTGCAAAGTTAAGTATCTTAAAATTACTTTTTTATGTATTCGAATCTACTTTTTATGGTTTATTATTAATGGACTGCAAAACAAACAAACCTTTTTATGATTTTATTTATTTGTTTAACGATTTTCGTATTTTTCAAGGAGTTATTTTTAATTTATGTATTAAAAAAAAACATATTTTGTTAGAAATTCTACGAAAAACTCTTATTTTTGAGCTAAGTAATCAATGGGTTAAGTTGTTTAAGTTTTTAAGGGCAAGACGAATTTTATTTTTAATTTAAATTACTAATCATCTCGCATGATGATGATAATTTTTCTAACCAAAGTATTTGCCGTTATAGAAATTACATAGAGCTATCTATTTATTGTCAACAATGAATATATTCTAACCATTTCAATAAAATATGCACAATTCCAACATAGAAGTGTTTTTGTCAATAAATAAAATATAAACATAACTTAAATACAAACTGCTAGAAAAGGACAGAAATTGTTTCTTCGGAAATATCAAGTTTGAATTATTTTTGGTTAAGCCGTGGTTTTTTTTTTGCTCTTGTTTAGTATTTCATTTGAAAATTTTACATACATTTCAATTATACTTTTGGGGTGCCTTCTTCTTCCTAAAGTTGGTCATTAGATTCTAGGTGTTTAGAAATATTAAAAAGTAATATACACTTATTTGTTTTTGTAATTTTACATTTCTCTTTTATTTAAATTAAAATTTGTTAACACAAATATATCTATATTATAATTCATTTATTTAAATTAAAATTAGATAAACATAAACAAATTGTCAATTTATGCATTTAAAATTAAATTCATTTAAATTAAAGACCAAAAAAACAAAAATCACAATTAAGTAAATACGCAGGCATTGTTTTCATGCCTTCTTCCATTGTTTCATGTTTCCTAAATCGTACTTTACCTTGCGTCCCTTCCTCGATCAAATCATTTTCGAATTGTCAGTCCATGACTTTTTTTATTTTTTTTGAAAATCCTAAGTTGGCAACCTTACCTTTTTCCTATTCTATCCTATTTCTGAGATATCAATTGGAACTAAATTTTTACTGAAATTCAACTGTTGCAGTGGAAACTTCCTTATTTTGCAACCAAGTCAATAAAAAACTGCGATTAAAAACATTTGCATGTGTTTGATATTCAATATTTGATATTTATTAGACAGCTGTAACGAAGAAACAAACAAAGGATATGTTTTAAACGAAGAAACTTCTAACAGAAAAAAATATAGGCGCTTATTAAAAAATCGTATTCTATTCATGCCAAAAACTGAAAAACACAGAATGGGCCTGTTATCAAATACTTCACTAAACCCAAATAATAAAGTCGGACGTAATCTGGCAAAGTTCATGCGAATGATAAGTATTGTTTTCTACTTCGCCGGCATTGCTTGGTTTATATTATTGGCACATACGGACTGGAACCATTCCACTTATTTGTCGGAAAATGCCCTCTCTCCAGGTTTGAGCTGAATTTACAAAAAATACAAGTAAATAAAGTTATTTGGAAAATTAGGATTGGTCCTTCCGGAGGTAAAACAAGACTCTGCTCGGTTGGCGCAAACCTTATTGGAAGAACTGCAACGGGAACGTGATACACATAAAACGTCAACACCACACGCCTGGATACTAGCCAAAATGAAGCAGATTGGTTTAGAAGTCCATGTGCACAATTTTACACTGAGGTATCCGTTTGGTGGTGGTCGGGTGTTTTATGGAAGAAACATATATGGTATTGTGAGAGCTCCGCGGATTGGCTCTACAGAAGGTATTGTCTTTTCTGCACCCTATAGGCCACCTGGGTCAGTGCACACAGATATAGCAGCAAGTGTGCCTCTGTTGTTGGCGTTTGCTGACTTTGTACGCAGTGAGTAACAAAGGCTTGAATAAAATTACTAACGTTTGGTATTCTAAAAAGAGTTTTTTCTGACGCATAGAAAAGAACTATTGGGCGAAGGACATTATATTTTTAGTAACTGAGCAAGAACAGTTGGGAATGCAAGCCTGGATGGAAGCTTATCATCTCGGTGGAATGAATACTGATACTACATATTTAGACAGTGGTAATTTGCCTTCTCGAGCTGGAGCTCTACAAGCAGCTGTTAATTTAGAAATACAAGGTCTAGATGTTGGTATGTTAATAAGAACCGACAATGAGCCGTGCTTTTAAAATTGTAGATTACAGATTATATTGATGTTAAGCTTGAGGGCCTCAATGGACAACTTCCAAATCTGGATATGTTCAACTTAGTACAGCGCATAACCGGTAGAGAAGGTATATCGTCTGGATACAAACAGCAACCGAAACGAAAAAGACGTTCCCTGCATGACACCCTGAAGGAAAACTTGGCTAATATGTTTCAAATGATCATAAGTCAAGCATCTGGGGTGCCAAATGGCAATCATGGTCTCTGTCACCGATATCGCATCGAATCATTGACGCTGGAAGGTGTAAAGCGCTCCTCAAACAATAACAGTAACAATCGTTTAGCAATGCTGAAAATACTGGAGGGGATTTCGCGAAGTCTGAATAACCTGTTGGAGCGATTTCACCAGAGTTACTTCTTCTACATATTGGTTCAAAATGATCGCTTCATTTCTATTGGTGACTTCATGCCCTGCCTCATTCTAATAGCCAGTGCCGCGTTTATAAAGGCCTATCTTCTTTGGACAAGCATAGACGATCGCAACGGTTGTATAAATGAGCTTGACCAGAAGGAAGAGACTTCGAATGCTATCAAAACTACTCAACCGATGCCTTTTGGTATGGTACTCATGTACTTCGGTTTGTCTGCATCCATCGGCGTTTTATGCTACTTCATACCCATAAGCGAGGTAGTGAGTGACTGTGGCACAAAAATTGGATTAACAACGGCGTCGACAGTTAGCACAGTTCTATTATGTTTTGTTGTGCTTGGTGCCATGTTACCATTAATGGTTAGATTACCTGCTGGTGGCTTGGAGCTCTTACACACAGGCACTTTAGTAGTGTTCGGTGTTACCTTGATTGTGTTAAGTTTGCTGAACTTCGCACTGGGATTTTTAGTGGCTATTGTTAGTGTTCCTTTTGCAGTGCTTATAAATACTAACAAGATAAACGCTGTGGCTCGTATCGCGACAATGTTTTACGCTTTCTTTCTGAATCCGATGTCTGTTATCTATGCTGTTGTATGGATCTTAACTCTTCTTCAGTATCCTGAGTTGTCTGTTGGCCAAGTGACGTCGAGAGCTGTTACTGCTGCAATGGATGCTTTTACTTTCAGTTTGGTGGATTCCTTGGTACAGACAACTTTAGTCATATTTTTAGTGTTTGAATTCATACAAGTATTCTATTTTTCAGATATACGGAAATTGGTTGTACACTTTTACAACTGCAATTATTTTCCCACAGTGGATACTTTTCTGGACACTTAGTTTATCTCTGCGAGGGTCAACAAGCCAACAAGAAATGGATAAAAAGACTAATTGAAATCTGCTCTTTGTATTATAAAGTTTAAATTAAGTTATTTCATGGATAAAATGAAGTGTGAATTGTGTAGAATCGCAGCGATTGCATCGAAATTGTGTAAGTTTTAATGAAATCAAGATTGTGTTCCTTTATAAGAATTGCTATTCAATAACAGAATATAGTAGAAAATAAATAACATTTGCTATAAAAGGCTTAAATTGTATATTTAGACTTAATACTATAGTAGAGTACATATCATATATTAAAAACTGTGCAGATTGATTTAAATGATTTTCTTAAATTTTGCTCCTCCAGTTGGATTTCGCTTCGGCGGTACCCAGCGTAAATATGCAGCATCAACTGTAAGTTTTGGCTTTTTAAATTGTGGTAACTGCAGGTGTTCATTTACGATTTTGGTCGTCACACAAACAACTTGTTGTCCTTTCCAATATTTAACCATTTTCATGGACTGTAGAGTGTCATAGATGTCATCCTGCGTAATGCCACTCAATTCGCTCAGCTCTTTAATACTTTGTGTTGTTGTTCGACATTCCTTCATTATTTCTAGTAGCGTGTATGCCCAATAGCTGCGGTAGCTTAGGCGACCCAAATCCGACAATGGTTTTTCGGGACTTCCAATAACACCTTCTCTCCGTGACAACTCGTAACTGAACGCGATTAGAAGCTTGCCGTAGCCTTTACGTTGATACGGGGGAAGAATTAGAATACAAGCAACGTTGTTGTTTTCTGGCGACTCCTTCTCCTTGGAAAAATATCCTACAATATGAGCTCCTTTCTTATCTATTTCACAAAGAATGTAAAAATAAAAGGGTTCCACGTCATAAAAAAGTGTTTTATGGTCGAGGAAAAGCTTGGCCATAAGACACAGCATTTGACAGTAGAGCTTGTGTTCCTTTCCGTCAATTTCAAATATCGAAAGCGTCCCCTTTCTATAAATCTCACTGCCGGGGGGTTGACGTTGTGCACACTCTGTTGCATGAAATCGATACGTTTTTTGAAATTTCATATATTTCAAACAGTACTCGCACACATAAAGCGTTCCCACTTTTCCGTACTCATCTGGATACGGACTAAAGTACCACGTATCAATTTCGTATTTTCCTATGCGCAACTTGTCGATATATTTAACTTTGGTAATGGCCTCGTGTTCTTTTTCGAGTGCCGCTGTGGTTGGATCCATTTCTGCGTACGTTTTCTGAACATGATTTATTTCGTCGTGACGCCTCTTCTGGTTACGCGTCAGCTTTCGATCGGTATTTTCCACGGGGGATGGGTTCTCAAGAGACGCTATTTGCTCCTTACTTAACTGCTTCAGTGTTTTAGCACTGTTGCGCCTTTCCTTGTCGCCCAATATAGGTGCATCATCATTATCATCGGTGGTTTCTGTTAAGAGACGATCGCGTGTTACCCATTCATCTAGCCGTCGGTTTAAACCAACATAGTGAACGTAGAATTCGTTCGCACCCAAGCCATCACTATGTCTGACCTGTATAATTTGAGCTGCGTATATCTGCAAATCTGCACGACGAATCATGTAAACATCTCCGATCTTAATATCTCTGGTTACGCAGCCGGCGGTTCCATTCGCTAAAACTACACTAGAAGAGGAAACACTGCTTGCGTCAATGTTACTACTACTTTCTGCGTAGTTTTCGATTTGGCTGCTGGGCTTGTCGGAATCGTCATTTTTTGTTATGTTTTCAATTGCTGTCATATCGTGCAAAAGTTAAAATAACTAGGAGGTTATGGGAATAGTGTTGATGAAATAATATATTATTGTTTTTAGCGTGACTCGCGTTCAACGTATTAGAGATGTGTAATTCACTTTTAGTACTAACGTAAGAATAATCATAGTTGCACTAGTAGCGAAATTAAACGAACTAAATGTAACAAGAACATTTCGTGAACCAAACGTACCTCAACAAATTTTGAACTCAATTGAATTTTCAAATCAGAAATAAATAAGTGTGAAAGAGACAGACCTGATATTATTACATGTATTTGTTGCTGACCACAAAAACAACAACAGTTTTTATTGCTCTCATCCGTTTCTTGAGCTATAGCTTTTGAAAACTTCAGTCCTATATCTCCTTAACTTTATGAAACACAAATGCTTATGCTTTACATTTGTGTGTAAAGTATTTTGGCTGTCCGATTTTACTTACGTTCATATTTCACACACATATTTTACAATGTGTATGTACCATTTTAAAGAAAATTTTTAATTTAATTTGGCACTTTATTTTTATACTAGAAATACAATTAGTAAGAATGTCATTTGAATTAATTTACTACTATTATTTAAAAATTACCTCGCCAAAAGGTCAGTTAGTTGATAGCCATAAAACTTTCTCATTTACTAACTAAATATTAATGATACATAATTTTAAACATAACTATATACAATTATAGTATTAAGTACATACTACCCGATTTCTTAATTTAGTTTATTTTATGTTTTATTTTGTTTTCGTAACTCAAAGATATATGGATGTATATATCGATATAGAATTATAAAATATGTTAAGCGTGCTGGGTTTTAGACATTCGGAAATTCTGAGTTCACGACTTTCTGTTTAGTTCTCACTGTCAAATTTTTAATTTACAATTATAACGGTTGTAAATTTCTAAAATACACACATTTCAAAATATCTAAGATATGTACATACATATGTATGTATGTACGTGGTTCGTGGCTTTAAATTATTATTTGCTAGCAGGTCAAATGAAATCAAAGCCTTTAGTTCTACAGGTTTTGCTTAAAGCCTAAAGGATTAGTCTAAGCTTTAGGTTTCACAGATTCTTTTAAATCTATTTGCGATTTATTGCGATTACTGTGGAGCCCGAACCTCTTCGTTGGTTTTCATCCATGTACAAATGTATTTTTTGCTTACTGGTCAAACCGGGTCCATAAATATCACCTCTAAGTATGCTTGCGGTATCCTTATTAATTTGAATGGGCGATTTAGAATCCAGGGAGTGCATAGTTTCCAACGGATGCTTATGTACATCGGGATATCTGAAGTCATCATCGGCATGAAGGCTTTTATACAAATCCGGAGCTTGTTGGTGTAGGCCTTTAAGAAATATGATTTTCTTTTCGTTTGGTTCGTTGTGCGACAAACCCCGCACGAACCCCGGTCTTTCTGAATATTTGTTAAAATCACGTTCGTCCTCGACATCTCCAACTTTTGTCAGATCCTTTTGACTGCGACTGACAAGATTAACGATGGAGGGACTTTTCAGTCCACTTTGTAACAATGAACTCTCCATGGAATATGGGTTTCTTTTCTGGATAATGTTAACATTCAAATTCTGGTAGTTTCTTTGTTTACCGTTGTTTATTAAACTCTTGTCCGCGCCTTCATTCAAACCATGTAAATTAAAACTTTTGCTCCGACTTAATGATTTCGAAAAGGTTCGAGCCGGTTTGACGGGACCAGTCTGTGCCTGGGGCCAGACATTCACTTTCTTGCCAGAGTAATGTTCGTGTTCACGATATTCGGGGTGGTCGGCAAGTTTGCGTGGTAGAGTTTTTGCAGTTCGATGATTATGTGTCAGATTCGGTGTGGATCCAACTAGACGTTGGCCACTTTTCTGATAGCGCCCCAAAGTGTTGGATGACGTATATCTGTATGAATGAGTTTTAATTGTAGCATTAATTTTGATTTTGAAAAAGAATGTTACATTTCTTAAGAACAAAATATTTATACTCGTATATGTACATAAGTACATATGGACTTGTATATGTACGAGTATACCTGGATTTTCATTCAGGTTCTAAAAATTCTTCTTCTTTTAAACCGAGTTTTATTAATAAACTTATTACCTGTTGAGTTCCTTCGGTCTTTCGTTGAGTTTCGGCTCATTTCCTCGATGATTTCTGTGTATAAAGTCAGCACCGTTATGTTCACGGTTCTGTTTTCCCGCAGGTCCCAAGTCATACAGGTTTTCTTTACCATACAGTGTACTCGAATAAGGGTCCTCCCCCAAATAGTATCGCTGTCTTGGATTACCAATTCCATCCAAATCATGCTGGCTTGCGTACGGATCCGTGGACTCCAATCGCCTTAGAGTCTTGGCTTTTTCAGTGTGCATTAAATTGGCCGATTCCACTTTACTTGAGTTGCTGAAGGAGTGCGCGTGAGTATGAGGATGAGTGTGAGCTTGTGTGCTGGAAATGTGTTGATGTTGTTTAGCGTAGTCTTGATCAGACCCATAATCGTTGGACTGACTTCCAATGTGGGTGTCTATGAGGTTGTACTGTTGATATGTGGGCGAATGGGCATTGTTCTCTAACTTGTCAGTTGCTTGCACCGCAGGCGATTGTTCGGGCGACTTGTTCTTCGTCTTCATGCGGAACTTACGCTCAGCACTGACCGATCTTATTTTGCTGACGAGTTTGCGAATCGAGTTTCCAATCGCTTGGCCAACTTTGTTCGACTTGTGTGATGCAGCAGTGGATGTAGATATCGTGGACGGTGTCGTTTGTGTGGTTTGGGTGGACATCTTTGGCCTTTCGCTGTGATGCACTTGTGCTGAGTGCGGCGCAAGTGACGAGGGTGCGAAACGCGTGCGTTGATTGAGCTTCCTGGCAGTGACAGCATTTGCTGTATAATTAGAAGCATCTACTGCATTAGTGCGAGCGTAACTGGAAGACGCAATGTAATCTATTCGAGGAGAAGTTGAACGGCTTCTGGGAGGTGGTGAGTAGTCTGGAGGTGGTTCAACGCGTTCCGTGTGTTGCTCAAACGCCACCACTGTTGATTCCGAAGGTGCTCGTATTACTTGACGAAGCTTTTTCTCAATAGTACGCTTCCGAGCTGGAACTGTCGGACGATCCATGGTTTTACTTTGCATTTGCAGAAGATCGGGCGATGGAAGTGCGTTGTCCTTTCTGTACTTTTGTATCTCATACGAGTTCCGTGGCACTGTCAAGCTGTCGAAGTTCCCATTTTCCATTACGGATTTCCTAGCTCTGCTCAGCTCATAGTCTGCCTTCGATCCTCTTAGGAAATCTAATTCGCTTTTAGGGTCAATAAAATCGATGTCTTTTTTTAGGTGCATATTGCTTTGAAATCTCTTCTCCTCCTCAGTTAGTCCCAGTCTGGTGTCGGTGGGTGAGCAGTTGATGTAATCCGGGGTATCTTTTCGGCCGTTGATGTCTACCGAGTTCTTTTTTGAACGCGCAAGGAACTGAGAAGATAAACTTTGACGCTTTTGGTGCAAGATATCGTCACGGCTCACATAATTGTCCTTGGCTTCATTCACATTTTTAGTGCCGCTGTGCAGCTGGTCTCCTGAGCTGGATAGTGGACTCTTTTTTAAACGATTGCGTTCAACTGTTTCTTTTAAATCATCTTGGAAAGCTTTTGTCGCGAAATGAGTTGTTGGATTTTTCCGTTCTGTTCCGTCCAGCCTCGTCTTTGCAGCGCTTGTAATGGTATCACCGGTTTCTTGATATTCCCTGTTTTGCACTTTGGAAGCAAGTAATCGTTGGCTGACCGCAGAGGCGTCGTTATGAGGATGACTCGATTTTATGGTTACGTTGAAGTAGGTTCGTTTCGTGGGCTCAACTTCAGTCTCGTCGCGCGAATCGTTGGACGCGGTGGATTCACTGCCGAAGTGAGATTCAAGCCATTTCATTGTTTCACCCTTGCGAGTCTCCTCCTCACGATCGAAATCCAGAGGTCGCTTCGTGAGGGCATCTTTGCGGTCCAGTAGCAGTGCAGCTTCTTCAGCGGAGAAAAATGGGAGTTATTTCCAGTAAACCAGAAAATGTTGCAAATCAAACAGACGTTATCTAAGCGAAAAGTTACCTTTTTGTTGCTGCAACAAACTCTTCGGTGGTCTCCGCAACTTGCGCATGCGGTCCGACAAACTGTCCCAGTCACCGGGGCGCTCCAACGATCCGTCCTTTTCTAGTTGCATAGTTTCGGCAGTGTATCTCATCTCAGTTCCGATCACTTTGCCATCGACTAACAAATCCACGTTTTGTGCGTCCCTTTGTTTAAAAAATCGTTGATGTGCTTCCTGCGGCATTAGTTTTGATTTACTTGAAGATACGTAACGGTACTTGGAAACTACTTACCACTGTTGTCAGCTTCTCGCGACTGCCTCGGGAATGATCGTCTTTCTCGGGTAGATCCTTATCGACAATCACTTCATGCTTGGTAGTATTTTCATTTTCGGTGATTAGGGTCCCATCGGGTTGAGCGAAGCAGCGCTTCAGAATATCCTCCGTGTCAATAGTTTTGTATGATTTATTTGTATTCGCGATAACTTTGGTGGGAGCGACCAACGAGTGTTCCCGAATATTTGTTGCTGATAGAAGAGTTTCGGTCAAGTTATCGGCGCTGTTGTTAATGGCATTTATGTAAGTCTGTAATTATCGATTGTTGATTGAACTTATGCTTGAAACTTAAGACTGAGTAAAATTAAGTATGTACATATAAAGGAAAATCCTTAAGAAAGAAATCTGAAGGGATTGGGGAAGGCAAATCTAAATGTTAGAAAGCTCGAAACCAATCCTTTGATTTTCAATAATTATTTCTTCTAAACAAACCTTGAGTTGTCTTGCTGTTAGATTTGCGGCCTTTATTCATATTGTTAACTTTTACTAATTATTTTATTTGTTTTTTATTTGTATGATACTATACAATTATTGCAAATGTGCATATCCAAGTTTCTAAATTCAACTGAATGATATTCTGCGCCGGATCTGAAAATCTGGAGGTGATACTGTTTTTAACAACAGCGGCTCAGAGCGAAAGTATTTAAACAAGCCCCACTAAGGCCGGTTTCGCCAAATGTCTAACTCATTTCAAACCTAAACGAAATTCGATTTAAGCATCGAAATCGTAGTCGTTGAAGCCATGAAGCCGCACAGAACCAAGACCTCGACGATGACGGCGACGGCGACGAAAAACTCGCTTTCTTTCGTCCACTGCACACACAGTTGCTGAGGCACACACCAAGGGGCAATGATCGACTTCTTATTTTCCCAAGACTTGTTTGCCTTGGGATTTGTTTTAAGTTTTCGCCTGCACTTAAGATTGTATCTTTCGCTGGGTGTTGATATGTCAATACATACGAGTGTACCTGATGATCATGGTATATGCATGTATGTTTGGTACAACCCGATGCAACGAGTTTAAATTACAATTAAATGTTCCACTCCTACCGGTTTTCTTTAAGAGAATAGACACAATTATTATTAACCTTTTTTAGGCCCAAAATAAAGACACAAGCTTCTTGTTTTCGTTCACTTAATGTTTTTGTTTTGCTTTACACGTAGTCTTTGACGAAGAGGTAGTTATTTGTATCCATCAACATTTACTGTTGCCTTTTACTAATAAATACTTCAAAAGGTTTTCCTTCTTTTTTGTTCTTCTTTTTCTTCGGTTAAGGTTTGGCTTGTGGAAGCGCAAAATTTCGCTTTATCTTACCAATTAGTTTGGTACAACTCGACTGAAGTCTAGATCCAAGAAGCAGTACGGAGAGGCTTGGATTTGCTGGTTGGATTTCAATTCCAACCGACTCAATTCGACTCACTTGCAATGTGAGTGCTGTGAGCGATCATGATTTCTCTCGTTTCGCTTTGGTATCTCCTTCTGATTCAAGTTGGCATTGATTACAAGTTTTGGTTTTCACTCAAATTGTCAGAGCGCACACTCTTTCGAGACTTATACTCTCCTTAGTATTCTGGTCACTATACGAGAATAATTAGATGCTTTTCATGTAATTATTGGTTATATTTACAGTTATAATAAAAGAAACATATACAAACTCGGCGGGATATTTACAAAAACTGTCTGTAAACCACATCCACATACGTATGTACGTACATAGTTGCTAGAGATTTGTAGAGCTCGAAAAATATTTCAATTCGATTGTTTATAACAACAAACTGTTATTCAAAGATAAATAAGTTTTTCCAGATTACGGATACACATAGAATAAATAAGAGATGTGGGTCTAAAACAGATCAGGTTTATACAATATACATATATGTCCAAGTATGTGTCTAAATAATGTTCGAAGGTTTGTACGGCAGCCGGTTTATGTATATATTTACCTCATCGGAAAAGTCTCCCAGATGCTGGACATCTTCAGTTTCTAGGTAGTTTTTTTTTTCTTCATGTGTTATGACTCGCTTTTCATTTGTCTCACGCACCAAACCGTCTGCTGGACGTGGCACTAGTCTTGCAACTGCCTTTGCATCCATCGCTAAAACTTGTTGCCGGACAGCTGGCCCATCTTCAACTACGTCATTGGGAGTTACAACAGACACATTGAGTTGATTATCGGGATTTCCTAAATCATGTTTCTAATATTGAAACGTTTGTATTATTAAAATACCTCAAATATAATCACATACAACACTAAATTTACCTCCGTTGTTTCCGTTTCCTGTTTGTCCGTGTCCTCAGTTGTATTCGTTGAAACGATTGGTCCAGAATCTTCAACTACTTTGCCATCGGCCAACACAACTTGACGTTTGACTCTGGTTTCTATCTGTCGCGTTGTTGTAAGTTCTGTTTTTTTCTTTGTAATCCATTCCTCTGGAAAGCAAAAGTAACAACCAATAATATGGCATTTCGTATAATTAAATACAATTATTTATTCATATTATACATCTAAAGCTTAAATAGGTTGGCTATGGGTAGGATATTTCAGCCTCAGCCGGATCGAACATAACTTTATGATAATAATTAGATTAGCGTCTTTAGAAACAGACAAAGTTTTAAAAACGGATACAAGTTGGATTGAAGTCTTCCATAAGAAATGACCATCGCCATGAATTGAGTTAAAAATAATTAAAGATGATAATCGATTTATATTCAGTCAGAGTCTTTGTTAAAAGAAGAGAAATTGAAAGATACACCGTTTGTTTCAAGGTTCTTATATTGATATAATAAATGTATGTACATACTTATGCTTTTCAGAGGTTTGCCATTGGAAAGTCTTGTATACTTCTTGGGTGGGTTCATCCGAAAATAACATAAAACCAGTATAAAAGTAAAAATTCTAAAAGCTTTCAAATATTTTCCAAAATGTTGCAAAATGTTTGTCTAGTTTGAAATTTTCACACGCTTTTCAAGTTGCATGCTTGCAACCGGCTTTGTTATTCGTAGGTGCAACTTGTGGTTGCAGTACTCAAGCATCAGCAATTGTTGCAGGCTGAGCTGTGCATGAGCGATTTGCGCTTAGTACGAGTCTATTACGAAACGCGCTGGTCCAAGTACGTCCAAGAGAAGTAAAGCGCCTGAACAACCTGTAGTTTTTGCATAGGTACAACAAGTATTGCTTCAACGTCTAACCCCTCATATATAAATGTATGTGTGTGTGTAGTTTTAGGTATGTGTGGAAGTGAACAAAGCTTTCCGTTATATGTATGTAATGTGGAATGAAGAATAGGAGAATACGAGAGGGATTAAATAAAAATAAGCACGAAACAAAATTCGCCACACTGCGATTACTGTGGGCCACACTTGGCGAATATCTATCAGTAATGTATCCAAAATTATACAGGCTCTCACATATAGTTTTATACCCTACACCTACAAATTGGAAAATTGTGGAATCAATAAACTGCTGCGCCCATTTGCTATACAAAACCTGAAGGAACGTTTTCTAAATAAGTTATTGCAGTATATTATGATGACAAAATTCAATTCCCGAACAGAGTGTATTAAAGGAGAACTTGATAAAAAGCGTGATTCGCCCATTTTTTCATCATCGGTACTATTAAGAGTAAGTAGAATAAAAGCTGACCAATGGGTGGGTACTGGAGATAGCTATAAGATATGTACTTCCAAAATCAGTACTACGTCCTGTGTTCTATATACTCATCTAGAGATGAATCGATTGTTTTGTGGATTCGATGGGTTCCGTCTAATTGTTCCATTTACTAAAGTTACTAAATTATCAGTTGTTCAACTGGAGTTACAACCACCACTGAACGAGAATAATTAACAATTTAATATATGGTGCGAAGTTGTGGTTGGTCATGTTGCGATCACGTTGTCACGTTGTCCAGTTGCCATCATTTGCTAAATATAGAAATTTTATAAAACGAAATGCGGATTTCCTTTACGTTAACGATAACGTTCATTATTTGTTTACGCACTTAGAATATATACGTGGTGACCATATTTTTGGTAGTCGTTTGTCTCTATAAGAACTTCGCTTTTAGGAATTTGAAAGATACATCATCGTATAAGCGAACATGTTCCGACTTTGAATGTTTTAAATAACTTCATAAAAAAGACGCAGATCGCAATAGCGACTTTCAAGTAAGAAATATAAATACTAATACTAATAATTAATCATATAAAAAAAAACTTATCGTGGGAGGAAGGATTTAAATTCTTCTTAAAAACACTTCTGCTTACCTTCTTTGGTAATGGCTTCTGTACCGCTGCTATCCTCATCTTTGGGTTCAAATTCAACCTGTAAAGTATCAATATCATAAAAATTAACACGTGTCACGTGACGAACAGTATCTGAGAAGTTAGTAGTCTTGAATGGAGTGGGTCTTGTTTGGTGTCGACTGCCGGATAATCGATTGAATATATTTTCCTTGTTATCGCTTTTGAGGTACTGGTTACCACATGGAGCACTTGGTAATGCTTCATTGCGTACTGTGTCATTGTGGATATCCGCGGCGGCACTGCGATGATCGCCGCGATGTACTCCAACTCTTTGGTTTCTAAGTGGTTTTCCACGCGGGGGCTTTGGAACAGCATTAACCCGATTGTGTTTTTCGATTTGCTCGCTGGGGCACAAGGTCTCATGTAGAAGCTTGTATTTCGGTGGGGGGTGTGCTGAAGCTGCTGAAAGTGTTGACGGCGGTGGTGGTGGTGCTGGTGGCTTCGGGGACAATTTGTATGCACCAACCGTTGAAGTTGTGTAATTTTGTTTCGAGTTTGTGCGCAGAAGGGTTTTCTTGCGAGGAGGGTCCTTAAAATAATTCGTATGATGCCTACTTGTACTGGGATGACGAATGGGCAGCTGTGTGATGTAACACTGACTAGTATCGGAGGAGTGGTTCTGCTGCAGTTGTGCCTGCAAGTAGTACTGGTTGCTGTGAGGTTGTGCATCATTTCGTTGGTGCTCTTTTTGACGCGTCCTGAATGTCTCGCTGGGTATCGCAGTCGCTCCCGTTGAAGTGGTGGACAAGGTGCCGCTCTCATCGGAACCGCCATCACAGCTGTTTGCAGTGTGCGGAGTGAGGAATAAAATCACCACCATTCGATCATTTGCAATGGATAGTTTATTGTTTTTGTACACGTTTCAATTCTCTTCTTTAGTAATTCAATGGTTGATATACACATTTAGTTAGTGAACGTTTATTAACTTTTATAAAACACTACTTTATACTATACACTATTTTATATGTAAGTGCGAATTGATGATCGCGGATTTGGATTCTTGAGGAAAACTTAAAAGAAAACTTAAAGCCAAACACTAAATCGCGTTAGGGACCAATGTTGGTACTTAGGTGCCGTATTTCCACTGGACACTACATTGAATTAAACACAGAACGTCTTAAATGCATTTAGTTATTGTTACGATAAGAGAAGAAATGCTTTCTTTCGTCCCACGAATTTATCTCAGTGCATGCTACATTTTAGCACAATTGTTTGCACGTTTGTTTCGTTATTTATACGGAAACCAGGCATGATTTCGGATTCCCGTTGGATGATATCTCTTACGTCTCTAGTTCTTTAGTTATTACGGTGCGAACTCGACCTTCATGGTGCTTGCGAGCATTATTCTCCATTGTGATGCTCTGCACATCATCACACACACACACATGGAGCGAAGATGACACTTATACGAAAACAATGAAACATGAATGTCAGTTATTATTACAATAAAGGTCAAAAGAATACACAGCTGTAATTAATTGTATTAATTACATGTTCTGTTTTAAGACGGTATGAGTGTTTAAAATATGGATACTTTAAAAAGCTCCATTGAAAATAGGTTACTTTCTGGCCACTGATATTAAAACACTGCTCGCGAATCTGAGATCAACATTTATAGGTTGTGTTCCTCTGTTTTATGTTGCAAACTGTTGCTGCTGCAGAGCGGATGTTACTGCTATCAGTGTTATGTTTGTCACGCATGTCGCACATGCTGCTTCGTTGCTAAGTTGATTGTTGCTGCAAGCATGGAAAATTTTTATTTGTTCATTTGCTCGTAGCCGGTGCTGCTCCTAACTAAGTTGCAGTTATTCACACGGATGTTGAATGTGTTTCTTATGTTCGTAGTATTTACACATTTACACGACGAAAAATATTTCAAATGCTTTTTGATTTTATTTTCCTTTGCTTTATTGCAGTTCTTGAAAATCACAGTATAAATCAGAAATACAAATTTCTTTGGTTAAATTTAAATGAAATTTTTAAAATGAAAAGACAGTAAATAGGGAAAAATTTTGTTATTTAATTAATAAATATGATTAATCTGATTAATAGCCTTGTAAATAAAATTGTTGACCAATATTTTAAATAAGTAGCTATTCTTTTTTACGCCGTGTCCAGCTTAGACACAACAACGATTGCAACACGACCCATGCGACAGTCGTTCATAATCAAATGTGCTATTAAATTAGAGCCTCCGAAGTAATCACGAAGTTGTACACTTGCGACGCGATTTTATTTTAGTCGCATGCGGTAGTCAGGGAAAAATATAAATTTTACTCCTCGTCCCTGTAATTTCTCTATAATCTATTGTGAATTGCCATACAGATGATGAAACGCTTCCTATAAAATATAAACCCAATCCCATGGGTTTTTCCTCTCTGTTTCCTTTTTACCCGAATAATTATTATTCTAAGTTGAATATTAAATTGTAATTTGTAAACTGTAAAAATATTGTCATTTGATCCATTCGGTTTGAGAAAGGATACATACGCTGGATATAGTTTTGGTCCGACTGTTGTGTTAGTCGTGTTGCGTCAGTCGCATCGCATTCCGCGTTTGTATCGCTTTCTTTAAGAATGTTTTCACTTATTGTTTCAACCTTTTCTCTATTCGTACTTTATTATAAGATTGGTTTTATATTTTTCCAAATCATCATTATTAAATAATGAGTTGTTGGTATTTAATTTCATTGTACGATGATGATCTTACTCAGATCCATGATTTTTCTGTTGTTAATGTTTTTCCTTTTCTTTATCTTTTTACTGGACGATTTACATGCTGTGAACTGCCATTTAAATGGTTTTCTTTTGACATTTCTGAGTTATTTTCATTATTTTAAGTTTATTAACCCTATATTAAAACTTTAATACTTGTTTTTATTACTAATGATCCAATGAGTTCTTCCAACAGTCAAAGCTCACAGTGTTTGTTCGTGTAAATATGTATGTTTGCAAGTTGACCCAGATCTCACGATTATTACTACTCCGATGGCTAAAGCACAAACAACAAATACGTGCATACATAAGGTTAAATAGAGCTCGTTCAATGGGTGGAAATGTAGCCCGTTGCTACTTTAGTTACTGCTGTACGAAACACTTAAGCCATATTTATGGGCCACCGAGAGGAGTAAACGCCCCGTGCGTTTACTTAAAGACAGAGCAAAAAATAATCATTTTGAATGGGATCGCGAATGATCGGCGAATGCAAAACTTCAAATCGGTGCATTCATGAATATTAGACGCACGTAACCAAACACAGTTGAATTAAGAAATAGTAAAGGTTTCGCGTAAGCTATTTCGCAGCGCATTAAGTCACGATAACTACTAACATTGTTGCAACGCTTGAAGCACAAAAGAAAGTGAGTCGGTGGTGTGTCGACACTCGCGAATACGTACTGTAGAAGCACACCAACACATGCACGCCCTTTAGGAGTTCGTGAGGCTGCGAAATTTCAAATCGCCCGCTCCCTCCCTTGCTAGTTTACGTAACAATGTGCGGGATCTTTTATTTATTCTATATGCAGCTAAGTACATGCAATTATTTAGTACTATTTCGAATGCACTGCGATGACTCACTACATCGACGCCGACAAAATCGACAATCGTTGAATTGGCGCGCACTAAACTTTTAATTAACTAGAGAATAGAGGACGACGCGTGCCCCTTCATTGGTTCGAGTCCAAGGATCACCACCGATTCTGGTCACATGGTAGTCGAACTGTGCGAATGCGCCAACACTTCGCGAAAGCAACGTTTGCTCACTAGCGTTGTTACACCTGAACTAACATAAACATTTTCGACAGCCGCTCGTTCTCGTCGGAAAGCAACCCAATCCAAGCTCCACTACAACAACAATAAAAGCAACGACAAACCAACCAGCCAACCAGCCCATCCATGCATCGGAGCACTTTGCTGTTTGTGCTTCGGTTTCGCTGTCTGTGGCGCTGTGTTGGTTTTGTTGGTGGCCCAATTGTATCCCATCGTAGAGACGAGCTGCCAGTTTACTAAAAGAGGCACATTGTGTCGTTTTCATTGTTATTGTTCACGTAGTTCATCCACATCCACATCCACACCCGCACCACCCCAAAGGTTTTCACTCATACACTTGAATCCGTTGCTTAGCTCGGAAAAGCTCGAACAGCGTTTAACTGAGCTGAGGGTTTGCAAAACGATTTCCCGAGTTCAGGTTTTATGTTGCTTTTATTATGCTGCTCGCTCCAAGTATATTAGATCATGTTGACGTCCATGTTGCACATGGCATGAAGCATCTGCTTCTGTTGCAGGCAGCAGTTTCTCATTTTCCAGTCACCACAGTGATTTAGACTCACTCAGCGATTTAGACTCACGCATTAACCCGAAAGCTTTGACACCAACGACTCCAGAGCACGAAGCATCGAGATTTTCCTCGCTTTACTGTTATTTTTACTTTTTACTAACTAAAATATGTAGACCTAAAGACAGGCTGCAAACTTACTAGCTCATCAGTTGTTGGTGACTTCTGGATTGTTGACTGATGGTTCTGCTCTGTGCGCTTGCTGTCCAAATGATCCGCCTCCATCGTTTCCAGATTGTTAAAAGCTCTTTGAATATCGTCTTTGGTGCTAAAGCTGAGCGGATATTAATTTAAATTTGTTAAGTAAATAAAAGTAAATTAGATTAAAGAACATAATTAAGAAAAATTTTTTACATTTTAACAAATAAACAAATGAATAACGAAGATCTTTATTAATAAGGAGTTCAAATGCAAAAGAATTCAGTTAAACCGACAGCGACTGTTAAATTGATTGTCAATTTTCTGTTAGAATAATTGACTCTCTCTTAAAAATTTAACGGTTTTAACAGAGTTAAACGCTTTTTGCAATGATGGCGATCGATCGGGGATTTAAATTTGTTTCTCCGATTTTCGCAGTAGTACTTTTAATTAAAATGTGTTGATATACTTTTAGGCGTCCATGTTTAAAGCATAAAAACCCAAGAAAACCCTCGTTTTTTTTCAATTCCCTCTCCCACCTACACAGGGGGAAACTGGCCCCCTCTCATACGATTTTTTTCTTATCTCGACTTAACCTACACATCCTAGCTTTTCGTATGCGAAACACCCTGTATATTCACATAGGAATTTAGAAATGTTGCTTAATAAGATGTACTAACATGTAAAACCATGAATTGAGGTCCAGTAATCAAGACTCGCGGTGTATTTGTTAAAAGTTGAGGTGGGCGCAGTTCAACACTTAAAGTATATTTTGACTTTAGTATATACATATGACTTAAAGTATATTTTGAAAACAACAAAATTTTTTCAGTGTCGATAATGCTGTAACTTCCCACATACATTTGACTTATGAAACAAATAATTGTCAACCCAAACTAAGCTCTGAAGCTATCTGGCACCATGATCATCATGGCGGATCGTAAATACGCTGTTAAAGTTCGTCATCATGGCGGGGAAACGTGGAAATTCCTTGGAATTCATAACATTGATTTCAAGGTCGCTCACGGCATACTTAGTATTCCAGTGCACACTGACACAGTGACATGTTTACGCACACAACAAGTTGCTTGTTTCCGCACTCCATCCATGCCACGATCGGGACAGTGGAAGTGGAGTGAAAAAAGTTCATGTAAACAAAACAACTTTGATGTCATTCCATTTTACGTATGACGTCGTATTGATGACGTCAATTCAAATTAAACAAAATACAATGTAATCCACTTTTCATGTACGCTTAACTGTCATCTGTTATGGTTTAGTGACGAAAATCGGAGCTTAGTTAAGTTACTATTAAGTATTAATTTAAATGTAAGTTTAGTTAAAGCAATTAATTCACTGAGCGTTGCTCACTAATTAACTAAATCTTTAGCTGTTTGTTGAACATGTGTGCTCAGGTGACAATGGCCATAAATATTATGTTTATTTTTCTATAGGTTAGTCCCACCTTTAATTTTTGTCTGTGTACAAAGAACAACAACTTCACGCAAGCAAGTATTTCAACGCTTCTTTAATAAAGCGCCGACGCAACTTAACTCAATTCTAAGATTGGCAAAAAAGGTGAGCAACAAAACTTTGTAGGTTGAAACTTACGTGTTTATGTAGCGCAATTAAAAGTTGTTTTCTTATTTCGTGTACTAAGTAAATTGAGTTTATGTTCGGAGATTGATCCACTGAATCGACCCGATCCACACACTACACCCGAGCGATCTGAATCCAACCAATTAGCCGACCGAAAGAATGATCGAGTACGTTTTGATTTCGAGTTTGTTTTGATGATCGTTGGCGACAGCGAGCGACTGGACTTGATGCGAATTATTTATTACCGACATACGATTCGATGACAAACAGATGGTTATAAAAAGGCAAATTTTAAGGCTAATAGCTTTGGAATATGGCACAAAACGCACTGCTTATAATAGGTTTAGGATTACATCCCTTACAAGACAAATTTTCAAACTACTCATTTAGTAATTATTTAGTGAGAATAACATTTACACTTTAGACGTTTAGTTAGGCCGTATCGACCATGATTCAAGTCATGCGTCAAGCGATGAACGTCGGACGATTGAGCCAAACGTGATCGTCGAAAGAGTGTAGACGGTGCAAGTGTCGCAACACAACTGATCTACCTGGCTGACGTCCACTCCACTCAGTTGCTCACTACGTTGCTCGCTCCACCGCAGAAAAACTTAAAGTGGTTGTGGCTGGTAAACTAACGCCAACGTGCTCGGCATGTTAGCAACACGCAAAATATTTGCAGACCATAGTCTACATATATACAGGTAGAAAAAATTAAGAGGAACCATAAATTCGAAGTTGAACTTGTTCAAAATATTAAATAAACATAAAAGTGCCCGAGTAAAAAAAACAACAGATTTATATTTAAACTTATAAACTGAGTTAGATACAATTACAAATTGAAAACCTATTTATTTTGTGTGTTAAAGATGGTTATTTTCGATTCAATTAAACATTGCAACTAATGCAGTTTCGAATTTAAGATATTTGAAATTTATTATAAAATATGTAAAAAGTTATGATGTTATACATTGTTATTACTTTTCAATAGTAGCACATAATAAAGTTAGTCGTAGTAGCGTAAAAACAAACCTAATGTATAAACTCACAACTAAAATTACCCACTTTTTATGAATATATTGCTATGTATGGAATACTGGATGTATTTCCAAATGCACACTGAGATCCTTATAAATTTACTTTAGCCACAGTTTATACTCCATCTCTTATTTGAAACAATGAACTAAACATGTAAAAATCATAGTAATCCATGAAATAAACTTGCCAGTACAATTCAGATTTTGTCCACCGATTACTTAAATATTTAGTTGATAATAATAAAATACTATAAGAATAAAAAGGTGCATTCTGCTCTGCTACTTTCTATCTTAAAACATTTATTCAATTCTCTCAATTTAGATTTATTGCAATTAATGAATCAACTTGTAACTGCAAATAACATTTGTAACAAAATATACTTAGTTAAAATAATAAAACTTAGAAATAAACTCAATTTAACATTGTATTGAAATAATCAATCCACCGATTGACTCAAATGAGCTATGAATAAATGAGTGAATGAATGAAGAATGCTTGGTTGGTTTCGATATTCGGCAATATTTAATTGTATATATTGAATATTGTACGACCTCTCCACTGATCATCTACTCCTCTAGATCAATATCATATGCTTTTATGAGATGCATTTTTGGCTCGTTACATTTTCGAAGTTAGGACAAAAAAGAAAATCTTCATTAAATTGAACAGATAGAATTATTTTGTAGAAAAAAATATATTAAAGACTGACTGCAAACAAAATTCTGAATGGACATGACAACAAAACTTCACTCCTTGTATTGTTGGATGATGCATTCACCTCATAATCTCTTGAGAATGCGTTTCTTTTCCTTTATAAGTTTTTCCTTCTTTTTGTCTTGAATCTTCTTGTCGACGGCATGCTTTTTAGATAAAGGACCATCATCATCCTTGCCCTCAACACCTTTGGCAGTCTGGAAAAGAAGCGTTTACGTAATCAGTCAGGAAAATTATTTTTAATGGATGGAATGGATTAAAACAACTGACTTGTGCGTGAATTTCAGTCATCATTTTTGCACGCTGGGAATAGTCATCATACCGCTCTAGCAGCATCTTGCCCGCCTCTTCATTGAGTGCAGATTCAGCATTTGGTACTATGAGAAGGCATTTGATGGTCAACAGGATGTGTTTAATTCCGAGATCTGGTTTCCAATCCTTTTTCAGCGTATTCACACAAATTTCGCCGCTAGCAGCCACATTGGGATGAAATATTTTTGTTAAAAAGAAGGCTTTCGGTGGGGCTTGGGGAAAATCTTTTCCAAGAGTCAACTTTACGCGGAAGACGCCGCCAGCATATGGAGTTCCAGCTTAAATTAAAAGCGAATGGATTAAGCATGCCTAATCATTTGTCATATAAATAACTCACCTGGGCCGTCAATTAATGCTTGAATATCAGTTACATCGGAATCGTTAATTTGTATCTTGACTCCTTCGAGAGGATTCTCACTCATCAGCTGCATCTCCTTCATGACCTGACGAATAGTTTGTGGCGACAAATTCTCGACATTTGAGATCTGTGAGAGTGTTATTCCATTATATTTAGTTTCCAAAACAGAAGATTTTTAATTCTACTCACAGAACTCATTTTGGCGCTCCGTCTCCAGTTAAAAATTACAAATAAAACAAATGTTTTTATGGTTTATTAAGGATAACACAACCAATTGATTGTTTGTCGATTGATTGTTTTTGAGTAAATTTGATTTTGGAAAATTCTATTTAATGAAATTTATTTGATAAGAATTAAGCAGTTAACTTGAATTTAAGAACTTCAAAAAATACTTTCCAAAAATTATGATATAAAGAAAAATTTTAACTCCACAACACAACACAAGTTTTGATCAATGTATTTTTATCGATTTTTGTTGACATATCATCGAGGCTCGTTAAGTTTGCTGCTAGAAAATGTGTGTTTAGGGTTTCCGTTTGCTATTATTCCAAACATTCTGCATACCTTTTTGCCACTTGTTTACATTTAGCCTACGTTTCTACACTACAAAACTGTTTTTGTTGATACGGAACACCGTTCCTCAAGAAATTGCTGAGGTATTTTACCCCTGGATGAAAACGCATCATCATCTGATGAGATAGTTTTTATTTTCGCTTTTTGCGGCGAAGCAACAACAACGTTTCACCCATATGGGTAACAATCTGATCGCCATCGCCACTGCTTTTGATTGTATTATTATAACGTCTGCAACGCTGATCTGTGGAATTTTTTTACATTTATGTAAACAAACAATTCAATATACAATTGTCTGTCACACATCATGTATCTTTAATAGTATATTACTATTCGATTTAACCAACGTAATTAGCTAAATAATTATGAATCATATTTTCGGCTACAAATGTCGGACATGTTTGTCTGAAAATATTTCGGAGATATTTGATTTGAGTTCGCCTGTAGAACATGGACTTTTTGGCGAAATCACCTACTTAGAGTGTTACCAAGAATGTACTCAATTAGAGTATAATGTGGCTGATCTCCTGCCACAAACTATATGCATATGCTGTGCTGAACAAATGCGGGATGCTTATTTCTTCATAAAACGTGCAAAGGAAGCACATCAGACGTTGTTAATGAAGCAGGAATTGATTCTAAAATCCGAGGAACGTGCACTTGAACAGGCGGATTTTGAATGGGTGGGCGTGCATAAAATTAACGATACACTTCCAGCAATCAAAGTGAGTTGAAACGTAATATTCCAAATTGCAATTGCATTGCGTATTCCTTTATAGCGTTCGCCTTCACCTAATTCACCATCTACTTCTGAAATGGATAACATGGACAGCATAATCGAGAAAATTGACGATTGTGAAGATGATTATCGGGAAGATAATGGTGATCGTGATATTGTTCCCAACGAATGCGAATCTCCTGTTCCTCCTGCTTTTGAAACAACTGACGTAGTTGATGAACCGCTTCCAAAAAAAAAACGCGGAAGACCAAAGGTCATTGAAGTGCTAACGGAAGAAGAGCTGCACTCGACAACGCAATGCGAGTTCTGTGATGAAACTGTACTAAAGAAGGATCTAAAACGACACATTGCTGCGCGTAAACATAAGCGCCCAACGCTGCTCTGTCATGCTTGTCGTAAGTATTCCTGGCAAGTGTTATTATGTATGTCGTTTTAAGTGCGTTCCATTTTTTAGCACGCACTTTTAAGGACGTCACCAGTTTACGAACACATGCCGAATCGCACGAAGAGAACAGGCCGCGCAACTTCAATTGCGAACACTGTGAGCGAAAGTTTTTTACGAAAACGTCTTTCGTGAGTCACATGAGAATACATGATGCAAATCGTGAGCTGTACGAATGCCAATACTGTGACAAGACATTTTTCCACAAAGGTAGTTTGAGACTACATATGAAGCACCACATCGGTGTCACCGTAGAATGCAAAATTTGCTCTAAAAAATATGTGCGTGCTATTGATTTGAAAATTCACATGCGTAGCCATTCCGGAGACATGCCCTTCAAGTGTACATATTGTGAGAAACCATTCGCCCAAATGAGTAGCTTGAATAAGCATATGCGGCAACACGAAGGATATCGCTACAAATGCGACATTTGTTTTAAAGAATACGTGCATCAATCGACTCTGACCACACATCGGAAGGAACACACTGGGATACCCTTCAAATGCGCCTTGTGTGGAAAAGGATTCGCAAAGAACTCAAAGTATGCTTTTGTTTAGTTTTTTCTAAAATTAATCTATTCTATTTCATGCATTTTTCTTTCAGAATCAAACGACATATCACCGGTGTTCACAAGATTAAAGAACCGGATGAAGTGGAAGAATTTATTGTCAAAATAAAAACAGAACGAATATATCGAGCTCGTGTTCTACAGCCATGTTAGGTTGTACAACAAAATGCATTCCTAACAGAGGCTCTGGCGCGTTCTCCGTAGAGCATTTCGTGATTTCTTGCAGTTCTTTATTTTCCATATACAAAATTAGCAGAAGTTTATTATTAACTATAAGCTAACCGAGCATTATGCCTGTCATTCTGTAACTGAATGTATTAAATGTATTGCATCCTGTATTAAATGAATTTACAAGGTAAACATTCATGTTTCTATAATACTTTATTCTACATCGTCGCCTTCTGAATATCTTGTTTTTACTTCCACTTCCTTCATTACGCTGTCGGCCTGCACTAAAGTTGGTTTTTTTCTCTGTATTGGTTTTCGTGGAGTGTTCCGTGCAATCTTCTGAAGCTCGTCGTTATTTAGCTCCAATGAGTGGGCCACTTTTAAATGCACTTTAAATCTGTAAAAATCCAAATATTAGATTTGCAATATAAATTTAAAAATATCGATTTCCATTTTACTTTTGCTTTGACGGATACGCTTTCGGACAGTAGCTGCAAGGGAAAGGCATTTCAGAGTGTATGAACGAATGCTCCTGTAATGCTTTCGAAGATGTAAAGAGCTTTCCACAGTCTTCACATTGCAATTTTAAGCCTTGGTGACGCCACATGTGCGTACGCAAATGCCCTTTGATGGCAAACTTCTTGCCGCATATATCGCACTCAAAGGGAAAGTCGCGTGTGTGAAACCGCATGTGTACATTGAGCTCGTATTGTCGCGAAAACTCCTTGTCGCAGGACACGCATTTGATTGTTTCGCCCTTGTGTAACTTCTGGTGATTTTCAAGCGCTGTCCTCGTCACATACAGTTTGTCACACTGACCGCACTCGTGTAGGTCGCGATTATTTTTATGGACCTCCATGTGCAAGCGCAAATAATTCTTTGTGGAAAATTGCTTGCCACAAATAGTGCAAGCATCCGATTTGATGTTTGCTTCCTTGCGTTGGTGATACTTTAAATGCGCATTGAGTATGCCGAACGATGTAAACGTTTTAGCTAAGGTAAAGAAATATGTGTTAAAAGGTTGTTGAATTATACACGTAAGTAATTGAAACTTAAACAATAGTATAGTACTGCCAAAAGGATTGGGGAAAGAACAATTATGGAAAGAATTCCCAAACTTACAGCATATATTGCAGAGGAAGTCTTGCTTCTTTGGATGAATTCGCTGCTCATGTTCGCCAACTTTGAAATCTTTATCCTCGAAGTCGCACTGCGAATAGCGAGTAACATTCATATTATGCTCATTTTCCGTATGCTTGTTAAGGGAAAGTTCACTGCATAATTTCTTCCGACGAGTCAATGCAGTTTTGCGACGTTTGGAGCGATGATGACAGTGTAAAGAATATTTCGTGCTGAAGCGATCATCAGAAGTGTCACTTTGGAAACTATCCTCTGTGATAAAAATATTATTGTTCAGCGATATTAACTTCGGTAATTAACATATATACAAATCTACACCTTGGGCTGCATTTTCCACAAAACTACTTCTAATCTGATTACTTTCTGTTGGACTGTTGCAGGTCTCATCAGCGTCAAGTAACTCGGTTTCTTCAGTTCTTTGATCTATTTGTATATCCATAACATGATCACCAGATGCTGTCTCAACGTAGATAACATCTCTGTTTTCATACTGTTCATCTCCTTCATTTGCTTCTTGCATTTCGCTTGTATGCAAATCTGTGTAATTTACAGAAATATTATTATATTAGTTTCGTAGAGAACTAAAATACCTTCTTCTTTCGTGGTTGAAGTTACATCAAGTTCTACACTTTCGCTACATAAAACTGCATCAAGTAGTTCCTATAAATAAGCCATCAATGAATTACAAAGATTACACATTTTTTGGGTTTTTAGGTTTACTTCATATTCACGAAATTTTGATGAAACATCTTCTTCCATTATCGTTTCATTAGTGCGAAGATTTTCCAATCGTTCCAGTTTGTTTTTCTGTCTGGATTGTTCCAAAATAATTGCCGCACTCTCCGCTTTCTTTATAAACTCGTACGCTATCCTTAACTCCAGCCCACAAGGGACACAAAAACACAGGCGTTTTGAAACACCATCATCATCACTATCTTCTGCATTCAGGCGTGTGCATTCTAAGAAGCAGTCTAAGTAGGTGCATTTTCTGTCGGTTTTATCACCAGAAATTGAATTCCCGCAACAAGTTGCTTCCTCTTCGGTTTCTTCACAATTTCCGATACTAAACGGAGTTTCCAAATCAATGTATTCCAATGTGGTTTTCAGACACACTCTGCAGATTGGCTGCATTCTTCACATATCCAAACAAATGTACGACTTTTTTGTGTTTATTTTTATGAGTTTTATGGAATGTCACGAAAACGGAGAAACAAAAGCACTAAATTTAGTTGCACAGCGTTGCAATGGTACCAATAATTATTCAAATGTAATAGATGGAAGTCGTGAAAGGATATATTATCCATTCGTTGTTTTGAAGATTTGAGTGTCATGAATAATGTCATATAGTATTTATAATGTACATACATATACTGCATGGAATATCAAATCATTTCAATCTAGTTATGTTAATTTATTATGTGTCTTAAAACCTTTCTTAACTTCATTTTTCAGAAGTTTTCTATTTTAATGCCACCCACAAACAAAAAAGTCCAATCCTTCCAGTGAATACCTACAACCCTAAATGGCTTATTTCGGCCAAAAGCCACAATCTTGTCACAGATGTTGAGACTTCCCATACAAATTACAAAACCTCTTATTATCGAAATTATGCCATTATGGCAAAGTGAACAAGAGAACATTGAAGCATAGATAGAGAACATAGAAGCATAGCTTTTTTACAATTTACTATGAAGAATTTACTAACCATACGGAATCAGCTGATATTTAAATTTATATACTTAATGGAAGCAAAGGCAAGAAAAATAAGGTGAAATTAAAACGGGGTGGCGAGTCCCTCCTGATTGGCTTCGGGTTTTTCCGGGTGGGGAAAGATATTGGCCAATTGAGGGCAGTCAAAAACATAGCCACTATATTCTTAATACTAATAAAGGGAACACAGCCATAGCGACTAACCACTTATTTAGTTGTCAATGCTAACGATGGCCCACAACCATACCGATAATTTATTTAGTGGTTAGTCGCTATGGTTGTGTTTCCAATATTAACTGTTTGCGACATTTGGAACATGGCGGATGTTTTTATTGTGGCCTGCTTTTTAAAAAAAATATTAAAATAATAAAAATTTTAAAATGGCCAATCTTTGTTTTTGTGAGGTATTTGTTTTTTATTACACTTTAAAATTTCTTTATAAATTCATTATAAATTATCTATATGTTTATACTCTTACGTACATACACATACATAAGTATATACTATAAATATTGCCCCCCTGGCCAAACATCGAAAGAAACTTTCGAAACCAATTATTATTTGATAAGAACTGTATGAACAATTAATGTCTAACAATATGTAAAGTCTTAAATTCGTTTTCTAAATAAGAAGAATTAAGAGGTTTTTTCGTAAAACTGATTCTTTTTCCTCCTCTTCATTCCTTTGAAAATTGAATTTGATCAGGCTTCCAGAAAGTTCGATTTCCTATTTATTATTATTAGTGTACTTAGCTGTAAACTAGTTTACAACTCAGTTTATTATTTTTAACCATTTACGTATAAAAGTTTTATAAGAAACGAAATACAACAAATTATAGCTAGATAACACATTAGATTGGCCAAAATTTAGTATAAGAGATAATAATTCAAGCGTTTCATAAGATTTAGATTTTATAATCTATGTACATATATTTGAAATTTTTGTAGATAAACTTTGTTTATCTTATATTGTTTCACATAGAAATTATATAACTTATATAACCGAACTTAATACCGAATGTAGGACATCTAATCTCGCGAAATGTTTAGATAACAAATGATAATTTGGAAAATAAGGAAAGATTTCAGGCTAATTAAATTTTTAGATCGCCGTATTCATAAAAACTTGTGTTAAAATTTATTTATTTATTATTTTTCATAGAGGAGAAAACTTGCGGATGCATCTGTTAGACATTAATTTTAGTTGGTTATAAATTGTATACTGTACAATTTTCAAATATTCATATCCTGGCATATCTAGGTTATTACATTTACAGACACTTTATTTTTATTTCATACAATACAGTATAACAACGCTGATATATTTATATAAATAATTACGTCTATCTATTAAAATATCTACAAATAAATAAAACAAATGCATAACACTTAACATGTAAATATACAGTATCCATCATTCTTTGTCGTTATTCTACATTAAACCTAATTAACTTTATTTTGAACAGTCTTTCATCAGGTTCTATTAATATTTTTATATCTTATGTTATAAAAACGTTTCATATTGTAAACTTTAGTTAAGGAAAAAACAAAGTACTAAATTAAATTTTTATCTTTGTCATTCCTATCATTAAAATTATGTTTTATAAAATAACCATTCTATTATGTATGTATGTTTATGTGTATATACAACGGGTATAATTTCAACAATTCTGGACAAAAAATCGTATAGTGGAAGAAATATTTGGGCTTCCTTTATTATTTAATGGACGTGTGTATATACAACCTATAATTGGACAATTAACATTTCTTAATTCGATAGTTTTATCTAATCTACATATGTATATGTATATTTTATAACTAGTTGGCCAATGAAAGTACATACATATGTTTGAAGTGATAACAGAGTAAAGAAGGTGACTTTGGAGAAGATTCAGCAGTTTGAAATACCAAAGTTGAAAATATGATTATAAATATGGCTATAGCACTACCAGCATATTGCACTCTTCTTGAGCGATAGAAAAACAGAAACAAATCGTAAAAAAGCACCAATAAATATAAAATCCGGATTCAATTATCAAAATAACATCATTCAAAATCTTTTCAGGAACAAACCGAGATCATTCGAGCCTTTCCTTGAAATGTTTAATATTAAGTTATCATTAATGAGGTCAACGCTTATAGAGATGGCGGTGTTAATTTAGATAAGTTTGTTATCGAATCCGCATGCGAAAGATTGCACTGAATACGCGTCATCATCATGGCACAATGTACATATGTATCAGTGTAGAGTACATACATATACATATACTTTTAGTTTTTTCCAGTTCTTTAGAGCAAATCGTTTGTTTCTTTGGATGCTTCGAAGAGAACCACCAAGGAACATTAATTTATGGACAGGTAGGTATATTAGGTATTTGAAAATCAGACAAAATTTAGTCTGCTTATCTGAGCTTTAATTTGACAACAGGCGGGCGTCGATGGGGGATGTCTTCATTGTATTTGCATCGATACCTTGGCTTTGTATTTCAGTGGTGATGTTCACGTACATTTCGTTTTGCTTCTGACACTCTTCCTGTAGTGTCGATGGAATTGCAAGAAAACTTCACATTAACGACGATCAGGATTTTATGCTAATTCGCTTACCATAATAGCTTTGACTCTAGTCTTCGCATTAGGAACCTCGTACATGTTACGCTGATCTTCTAATGCATTAGCTGCATTTTGTTGTTCTTGATCTAATTGATCTAAGGAACTCAATATCACATTCTGAATCTCTGGAAGAGTTAGAAAACAACAATGATGAATTAAATATAATCCACTATACCATACTACTATATGTTCTTCAGATTCTTACCGTTATTTTTAAAACGTTTCCTCAGTAATTTCAAATCTTCTTCATTTTGCGATGAACTTATGCTGCGCTTCAATTTCGATATTTCACGCTTGGTCTTTCCGCAATCCTCGCATTTTATGCCGTCAGTCTGATACTGACAACTGCCGCAGAATGCCTCCGCGGAGTCCTCGCTTAGAAAGTCGTCGTTATCACCATTACGATCATCATGGTGATTACCATTACGACGTAATGGTGATGTCGGAGACTCATTCGTCGGGGGTTGCTGCCTCTTCACGTGCAGATGCTTCCGTGCTGTCACGTTTACAACAATGGCGCTTTTTGAGATAGAGTTTTCAACCGACGATGGTTCTGGTGGAACGAGAGCTAACGGCGGTGTTTTCGATGAAAGACTAGAGGTCGACGAGGACACAGACCGCTGGGGGAAGGGAGGGTCTTTGAGGTCATTAAGTTGTGCTACGGATGATGGTGCTACTTCTTTGTCATCTGATGAGGTTTTTTGTAGACTTTGTATTAAGCAGAGCACTGCTTTTACTAGCTGCTGAGGATTTTCAGAGGCTGGAACATCCACTGATGATGCCGAAATCTGTTTATTGATGATAATGGAGAATTTGTCCTTCATTTCCTGCAGTCGACGTTTGCCCTCCTCTTCATCGAGCAGTGTGTTCACACATACAAACGAATGGACGGTATTGGTTTCTTTGTCGATCTCCAGGTAACCTTTCGACTGCAGATAAATAAAACACCCATTCCGAGTAAGTAGGCGGTAAGTGGACTCGCCGTAAGAACTGTCGCAATCATACACTGAATGAAGTCAAAAGTGATTATAAGAATTTGAACGGGTAAACGATGAGAAGGAACTACTCACTCTGCCTGAGTGCTACTATCACCCATCGAACGTCGTCCTGATGCATAAACGTGAAGGGGCTTAGATTCCTCACTTCATCTGTCATATATCCGGCCACAATTCCTATTCGCTGGTCGCAGTCAATAATACGTCCGTCTATCAGATGTCGTGTCTTGTACTCCAAAGTATTGGCTTCCATCATTTTTCTGATTAACTTTGGCGGGCGTACAACTCGTGCGATTGCGATTAAAACCTAAAAGAGTATAAATTAATCAATTCGTGTTCATTTTAAGTCCTCCTTTTTAATTACAATATCGTTTCCACTAATTGAATGCAAAGGTACGGCTTCGTCTCGTCTCTGCGTTCTTCTTATCAGTTGAAGACCCGATGGAGTCGGGTTATACCAACCACATGGGGCAGAATCACTGCGTCTGAAACAGCCATCCAGCTTAACAACCTCATACGACGGTGGCTCCGAACGCGGCCCAGCACGAGCCAATCTATTAACACATTTCAAAAAATGTTATCGATCCGATCAATTAAACAATATTATGGACTGACCTAACTGTGAAACTCCGCCTGTCATCGCGCAGTTTTTTATCGATATGATCCTCGTCGGACTGAATCTTAAATCCACTTTCAGCCGAATCGTTGTCCGGCTGAATATCCATGAGATTTTCGAGATCGGTGGGAATAAGTTGTTGCCTTACTAGATCATGATCCTCAGGATGAGTTATATTCAAAATATTTTGGCCATACAAATCGGTCTGGTTGTGAAACAAAAAACAAAAGCGTACAACAGTTATTATCAAAGCAAGTTATGTATTTATTTATCATGCATGCATTTATCTTGTGACAAGAATATTCCCTCTCTTTTCACACTGAAACAAAGCGCTTTGACATGAAGCAGTGTCGTTGAAACGGCACGAAATCACGAATCTCCTCTGCGCATTTAAGACATATAAGTTTAAATTGAGTATTAACCGGACAATAGTCAAATGACACGTTCACGTGACACATGCCTTAAATCACAGAGAATGGTGAGAAGTGCAATTAAAATGCAAGGGATTTGATGAAAGGTATGCAAAGTATGTAGGTGCAATGGACGGGAGAAAATGTTATGTTGAAGTGGGTGAATTAGGAAGAAATGCCCCAAGCAGTAGAATTATTACTTCACCTATGATCGTTCCATTTTATATCGGTTCACAATGAATTTTGAAATAGTTAAATACTATTCTTTCGTCATAAACATATCATCAATACGAATTCCCTTCAGAATATTAATTCTATTAAAGAGATAACATTCGAACTACGCTTGTGAAGGTCAGAATAATCATACTGACTCTACTAACGTACTGTTGAATACCGAATTCTCCGATCTTTCTGTTGACCATGGAAAAAATTGGCTAAAAAAATATACGCGGTGCTAATGGCTTAAGTAAATTCAAACTATTCGGAACCTCTTCCGCTCTTTCTGAATACTCTGAATACTCTTTCAATTGGTCAATGCAAATTATACATCGCTGTTAAAAACTGCAGCAAATGTTAGAAATAACACAAAAACATTAGAGATACATAATAATTAGCTAAGAATTGGCTATCCAAAGTGTCAGTTGAATTGTATGAATTTATTGGAAATGAGAAAATACACACACACACACACACACATTTGAAAAACTTACTTGACAATGACCCAAGTGCTGCTCTATACTGGAGGAAATAAGAATGATCTGACCGTGACATGTGAGCGTTATAAAGAAGCTATCCAGCAGCTTCATTAACGCGTCCGTTAGTTGGGGTCTAGCAAAATTCAGTGTGTCTCTGAAGACTGTAAACAGCATGGTGAAGAGTTAAGTTAGGGTTGTTCTGAAATTATTACACATTCAATAAAAACCTTACCATACTCCAAACGTAGTCCATGTGCTGCGAATCTTAAAATCGCTGTCTTATCAACTCTGCGGGGTGATTCTGCCACATGTGGCACCATAGTCGAAAGTTCATGTATGGATCCGTTCAACTTGTCCCGGCGATTTTTTTCCGCTCTATTTCGAGCTTCACGTCCGCTAAGAAGTGTGACAAAAGTGCACACGGCAGAAAACAAGGAAATAAAAGGAGAAAAATTAGAGAGAGAGAGAAAAAAAGAAAGGAAAAACAAAAGAAAATAATGGTAATTAGTTAATAAATAAATGAATCATTTATTAATGTACCTGAATGTAGTTTTATGAAGGCGTAGCTGTTGTTCTTTCATAACTAAACTTATGGAATATTTACGAGCAAATAAAATACTACACAATAATATCCGAATTGAGATTAATTGTTCTATTATTCTACAAAATTTATTATTCGAAATTCCTAGCATTTTCCCTCGTATAAACGATATACAATATATTTGAAATTATTTAATTTCACATTCTCTCTGCTGTTGCTCTCTTTATTGTGGAATTAGAAACAAAATAAGCAAATAAATTTTATAGGTTCAGATTTTAAAAATTAGAAAAAGTAAAATAAAACCAAAACTATATTCAAATTGTTTTCTATTAGAATGTTCGAGTATTGCGAGTTCACTTTAAAACGCAAAAGTGAGACGTAACGAATTAAAAGAAAAAAATAAGTTAATAATTAATCGAGCCGCTGCAGCCGCCTATGAGGCACTTTTAGAGTGTTCATAGCAGCGCACTAGTATAGTAATTAGTAGGTTGAAGAGTACGTCTTCGGCCCGCCCGACCCATGTATACCCTACCCTTACCTGATGACCAAGTTCGATCCCGTGACGCTTGATATAACAGACGCTCGGACTGGCAAAATTTACATACATATGTATATTAAAATTAATTATATGTTTAAATACTCTTGTATATTAAATTGTTTCATACACTATACACACCTACTTCGAGTGTATAAACAACTTTGAAATTGTTGGTATATGCATCGTAAGACATCTTGAAATATTCACACTTTTTCGGTGCTCACTCTTCGATGTAGGGTACAAAGACTTGTTTAGTGTTGTTGCTTGACTCGTGTTTGGCATACATACATATATACGACCTTGTCGTAGCCAATTCTTTCCTCTCACAAGTGCAGCAACATGTCGCGTTGTTATCGCTCACACAAATGTGTGCGATAATCACTAATCAGATACACTTGTTGCTGCGACAGATAGACTTGCAAAATACATACACGCATATGTATTGATACATGTATACATGCACATTCGTGCGGCATCACAATGTAGCCTACATAAGCCGGTGCTCTTTTGCTCTTAGAACATCACGATTTTGGTGTGGTTTTGCGAAATGCGGTTTTCAGAAAATATTTTATGATGCTGCCGATTTCGCGAAAGTATTGTAAACATATTCAATAATAATAAAGTGAATAAACATGATAATTATGAAATAATTTCAAACTATAGATGCGAAAATCGATTATAGTTTAAAGTTGCCAAAAATCTGGGCATTCTCCGAAATCAGCGAAGTATTCCAATTAGAGTGCTCCATAGTTGTTGTGTCCAAGTAAAATCGATGTTTGCAGTTCTTATTTAAAAGAATTAGGAAATATAACACCCAGCCACCAGACACAAAGACAATTAATCCTTTTTGATAAACTAGCCTTCACTCATAGAAACGATGAGAGTACTAGATTCCCAATAGAAGCTTTTTGTATAAGAATTAAAGTGTGGGTACTCCTTATAAAGGGTGGGCCATTGGCTGGTTTCTTTTTGAATTATTTAATTAAATTTAAGATATATGTTACATAAGATTATTATTTCACATAAGATATATTTTTAAATTGATTACTTAATACAAAAGGAAACCAGCTGATGGCCCACCCTACTCAACGCTTCAATTCCTTTGAAATTTGCAAACAAACCCACTCGATTTAGAGACATTGCGTATTTTTGATACTTAGTCGAAGGATAATAAGATAAACTGTTAAACAAAATTCATCTCTATTATAAGACAGAAATATATTCATTAGATGTCCTTTCAAAAGCTGCTTGATTTATAAATGCGAAATTATGTTTGAAATTGTGAGGGAGTTCCTAAGAGTCGCAGACATGAGCCCAGGATACGTCAATACTGTGTTTGACATGGAATCGTGTATGGTCGGGGTCCCTGCAAGCGAGGACGGTTCCAGACCAAACACTGAATACCATGTCGATGATAGATCCATTCCGTATCATTTTCAAAAGACGTTATTACCACAGTACGTGGTCTGTAAATATAAACATGAAATTACAGACAATGTTCCTCCTGCTGTATTATGTGCTGTTGTATTTGGTTAGCAGACAAAGTGTGTACACAGAATGTCTCCTAAACATCACTTAGACAAGCGATATCCTCCCTCTCAATTTGGATATTTATGAAACGCTTACTTTGGAAATTTCAAATTTATAAGCACTTATTTACATACATACTCGTATCTTATGTAGGTATCGCTGGATAGACTCGTGGATGTCAATTCAATGGAGAGAGGGAGGGATTTCTTCTATCAGTGTCAGAGAAATGTACTGAAGCGTGTCCCTTCGACCCTTTTCCAACTTTCATAACCCCACTTGAAGTGACGTACATGCATCTACCTTTCGATAAAATGGCTTATCTCTTAATATCTATTCCATAGCTACATAGGTACATATAGACTTCAACTTCATACTTTACATTCAATTTGCTTTACGAACATATTTTTGAACATATTTTACAGCGATATATTGAAATATTTACAAACTTCTAAACAACCCCAAGCGTGCTTGATTTAGATGACATGTTGTGTATCGATATAACGATACATATCTATAAAAGGATGTTTTCTTTGCTTTTCTTTATTTGTTCTTTTTAGAAGGGTTGAAATCTATTAAGAACTTGAAGAAAGTGATTGGGAATTGAAAGTGAATCGATATAAAGTGAATCTAAAGCAATATAAAAGCATTTTAGCTGGTTTTTCCATGCATTTACTTTTTCTTACCTGTTCGATAAGTGATGCACATCAGCCAAGTGGTCGTTCGTGCAGCCAGAGCCATTATAAGGTGGAAATCTCTTCTGATCGTAAGCTGCTGGATAAAAGCTGCTGCTGCCATTGTACTGTGTGTTTGGACACCACATATTGGGTTGGTAGCTTGCCGATGCCTGGCCATGGTGCGGATCGGGAGGGGCCATTGTTGGGGTGCTTATTAAGTGCTTTTGTCGCGGGGACGCTGTTGGACTTGATTGATGCCCGTAGTTGTAGTTATACTGTAGTGAAGAGGACAGCGGAGGACGAAAGACCGCAGCATCACCTGCTGGATATTGGACACGCGCATCTACCGTGTATTGTGATGCAAAATAATTGACAAACTCGTTGCGCTGCACTAAATCTAATTCCACTTTCACGCCTCGATCATCTCGATATTCACCATATTCATTTTTACCGTCCCATTTCTGACAGGCGGAGATATGATAGGCATCCCCTTTGTTATCATGATCCTCCGTTGTCTTGTGTTGGATAAAATTGTCCGCTGCTACGTGAGGAGACGTGGTGTGAATCGGAATGCTCTTTTCCAGGTCTTCCTCATCGGAGCAGCGACCTTTACCATTTATTACAGGCTTCCTTTTGGGAGAAGCTTTGTTCCCTGAGTTCTCCATGGGGCTTATTTCGTTGCCTTCCGTTTTTACGTGGTAGAAAAGTAAAGTCTAAAAGTGACTGTAAAAATATTTGTTAGTGTCAAAGGGAGGTACATAGGTGCTCGCTGAATGCGAAATAAGTCGCATACTACAAGAAAGCATAACTAAATACCACTATACACCCCACGAATATATACATATGTATGCAACATATACATATGTAGGTACATAAGATAAAGAAATCTTCGATTACAAAAGAAGTTAGGATAGATTAAGTTTTTAATTGATGAAATTTCTTTATTGAAATACAAGTTTATTAATATAAAAAGTGTGTAGCTTGTGGAAGTGCGTCGTTATTTTCAACGAGAATCACTATTTTATTCGCCTTTAGTTTTTGGTCTAAAATCAAGTTCTGGAGATTCACTCCAGTTCTGGAGTGAATCTATAGATTGTCTATAGAAACACATTATCTTGGGATGCAATACGTATGTATATTGATGACATCTTTAGCTTGACATTTTACATGCATTCTCATATTTTAAAATCAATCAAAGTCAAGTCTCGCATAACGCATATTTTTATTAATTATGAGTTTCTTATAACGCGATTTCATCCATTGCGATACAATTTCGGTACAGTTACAGAACTTGACGTGATCATCAACTTGATGCGCTGCTGTAATGTAAACAACACAAAAACCAAAGAAGAGTTTCAACATGCCAAATGCCAAGTTTGGCGTTCTTTTTCTCAAAAACTGTTTGACGTCGAAAACTAACTTCAAAAGGAGGTTAAGGAACGGATATTTGACTTTAAAGAACAGTAAGCAGAAATAAGAAAATTAGTTTTTATTGTAAGTCCTGTTTAACTATTATAGTAAGTCCTGTTATTATAATAAGTTTTAATTTGTTGACTTACATATTCATTTACTTTGCGTTGTTTTGAAGAGAACCAACTGCAGTCGATTTGCCTTCATTGCATCGAACACTGAGACACTTGAGCATACGTTGTTGCTTCCTTGTTTTCGCAGATCATTTCGCAACACACATCTTCACGCACTTTCGCTTTCGAAGAACGGTCTTCAAAGTCGACACTTGCAGTGAATCTGGATCAGCCGATAAATCGAAAGCATTCAATCGGTAGTTGTTTTTCACAGTGTTTTCTACTCGCTTTTAAGCGCATAATCAATCCCTAGATCTATACTAATTTACTACTCAACCGATGGGTTTCTGTGGTGATTATAAGTAACATTGGCTTTATTTGGTTTTTGGTTTTCTTCTGGAGTTCTGAAGTGGGTTCGAGTAGAACATTTAACGATTATTATTCAGCTGTAGCTGTACAGGTTGGTCGTTCAGCATTAGCAAAAATTTGGTGGTGTAGAAAAAAAACTTTATACGAATTCTTTTCACTGTGTTTAACTATGAAACCGGTTGAATAAACATCTTTTCTTTCTTTTTTTGTTAGTGTTTCGTTATTTAATTTTAATCTATTTCCTTTTCATTTGAATTTGAATTTATTTATTTTTAATTCCTATTGTTGATTCTCTGATATTAATTGTTTTTTATTTTTATTTTTTTGCTTTTTTTTTACTGCAAATAGCTGCTGCTGCTGCCTTAAGTCATAATAAGGCACTATAGTGTGTCGTAGTGTGGAATAAGGTGAATAAGAGGAGGCTATAAACATTGCACAGTGGTTTGAAATACAAAATAAACCTGTATATATATACAATATTCGTGTATTGAAAATACAATATGTATTAAATTTGTTTACAAACTAAGCCACAATCTCCATTATATGAACTAATGATTGCAAAGTCATCAATTAATGTAAAAAAAGTGCATAAATATATTTCAAAGGTGTCGTAAAAAAGAAAGTAAATATGTACATATGTACGTTATAGAATTTCTTTTTTTTTATTAATGCATATAAACAAAAGCAACACCAAATTATCGCTTATTACAGCGATTTTGTGAAAATATTTCTTTGGTTTCTGCGAACTTTTGAATCCACATTTAATTCATGATTGCCAGTTATACTGCATCTCTGCATTGAAATACTGGAATACTTCTTAAAAGGGAGGGATTATAATCGAATCGAGAAGGGATTATAATCGAGATCTTAAAGCATTTTAAAATTAGTACTTCGGCATCATTAGATTAGAAATTCGAATCGTTTTCATTCTCGTCTGGTTTCGTTATAGATTTAATAAGGAATTTCAATTTTATTCATGTTGTTACTCGTGGTTATTGAATGAAGTTTCTTATTATATATTATTATGCAGTAAATACGTTCACCTAATGTTGCTTAAAATATTTGTGTTTTCTCTCACTGTTCTCTACGTGTTTTACTATGATTTGAGCTTATTACGAAAGATTAAATAACTGAATTAATTGCTATAAAAGCTTTAATTATGTTTGCATGGGCAGCAGATTTAAGCAAACGAAGAAGAGCCAGAGCATTCTTGGCAGGTACTTATTCCGGTGATGTATGTAGATTGTGATTGCGACTGCGACTTACAGCGCATAGAAATGAAAGAAAGGAAATCGTTTGGCAGAAGCCGCGAGCGATAAAAACTCCAAAACATTCTGCGATTCTCTTCTAACTCTGAGCAGTTGCCAGGTTGTCGAGCATAATCCTCAGCGAACAGTGATTAAGTTCTTTGCTCTCACCTTACGGTTTCTTATTATGAAGTGTGCTTATGGTCCACTTCCTTAGTGCTGCTGCACTGGATATAGTAACTAAGAACCTGCTATAAGACATAATTATTATACAGTTAGATTGCGATCTGATTGCGGTGGGGCCGCCGTCGTCTCTTGCTAGATGTCTCACTAACGTTTATGTTCCTTTCTTATCAATTAGATTAAAGATACATATGTATATGAATACACATGCACACGGACAATATATGAGCATAAATATACTAACAAAATGATTATTTATTAGCATTTCTCACTATACACACAGATTGTAGTGGGTCGAACTTGCCCGATGTCCGTATTTTTCCAGAAATGATTAACTGCTTTTTGGATTTAATGTTTTTTGAAACGCTTCAGCGGTTGATATGCATGCATATGAATGTATTTGCATCTTATGCTGCATGACCAGAGTATGTGTGAATGTGTTGAGAGGTGGTGGGTAATTGATTACACACATATTACATAGGTTTAGCGAAAAATGCAAATTTTCAATTGGAAATTAATCAGTATAATAGTGGTTTTCATTTACATTTATTTGTCATCACATTTTCGTTGTTTATGACTTTTCCTAACATATTTGAGCACTACATTTTGTGTGTGTGTGTGTGCAGAATTGTCTAGTAAACACTTTAATAAACCAGCCCCAATAAATAGCAAAGAAAAAACAGCGGGGAAATGTTTTAAATACTTTTTTGCATACGACGCGACAGCGACGAAGTTCTCTCTTAACAAACTTCTCACCATCAGATTGCGAATTCAATTTTTCACTTTCGGTGTATTTTTAAACATTCTAATATTTAAATTATGTTGCACAAATGCTCAGCACGGAACGAACACTGAGAACTGTGAGCACGAAAAAGTTTCGAATCGAAGTCTGCAAATATGAACGCAAGCACGAATAAATAATAAAATGTATAAAAACAACAACAACAAGGGCACAAATTAGCTAAACATACATATTTATGAACGGCGACGACGCTCAATATAAAAATAATATATCGTGAATAAAACAAAACAAAAAAACAACAACGATATAAAATATATCGAGAGCAGCAACAGCAGCTCTCTGTTAAAGCGTAATTCGGCACAAAATTCTGTCAAAACATAATTCGGATCTCTATTCAAGCACACAGCACTTGATATCGTCATCATCATGTTATAGTTGCTGTTTTTTATGAGCACTGAATTTTTAAAGAAAACCGGCGAATACAACAGCTAAGAACAAATCTCAACTAAATATTTAAGATCTATTAAGACGTACATATATATTACGATTTAGAAATATATCTGAAAGTGTTTCTTTCTTTCTGAGCACTGAAAACTGCACCGATGAGCATTTGATTTAGTGGCCGGTATTCAAATGATTCAACCTGTGCGAATTTATAATAAGACCGTACGTCAGAAGCTAGAAAAGAGCTAATCGACACTGAGCGCCATTTCCGTAGAACTGCAAAAGTACTTAGAATTAACTTGGGGAAAAAGCTCCGAAACTGACGTAAGCCGAAAGCGTCGCCTTGCTTCTCTCCAGCTATTATTTCTGTATCTTCTGTTTATTACGATTTATTTTCCTTGTTTCAAATTGAGCTCCTGCTTGTAGCAAACACAAACTCTGCAAGTGAATATATGAAACATCTGCAATAGGATAGAGTTTTGAAAGCTTTTAGATCCCGTCTATCAGCTGTGAATTACTTAATCTCTTCTAATAAAAAAGTTCAAATTATCAAGGCCAAATTAACGGTCACCGGCTAAACTGATACACATTTGTTTGCATCTATCGAAAGTAAAAATCGCTATAAAGCTTTTTAATAATTTGGCTATACGAATTAAATGATTAGAGCCCGAAGAGTTTTACAGATAACGCAGACTAGTTTAGCATCAAAACGCTAAACGATTATTCGTACTTGATAGTTAAACTGATAGTTAAAATGGCGTAGTTTTTGTACAATAATTTATTTAGTAATTATTTCTCAATATACACATTCTTAGAACTTATTTGTAAAACGAAATGGTTTTATTACATATTACAAAAAACACTTCAACTCCAAAAATCGTTTCTTCAGTTAGTGAAAGATTCGTATCGTTTCTTTTACTTTATTTACAGTTGTCAAGTATCTCAAGTTTTAGTGATTTTATGTCTGATTTATGGTTTATGATCTATTATGGTTTATTTCTTAGATGTAAAGATTTACTTTTCCCTTAATATTTCTAATTCATCGGGCAGAGCGTAAATACGCATATGCTTTTCAATAATAAGATCCTGCAAATGTGATAATTCTTGGGGAACATATTTGGCTCCGTCCATATACAATGGTTTACTCCACGGGCATTGGTCCAAAGCTTGAAGCAAACACTTTTTACTCGTCTCAAACGGTATACACTGATCAGATAAGCTACGTAAATAAAGGCGCCAGAGAAGTGAATTTCGTTGTAGTGCAAGGAACATGTTGTGCTGCCCATCGTTGGAATCCGCAGCCAGAAGCAATGACTTAAAAACGCTCAGTATGCGATTTCGTACAATTGACTCATTGTGTCTCAAATCCCATGCACTTATTTGTTCAGCCGCCTCTCCAGTTTCCGTTGCAATGACGTAACGGTCCATGAAGCGGTAGCGAGCCGATGTTACCAGAAAAACTACCGACATTGCTGAAACATTACCGCCCAACAAAGTGGCACGTACTTTATACCATGGTAACGTGTTCAACGTCCCACATCTTTGCATGAAGAACAAATTACGGGGAAACTCTACGAGTGCGTCAGACACTTTGGCACATATGAGTGAATTAGAGATACTGCAGTCTTGCCCACTCTTCTGCCCCAATAGTGCCAGATATATTTCGTAGATCTGCTCTCGTAGAAAACAGCTTCTTTCGGATGTTTTCTTGAAAATACCTAGAAGTTTCTCAAGATAAGCCATTGCATCCAGTTTCTGGCCCATCAAGTACTGCATTAAAATTCGCATATATAAGAGCGAAACGGTGCTATCAGGCAACAGATACTGTTCCAGCACCATAATTTCAACATTTCTCTCAATGGCAATCACGTCATCCAACTTCTTTGATATTGCTTGCATAGCTGCTAATTTCTTAGGATTGCTGATGCCTCCTGCTTTTTGTTTTATATCCGTTTGCATAATGTAACTATACAAAATTCGAAACGCTTCTTCACGGCATCCGCTGGAGATTAAAATCTGCGCATAAGTGAGACAAGCAAAGCAAACGTTTCTAAAACCAGTCTCGTTATCAGCGTATTTTGCGATAACGTTTTCGAAAATGTTTCTGACCGTTTGCATGTTATCCGCGGTGTTATCTAGTTCCTGTGCTTCAAACTCGTAAATGGCAAACTCTATGTAAAAATTGACTACGTCGATGTTACTCAGCTGCTTTAGTAACGCTTTAAACCGGCTGCGACCTGCCCGTACGTACTCAGCAGTAAGTTTTTTGGCACATTTCTGCAGAATAAGAAGCAGTCTTTCAAAACGACACCAAAGCAGAAGCAATGCGACACGCTTACGCTCATCAATTCCTGCATATGCACTGGCACAGTTAAGCAACAACTGCGTTATGCATCTGATATACAGTTCGTGCCCAATCTGATTGCTGATAAATGTCGGACTTACCGCCATGTCCTTCGTTAGCTCATACAAACTGGAAAGGAAACTCTGTTGCTCCACTCCATTTGAGAAGGTGCTGCGCAGGCAGATGGTGAGCGCGTCTTCAATGGCGTCCGAGTCACCGATGTCTTGAACGCGGGCACAAAATTTCTCTGCTAGCATATCGCATTGGACGAAGGGAAACTTTAGTAGTCGCAACACGAGGAGGATGAGATAAAAGGAATTTTCACGAGATTTTAACGGGTAGATATAATGACACACGTCCTCATTAAAAACAATCCGCTGTGGATCGCTACACTTTGCATTCAAAGGGATCGGTAAAAAATTATATGCTTGACGTAGCTTCTCAATGCGCAACCAGATTTCATTCATTGGCAACCCCGACTGCAGTATGAGTTCCTCGTACTCTATTAGCGTAGCTTGATCCGAATCCAAAGTCTGTAAGCGTTCAATTTTATCCGTAGATACATTTAGCTCCAGTGCTAATTTTATCAGAGCAAAAAATTGTTCATTGAGTCCAGCCTGCCTTAAAAATAGAGCACAGTTATTGAATAACTTTAATATGACATCATCGTCAAAACCTTGACCATCACTGCGTTGTGACGCGTGGAACATCTTCTGCATACAACGTTCATAAATTTTCAGAACTTCTGGGACAACACATCTTGCCATTGAACATTGCGTAGCCAGTATCTGGGCAGTCCACAGTGTATAGCTGTAAGGATCTTTGCTTAGCAGGCGATCTAACATCTTGTTCACTTCAAAGGAGGGATACGTAGAACTAATAATGTCGATGTAGCGATGGTAAAGCTTATCGTTTTTTGGATTGTAATTGAGTGATCTAGCAATGATGTCAAGCTTGCGTTCGGCCAATAGCAGTTTTGATAATTTGTAAGGATTTCTGTCTTGCAAGTCTATGAGCTCCAGCCAAGGCTCCAACACTTTTGGATTTTCCATAGTTTTGCGATTAAGATTACCAACTTGCTCTGTGAACTCATTTTCGCTAAGTATTACTTTAGAAACAACATTTTCACGGTCGTGCTTATGACGATAATAGCGCTTGGTTAACTGTTTGAATTTCCTTCTTAGAAGCCAATTATCGCCAATTGGGCGCTTAATAGTTTTTCGATATCTGGGGCAAGCTGGTTTGGTCAACTCTTGTATGGTTTTGTAACTCTTGGATGGTTGTTTATCAATGTAAAATTCTTCATCCCCCTGAAATTCTAGAGTTTTTAATTTGGTTTTCCTTTGAATTTTATTTTTCCTGTGTGACTGCTGTTCATTAAAGTCGAGCGAATCGTCTTCGTGGTACTTACTATCACATTCACTCTCATCTTTATCTGAGTTCACCTCTATACGGGAATCTTTTTGACTCTGGACATCCCGTATTTGATGTTCCAGTAAAGAAAAGCTGGAGTTTTCCAACCATTTTATGGCTGTTGCACTGGTACTCGGAACGGCTTCCTCTTCAGGTTTCGAAACAACGGAATATGCTGGAAATATGGACATCTTCCTCAGGAATAACAGACGACCACACAATAAACAAAACAAGAAGTCACATAGTATGTTCAGTAGGTGAACTTATGTTCAATAACAAAATTAAGTACAAATTAAAAGTCACGGTTGTAAATAAATACGAACCGGAGATTTTATGACGTTCTACGTTTCATGAATTATACGTTTATGAATTTATATACATGTATTATATATATATATATATATATTAATTGGGAACATATTTACGATAGGCACGGAACTCCAATTTTTTTGTTGTAGGTTTTGTTGTTGACCCCAACAACAACAACTACACACGGACTCCATTGGAACAAGAGTTATAGCTATTTAAAAATCTAAATTTATCTTTGAAACTATAACAGATATCAGGTTGATATTAGTACCATTGTAAAGGTATTAATAATTTATGTAAAAAAATAATTTTTCGAAAACACATATTTATTTTCTATTCATTAATTTTTTTCTAAGAAAAATATATAATTAAGCTGCATAATTACCTCAATACTATGCACCAGAATCGGTGAAGGAGTTATGGAGAAAACGTTCGTTAAAACGTAAGTATTTACGCGTTGTGTTGTTGTCAAGTCGTACAAACAAATTGAATTAGTGAATAACTATGCTCGTAACAATAAAAAAATTATAGTTCCAAAATGTAGCTGGTTCGCCCTAAGCTTTGATGTTGTTGCTCGGTTTTATAAACACCTGCAATAAGATCAATGTTTGAAATCTAACCATAGGATAATTTTTTTCAATTATTCAATAAAGATCAGTACTGAAGTGCGCAGTTTAAGGTCTATAACTCCGAAACTATTGGACCGACCAAAAGTGTTGTTGTTGTTGTTAGAGTTCAAATAACAAAAAAAACGGAGCCTTTGGGTAACAATTGAATTACTAAAAACTATTGAATGAACTTAATTTTTCGAAATTAAGGAAATCATTCAATGAGTGAACGTCTTGATAGTTTTTAGTAAAACAATAGAATAAATGAATGAATCTTTCGAATAAATAATCTTCTAATGAATCTTTCGAATAATTTTTAACTATCGAATAACTCGATAGTTTTTATTCGATAGTTCCCAACACTGCTTTGCTAGTATATACAACAATGATCGAATGTTTTTTATCATTATTGTGTGAGCACGCAGTTTTCTTCTTCGATACGCAAGAAATAGAGTGCATTTTTTGTGTTCAAGATATCATATCACAGAGATTTTTCCTCAGGTGAGTCCAAACTGTTATTTATTCTACAATCGTCTGGAGGCGGAGAGATGAATACAATGGAATTTAGTCGCTATAACCATGGCCAAAGGCTACAAAGGCCAAAGGCTCTTTTCGGTTTGAATGGGTGAAATCAGGCTTGGGTTAGATTACAAAAATAAAATTAATGCAATTTTGACAACTTGAAAGTAAATTTGGACAACTCGGAAGTTTGTTTAAAAACTCAGATAAATTTGTTAACTCCTTTTTAAATCATGTATTGAATATGCAAAGTATTGAATATTTTGCAAAAGGAAACAAAGTAAATTTTGTTAAAAATTGCTTGATTCCGAAATATAGTCAGCTGTTTTTAACCTACCACACGTATTTTTAGCCGAACGAGATGCCAACGTATTCAACATTTTTTGTTGAAATATAATTTATTCATTTATATTTATTTAATTGTTAATTTATTATTAATTGTGATTTAAGTAATTTTACTCTTTAATTTAAATTAATAAATTGTTTGTGAATGAATAAATTAAGGCATAAATACAGAATAGCTGCCAAGCTCAGATTTTGTTCATCTTTTTTACTGGTAGATGGGCCAACAGGAACGGAAGTCGTTGGTTTTTCTCGGGGGCTGGTTTAATCTTGGGTTTAAGACGGTTTGAAAGTCAAATAAATTGTTTAATAAAGGTACTTATGTATCTCATAAACTAAGTGAGCTAGTGGAACAAACGAAGTACTGTTGGAAAGGTATTTTGAATTGGAATAAATTTGTGTCATATTACACAATTTTTTACAAATTTTATTATTTACAAAATTTTATTACACATTTTTGTCCATAACATCTTTCTTCCAAACTGACACATTAAGGTATAAAAGAATACAATTATTTGTGTTTATCTAATTTAATTTAAATTAATACATTTTGCTTCTATACTACAGAATGTACTCATATTTAATTTTTAGGTCCAAATGAGTGATAAACCTCCTGAGTCAGGCACACGATGGACACACTTGCGTCGCTTGCTAGAACGTCCTGGGCCATTTTGCAAGGACGATTTCACACCTTCTGCTGAAAATTTGGAATTCCTTCAAACGATATGCAAAATACTGGTCATAGGTGAGCAGACAAGAATACCCGTTTTTGAAAATTATTTGTTATCAGTCATCCATTAAGGTGCTGGAGGTCTTGGATGTGAACTGCTTAAGAATCTAGCGCTGATAGGATTCGGCGATATTCATGTCATCGACATGGATATTATTGAGCTCTCTAATTTAAATCGTCAATTTCTTTTCCGGTCCAAGGATATCGGCACTTCAAAGGCAGAGTGTGCAGCAAACTTCATTAATAACCGCATACCAACTTGTAAAGTGACGCCTCACTTTGCTAAGATCCAAGACTTTGATGAAACATTCTACCAACAGTTCCACATTGTAGTTTGTGGTTTAGACTCTATTGTTGCTCGCCGTTGGATAAATGGAATGCTTATTTCAATGCTGTGCTACGATGAGGACGGCAGCATTGATACCTCGTCTATTATTCCTATGATAGATGGTGGAACAGAGGGATTTAAAGGCAACGCGCGGGTCATATTGCCCGGATACACTGCATGCATTGAATGCACATTGGATTTGTATCCGCCGCAGATTAACTATCCACTTTGTACTATTGCAAATACGCCGCGGCTGCCGGAGCATTGTATAGAGTATATTAAGATTATCCAGTGGGACAAGGACAATCCTTTTAATACAGCGCTAGATGCCGATGATCCAGCGCATTTGTCCTGGGTGTACGAACGATCATTGGAACGAGCGAATCAATTTAACATTGCGGGTGTTACTTATCGGCAAGGCGTAGATTGATTTCCTATATTAACTTTTTTAATGTTTTGTTTACTCAGACTCGTGCAGGGTGTCGTCAAGCATATCATTCCTGCTGTAGCCAGTACAAATGCGGTTATTGCTGCTGTATGCGCTACTGAGGTAAGGGTATTTTTTTACGATAAGAGTATTGTTTTAGCTTTGTTCTTTATTAGGTATTCAAAGTAGCTACCAGTTGCTACGATAGCATGTCGAACTACATGAATTTCAATAACGTCGATGGCATTTACACATACACATATCAGGCAGAGAAGACACCCGGTTGCTTAGCATGCAGCAGTACGCCGCAAACTGTGTCAATTGAGGACCCGAATACTACTACACTGGATGATCTAATAAAAATACTCTGTGAAAGTCCCCGTTTCCAAATGAGAAATCCAGGTATTCACTTTTAGACCATCAAAATATACGTGGTGTAGGCTCACTTGTCTCATTATGTTAGGTTTAACCGCTTTTATTGATGGCAAAAATAAAACTCTTTATATGTCAAATGTAAAAAGCATTGAGGAGCGCACGCGCTCAAATTTAACACTATCGCTGGGTGAGCTTGGCTTACATGATGGGCACACGATAAACGTTTCCGATCAAACAACGCCAATTACTATTACCGTGGAGTTGAAATATAAAGGCAATGAAGTGGAAATGAATTGATAAATCTTAAATAAAAATTATTATGGATTATTATTTCTTAATTGGAATTTCAATTTTTTTCACAATATTCATAACACAGAAATCATGCAAACACAAAATAAAAGTAACTAAAAAACACAGCAACGCCAAATAGAAGAAATTATGTAACGAAGTATAAAAAATTATTCACTAATCTCATCAATTACAGGCACATTTTGCAATTCGGAGCATTTACGTTTCCATAGCGTGAGCTGTTCCTTCAACACCTTTTCTTTGGCCGCGGCTCGAGTCAACAAAACTTTTGCCTTCTCCAGCAATTGCGTTTTTTTGACGAGTTGCTCTCTTATGAAATGTACCTCATCATTGTTTTTACTAGTGTCCATCTAAAATTATATTTATAAATTATTTTGAATACATGTGAAAAAATCAAGTAAAAGTTTAAAAGGACTTTCACAGGAATATTAATTTTTGTTAAAATTTTACGGAATCGGATTGTTCAATTGTTATTTACGTCCAAAATGAAATTGGATGAAGTTAATAATATTGGCCCCGAATTTACCTTTCTACGATTTCTACATATTGGACAGTTCGTTTGAACGGTCGCTATTTTTTCTAACGACTTGGATTGTAGTCTCGACAATTCTGTTGGCGTTTCTACTGGACTCTAAAATACGAAAATAAAAGCAAAGTTTTGTAATACAACAACTGTACTCACTTTGGACTCTAATGAACGTCGACCGTCTTTTAGATATTTGTTCTCTGCACGTAGTTTTTCCACAATACTTCGTAATTTAAGAATCGTCTGTTCTGCAGATTGACCACTTTGGGTGGTCCACAACTTGATGCCCGTACATTTGCAGAGCTCACGACGAGCCTCGCACTGTGCCATTTCCTCCTTTAAGGCAATAATATAGCTAAAATATATAAGTATTGAATATATTAAATAACTGCCATATTTAAGGTAACATGAGTAGATGAACTAACTCTTCCAGATGCTTGATGCGTTTCTGCAACCTTTCGGAGGAATCACCCTGTCGCAGCAAATCATTGTCTAATTGCAACTGAAGATTTTTAGCTTCTAATCGTATGTTTTGCGCTTCACATGCCGAAAACTTCTCCTGGAGCTTTTCCAGTTCAGTAGTCAACGCATTGCTGCCTTTACCCTCGAGTTCCATCGCTGCTATTTTACGTTGCTGCAACTCACTGCGTGCTTTCAGCGTTTCAATTAATTCGGTTTGATGATGTTCATCGCCCGCACAACAACCTTGAGTTGTGCAAATACCGTGTAAATGTGGAATTCGTCTCGCTGACGTTGTATTTGCTGGACTGCTGCAATCACTGCTTCCCGCCGTGTAAGTTTCGGGCGTTTCTGATGATGTGTACTTGGCACCCACTGACGGATGCAGATTAGAGCAGAAGGACTTGTTACAGCATTTTATAGCATTGGATGACGCCCCAACATGAGTTTCTAAAAAAATATTATTTTAGCATCTAACAGATTTGTTTCTGGAATCAGCTGCCACCCTACTCACCACGTCCTAATTTTGCCTCCAGAACCTGTTTCTCCTTCTCAAGTCGCGTTATTGAATTCCTTGCTGTATTCAGCAGTGATTTTGTCCTTTCCAGTGTGCACTCTGTTTCATCCAGTTTTGCTTTGTATTTCTCTGCATTCTGTTGCCAACGTTTTTGTTTCTCCCACAAGTTCACTTCCGAGCTGCTCTTCGCTCTCCTAGCCGTGATCACAGCATTTTGTCTTTGTATTTGTACTCGTGCATCCTCCAAATCGAGTTCTAGTTGCTGAATACGTCTGTTTAGGTTCTCATTCTTAACTCGTGCGTTTAGCTCAGTTTTGATCGAAACTACTGGACGCTTGATCAACTCATTACGAAGCGACTGACTGAGCTCTCGCGCATGTTTTTCACGTTGCGTCAGATTGGAAAGTTGACGACGCAAGACGTCGACTTGAGTACGATAGATTTTATTTGTAGCTTCATTACGTGTGAGATCAGCGGCTAATTTGGAGAATTGATCGGCCGATAAGTTTGTCGAGTCGTTAATATAGCGTTGCTGATCATCCTAATTAAAGAGAGTGTTGAAAATTTAGTGGGACAGGAAAAGGCTGCAACGCAACTTACATGGAAGTTATTTAATGTGGCAATCAATTCATTTATATGTTGATTCTTTTCTTCTACCAACAAACTTAAACGCTCTATTTCAGGATGTACAGCCTGTTCCATTGATTTGTTTTGCTCTTGATACAGTTTTAACCTGTGGATCAAAATATACACAATTTTAAAAATAATTGATTAGGTGGTTTTTCTATGAATTTTCTTTTCACAACGAAAATATTTACTTCTCTCTTAACAGGATTAGCTCGTCATCCTTTAATTTCAACGTATCCTCTAAGTAGCATATTTTATCAGTGAGTTCCTTTATTCGACCTATTAATGTCGAAGCTTCCCCTAGCGTCTCCGTATCCTGTTTTTCCTCAACTGCTTTCTCTGACTCTTCGTTTATTTCGGTTATCAACGGCATCGCCGTTAGCGAATCTGTATCTCGTTCAAACATCTCTTCGATCTTCTCATCCGAAATCTCATTGAGGCTATTATCGCCGCTTTCTTCACCTTTGTCACCCGCTAGATTAGGCTTTTCACTTGAACTTCTACGTACGCTAACAGTCTCTACACAAGTTTTTAGTTCTTGGATTTCCATGTCCTTCTCGTTGATGCTGCACGTAAGATCGTGCACCGTATGCTTGAGGTCTTTAATGTCCTGACTGAGTTTAGACATTGACTCCTGCGCATGTTCTTGCTCCGTCTTTAGTAGATCTTGATACTTGCTTATTGATTTATCTTTTTCACTAAGTAGTGTATGGAAGGATAGTATTGTTTTCTGTTGACAACGAAAAGTATATAATAATTGAAATTAATATCTTCAATGCATTAAACTTACTTCGATAATGTCGGACTGTTGATTCAACTCATGCTGCTTAGCATCTTTACTCTCTTGAGTTACTTTATTGGTTTCCGCCGTGCAAGTCTCTATTTGTTGTTTCAATTCTTCTATTTCCCGATTAGCTTTGGAAAGTCTAGAAGTTAAATTAGATAATATATGTACTCAAGTTATCTGCAAGAATTTATTCGAACTCACTCTGCGTTCGTGTTGTTCAAGCGGTCTACGTTTTCTTTAAATAACTTTTTCGTTTCTACGAGTTTTTGTGTTACTTGCTTTAAATGCTCTTCAGTGGTTTCCTGGTCTCTTAAGTCGTCTAAGGATGTTTGTACTCCAAAACTTTCTACACATGTCGCCGGAGTCTGCACTAACACATTCGTTTTTTGAGGCAGTGATTCGTTAACTTCACTCTTTTCATCTTTTTGTTCCTTTTCCTTTTGTTTTCCTTTTTCTTCGTCTGTATCTTTCTCCTTATCTTCTTTGTCTGATTCTGCATCAAAATGTTTCTCCTCCACTTCATTGTGTTCATTGTCTTTCTCTTCACTTTCATGGTCACCTTCCGTTCTTTTTTCATAATTTTTCTCTTCCTGTTTTTCATCTGTGACTTCTGTTTCAATTAGCAACTTTTCCGCATCATCTTCTAAATTAATTTCATTATCCTTTTCCACAATCACGAGTTGATGTGCGTGTTTCATGGAAAAAACACACTCACCCTCTGTTAGTGATTTTCTTTGTTTACTAGTAACGGAAACTTTCCGTTCAGCTGGTACAGGCGTCTCTGTATTCGTGGCCACATCTAATGTCATAGGTCTGAGAGTTGCCTCTTTGTCTCTAGGATCCATTTTATTGCGTACTGTAACCTGATCTTGTGATGGCTCTGGATTGACTGGAGAAAAGAGCGCTTCTATTGTTTTCCAGTGTTCGTCATCGGATGCTCGTTTGATATGTTGTTTCGTAAGCTCCTCTTGGAGATCTCGATATGATTGCTTTATGCTGACTAGCTGCTCTTCAAGGAGCCTATTTTGAGTTTCTGCTTTGATAAGCTTTAAGAGATGCATTTTGTTGAGTTACATTCTATGACGCTCTCTCTTTTCTACATACGTACCTTTATTAGGCTCTGAGACTCATCTCTTAATTCTACGCAATCGGCCACCTTGTACGACACCAGCTTTTCCACCTCCGCCCTAATTCTGTCACTCAATGTGACTTCAGTGGACAATTCGATGTCATTCGACCGCTTAATAAATCTCGCATAGGAAAATGTGAAATTTGTCAGGAAAATGAGTGGCGTAAATTTGGCATATTTCTCCTTCAAAGTAAGGAGGGACTTTTTCAAAAACCTGCAATATTTCGAGCATTTAAGTATGTTTTCATATATAACGTATTCGTATATGCACTTCAATTTGGTATCCTTGAGTCTTTGTTCATCTTGGAAGCACTCCTTTAGCTGGGCAGTTTCTTGTTCGGTCACGTTAACCTTTAGTTCCAAACTGGTGCATCTTTGCTGTAGTAATTCTCGTTCCGATTTCAAATTATTAACTTCAGACTTTGCTGTTGGAGTCAGAAAATTGGTATAGTGTGTTGATATTGTATGTATATAATGTTGATTTGAAGACTTACCAGTTTCCAAATCGCGTTGCATTTTGGCGAATATCAACTTATCCTCCGATGCACTCTGCAGATCGGCCACAAGATGTCGAAGATTAATATGATTATCTGTGAGATCGTTTAGCAGCTTCTGTTGCATCTGAATCTAAGGTACGAAATAATTATGAAGGAAATATAGTATAGGATTGCAAAGCATCCCAATTTTCTTCGTCTTTAACTATTAAAAAGTATTATATTTACACACTTGTTCCTGTGCAATTTCTAGCAGACCCTCCAGTTGTGCGCACTTTCGTGATAGTTTTGTTCTTTCTTCTACAAGACCTGCAGCTCTTTTCTGTAGCTGTTCGTATTCCTCTGCACTTAAATAATCCAGCTGCAAATTTTCCCCAATAATACCATAATCTATGCAGATATCGTTTATTTGAAGTTCCGGTGCTATTCTTCCGCTGAGGATGTGATCGATTATGAAAGCGACTTGTGTCTGCAATTCCGTATTTGTACGCTGCAGGGCCAAGTATTCATCTGCTGAGTATTGCATATTTGATTTCCGTTTTGTGCAATTAACCTCAAGTTTCTCGGTTTTCTCTAGTAATTCATTAATTTTAGTCTTCAATTTCGCGATTTCCGCAATATATTGCACTTCCTTTTGCTTAGATTCAGACAAAGCCATATCGAAGTCTTCACGCAAGTATTCGTAGCATTTGCTTTTCTGACACAGTTCAAGTTGAAGTTTAGTGATGCGTTCTACTGACACTCTTCCTTGGTCGCCTAACCCAGACTCGTCAGCTCGTGCAATTAACTCCTCATAACGCTGTCGATAAACTTGGAACTCAGCGAGCTGCATTTGCTGTTCACGCGTTTGAACGATCTTAATTTCCTGACTCTCTTCAATACTTATTATCGGAAACAAGGACTGATTTAAGCTTTTGTTTGGTGTTGTGGGTCTTGTGGAGCTATCAACACCTAGCGGCATCTCTATGGGAAAGAGTTCTGAATTGTCCAATTGTATTTCGCCGTCTTCACGTACACTCTCTACAGATGCAAGTTCATCAGTCTCTACGGCTTCTTGCTGCTGTAGCAACTCATTCAGAGCCTTCTCGCGCAGCTTTAGACTTTGTAGCTCATTCTCTCTACGCAAAGTTACGGCAGCAGGGGAGCGTTCACTTTGCTCTTGTAGTGCTTGCAGCAACCGTATAAGTATCTCCGTATCAATTGTGATATGTTCAGAAAAACCTTTTTTTGTGGAGCGAATTAGAAAAAGGTGAAAATGCGATGATTACCTAAATATGAAGACTTACCATCATAGTCCCTCAGCTTTTCTAAGATTTCGACCATGCCCTGGCGAAGTGCTTCATTTTCTGCAAGGATTTCTTCGTAATTGTGTTCAAAAACTGCTGAGTCATTTTTCTCCTTTTCAGGGCTTGGCTGCAAAGAGTTCTTGAACTATTGGCAGCTCATATTTCAAAACTATAATGGAGCTTACTGCAATCTCTATGGAATGATGAGAACCTATTGCAGCTTTGCTTGTCCGTGAAGCTTGTTGCTTGACCTCTTCAATTTCGCCTACCTCACTGGGAACATTGACGCTTTCTTCGCTTTCCTCGCTTTTATGCTGCAGCAGCTTCTTTTGCACACTAAGCAACTCAGTCCTATTGCAATAGAAATTATTTTAAGAATTAAATATTCCAAATTAAATCTGTAATAAAATTACTAAGGAACCCTTGCCTCAAATCTGATTTCTGCATTTTCAGTCGTAAACGCATTTCCTCCGATGCCCGTAATTTCAGTGTTAAACGGTCAATAATTTTATCTTTACTGCGCTCTTTGGCTGCCAGATTTTTCACGATCACTACATCATCAGGAATGTTAAGACGTTTTCTTAACAACCCGTTTTCGTGTACTATTTCATGCATCGAATTCAGCTCGATGACCAAAGCCTGAATTTGCTTATCACGTGAAAGCAATTTCTGTTCTAGCGATGAACACTTTTTCAAGGCTTTAATCAAACCATCCTCGCCTCTTTGGAACGCATCGAGGGCGGTTATGGCCTGCAACGCTTGTTTCGATTTAAGTAAATTATCCTCTTCGCAGCTTTCCAACAGTTCCGAAAGCTCATGACAGCGTTTATTAGCAGCCTGTAAGGATTCCTCCACGAGTTTACAACAGGCGCGTGGTTTGAGGGTAGTCTGTTCCTCCAATCGTTCAGCAGAAATTTTGTCCATAAGTTTTGTGGAAGACAGCATTTCTTCGGCCATAGCTTTAATTTTAAGCTCTAACTGCTCGATTAACTTATCTCGACATTCTATGGCCTATCAACGTTAGAACGAGCTTAAAAGGTGAAATGGACCTTCAAGATTATTTAACTTACATGCAACATTTTTGTTGTTTCCCTATCGGTGTCTGCTTTGCCTGTATTGTCATCTACTAACATTGCAACACTTTCGATGGAACTGCTTGGAGTGACATCTTTCAGATTGGAAGAAGAATGACTTGTAGTTAGCCTCATACGGAACTTTTTTAACTCCAGATTCTTTTCATCCAGCATTTTTTTACGCGCCTTAGCTTTTGCCTCAAGTTTTTTTATGATATCCATTAGTTCCTTCTCACTTTTTTCACGTTCCACCTCAAGGAAGGTAACATTACCTTCGAGTCTTGAAATCTCCAACTGCAACTCATTAACTGTCTCTTTCAAAGCTTTACGCTCGCTATCAACTAAGGTGATATCAGCGCTTAGTTGTAAAACCTTGGCTCTGGCCTCTTGAATTTGCTTCTCCGACTCAATAATTATCTTAGACTGTTCGATATTTTGGGTTTGAAGTGCCTAAGAATGAAAACCGTTGCTTAGAAAACGTATCATTTTGGAACGTATTGTTTATATTATTAATTTTTCAATATTATTTTAACATAGTATAGTTACTACTTTCAAACAAAACATTGGTAACTGCAAGAGTTTGCAATTTCTAGTTTATTACCTCGATCTCTCGCAGCAGTCTCTTGATATGCTTGTTCTTTCCATTAATATTCTTTAAAAGCTCTTCCTGCTTATCCAGTTCAGAAAGCGGATCGGATGAGTCCTTGTCACTTATCTCGCTCGCTTTCGCCTCTTCGAGGCGTTGTTGTAGAACGAATATTTCATCTGTTAGCTGAAACGAGAATACATTTGCATAGATGTATGTGTTGTATTTTCTATTTATGTATCTTATCGTAATGTTCAAATATTTCACTATTAAAAATAAGTAACCTACCGATCGAACCTTTTTTGTACAGCTCTGGTTCTCTTTTTCCAATGTGTTTAATATTTGCTTTAGTTTTTCGATCTCATCCACGAGACGTGCGTTAGCTGAATTATCTGCAAGTTGTTCATACGATATATTGTATATCTTACTTCCTGAGGATATGTACGTGGCCACAAGCAATAACAGTCCTAACTCGAGTTAGGACGTAAAAGAGTTATTTGAGGGTTATTTAATTGAGCTTATTTCGTTTTGCTAAATCTAATCTAATTTCTATATTGTTTTTATATTGCTAACATGTTTATTATAGAAGTTATACTCTAAACAACCACATCCCCTAAATTACATTATACTAAAGTCAATAAAAGGAATGTGAAAGTGGAACCAATTCTGCTGCACTTCAATTAAATAAATGAATATATAAGTACATGAACTGAAACTTTAAATAATTCTCCTGAAATCAAAAACAGATTTAGGCTGTTATTGCTTGTTATTGCCACAGATATTTTTATACAGAATACCTGAAGTTGCAGCTTGTTCTTGCAATTTCTCAACCTGCAAAATTGAACGTTAATCCATTTGAATTCAGTCAGGTAGAACACACAATTTTCAACCCACAGACCTGTTTTCCTTTATATTGTAGCACGGCCAATGTTATGTCCAATGTTTTTCGTAACGATTTCTTTGGTATCTCATTAATCGCTTGGGCCAAATCCAGGAGCGTTTCGTACAACTCATCCTTTTGTTCAGCCCGAAACTCCTGAAATTTTTTCACAGACACAACATCGGATAGATCCATCTCCAGAACTCTGCATTAGTCTAATCATGTACAAGTAGCAATGTTAGTAATTTATGCTTAAATCTAGTGTTTCTAACGCATTTGTTTGCGTTCTTTCAAAAGTTAGACATTTGTGGTCAGTTTGGTTACCTAAGTAACCACTAGATGACCAGCGTTGTCGTTTTGGTAAGTTTTGCCCTAGTACAAATACAGAAAAAGTAGTATTACTTCTTTAAACAGAGTACTACGAAGAGAATATGAAATAAAGATCTAATATTTCTTTGTTAAAAATGCTTTATTTATTGAGATCATGTAAAATGAGTCAATTATGTAATTATATGAATAGAAGTTGTAATGCGTAACATAATATACTTATATACATATTATAGGCATCATATGCAAGATATTTTAGATGTTTAATACTTCCTTAGAGAGTTTCAAGGAAGGTGCAATATTTTCCGTTCAATAGTTCGTTACAATCCATAATTGTTTTCCCGTAGAAACAGAAAACTCATTGAATGTTTAGTTTTCACTAGAAATAATGGCGAAAATATAATTTCTGCACTTGTGCTGCTATTAGGAAGGACCAGCAATAAACTAACAAATGCTTTGAGTTTCGGAAACATTGTTTCGTTAAGATGATTTCTTAAATTAAAAAGTGAGCCCGAAGATATTCCAACTCAAATTCATCTGGAATTAATTCCTGCGTGATTAACGTTCTCTATTCAGAATGCAGCTTGTCTATGTCTTCTTCGCATGTAAAATTCGGAAGAATTGATGTCAATGACTCTGATTATTAAGCTGCATGTGCACCTCGAACTGCATTTAAAATACTGTCCATAAAATCCGTACTTTTTAATACACATTTTCACAAATTTATGTAATACTTACTTCAATTTCCTCTCATTTGAAAAACATTTCAAATTAGACAGCAATGCTTTAAGATAATATAGAATTACGCAATGAGGTACGTTAAGATACAGTTCCCAAAGTCTTTCCGGCAATTTTATTTCAACATAATAGAATTTATATAATATATGTATATACCAGTCATCAATTATAAATAAATGATTATAAACTACCATAATTACAATATTAATTTTTATTATAATTATATTATAAAATAAAATTAAATCGAAAAAGTATAAATACGAATTAAATTAAATGTGTTTATAAAGTTTAAGTATTATTTTATTCTTTTCCTATTGTTTTGTATTACGATATAATATTATTTTATACGTTGTGTAGAACTCGTAATATTTATATATTCATTTCTACATATTTATTCTTATCAAATAATAATAACCCGAAGACAAAAGGGTACATTAAGTTTGTTTTCATTTAAAGAGTGTTTCGAATTTGTTAGAATAGTATATTTAAATCTTATATTGTTATGTTATATTTTAATTTTATTAAATGTAATTGTTATTATTCTATGCACGTTTAATTTCTCGATATATTTAAATAGCAACTTCCGAATCATATTGCCAACCTTTATAACCTACAATAAGTGACCTCATATTTTTTGGGCCATTAAACAGAGGCTTCAGAACTTTGTTTTAATACTTTTTGATTGAAGTTCTGACTGGCAGATCCGTAACATCTGTTATACCACGTCGGATGATTTGCACTTTTCGTACAGACACGAATACCGAATCCGAAATACGCAAAATTTTGTCCTTCGAGTTTTTGTACCGTGGTAGCAATGGTTTCATTGCAGTATTTGTTGAGTGTAACATATTTATGTTAGATATTTCTTATCATATCCCTTGGATAATACTTTCTTTTTTGGATACCCATCCAATACCAATGATATCGGAGCCATTCAAATAACCAATAGTATATGGTTATTTAGAAAAATTTAATTGCTTGAAACAATTGCGTAAAATTAAATTTTATTTTATAATTAAATTGTCTATTATTATTTTTTTAACTTATAGAATTAATTAGAGAATTAGAAAAGAAATTATTTTTTCCTCCAATACATTTTATTACTAAGCAGTTGTCTGAAGACACAACAAAAAGTTTAACTTTCTTCTTATAAAACACATTCAAGTTTTCTACAAAATGTGATAAACAATAAAAAATTAAATATATTATGTACAGTGTTTATTTAAACAAATTTTGAATTTGTATTTTCTTTGTAAATGGTTTCTATATATGGTTTCCTTTTATATGGTTGATGCGCCTACTTAAAGTTTGCCGTTTAGTATTATTAGTACTTCTACTTGCCGCTAAGAGAGTGTAATTCAGAATAGGAGAGTATTGGTGGGTGGCTAAACTCTTTGGTCTTTATTAGACATTTATGGTTGTTGCATGTGCTAATTTATTCAGGGGCTATTTTGCTGGTACCGGAAAGTGTTCCAATTCTCAGTGTTGTACATGTTCGCTTTTGGTAAGTATATACTTATTTTACTTAGGTTCCACATTCGATAAATATCCTTCAACGAATATATCTATCAACGAATAAAATTCATTATTGTTTCCCAGACAATTGCAAAATATAATTCTCTCTTTAACGTTGTTTGTCCCCAATTTTTTTTTTGGCTCTTATAACTTTGTTCTTATATTAATATCTAATGCTATCAAGTTTTCACTTTTGCTGCATATAAAAAATATCAAAATAAAATATGCACATGCGTTTAATTGCAACACTGATGCTTACATGCATGCGTTTTACCAATAATTCTTAAATTTGTTTCAGCTGTGAATGGTAGTACTTTCCATTTTTTATTCTACAGACTCAATACCATTATACCAAATAGGAGATAATAATTCCATAGATGATATAGTACTTGTATAGGAAACTGTATTTATAATCACGATGTATTTCCTATATATGTAATTTCAAAAATTTATTAAAAACGCTAGCTAGAACAATTGCACAATGTCAAATTGTGTATAAAATTAGGTAGGAAATGTTTTATACATTTTTCACTTTTGGGATTGCAACACAGAATTTGCTACTTTTCTACTATGAGCAAAGATTGAACACTGTCTGCAATCCAGTATCTAACAAAAGTTTCTTTGGTGAGGAAAGTGTGCACCGAAATTTGTCGTAGGAACGAAGAAAGAAAATATAGGAAAACTGTAAATTTTCAACAGATTCTTTTGTATTGATTGCTGTTTAGACAATAAATAAATTAATCACGTCACGTAAACATGGAAGAAAATCAGGAAAATGGAACTACCAACGGTAGCGATGTTCCCGAAATCGAACTTATCATTAAGGTAACGCATACAAACTAAAATAAAAAAAATCAAAATGTCTGTTCAAACTGTGCGATGCAGATGGAAGTTTGCAAAAAGAAATAAAAATTACAAGTGATCAAATGGGAGTGATCGACTCTTGTCGATATGATTTGTGAAGAAAACGCCATACAGTTCTTGTCCGTTTCAGTGACGATAGTTCCAAATAATTTGTCTCATGTATCAGACGACTTCCAGTGTAATCGTATAATGCGCACGTCTTGTCACTTCTTTAAATTGTCATCTTCCCAAGATGACTCAAATGCTATCGGGATGGTTATTGGATTTAACTAAAATCAAAATAATGTGATCACGCCGTATATGGTACTTGTTATTACACGTTATTTACAATTGTTTGCTTTCTTTGCGATGCTTCTATTTACGATGCTTCACGAACTGGTTTCGCACAGAAATTTAAGAAGCTACAAAAACAAGTTGTAGGCCAGCCAGTTAAATGTTGAAAGTTAAGCAAGATTTGTTTTGTTTTCTATTTCTTTGTTACAAACAACCAAGTGCAGTAAGACGAATTAATGAAATGATTGTACTCTACAACTGCAAGGAGAAGCGTTAAGCAACACTTGGAAAACCTTTCAAGTTAAAGAAAGCATTTCCACGGCTATAAGAGAGAAAAAAATCTTAGTAGTCTACCGAAACTTACTGAGTTGCCCTGTTTTGTATTTGCTTCAAAATACTTCATTTTTTAATACTACTTCGTGTTTTAAATACTTAATTTTCTTCCTTTTATGGGAAAATATATGTTTAGATATAATTAGAAGTAATATATGTATACCAATTATTGAAGGCAATATAGTAGCAAACAGATTATTTATTAAGCTAGCAGGCAGAAGTTGATTTGTGTGAAATTGTCTATCTGCTTGTTTGATTCAGAAGATTTTCACTTTCAGCTGAAGACATTTTTACTTAACTCGAATTTGTGGTATCAAGTATAGTTTTGATATATAGTTAAATAATAAGTTTGGTAGATACAGATAAAACATGTTCGGAGAAGAAATACAAATTTGTTAATTGTTGTGCTAAAATACATGTATTTTACAGTATTATTATTTGATCATTCTTAAATAATTTGATCTTGTTATTAGTAATTACTTATTGAAATAAATTAAAGAAAGAAAAAAATACGTATCTAGTTATTATTGAAAGTTATAACTTCACTTTACTTCGTTTGAAAATCTTCTTCGTTCAATTTACGATGATCCGCGTTTCGTAGAGAATCGAGTTTGTTTGCATGTGTACGAGTATGTTGATGATGTATGTACATATTTATTGATAATCCAAATGATTGAATGCCTATATATTGCATGAATATGTATGGGGAGACTTAAACAGAAATATATGTACGATTGTACGATATTTTGTAAGTTCATAATTCGTAGATGATTGTTGAAGAAAAACGAAAAAATAAAAAGAGCATGATAAGAGTCGACATTTTATCTTATCGATATTCTTGAACATATAAACAATTAAAATTATCCAACTGTGGCATAGTGCTTTCTTACATTATGAACATATACATATACAGGATGAGGCAGAAGTAAAATTAATAATGACTTCATTCTAAGATATCTTGCAACGTTGCCATCTGTGGTATTGCTCTGGAATCCTTTGATATTCCATATGAAAGTTTCATATATTCAAGATTCACATTGCATTGCTTAGAAAAAGCAAAAATTTTGTTAAATTCAAAAACTGAATGAGTCATTATGAAGAGATGTTGTTTGGTTAATGAATGCGATGAGGAATTGCCCAAATAGTATTTTTCATCTTCCTATTAGTTCCTTCCTATTATTCTTCTTTATTTCATACTTATTCTTAATATAAGTTATGAATATATGTAGATTAGTTGGCGTGGCGACATGAACAACATATTCGCAAGTGACATCATCAACGCTAATCACTTACGTCTGCTTTTAAATTAAGAACTCACGTTAGAAAATTGCAGCTGTTACCTTGTTTTCGCTTTGAAATTAGTTTAAATTGTTGATGTTCATCATGTACATATGCTGATCTTACAGTACAAATGTGTCTGGATAAGAATCGCACTAAACTGCATTTTCAAAGGTTCATTCAGGTTTCATCCTTTTATAGAGGTTATTTAAGACATTAAATTGGACATCGCCTGTAGTGTTCTAGCTAAAGTCTGTTTATTCTGTATTAAATCTATTCTACTACTTATATGGAGTATTATTTTTGCAGCTTTAAAAAGGATGTTGTTTTAGCAGACTTAAACTATTGGTTTTTCACTTCAAAATTTTGTGTTGTACTCGTATATGTAAAGAAAACTTTCCACAGCCGATGAAAGTCTCCCCTAATCGTATTTCCGTTATTATCCTCTGCACCTTTTCAGGATGAATTTAGTTTTACAAATCAAGCATTAAGCGATGAGAAAGAGAAGCATCGGCACGAGCAACAAGTACAAAATATACTTAACCAAGATAAAGAAAACGAAGTAAGAGATAGCATTTTTCTCACATATGTAATTGAAGGCACGCCGCAGAATATTGTATTCACACAATTGCACTGTGATGCCACTGGTAACGATGGTGATGTGGAAGACAATAATAAAATCGAATACGAATTTGTGAATGAAGGTTCACCCCGTTTAGATGTCTCGAAAATGAATATCGAACAGCGAAAGGATTGTAACACTGACAGTATTCGTGGCGACAATCGCCAGGTTTTTGCCAGCATGGCAGCTGAGACGTGTAAGGATGAGTTTGATGTAGAAAACTTGGACTTGGATCTGGAATTGGAGCCAAACTCAATACAATCACCAGTAATCTGTGACTGTCGAGTGGGTGCTAAACTTAAAGCCAAAGCTAAGACTAAAAGTAAAGCAAAAACAAAGGGGGATTCAGAGTCATTGCAGTTGGCCGTTTCGGCCGTACTGAACGACGGCATGAGTCTTGGTGCCGCCGCGAAGAAGTACAGCGTTGTCAAATCTACCATCTGGTCAAGAGTTTCAAAGCATCCGAAGCATCGTCGCAGAAAAGTGGACAAAGAACTGGCAGAACTCATTTACAATAAACTCTCCGACGGCGAATCACTCACTGAAATCTCAAGAGAACTTAATATAGCGAAGTCGACTGTGCATCAACATAAGACGCGTCTGACACGGCACGGTCGATTGCCACCTGTGCTACTTTTAAAGAAACACCGCGAAGGGGGCTCCAGTACTGGTGTACAATGTCGCTTGACACAGGCCTATCGCGGCTGTCGAGTTAATGGAATGTCCGTTCGATTTGCAGCCGAATTCTATTCGGTTCCTCTTACCACACTTTGGCGATTTATAAAGCGACGCCAGCAGTCAGCACCTCAAAATACTTTGGCAACTATTGAGACATCAGGCGAGCGTAGCACCGCCGAATTCAGTGAAAGCGTCCCCGTCTGCAGTGAAATAAAAACGGAAAACAGCGAATGTTTCGAGTCAGTGGATGATACCAAAACTGAACTTAATCCTGAAGATCAACAGCTTTTTGAAGATACATATCTAAATCATCTGTTTGAATGAGTACAATAATTTTTGAAAATAAGCTTAAGTTTATGTCAAAAGAAAAATATATGTATTGTGATTGACATCGCATTAAAAACGTGTAGTTATTTAAGATATCTGGGAGAACTGTTTGTAAATGGGTGTTAACATAGGGGGGTGGGGGGAACTCTTCAACTCTGAAATCCGTATTGCTTTTATGAGTACATACTTCGTGGCAACATTATCTGTGATATCAAAGACTTATTTGAGCTCTATTGAATTGTAGGCTTCCACTATCGACGGCCGCCGCAAGGGAGCGTGTTTGTTCTGTCAGGAGTACTTCATGGATTTGTACCTTTTAGCCGAACTTAAGACCATTAGCTTGAAGGTAACGTTTTACACAGTTATTTAATTATACGAGTACACTAAATAAGCAGCATTAACGCACGAATTTGATACAGGTTACCACTGTTGATATGCAGAAACCACCACCAGATTTCCGTACTAATTTCGAAGCTACTCATCCACCGATTCTGATTGACAACGGACTGGCCATATTAGAAAACGATAAAATTGAACGGCATATAATGAAAAATATCCCTGGCGGATATAATTTGTTTGTACAGGTATGATATATATACATAAATAGCTATTATTAAATACATGTGTATTCCTGCATTGCTTATTCCTTTTTACTTGAAACAGGATAAAGAAGTAGCCACACTTATTGAGAACTTATACTCCAAGTTGAAACTAATGCTTGTTAAGAAAGACGAGTCGAAGAATAACTCGCTGTTGACGCACTTGAGGAAGATCAACGATCACTTGGCCAATCGCAACACTCGATTTTTGACCGGTGATACCATGTGTTGCTTCGATTGTGAGCTTATGCCTCGTCTGCAACACATTCGAGTTGCTGGAAGGTACTTCGTAGATTTCGAGATCCCAGTACGTATTTTCTAATTACTCACGTACTTAATGTTTATTCACACTTGATTCTATCCAATTAATCTATAGACTCACTTAACTGCTCTGTGGCGTTATATGTATCACATGTATCAATTGGACGCATTTACACAGTCCTGTCCAGCTGATCAGGATATCATAAATCATTATAAATTGCAACAGGTACGAAAATAGAAAAAAGGAAATATAGTTTTTAACATCATTTCTGAAATATTTGTACACTTATTCGGCTTTTCTCAAATTGATTACATTTAATTCTAGATGCTAAAGATGAAAAAGCACGAAGAGCTTGAGACACCAACATTTACAACGTCCATTCCAATCGATATTTCAGAATAAGAGAAGCGCTCTAATAAATCGGGAAATTCAGTTCAGAACCAAGAGTTATATGCATATACTATATTATATAAATATATTTTAATGAGTGTAGGTATTCAAGACAAACAATGTTGAATAATTTGATATTTTTTATTTAGCCCCAGACCCCCGCCGCCCTCTTAAATTGCTTAGTATTTATAATTACGTACCTACTTTGTTTCAGTTTTTAAAATTTACAAAAGTTACAACAAAGTTAACTAATATATATTTACTAACATGACTAAGTTGAATGTTATATTATTCACCAGAACAATCCATTTTGTAAATACAGGTTTTTACAAAAAAGTACATTTAATAAATAGTAATGCTTATATTTGATACAAGGAAAATATTCTTTGAATTTCATTAATTCTTATCATAGACATGTTAAAACAATTCAGACAAAACTGGAAAAATTAATAAAACCACGACGACATTGAATTATATTGAATGGTTAAAATGAAGGACTAATGGTTAATGAAGGACGAACTATGTATCTATATTTGAAACAAAATTAATTGTATAGAAATGACAGCGGCATAATCTACAAATATTTATTTCTAATTTGAAGACTAAGAATTTAAGATAAAGTAAGTAAGGATACAGTTTTGGCTCAACCATTTTCAGTGATTGAGTTAAACTTCTTTGTAATTATAAGGTATAGAATAAGTATAAAGTTTACATTGTTTACTATAAGGTTCAACCTCGTTAAGTATTAAATTTTCATCTGTTTCTATCTTCCTTATACGGCCGTATATACTTAATGTGTTTAGGTAAAATATTAGGAACAAAACAATTCAAAAAAACGTTCGTTAAATACGCTGTTATTCCCCATAATTTATACTTTTCGAAAACAAAAACTGGCAAACTGTAGCCGCTCTTAAATTGTGTATAATGGAACGACTCTGGAGCCACTAGCCTCTGTATTGGTAAAGTAAAGGCTTCGTCAACTTCGCTGGGGTTCAGCTTCAAGTCGCTGAGGTTGAAATTCCTGATCGTGCCTAGCACAGGAGTTATTGCAGCGGTACGAGGCGGTGTCAGCAATGATCCTGTGCCCCAAACTTCCACACGATGTCGAGGCAGACCGATTTCCTCTTCAGTTTCACGAAGAGCACACTCAACAAAATCTGCATCTGCTTCATCCTTCAGGCCACCTTTTAGAAATTACTTTTGTTATAGAATGTGTTCATTTCGAGATTATTTAGTTTCTTCAACACCATTTTTTATTACTTTATTCCCGGACAAGACGGGCAAAGTTAGTTCTATAATTCATTTACAGAAAATTTGTCGGACCAGAAATTCCATTTCAATAAAGCCTTAGCATAGCCAAAAATTGTAAAACTCACCTGGAAAGGATATTTGCCTAGTGTGACGACTTAAATTAGCCGACCGTCGAGTGTACAGAATCGATGCCTCGACATTCTGAGGATCTATACAAACCGCAATCAGCACTGCTGCAGACCGATTTGCATCAACCGGACTCTGCTTCAACTGATGACCAACATTCGGCAATGCTCTTTTCATACATTCCACACATCTGTTGCGATTTTCTGGCGACAACAACTCAGCTGTTGCTTTTGAAATGGATCTGATTGCATTTTGTTTACAGTTCTGTGCTTTGAGAGGTAGAAAATACTCCTGCCAAATTCCCGTAGCAGAATCGGTTAGGATGCACCTTCTAATTTCCTTTCTGAGCATTGCTCTTGTATTAAAATGTTGCCTATCAAATGAAATTATACGAACTAACCAAGAAAAATGTATTACTAGCCGTCAACAAATCTTTAAATGACAACGGCAAAACAGCTGTTTATATTATCCGCGCATGATAGCTAATGCTAGATTAGGTACAATTATTGTTGGCCATCGAAAACGTTGCTTCTAGTCAGCAGGTGTAAGCAACAACAAAACGAATTTTCAAGGTCATATGGCCGAACTTTGTTGTTGCTATAGAAAAAACCAAACTGTATGCCAGGCAAGAATTCGAAATTCTAAGCTTTTTTGTTACACTTAATTGAAGACATTTGGATTTAACGAGAGAAAAATTTTCTCTGGTGCATTGAGCGCCATATATTAGCAATAGCCGAGCCTAAGGATTGCCATCAAAAGACTTCGTCCTGGAGTTTAAAACCGATAACAATAGAGTTAACTATAAAGATGTGTGTTGAGATAAATTTATGTATCCTAGTTTCCAGTCCATTTCAAACAAATTCGTGCAAACTGATAAATATTTGGTCTTGTATTTGTTTTTCTTTTTTCCTGACCAGCATTTGCGTATTCTTAAATATTCATTTCAATAAAAAAATAAATCAAACAATCCAAACATTAAAAGAAGAGTCTATAAATTGGTAACAGTTTGGAGGAACAAATTTGCATCTACATCGCAGATCACTCCCGAAAAGCAAACATACATAGTTTTGCTTGTACAATATACGGTTGCTTATATTATTAAAAAACCTTAATTATATATGAAGGTACTACTTTTACACACTACTTTCGTGGTGGCTTGTGCCTAAACTACTATAAGAGAGTCTATTAGGAGAGTCATGATGAAATCTGGTTGTTGGCGTGGCTATCTTCCGGTTACTACTATTTGCTGGATAGACACAGCCTTTACGTTTCCTGCCGTAAGTGGAGGAGGAGGATGAGGACGTGAAGGATGGGCCAACGTAGTTGTCCAAAATTTGTACTATTGGGGATGGTTCGTCGTTATTCTGTGGGGGGAATATGATCTCCTCGGAGGATAAGCGTTTTTGTAAGCGCCTTCCACTCGCACTCTTCGCATCGTGCCTTGTGTTCCAACTGCTCGAGCCGCTTGTCTCGGTAATAATTGGGAAATGAGATTCCAAGACACCAGAACGCATGCCGCCTCCTTCTTCGGTGCCACTGTTTTGACGCGAGTTGGACATTTCGGAAGGTGTTTTTTGTGGTGTACAAAATGTATCCAAGGACGAATTGGCACTGCAGAAAATGGGTCGCGTTGATTCTATGTCACAGGTCTCAGTACCGTGAGATTTGGTAGGCGTAGCTGAGTGATATTGATTATGTTCAGAGAGAAGGCAACACGTTTGGTCGGTTCGGCACTTTGGAGATGCGTTGCTACATCTCTCGTTGACGCTTTGATGATTGCTAATGTTTATGCGTGGAGGAGAGCTGTTACTCTGCTTACTAACCTCATTCCATCGATTAACTGCCAGTGGACTGTGACTTGCTCGACTGTCCGTACTTTCCTTACGTTGAATTTTCGAGATACTTTGCGCTGATTTGAAGCTTTCATCACTCGAATCAATACTCGTTTCTTGAGTCGGAATAAACTGCGGAAAGGTGACGAAAACACGACCCAAGCGTTTGTATTGGTCGACATTCTTGCTGTTGTCCGCACATGTGGATAGGTTTTCACTGAATTTCGGGACCCGTCTCATAATTTTCGGGGTGACCAGCTGCGATTCGAATATATCGTCCAGCAGCTGTTTCTGATCGTTGTCTTTCGCAAAGGTTGAACTCTGAAGATAACGTTCTATACTATTGGCTAAGCTGATCGAGTTACTCGGTGTTCTGGAGGATATGCTAGATATTTCAGAGAGTGTTTCGGGACTAGCCAAGGGCGCCAAACCAAACCAGTCGTCGTGCATGAGATCAACTCGGACGCTTGCATCCGAGGCTCGGCGCAGAGGTGGAAATGGAAGTGTTTTTGGTTTACGCGCATCTCGAGATGAAGATTGCCGATGTAAGATGCTCCTTGCTGATATTTGGGGTGAAGGAGTTTTGGGCAATGCGGCGCAGCTCATGTCGAACGCAACCGCCTTCAGTCTGTGATGCGGTTCACTTCCATGCATCGGTTCAGCCAGTGTTTCCGAGTCAAGTTCGGTTCCATTGACCACTACGGTTGCGGCATCGCTGAGCACCGATGGTGACCTTTTCGTCACCAATGTAATGCTGTCATCGAGCACACTTGAAATGTCCTGCTGCGTTGAGTTAATTGGACCTGTCATTGGGTATGCTTCCGGATGTGTGCACAACTTTGTTGGACTTTGCAAGTTTGTAAATGATGTTTCCAGGCACACCTTGTGTTGTGTGGTTGGACTTAGAGTGATCGAATGGCTTAGGTTCGAACAGGATCTGGTTGGAATCAGTGAAGTGGGCTCGAGGTCACTGGGATTGACATCGTTCGATGTGGTTGAGAAGGCATTTGAACTTTGTCTCTGCGGCTTTCGAGGCCCACTTGTTGTCACCACCTGTAATATATATAATTTTACGGAGTTCGTGAAAACTTCTAGCAGATGCCATAAGAAAGCAACATAAACCAAACGAGATTACAGAAGAAACGGAACAGAACGTAAAATTTTTTAAGAAAAAATTATGTAAAAGGGGATAAAATAAGCCCATGTCCAAGTTCCTGAACTGCTTATGACGAATAAGATAATCAGATGGCATTTGAGCTTAGCAAAGAATTAGGAGCAGCTTGCAGAATTCAATTACTGCCTCTGAGTGCTACGCTTAATAAAGTTCATAAAGAGCACGACATGGTTCTCAGAGCCATCACGTGGCTAAAGTGTTTTATGGCCCTTTAGACCGCGAATAGAGGCGATCATAATGGGTCATAATGGATCACATGGCGGCCCTCTGAGTGGCTCTTTTGGTGGTTCCTTTTAGAACACTTCTTTCTAAACTTAACACAACATTTTTTCGTTTTCTTGCATTGACAATTTCAGTGCATTGATGATTCAAATAACTCATAAATAAACAACATAAACATTAAAGAAAACTAATAAATTTAAAGTGTATGTAAAAATGTATTTATTATCAGCCTTTTTTCGTACTTACGAAAGTGCATCATATAAAACACTTTCATGTGTGTGTGTGTTGTATAAAATATAATGAAAGAATGCACTTAAATCACAAATCTAAATACTTAAACTAACTTTGTGTAAAACAATAAAAATGAACAAATATACAACAAATAAAATTAAATTACAATACAAATTATAAATAGCACCATATTTTCAATCACGTAGCAAAATTAATGGAGGAGCGCTCATCGTCAATATCGGAAATTACCTTCTTCATTGCAGCGAGAACCTTGTCGGGCATGTGATCTTGGAGCATCACCGGTGAGATGAGCACCTCGTCGAAGTCATTTGTTTCGGACCAAATGGCTTGGTAAACAGGTTCACGACTTTTCAGCACTTGTCTAGAATACACCAAAAACATCGATTTTTTTATACAGGTATGCAAAAATAGGTATTTGTTTAAAAACCCTCTAAGAAATTTCCATGTACATACATCTACATAAAAGTCATGCATCTATGTTTTGCTTACTTTCAACATCAAACGTGATCACCAAAGATTCGATTCTATCTTGATTAATGATCAATAATACTTCGACAGTTGCCAGCATAGCTTTCTTGACTAATTCATTGGTTGAAATAAACTGACTAATATTTTAACTGGTCACCATTACAATATAATATAATGTGTTTAACATATATTTCGGCATTGTTTTACCGATATAAGGATTAATAAAACAGGAACATCAACTTTATAAACGCATGCGCATTGTTTGTTCCTTTTTTACAACTCTTTTGAATATGATTTGAATCTGAATTTTTCGAGTATATTTTTAAAAACCAGAGTTGAATGGAAATATTATAGTGCAATTCAGATAATAGACCACCTGTATAACAATTAACAACACTTGATGATCACATTCTTACGTATATGGTGATTAACAACACTTGTAACGAGAACAGTGTTTATATTGTACATTATATTGTCGCTTATGAACGCCCATGAAATATACAGAGTTTCTTCGTCATGCTTAAGTTTCACTAACAACAAACATTCACACATCATGCAATTCTTACAATTAATTTTATCACATTTAACATTAAAATAAGATTATCTCGAGTGTTAGAAGAAGGAACTAATTTCGAACTCATAATATCCATAATAATCCATGCAGAATTACCTAAACTATGGAGCTAATTTAATGACATGTATAAATATGTTTTCGAGAAATACAAAGAAATGTCAATGAGGTCCTTTTTATCGCCCTTCGTTGTTACGCCCCTCACTCATAAACTATCTTTATTCTTGTTTGAACACCATGAATTTATTAAAACAAGTTTAAAACGATTAACAAAACAAACATGGATCAACAGGACACAAACATATGTAAATATGTATAAACATGGATACTCGTATTAAGAAATTTTCCAAATACTTAATCATCATTTCTTTTTTATCAATATAACAAGAATTGACACTGAGACACATAGAAGATTTAAGAAAATATCTAACCTCCAACCACGGTCATATTTTTGTCTGAAAATGTAAGATTAGAAAACAAAAACTTTAATCATCATACGATGCGTAATCATTTAAAAAAGAAATTCAAGTGATAGTCGATTAGGTTCGAACAAAATCAAGACGAGTTGTTTATAAAAATTTGTAAACATTATTGTTTTTAAAGATTTCATAAGGAAAAAAATAACCGGAATCAGAAATTGTTCAAAACTTCAGACAAAATCATCATTTTTCAGATTGTGTTTATTATAATTTTATACAAAATGATGATTATCGGTGCACAAACGTGACCAGAAGAGATCACAATCAGTCTGTTAAGAAGGTTTCAAGAGTCATATTTTATCTACAAATGTTGTAATATCAGACATGAGATCATTCCATATGGAAATGTTTTCTTGAGGCATTGTTTGAGGATAATTTTGAGGCAGATGAATACGAGTGCGCAGATGAAGTATTCGTATATCTTGTCTTCGATAAAGCGAGAAAGTGAACACTTACTCGTCTGGCTTGGGATGGTGTCGAACGACATGGATGATGCGTCCTGGAGGGAACAGTGGCTGGTGCAATGTTAAAGCTATTGAGCTATCTATGGGATGAGCGCTATTCGATCTTGCTGTGTCTCGTTGCTGCAAATTAAAAAAGGAGAATCAATCAATCCAGCTAAAGAATCAAATAAGTGTAATTTAAGAGTATGTAATTTGCGAACCTCTTGATATTGATTAATGTGAGTGTCCTTCTCGGACATTTCCACTACTGATGTCGGTTGTGGACCGCAGCAACAGCATAAAACGGAACACGAAATGGTTTTCCACTGGGTAAAAGATAAAGAAATGCTTTACATGTTGTACATTCCAGTAACTGAAGTATTTACTTTTGGATCTACACTTCTTTGTATAGCATTAATTAGATCCGCTCGCAGAGCTTCCATTTGATAGAGTCCAATACGTGGCACGACATCCTTTCCTAACACCACCGACGTAATGAAAGACTTCGAGTATTCCACGGCAGGCATACTTTAAAGAAAAGCAAATATAAAGTAGTTCGATCGGGGTTATCTAGATGAATATACTAAATATACACTCAGTTTGATCCTAGGCATAAACTCGAAAGCACTTAATCCCTTACTAAACTCACTACTCTCCACTGATGAAGCGGTTTGGGAGGTTTGAGTCATACCTTAGCAATCCCCCGGGCGGCGAATAACTGTAACACTGCAAGGACGGATAATCGGGCTTCATCAGAATTGCGAGAATTGCTGCCGTGCCCGCTCCCAGTGAGTGACCAACTAGTACTAGGCCAAATGTCTGGGTATTTCTGCTCGGGTTGCGATTCAGAGCCTTTTCAATTAGGTTCTCCTCGAGCAGTTTGTTTTTAATGTAGATGGCAGCTTGTACCATTCCTTTGTGACCGAGCCAGTCGTCGCGCAGTGGGTCCAAGGGCAGCACATCGCCCTCGGCGTTCAGGTCGGTAAGGATGTCTTTCATGCTAAGTGTGCCTCTTATGCTCACAACGACTTTCTTTTGGGAGTAGTCTATCGCAACGAAGAACGGGGTTTGCCCAACATCAACGTGATATGTAACATAAATTATTTCTGTATCGCCTACTTGTAAGGTCTTCTTCAGAGCTGCGTAGTTGCAGTAGCAGCAATTGTCTTGAATGACCTCTGGGTCGTTGCTGTGGCCACAGCAACAGCCAAAGCAGCTGTAAATAAAGAATATGAATACAGCTGCAGATAGGAATGGGTAGTGAATCTTCATACTTCATTTCTGGCACTAAGTTCAGTACTCTGGATCGGTTCATCATGAAATACATGGGCCAACCGTATGCGCCCTGAGCAAAATACATAAAGTGTATGACTGTCTGAAAGAACTCGTAGTTATTGGCATCGTTTAAGGCTAGGAACTGTGTGCGCTCCGTGATAGGAGCACCGCTCAAGAACTCATAGGTTCCATTCTTTTTCTGGAAGAAGACAAGAAAGTATGAAGGAAGCTCTAATAACAAAAAACCTGAAGTCTCACCTGTCTCACCACCGCTTCTCTTTCCAGCTTTTGGAATTTTCTCAAGAGCACCAGACCAGCAACTACGTCCGACGGTACAACGTCGAGTTCCCGGAAGAAGTCACTCAGCAGTCGCGCGATGTCTGTGAACGAGTTCCGGTTGCGCTCCGAAGAACCGATGCAGCAGAACAGCAGACGACACCGATGATCCCAACTGTCTTGATAAGCGCGTATCACCTTCCTACAGCGTGAGAAATATGTTACTCTATCTCTGTCTAAACACTTTATCTGTTCTGCTGTTCAAGCTTACCTCTGGCGCCAGTTGCGACTCATGCTGTTGCTTCGCTTGTAATTAAATCGCGATTCAGTTGCTCGCATTGATCGCTGATATTTCTTCATTTTTACCCACGATCGCCCGGCAGCATCGAACGTGCACCATATCGTCACTGCAGTAATGAACACGAGTGTCCAGTTGGATATAATTATTGCTACAAATGAAGATACTAAATGAGATGTTCCGATTTTCCAGTTTTGCATTGCATACCTATAAAGAGGCGCTTCTCTTCGTTGGCAGGAGATTCAATGTAGTAGTTTGCTAACCATATCGTTCCTAGTACTAGCCACGTGATATCCAGGGATATGATCACTGCAAAAATTCCATTTGTTTAACAATAACGAGTATTATTTCCGATATTCGTACTTACAGCTCTTTAAATAGATCCACAAGTTGATCGTTGTCCTTACTTCTGCATCCAGGATGCTGCCTCTCATGGAAATCACACAAATTCCAGCCTCCGTGCATATGGAAACTTAAACAATTTCAAATAAGTACCTCACAAGGAACATCGATTGAAATTCAAGTACTCACAAAGCAAAATGAAGAAGTAGCCGAGTTGATGGTACCACAAGAGTTTGGTACTTAACACTGAAGTGTCGTAATAAAGAGCCACCAACCCGATTAATACTGTAACAGCACTAAAGAAAATATTAATTTACTTTGCACTTGCAGTCTTCAGAGCTTAAGGTTTACCAAATAAAGTGAATTGCCAGAAGAAAGGCTCCTGGTACCACAAGATCATCCGATCCCACTGACCAACGCCGCCGGAAAACAACAAGTCCAGGCATCTGGAGCAAAAAGTAGTAAAGTAAGCAAAAGTGGAGCAATGAACGAGACAAGCACAACTAATATATTTCAGTAAAATTAAAGGAAATGCATTGCATTTTAACCAAAAACAACAACCCATAAGAATTGATTTCATCTAAATTGCATCAAAATTTAGTGTCTTTACGAAAAAAAATTAATGCCTTGGCTTAAAATTATCGGTTTGGGGCAAAAATTGCGGCCTCATCCACTATAATATCATTGGAAAATAGCTAATACACTAGATTATTGTATCTCCCTAACGTGTTCTACACTGAAGTCCTAAATTAAGACCTACTCAATTCGGTTCCTTTTCGCTGCACTTTGCTCATTGAAACAACTCCTATTTAATGAATGCCTCATGCGATATAAAACACCGTATATACCCAATGGAACTGTCAATTACATTATTTTGTACCCACACAAAGCGGATGCAATTCAGAGATTTGGAGACTTTTCTGAATTAATCTTAATACTCGTAATAAGCATTTTCAGAGCTTTCCGACTTCTATCATTAGTCGTTTGATAGAAAGTGTATCTCTTTATTTTTCCTCTTATAATTCCAATTGTTTCTTCGTTAAAATTTGCATTGCAATTCTCAAAAGTATAGGCTGCTGACTACATAAGGCTGACAACTATTAAGGCTGATTT